>OZ020194.1:21218551-21830551 GCA_963971165.1 Philopedon plagiatum | reverse complement strand
GCCCAATTACAGAGTAGGATGCCAAGCATCCGACGAAGACACTGTGTGTCGAAACAATTAATTGTTATGTTTTAAGAATAAAAATTTAGTGGAGATTTAAACACGTTTGTTGTTATTTTTAAATAGTTTTATTCTCTATGTAATAAACAAACAAATCAAATGCCATAATCTCATTTTTTTGCATTTATTTTAAGTTACCACTACCGAATTCACGTAAAAATTGAGGGAAATTTAGAACACGTCCTAATTCGTGAATAACTTCACGAAGTTCTTCGTGAATTTATTGGACATACAAATTTTAGGATTACATAATTTGTTAGTTTATTTCATGACTTAATTCGCGAAGAAATTGTTGGTGTAATACCCGCTTTACACCAACAATTTCTTCGTGAAATAGGTAATTCATGAAGTCGCTTCGTGAAGTAAATTGACAAAGTAATACTAACATTTGTATGTCCAATAAATTCATGAAGAACTTCGTGAAATTATTTACGAATTAGGACGTGTTCTAATTTTCCGTCAATTTTTACGTGGATTTGGTAGTGCCAACTTAAAATAAATGGAAAAAAGTGAGGTTGTAGCATTTGATTTGTTTGTTTATTACATGGAGTTGGAGACTATATTATAGTCTCCATGGTTTATTGATTATTTGTGCGCAATTTCTGTGCTGCTTCATTTTGTTCGTTAATTTCGGTTCCGATTTTAGTAAAAATGTCAGAATTATTTTTAGGTTGGCAAGGGTGACATCTGACAGTAAAATTGTCAAAAAACTTCATAAAGTCCGTGGCAAATGTAAAATCAAAATGCAGCCGTGAATTTTGCGAATTAATTAATGAATTTATTCGCGAAAAAATTGTTAGTGTAATACCCGCTTTAAAGTCTTTTAGTGTGACGTTAAATTGCTTTGACGTGACAACTTGCTAAGGCTGCTTTGAACGAAGGTCAGCAAACTCAAATCACTCGTATTGCTTGGGTTTGCTTTCATTGATGTGTATTTCTGACACGATGGCGAAGGTGAACTGTATAAATGATTTCATTCGTTCCATGCAATCAACAGAATAGTTTGCCTTTTTCGAAGTCAGTCGGAAGGCTTTCAACAATATTTGAAAACTGAATCTGCATTTAATTAGCAACTTAAGGAATGTAACAAAAAGTTAACACTAACAGATTAGAGTTGGCAACTTCTCAACTTTAAAGAATGATCAGTAGATCAAGCATAATAATGCTTGCACCTAATTAATCCGTTAACTTCTTATATTTATTAATTTACTAATAAAATGCATCGAATACAACAAACCTAAAAGTGAGAGGATCTAAACAAATGTTACTTATACTTATAAGTAAAGACCGGATTTATAAGCACGAAAATCTGAATAATAAGTGCTTAAAAAAGCACCCTATTTTGCCAAAAAAAGCAGCAATACACACAAAAACTTAAAAATAAGTTTTTAAAGAGACATTCAATTTTGTCATAATATAGTGCTTTTTTAGCAAATCCAAAAAACTCGTATGTAAAAATAAGTATCAGAGGTAGAGAAAAAGTTATTTTTTATTACAAAATATAATTTCTATAACAATAAGTAAAACATAAAAAGGAAACATAGATAAAATCTACTCATCCTGAAAATAGCTAATTACCAAATGCTGCTCTATATGTTCCATAGTAAAATTGTGTCTTCTATCATCTAGAAGATATTTGTATTTAGAAAAGCTTCTCTCCACATCTACACTTGTAATAGGAGCATATTTAAATTGTGAAATTATAGTTGGGTCCATTTTAAAATCAGAAGGATTTTCACCAGCTAGGATCGACGATATTTTAACCAACATTTGGTACCCTGTATTTTTTGAAAATATTTCTTGCATCTTTTTTTTAACCAAGTCGCCAACAGGCCCCGGAACAGTATCAATAGCGTTTTTAAAATTATCGATTAGTACAACCGAATCTACCAAAGAAACTTGCTGCTTCTCCAAAGATTTAATTGTTTTGCTGACACAACTAAAATTGCTTTTAATAAAAGCCAGATTATTTTGGAGTTCATTAAGTTTAAGGACATTTTGACACTCCATTATCGATTTGCTTGTGTTTTCCGGAAATTCAAAAATTAGCTCTTTAAAGCTCTGAAAATTCTCGGCATAATAAATAGCAGCATCAAGCCATGTTCCCCATCTGGTTAGTACTGGTTCTGGTGGAAGTGGAATATTTGGTAATTTATTTTTAAACATTTGTACCCTTAAAGGTGCTTTTATAAATATTTTTTTGCCATTGCTTATTAACTTATTCACCAGAGGAAATTGCAATCTTATGGTTTCAGCAATACGATTGATTCCATGAGCTATGCAGGTACAATGAATTAAATTTTCATAAAAAATCCTTAAATTAGTAGCAGCTTTAACCATGTATGCCGCAGCATCTGAAAGCATAAGAAGTACTTTTCCACTAGACACAGCTTCTGGTAAGAAAAAATTTGCCATTCCTTCATGAACAAATTTAGATATTGTGTCGCTATTTGTTTTGTTTAACTCCTTTGTGCTAATTAAATATCCTTTGGTGATAATTTCTTCGTTTAACACACCTATAATTAAATTCGCCACATACCGCCCACAACTATCAGTAGATTCGTCAACAGTAAACCAAATATAATTATTTCCAACAATTGTTTTTATTTGTTGCATTGTTTCACGATATATAGGGACAATGTAGTTTCTACGGAGGGTGCTTTCATCTGGGATATGATTTTTGCAATGTTTTTCTAGAAATTTTTTAAAATTAGTGTTTTTTAACTTATTCAGAGGAATATTTGACTTTATCATAGCACTGCAGAGATCCAAATTAAATTCTCGTTGTTCATTAAGGCTAGAAGTGGATGCTACGGAAGAGCAAATTGTTTGTTGTTTTAAAGTGTTAACTTTATATTTTTTTGTTTGTTCTGTGTGTATTTTTGTTTTCAGATGCTGAACTATGTCGTACTTTTTAACACACCGGATCTAAAAGTATGCGTTCATTAAATTATGCCTACCAAAAAGAAATAACAAAAAACTTACGGTTTTTATGCATGCTTGGCAAAAAATTTTTTCCTTGTCAATTTTTAATTCTGGATAACCTTTAATCCACTCTTCAAGCAGAGTTCTTTTTGACATCGCTTAAAACTTGGTCGCTCACAATGTATTTTCAAAAGTAGGTAATAAAAATCAATATTGTTTACAGTTCACCTACAATCCTACATCCAAAACTGATACACGGAAACTATTATTGTTTTCAAATCTTGAAATTCAAATGCGGCTACAAGTGAGAACGTGTCGCACTAAGAAATCGATTAAAATTAAATTTTAGTGTCCGAATCTTTTTTCCCTCGAAGTGGAAGCTGCTTGAAGTCCAGTCGCTACTTTTTATACCTGGCAGTGGCATTGTTCTCATTCGACAACGCTCACCGCACTCTTTGACTAGCCACCGAGAGACGGCAAAAAATAATCCCTTTGTTAGTTTTATTTAATTTATATTTCTAGTTTAACCATCAAACGAGGCCACTTATATTTATTAAAAAAAGCACAAAAAAAAATGCGTCAAATTACTTATTTTTATATAATTCATGCAGAAAAATCAATAAAAGGTTGTTGCTTAAAAATTTAAACGTAAGCAAAAAAGCTTAAAATCCGGTCTCTACTTATAAGAGTGCATCAAAAATATGTTTAACAGGGCTTAATTTTTACAGAAAACAAGGTGATAAAATTTTCTCAGTTATTCTTATTTGTTTATGAGGATAACTCAGCAGAAGCGTATGGTGAAATTTCAGAGTTGTATATCTCTGTTCCTACTTACAGGACCCGTACCAAATTTAGGGGTTTTAATAGTGAGCCAGCACTGGAAATATTTTGGTAATTTGTATTTGTTATTTGGGAAAAAAAGTTGAGTTTTGCTGGGCCCCCCTGACAAAAAAATTAACGCGTTTAGGTATTTTATTTATTATTTTTCTAAACCAATTTGGCATCATTTTTGTTGAGAATTTTTAAATTTTAAGAGAAAAAAATATGTTAGTAGAAAGTTATAGTCATTAGAATTTTTGTTCTAAATTATATTTTAGGTTTAGAAAAATTCAAATGACTATAACTTTCTACACACATTCTACACATTTTTTTCTCTTGAAATTTAAAAATTCTTCACAAAATGATGTAAAATTTGTTTAGAAAAAATAATAAATAAAACACCTAAACGCGTTCATTTTTTTCCCAGGGGTGGCCCAGCCAAAATTGAACTTTTTTTCACAATTTACAAAATGTGTTTTTTTTCTTTACCAAAACATTTCCAGTGCACTCACTAGTAAAACCCCTAAATTTGGTACGGGTCCTGTAAGTAGGAACAGAGATATTACAACTTTGAAATTTCACCATCGCCTCTGAGAATAAGTAATTAAAATTTACAGATGTAACAATTTTTGTAGTACCCATTAAGACATTAGACTATTAACATCCGATATACAGGGTGTTCAAAAAGTATTGGCAACTATCTTTGCTATTACTAAAGATAGAGACACCATAGTTTAGCTGTATCTTATTGGTTAATAAATCTACTTTTTTACGTTATTTATCTTTTTCATTCCCCTTAAGGGGTGACGCTAGGACGCTAGGAGTTGAGATCAAAAATTTTAAATGCAACCCTGTCGTTTTCTACCTTATTTTAAAGGTCTTCAAAAAAATAAACATATTACCGCAAACCCGAGGTCCGTATCTTAATTCATTTTTAAATCGCAAGCCGTTAAACCGGAAAAAAAATTAAAAATTTAAATACCTTTATTTCCCTTAATACTGTAAAAGATGTTCAAAATGACCACCATGAACTTCATGGCAGTAATAAAGTCGATTTTGGAACTTACTTCTCACATTTTCGAGAATGACAGGTGCTATTTCTTGGTAGAGTCCCAAAATAGACTTTATTACTGCCAAGAAGTTCATGGGGGCCATTTTGAACAACTTTTAAAGTAATAAGAGCAATAAAGGCACTTAAATTTTTAATTTTCTTTTCACGATTTTTAATTTTTATAGGCTTGGCATTTAAAAACGAATCAAGATACAGACCTCGGGTTTCAGGTAAAATATTTCTTTTTTGAAGACCTTCAAAATGAAGTACCAAGCGGTACAGGCTTGGATTTAAAATTTTTGACCTCAACTCCATACCGTCATCCTTCAAGGGGGTTTAAAAAGTTCAATTACGTAAAAAAGAAGATTTATTAACCAATAAGATACACCTAAAATTTGGTGTCAGTATATTTACTAATAGCAAAGATATTTGCCCATTCTAAGACTTTTCGGACACCCTGTATAATATACGGTACTGTAATATACTGATCTCCTTTTATTAAAGGTTCTTAAGATCTAGCTTTATTTTAAATTAATGTAAACAATTTCCAGACGATTAACGTTTTATGTGGCTGTTTTTAATTTATTTCAACCGCTCAAAAACAAATTTGAATACCTACTGATAATAATAATATTCTTTATTGCCAACAAAATTACCAGAGACGTAGCAACATCAAAGAAAAGAAAAAACGGATTAGGCAAGTGCCTTTACAAATAAACACATGTTTATATATACGCACATACATAATGCGTATAAACAAAACACCTTTTTCTAGATTTAATATGTTTCTCTTTATTTCAGGTAAGAAGCCCAAACAGTCCAAGCAGAGAGACCAAGAATCAAACATTTATTACAACGAAGATAATGCTCAAGAAGTTGCGTAAATACCGATTTTAGTCTGCCATAAATATTTTCTTTACTAGTTGTTTTCCACTTACTCTTACTTTTTGTTGTCACAAATTTCCTTATTTTATTATTTTGTCAACCTTTTTTAACTATAAAATGGCTGATGACATTACTTTTGTCTCTTTTAATTTAACTAATAAAACGTTGAATTAATTTCTTGTTTCTTTTATTTCCTTTGTATTAGCTTTTACTTTTTTTTTCTTGCTTTTCATCTACCTAAATGTAATAAATATGGGAAAATAGGTTACAGTCCTAAAAAATGTATTATTTATGCATTTAAGAGCACGCTCATGAGACTGCAGCACCTCTAGAGACGGGGGTTTTTTAAACTCCTTTTAAATATGTATTTATATTATTAACACATTATATTAATACACTATTTAACACCAACCCCTCCAGGCGAACAAATTTTCAATAACTACCCTCCCCCAAAATATTTTAAACAATTTTTCAGTAAGCATAGTTCAAGCCCGTTCCAAATCAAGATTCTAGTTGTGCCTGTTTCTTTTTTAGGTTCGACTAAACTCAAAGTATTCTGTTTTTACTATTAAGAAAAGTTAAAGCCACTGGTTTTTAACCTAACAAAAGTTATCCAAAACACACAGCTGTACCGTAAGGAATTAATACATGCATATAAAAAGTTTGCATTCGATTTATGTTGTTACAAATTTTTCAAAAAGCTAATATTATGCAGGGTAGTTCAAAAACATATAAGACACAGTATGTCTAAATTTCGCAGTTTTTAGGATATTGACACAGATTACTCCTACCAGATGCGAATCTCTTAATAAATTTCCTATATCAAGATTTCGCGGTCTTGGCGATAGGACAGAGCGGCCGGTGGCTTCGAGCGTCGATGCCGTGAATGGAATTTTCCACGCGTTTGGTAGGATTTAATTCAGAGAAATTATGGATTATATTTTAAAATATTAAATCATGATATTGTGTGGCATTTTATATAAAATTATATCATTAACAAATACAAAAACGTATACCGTTTATTAAAATTACACTACAACCTAGTACAGCCACAATTTAAACCATAAAATGAACGCAACAAAACTGATGTAATAACATTAGCCTGCTATCTATTCCACCGAGACGCTCGCACACGCTAACAGCGAGGAATTTACCGTTCGGCGACAGACTAAATACGGTGCATCGCCACCTTATAATTTCTCTAAATTGGGCCACCGTCGAAAGCGTAAGATTCGCATCTGGTAGGAGTAATCTGTGATATTGAAATAAAATTGTATTTCTCTATTAGATGTCCGCTATTACCAAAGTTCCGGTTTCAATTCAGATTGCAGTCATGCTCTTAAACGTGTCTCTTAAGATGTCTCGAAAGATGACATTTGTCAATGAAAAATGAAAACTAGTTTAAAGACAAAACTGTTATTCTCTAAGATTGAATTGAATTGAAAGGTACAACAGGTTGACCACCGCCTAGTTATAAAGGTTTGTTATCATTATCAGGTTAAGCTACTAGCTGTCTCATGGAGATCCCAACCTGGGCGTCGAGTCCACTTATAATATGTATGTGGTTTGCGAATTTCCAACGAGTCAAAATTCCAAAAAATGTAATTTTTCTTCAATTTCAGTATCTCAAAAACTTAGACATATGATGTCTGACACGAAATACATGTAGAAGTAATCGCAGAACTTAAAAATTACTTAAAATACTATTGTCTAGTTTTTTAGCAACAACAAATTATAAAAACATAAAATAAAATTAATCCTTTTTTTTGTAAACTATCTATACTTTTTATAGGTATTTGACCATTCTTAACATACATACTATATAATTATAATCTACTTCTAAAGTAGTACTATATTCTCTATAAGCTGAAAAATTTGTGATTTGCTTTTTTGAAGTTTTGAGACCTCTTATTTTTAAAGAAACTTACAAATGTCAACTAAATACCTGTCGACATAATGATGTGTTATATGAACTACTTCTGAAATTAGTCGCTGAATAAAAAAAATAGATATTCTAAATTTTAATTGCAAATTAATGGATACGAAAATTTCCATAATTCCAGAACAAAACTTTTTGCCATTAAATGCAGGTACATCCAATTAGCGTATACCCACAAAATATTTAAGCACACTGTAACTCTAATATTTACCTCCATCATGAATGTGCAGAACTATTTTAACTATTGAGTATGCGGAAATGGGACATATATGGAATATATTCCGCTAATGGAAATTCCGCCATTTATACCTCTAGTGAAACCACTTTACCATAATGTGCGTAATACCATAGGTGTAGAGAGAAAGGTATAATATCACGAGGGATTGACACGTCGATAAAGTTTTGAGAGAATTTTATTCGTGACAAAGTAGTGTCATTTTTAGCCCACTAATACGTGTAAAAAGGAATGTAATATGTTTGACAATAGGGTATATAGTAAGTTTCTTATTCCCATTACCAATCTAAATAAACACTACTTTAGGCTTATGTTTTTTGCTTAAAAGCGGCTTGTTACGTTGTGTTATGTTGTCAAAATTATTAAAATCCTTGATAAATAGTAGCAAATTCTTGTAGTAATAAATAAAATATAAATTAAATAAGAGAAAATAAACTATCACTAGTCAACAAACTTAAACTTTTTTAAGTAACATTGATGAAAATAGCTGTACATAAAGTATTTTGTGGCCCTGAATGTCGAAAATGGTATGCAAAATACTGTAACGCGTACAGTTTTTTTGTTACAGGTTTTGGGGGTTTGACGAAAAACAGAATATGATATATTTCTGAAATGTAATGTATATTGAATAAAAAATACATTTATGTTGAAAACATGTTAATTCTACGTAAAGACGTTTAATTAAGGACCATATGCAATAAACAATATAAAATGGTACATAAAGATACCATACAGTGACAAAATATTTCTCCTTTTTCTTTTGTGTTCAGTAAAATATCTTCTTAAAAACCAGCAGTAGTCGCCCATCATAGATAGGTCCCAGAGTCCATGGTATCTTGTTTATATTGCCCTGATGCCCTGGTGAAATCGCTTTCCTGGTTCGTCACTTACTGCACCCAAATTTTCCGGAAAAACATCCAAAGGCGAGTGCAAAAACTTATTTTTTAAGGACATTCCATCCTAGTAATTCATAGGCTTTTTAAAGTGCATTTATGATGGTTTTATAGTTCCCATCTTTCTTGTTACCCAGAAATCCCTTCACTGTACTCAGAAAACAGTTCCAAGCTGCCAATTTTTATCGTGTACTTAATTTTTCTTTAAAAAGGGGATCACTTAAAAGTTTCCTTTTGACTGCACGGAAGACAGAATCAAACTAAACTTTACAGAAACAGAGAAGTGTCGTAGAATTCGTTGGAAATACCCTCGACACTCCAACTGTATTCACTAAGTAAAACTCGAAAGAAACTTCATTATACAGCTTTAAATGCATTTCGGCATAAATATAGCGCGCTCTACGGGGTTGGCCCTGTGAACACCGTCGCATCGGCGGCGTGACATACAGTTTCTGACGATCCCATCTTTGATTTTATTCCAGATAAAACATCATTTTTTTTTTTCATTTTGCTTGAAATTTAGTCAACTTTTTAAAAATGATGAACAGTATTAAGCATAGCTTATAATAATTATTGAGATATATCACAACATTCTGATTTCATAATTTTTTTGTTCTAATTTTTCAACCTTCTATTACCTATATCTTTTGAACAGATGTAGATAGAGGGGCAATTTTTTTTCGTTTGTAGATAATTGCATTGTCCAAAATGAATTTATAAACCATCGTATGTGAATGTACCACTTAAGAGATAGGTACCAAAAAGTGACGAAAGACTCATTTTTCGTCTTTTTTTAGGATTATCAAAGCCATTTAAAAATATTAAATATTTTCACTAAGAAGATATTGTTTTCAGGCGATTATACGCTTTAAAAAAATTTGAATTTATTTTTCATCAATTAACTAGTACTTACATTTAATATAGAATTAAAAAGTTTGCTATTAAATGAACAAAGAGCTATTTTACACCGATAATCATTTTTATATTGATCCAGTCGTGATACAAAACAATCGCGATGCAAACACGATACAGTCGCAATTTATTGTACCCTTACAAACAAGCTTGTATGGCAAAATACGTCCTTGAATAACGATCTAAAATGTGATTCAGTCACGCAGATTTTCGCGCGACTGAATCTCGATATCGATGCAGAAATTATTCGTGTAAAAGAGGCTTAAGGAGGTAGCCCCCGCTGCAGCAATTAATATATTGCCAATTTTTTGGGTAAAGCAAAATGTTGAAATATAAAATATTGGAGAATTGTTAGTTTTTTTAATGTATCTCCTTGGGGACAGCAGATATCTGAACTACATCAAAAAGAATAATATTAAAGCCGTGGTCTGGTGAACAGATGTATAAGTTTTTGTCGATTCTAAAGGTTAATACATAAAAAAACAATGCAAAGCAATATAATGCCGAGAAACTTACTGTGAATATACGAGTATTGTCAGTATTGTTCCTGCATGGCTAAATGCAACGAAAATATAATAGATTAGTAATGTCCTAAGTAAAATCCGGAAACACGAAATTTAACTCAAAATCAATAAAGTAACAAGCATCCTACCACCAGATGTCGCTCTGGCTCATTTTCTCGTGGCGGTTAGTTTAAAAGTGATATGTTTAATATATTAATTATTAATAATAATAATTAATGATTTTTAAGCCAGTATTTGATTGTTTTAAAGACGATTTATTGTTTTTTTTTTTCGTATGACACAATAAAATATTATGTATTCAGTAAAACCTGCTATAAATTGATGATTTTACTGATTAAATTATATTTCAGAGGAAATTACCTACAGACAAACTAAAAAAACAATAATAGCCTTTAACAATCAAATACTGATACTGATAAACCCTACTCTATGTAAAATATAACTTACATATTAAAACTTTGTAGATTTCGACTATATTTACTAAACAGTTATTGTTATCACATTGTTATTAAAATAATAGCCTAAAATGCAAATAAGTAAAAAAATACAAGAAAAGTTAATAGATTAAACAGGAAGTAAAAAAAGGTAAAATTTCCAATTAATTTTATATAAATACAGCTGGCAAAAATATTTAAAAAACTACACCCATCTATTCTGCAACTTGGGAGTTTGCACTATATAAAAGTGCAATTTTTATAACACTTTTGTTCACAAAATTTTTATGTAAAACTTATGTTATGTTCCTTTTACATATATTCTGTTTCCTCCGAGTCTTCATATCACAGTTCATGCTAGGGTATCACAGGCCACCTTAGGGTATTACAGGTCACATTACGGTAAAACTGGTCCCATTCTAAAATTCTATGGTCACGGTCGGCAATATTTGGTCCAAGGGAGATAAGTGATAAAAACAAAAACTTACGGCATTAAAATGTCTTTCAACTTTTTCTTCATTGTTTTGATCCTAATGTTCCAATCTATGTGTCCATATACAGGCCGTCAGAATAGGTTTTTAAAACCACTATCCTAAAAAGCAGACGCAAAAGAGAAATAAAAAAGGATAATATTAACAATTAACAATACAAAAGCCCCCGACTTTGAAAGGTCACAAAAACAAAATATATAAAACTGTTCTTGTACAAATGTACAATTTTTCTAATTTAAACATTTTTCTATCTCTTCAAATAAAAAAGTTATTTATTGACCAAATATAATAATCAATAACTACCAAATTATATACATTTTGACTATGTATTAACACTATTAGTAGTTCTTCACAATTAGTGAACTTTTTGGGTTATTTATGCATTGGGTTTACATTGCTTAATATTATTCTTTGTATATTAACCTTGAGAATCGACAAAATTTATTGTTCAGTGCTTAGTGGGCTAGAGCCCCAAGGCGTAGAAATATCAAGCAGATGCGCTATATTTTTGGATAAAAATATGTTCGAAATGTTAAGCCAAAACACAAAAAGTCCATTCAGTTACAAGCAAAACACTGTAGTTTAGGGGAAAATTAAAAAAAAAAATGATAATTTTGGGAAATGGGTTCCAAAAAAAGCGACATATTTGCCATCTGTTTTTACACCGAAAATTTACAACAATTATCTACTATAATAGCAAGCGCTTGTCTATCTGCAGTTGTTTCTAATAGTATAAGCCGAGAAAAACCAAGATAGAGAGAAGAATATCTCTTCTTCCCGCCAGCTCGACAACGCCATGGCCTTCAAACGGCAACACAATGCACCCCGACAATAGCCAGTGCGGTAGCAACACGACAAGCAGAAAGAGTTTTGTGCGGCGCGTCTCAATACTCGCTCTCACTTTGCTTTATACCATTTATTCGGACGGGCTATTCTGGTTTTAACGCGTGGCTACATTTTTGGAGAATCATTTAAACTTTTGATTGATATTTTTCATATGTGTTTTTTATTTTGCAGCATTTTTTTTTATAATAACCCAAAATCTGCAACGCACGCCCGTGGTAGCTTTAATTAAACGTTGGCAGTCGAGTGCGTCAAGCCGCTTTGGAGGTCATACAAAGCAAATCGTATTTATGAATGAAATCAGTACGAGATCTTCTTCTCTCTGTCTGGGTTTTTCTCTGGTATAAGCATTGATATGAGCCATATTGTTCGTTCTTTTCTACTCTTTGTTGTCCTTTATTATTACTTTAAATACCAGTGCCGTAGACTAAATTTAAAAAACACATCAAGAACGAGCGAATAGGAAGGTCAGCCTCTTACCTTCTTTTGAAAACGTTGAAACACACTGGCAAATTTTTATAATTATAGGTGGTTAAAATTCGTAATTATAATTTAAAATCGAATTGTCCTGATATTGTATTTCTAAAGTCCTTCAAATACCATGCACAAAATTTTAATTGGTCCATCATAGCAGTTAATTTTAATAATTGTGTGTGGAGACTGGAATTTATATCTTCACTCCACTCCCCCCACCTACATAATATAATGCATTCGGTGAGCCACTGCCTACTAGGGATTGGGAACGCTTGGTGTGCTTAGCACTTTTGAGCTTCAGGCGCTGGAAAAAATCACGGCCCTAATTATATTGAATAGTCTGTCTCTTTTCACAAGATTCCATCCTTAAGGGTATCATTTTTATTTCACATGGTGACTGATCCTTAATGAGAAGGTCTACACTGTTTAAAACCTAGTATTGCCACTGGGCAACACGTAAATATATCGACGCGACGTAACGTTACATTAGAATGTCCTATTTGCACCGACTATGTTTGCCCTACTTAACTCAACCCATAGACAACATATATTTAGACCATCACAACATATTCGCGACACCGCTGAATCCGTCCAATGTATGGGCGAAAAAGTGCGTTTGTACGCATTGGGCGCCAGTCAGATTTTTAAACGACGGTCCGCTCGAGGCATGCGCACTTGGGACGTCTCGCCAAAGTGGTTGTTGAACTCGATGACGCAACTCGGCGATCAGAACCGGGCCGAAAAAATCTCAGTCATTTTTATGTTATGGTATTTTTGGTTGGGGTGGCGCATATAGCGAACCTCTGAAGCTTGTTATTTCGATACAAAAATATTCTTTACAAGGTGTTAAAGACATTTCATATGTTTCGCCAATTATGTATCAAACTTTTAAATATAAGGAATTATTTTGTAGTCTATGTCTTACAATTAGTGCATAAATACAAATAGTTTAATTCCAAATTTAAATTATATCAATATGTGAAAGAATAGTAGGTAAAAAATATAATTTATCTTCAATGCACTCCGGTGTTGAAGTGAATACACACACGGTGAAGTAGAAATAGTTATCAGTGACGGATATTGAGTCGGGCCAAGGTGTCAGAAAGGCATTGATGGGGTGGGGTGGTGTATTAGGGGCATTGTATAAGAGGTAAGATGGTGTAAGAAGGTCATATATAGTGTCAATGCCTCCTTCCCCTATATTGCATAATGGTGAGTGTCCAAAAGGCATATTTGCGCTTTCGCCAAAAGGGCACTAAAAATACTAGTGAATTAGGGTAGAGGGGAGTATTTTAAAAGGGATGGCGAAAGAAAAAAGCGCTTTCGCCAAAGGGTCGCTAAGATATCAGTGGATTAGAAGGGTGTGTCCAAAAGGCATATTTGCGCTTTCGCCAAAGAGGGCACTAAAAATACTAGTGGATTAGAGTAGAGGGGAGTATTTTAAAAGGGATGGCGAAAGAAAAAAGCGCTTTCGCCAAAGGATCGCTAAGATATCAGTGGATTAGAAGGGTGAGTGTTCAAAAGGCATATTTGCGCTTTCGTCAAAGGGGCACTAAAAATACTAGTGGATTAGGGTAGAGGGGAGTATTTTAAAAGGGATGGCGAAAGAAAAAAGCGCTTTCGCCAAAGGATCGCTAAGATATCAGTGGATTAGATTGTCATGGCGCCGTAAGTAAGTAGCGATATCACCAAAGTATCAAGTGCACACACTGTAAATAGGTGTAAAAATATTTACATCTTACCATAGAACTTGGTTTGTTCAATAATTATACAGGGTGGGATGCCAATCCAATAAAATATACACATAGTTTTGGTAATTTTTTTATTTACTATTTTACTTCTTAAAACAGTTGCATATTTTATTTCTATTGTTTAGAATACTATGTTTATATTTTATTTCAACTTTCAATTGTGTAAATGTAACGTTTAAAAAATTAAGAGGGGGACATTAAAGAGACGCACTGTATATGTATAAACTGAGCTACTTTCGAGGAATTATCGACAGTTTTGTATAGCAAGAAAACTCAGATTTAAGCCAACAAACTATACAATTTTTGTTAAAATCTCACTAATGGTTACATTTTTATCATTAATACAAAGAATAATTACAAGTAATATATTTAGCATTTATTACTCGATAAAAGATTCACGTCATGTGAAATAAATTTTGAAGTACGGTCCTGTCTATCACAAGGCAATCGTTCGACAAGGCGCAAGCCCGCAGAAGACCGTCTGTGTTTACGGATTCAGCTTGGTAAATTTGCCACATTCGCAAATGACATTATTTCTCTATTATATATTTTCTCTATGACTCAACCCGATTTGCCCTATCGTGAATATGCATTTCGAAACAGCGGCAGCGGTCCACAGTTTGTGGTTACCCTAATAGAGCAATATTATTTCCGAAAATCCGTGCGTTCTCGTCTTATTTCTCTGTATATAGCCGTGTTGTACTGAATAGGAAACCACCCCATAAAAGACTAAATAATGTTTGCGTGAAATTTATATGTCGTAGTATTTATTTATATCTGTGTAATAATAAATAAAACATTTATAAGACCTGCATTTTGGTAAAATTGCGTACTTCTGTGCAAATACGTTTTAAAATTATTATCCTCTATAAAAAATTAATATCCAATAAGCACGGGTGAACATTTGGAAAACAATTTTTAGGGTCCAAAACTTTCTACAATGATATTTATTACTTTCCACGTAAGCAATGTGAAAAAATGTCGCGTACAAAAGATATGTATGCTATGGACAAATTGATTAATTGGTTATTATTCATAATGCCCGGACAATTTGAAAAATGCCCAAAATGATGTGGCAATATGATAGATATTATTGAAATTATTATATTGGCCCGGCATTATGTATAATGCTCTAAATCTAGAGGACAAAGTGACACATTGTAAGTAGTTTATTATTTTATTGGAGCTTTGGTGATATTTCGAGTTACACAGGTTTTTTCTTTACGACACTTGCACTTGTCAGATTTACAGCCACCTGAACAACCACATCGACTATAACCTGAGCAAACCCGAGCAAACCTGAACATGACACGCGGACGCTGATTGACCGGAGCGGCTAACGTGTTTCTTACGGCTACTAGCGATTGTCGAAATGCTACCAAACTGTCGAAATGACCGTGGTGACAAATGTTATTAAAACATTTAATTTGTGTAATGTCATTGTAAAAATAATGATAAATTTGAGAAACCAAAGTATAGACCAGCGCAGATTTAAATTTGCTTTGCTACAGATATCCCATCGCAGAAAGTTTATAGCTTCGCTTGTGCCTTCGTTTCTCTTAGTATTTTTTCTCTTCTAGAACTTTAATTGATCTTGACACAAATTGGTTATCATGTAGGTATTGTCAGATCGGAGCATTGTTACTCTATCAGTCGGATTATTTTTTTAACTCAGTGGCGCACCCAGGATCCTGTCTTGAGGGGGGGGGGGGCTGAATAGTGCAATTCGATGGATTTTTTCAATTAGTAGTGCACTTTTTTAATTTTTGTGTGTCGGGTGGCGGGGGGGCTGCGGCCCCCCAGCGCCACTGGCTCAAAATAACTAAAAAGGTTAAGATTTAGTACTTGCTTAAATTTAGATATTCTAGTTAGGTTTTGATAGGTTTTTGTCCTGTCATTGTTAATAAGTCGTCATTAAAAACATATAAGGTAAATTACATTTTTGTCAACGCTCCAATTTCGATGCACTGTGTGCTAGATTGAATTTAGTTCTGTGGCTGTGGAAAAAACATACACAAGTTGCCCTCTTTTTATAAATTTGCGAAATTACAAATGCATAGTATCACAGATCCATATAATGGATCTGTGATAGTATAAATTAGCAATAGTGTATCTGGCAGCAAGCGCTCGTTCAGTTTTGTGACCAGCTCTAGTTACCTTTGTTTCCCAATATGGTGCTGGATCACGATGCATAGAATTCTACGCGATTTTGACACTAATGACAGTGGCCATGTGATGGATCGTTTGTTTTGTTTGAGTTGTCATGTGACTTTGACACATAGAATAGAATTCAATGTGGCGTGATCAGGGGCATGGTTTCCAGGCGCGGCCCGTGAGTTTTTTTTATAGGGGGGTCAAAATTTTGTAGGCAATTAGTGATATCAACGCAACAAGCAAAATACACTTTTTTAATAAAAAAATGTTTGTTAATAATGTGCCCAGTTTTGCCAAGAAATTATTTACGTACAAATAGACACCGCAAAAAACATAAAATGGGCACTGTAGTTACTACAGTACTTATGAAACGGTAACATGAAACCTTAGATTACCAAAACTTACAAAACATTTACTACATTCTCTACATGAATAATAATTAGATACCAGAACCAAATATATTTATATTTATCTCAAACAAAAATTATTTACGATAGAAACACTAGTTATTGCGTAACAGAAATTTATGTACCTGGATGTTTCCTTTTAACGTGAGCTTACAGGGTTTACAGAAATCCAATTTACATTCCCCACAATGTACCATTTTAGATTCTCATCCTCAACACTTCTTGTGGATTAACGACTCTAACAGAACAGTACTACCACATACAGAAATGAAAGTATTTTACAAATATCACAAAACACCAAAACCAAAACTAAACAGTATTTTTGGTACCTCTTTACTAAACTTTTTGAACAATTTAAAATAAAAATTCTGTTATGTATGTAGAGCGCATTCCCGCAGTTTTAAATCGATAGACGGGTTGAATGCTGCAGCTGCGTTGCGAACTTGTTGTCAAAGTCGTAGTTAGTAGGTTTTAATGTTTGATAAGCACAGTTCCAATTATTAAATTTATTATTATTAGTAATTACCTAAATGAATTTAAAATACAATTAGGTAAGCTTATATTAAATGAATGAATGTATCGCGAATATTGTTTTAAAAATAAATTGGTCAGATTTAAATTAGTGAGCCAGAATTTGCGACAACCCGACACCCGGCGCGGCGGCGTTGACAACCAAGCGATATTATTGGTGGGCCGTCGACAAATTGTGTCTCTTTTTAACTTCCTCAAGCGCGTATGTTTGGTTCTCTCTTAGCTTTAATGCATTTTATGTAGTCCATATATACGTATGAGGTCAATTTAAAATAAGGCGAGTCCGGAGCAAGCTTGGCTTGATCACCGTTGTAATGTATATGGTGGCTTGATTCTTTCTTGGGGAGTTTTCGCATGGAACTTTCACTTTTTTGAAAGAAAAGATTATTTAAAAAAAAAATTATTAGGTAGATCATTAAAAATTTTAGGTGGATCATTGACCAAATGACCTTATGGCCGGCCCGGCCTGATGGGTTCTTCCTCTAAGCTGCAACCCTGATGTAGTTTATTAAAGACGCTAAAATATATTGGCGCATATTGTGTTTTTGGTTCAGAAATTGGGCTTGTATAAATTTTTAAAATAGAAAGCTGGCTTTATTTCAAAATGTTGTTATCCGTCCGTGGTTAACCCCATTTTAGTATACACTAAACAGCGTTATTTAAGCATAAAGCCCATGTAATTTTAGTTCCAGTTTAATATATATTCACAAAACACCAGCGCATAATAGCTATATATAGAGTTAAAAGCTTCACAGGACAATCTAACATAACGTTTATTTTCTAGAATGAAATGGTATTTCAGGGCCAATAGCATGTTAATTCGGTCCATTTCATTTCATTGACTTTAATCACGTATTGTAATTATTACAATTTTGTTGGTAGTTCCCAATGTTATTGTGAGAACAAAGAACAGTTTACAAAGTTACTACAATTAGGCCAACCAATTTAATAACACATTCATTATCGATCCCTTTTTGTTATAAGTAAGTAAATAAATAATTTACATTATTTAACATTGTGTATTAATAAACCTATTACTTTACAGGTTTAACCAATCAGAAAACAAAATTTAAATGAAAAAATTATATAAAATATCAATAGCGGGACCAGATGTGGATGTCGGCGACATCAGCTTTGCGACGCCCCTTTCATTATTTCTCAGAAAAAAGTACTAGGTCAAATGAATTATACACAAATACGTACTAAGTATTTTGTTGCTAATCAACAGTGGTGCCAGACGATTCTGGGTAAATACTACCTACTCGTACCAAAATATTCTAGGTTAGGTATAGCTAAAGTATTAACTTGCGGGTTTTTTGCAAGGCCCCTATAGGCGCGAGACCGTCACTTTTTGAGCCTGGCTTTATCACAGGCCTTGGAGAACCATAGCTTTTGATGGTGGAGTTTAGGTTTCTTGCGGGTATGTGGAATGAAACCTTCAATACCGGCTTGAACGATGTCTGTGATATTTGATTATAACAAGGGTTCAAGAGTCGTTAAACAATCGTTTAAATTATGTTACTCAAATTGAGAATTCTTCGTCCTTAAGAATCAAGATTGCAAATGAGTGAGAGTTAAACAATACACTTATGTCTATTTTATAAAATTGTGTCAGAATTCATAATAAGCAACAATAAAAAAAGACAGAGAAAGAGGTATATAATCTTATTTAAAGAGTTAATTTAAAGAGTGGGTCACCTTTGCTCTTCTATACACTACTAAAAATTTGAACAAGATCAATAATTTCTAGAATGGCGCCGACTTAATGGGTACTTAGGGACTTTAATAAAACACTATCTATTCTTTAATATCGAATATTTCACTATAAAAGGAATTATCAAAGCACAAAGCTGTATAATGGCTATAAAACTAAAAGCCATTCAAAACAATCCCTATAATGCATAGTGCTAGCTTTTATGGCTAATTACGAACGATATTCGGTTAATTTAATTCTCTGTACAATACACTAACTTAAAATGATATATTTCTGATATTTAATTTTCTTTTGCTTTGGATCTAGGTATAAAATTTTTTTAGAGATATTTTTTTACAAGTGATTTTTCTATTATTATTTTAAAAATACATTTTTTTGAAAAATATGGACCTAAAATGGACTTCGATATTCAAATAGATGCTACGAGTAGTTAAAAAGTGTTTTAGCTAGGAAAATGAATATCCTATTATCCTATTATCTCTTTTTACTGCTAGAGCAAAAGAGCAAGTTTAAAAATTAGGTGACATACTCAAAATTTATCATTTAAAGCAATGTTGCAAAAAATGCTTCGGGCTTAACGCTACTCTTTACTCTACATTATATAGGTATTAGGCTGTGCTCTTATACACATTCATATACACACTGCACATATTTTCCTAAAATTTCTAACATTTGGAATTTATTTATTCGATTTACATATATTACAAAATAACTACGAACATTTGTCCAATTTCTCTTGTAAATGCTACTTCTAAGTAATATGAATAAATGACGCGTCTTATAAGACTGGTCTTTTTATGGATGCCAGTTAAAAAAACTCAACTGATCCATATTGAAGCAAGAAAGAGAATTAAACTCTCTCGGCCTCTAAAAATACTTTTAACAACCGCATAAACGATAAAGTAATTTTCTCTTCCAACGACAGTTAATCTTTCTGGTCACTTGCCAGAAATATTAGCCAAAACATCTATAGAAGCACTTTTCCTCCCCTGGTCTATGAATGTGAAATTATCTCCACCTCCAACGGGAAAGCTGAACTATTAGCCAAACAATTAGCTGCCAATTCCACCTTTATTCCTCCTGCCAATTTTCCTTTTCCAACACTTAAGTCTGCAACCCACAAAATACCCGAAATAATATTTCAAAGGCCAAATCACTTGGCACCAAAAAATTCTTCGGTTTAGATGGCATACCAGCAATCATTCTAAAATATTGCGCTTCAGAACTTTCATCTATCTTAACACGTCTTTTCGAAAACCTCCTATGACAAGGGTTCTTTCAAGGGATCTTTCGATAACTGCAGGACTGTTCGTGAGCAGCCTCTCCCCAAGGAAGGTTCCAAGTCTCTCCCATCTAATTATAGGCCTGCCTCTCTTCCCTCTGTTGTCTGCAAAGTTATGTAGAAAGTCAACAATAATAGTGTTAATTTCGTCGCCAAAAATCCACAGCTGATCTCTTTGGTCACACACAACTGAACCAATTCTCTTGAATTTCATGGCGTATCCCAGACTATTGTCCTTAACATTTCCAACGCTTTAGACCAACTATGGCATGCGGCACTCCTTAACAAATTACCTTCTTACGGTCTTCCTCCCAAACTATATAACGTAAGATTAAAAAAAAGTCCGTAAAGTATGCCGTGGAATCAATCATGCCTGTCTTGAATTATTACTCTTGAAAGGTAACATAGGTAAAAGGTATAAGTGAATGAAAAATAAAACTGTCAAGTTCTGAAGTTTTTACTTTCAAGAAAATTACATTATTGTCGTATGTAAAAAAATGAGAATCAGTTCTCTAAACCATCTAAAAATTCGTTATACAATAAGGATCTCAACAAATCATAGTAAAACAGCTATTCTAGATACCAAAATTTACCGTATTTTTTTCTAACACGGTTAGATAATAAAATATTTGTTTTGAATGCAAAAAACTACCAGGAAGAAGGAAAATTTTTCTTTAGTTAGGGTGTCACCTTCAGACCGGTTTCGAAATCTTCAGTTCTCATCAGTACAAGATAGACGAACATACCTACTTTCCGAAAAAGTATATCCTTAAACAGCTTGAAACTGCTAATGGATGGCGCTGCCTGTATCATACTGCTTATGCAGTCTGACATTGTAGCTTTAAGGATATACTTTTTCGGAAGATAGGTATGTTCATGTATCCTGTACTGATGAGAACTAAAGAGTTCGAAACCGGTCTGCAGGTGACGACATCCTTACTAAAGCAAAAGTTTCCTTCTTCCTGGTAGTTTCTTGCATTCAAAACAAGTATTTTATTATTTGTGTTAGAAGAAAATACGGCAAATTTTGGTATGTAATCCAGCGCTCGAAGGGGCATATAGCCCGGAGAATAGCTGTTTTACCATGATTTGTTCAAATCTTTATTGTATGAGGAATTTTCAGGTGGTTTAAGGAACTGATTCTCATTTTTTACATTTTTATATGTACCCCTGAGAAATATACTTCATTCATATTATTGTCATTGTTATTGCATAATACAGAATTAAAAAAAACATATGCAATAAAGAATATAAAAATTATAAATTTAAACTTAATCAGAGACGTATCCACCTTCTACTTGACCAAAAAAAAATCAAGAGCTACGTGAATTGTTGCGCCGCACCGCCCTGCTGGAAGTAGCCTTGTCGCATCTCTTTATCGACTAATGCGTTTACAAAATTTCATTTCATTACCGTATCGCACCCAATTGAGGGTCTCTTAAAAAAAATCGGTCCAATTAACCTTCTTTTCGATATGGCCACCCACACGCCAACTTTCTGTGAATGCAGAGGCTTCTCTATACAGAAATTTAGATTTTTAGAACTGCACATTCTCATTTGTTGAGAATTTACATAACCAGAGAGGTAAAACCATGCCTCGTCAGTAAAAAGGGGTTTTTCAAATACGTTTTCATTTTTATGCAAATTACCCATAAACCACTCTGAAAATTGCATTCGCTGCTGCTTGTCGTTTGGTAATAATTCTTGAACTGCGCTTAGATGATAAGCGTGCATTTGCAGGTCACATTTCAGGATTGTATTGCAGGTTCCGTAGGATACATTTACTTGCTGACTTAAACGCCGAATAGGGGTTTGTGGGTGTTCATTAACAATTTGCCTCAATTCTTATACTTTTTGTGTAGTGCGAACTTTGGGTCTCCCACTGCCTTCATTTCTATTCACACTTCCTGTTTCTCTAAACAAAGCCACAGATCGAGTCAAAACTTGGCAAAACTGGTCAAAATCCATGACTATGTGTGAAAATTCTGTTTGAAAATCCTGTATGGCGTCCGGTGTTGAATAAATCCACTAGCCATCAACCCTTCTACCATTCCTTAAGCTTTTTGTTCTGCCGTGATCACCGTATTCAATCTTAAAACTTGACAGTTCTATTTTTCATTCACCTGTAACTTTTACCTTGTTACCTTTCAAGAGTAATACTTCACGGCATACTTTGATTACGTTTTTTTAAATCTTACACTAGATCCTATCCCTTTTCAAATATCGTCAATTAATCTTAGACTGGGGCCAAGAACCTTGTTCAGTTCAGCGCCTCCAAAACTCAGTCTTGCCGCCATCCAGCAACACTTATCCAATCAACATGAATGGCCAGGCCCTATAGAACAATCAAACGTTCGATCTTGTGGCATCGCTTTCGAACATAATCTCATCTGACACAAGCACATTACCTCAATAGCCACATCAGTTGCTAAAAAGCTTGGTCTTCTCTTCCGAGCAAGAAAATACTTCTCCCCTTTCAACTTATGTGTTTCCCAAATAAGACACTTCGACACTTGACATCCTAGATTCTATCCAAAAGAGAGCCATTCAACTCATCAATGGCCCAGTCCTCGCAACAAAACTCGAGTCGTGCTGTGGGGAATCCTGTCTCTTTTCCATAGATATTTTACGGATATTGTTTAGAAGAATTAACCGCTGTCCAGTTGCAAAAACCTAGAGCATCCCACTTGTCTCGTTCATTTATACCTAGGGTCTCCAGATTATGGAACAAATTATCTGTCCCCTTCTAACCTCCAATCCTTTAAATCCTACGTTAGATTACATTTCCCCTCTCTTGAAACGCCCACGATACTTTGGCTTAAAATCTACGTGGACTGTCCCTGATAAAGAAAAAATAAGCAAGAAGAGCAAAGTTGACAAACTAAGTGGAACAACAAACGTGTATCGTATAAAGCAGCATTGTGGCAATCTCCTCTGACTTATTTTCTTTCTCGAATGTTTGCTACAACACTATTCTTTAAGTCGCATTTGACAGCAGATTATACTCTTATAAATCTTTATTTCCATTTTTCCTGCAATTGTTAATGAAATTTATTTGGAACATACCTGCTCGCAATTTGACACAACGGGATTAAGTATTCTTAAGAGGTAAATGTATTTCTTTGGTTCGCATTTTGATTTGATTACAAAAGTCTTTTACTGCTAATAGTTTTATTTCTACAAGACATCGTTTTAAAAATATTAAGAATTATAATACAGAGAAAGTGCAAAGCAATTGAAATAATATTATAAAATGGTAACCGAATCGTCTTGCTTGAGTACGCTTGACTATAAATATTATTACATAATATGCCAAATAAAAAGTGTTTAAATAAAAAAAAAATTAATCAAAATTCTAGTGTCGCATTCTATTAGTCAAGCAAAAAAGCAAAGTTGACAGAAAAACACTTCTGGCCTAATTTTTATGTAATTCGGACCTAATGTTTCTTTAAGACGAGGAAAAGCGTACCGAATTGCCACTAGGCCACTTATGCACATATTGTCTCCAAGAAGATCGCAAATGTTCGTTTTGAGGCACGCGGAAAGGAATATTGCAACAGATTAATACAACTATTAGATCACATACAGGGTGTTATGAAATTCACTGCATATATTGAAACCGGTAAATGCTGGTATGAATTCAGGGTGAATAAAAATATTCATAAATGGCGCTCATGATAACAAAAAGGTAGATATCGTCCCTCAAAAAAAATTTTTTTAGTAACTGCGTAGCACTGGTAACCAATACATGGTCATATAAAAAAGAACGAGAAGCGTCAAACTTTTGTTTTGACGTCAGTACTCGCTGTGACGTTGCCAAGTCTCTCTAGAATATTCCTATGTAACAGATTTGAAAAACCAATGTTTTTGTTATCTTTAAAGGAAGAAATCATACTAACTCTTTTAAAACATTCAATTTCAAAAAGTTAAAATACTACAACACAAAAAATGCAGAGAATAGCTGTTCAAACCAAGAGTAAAATTTTGTTCAACTAGGCCGAACTGAAGTTTTTGGAGGAAAAAGAGTACCTATACAAAAATTTTAGTTCAAAATTAGCTTTAAACAAAAAAAAATCCTAACACTTAATCATGTACTTTTTTTATTTGCCCATTTTTAATCATATTTAACAGAATATTTGGCTTTTATTATTAGGTTTATTCATATCGTCCTTAATTGTTAGGCAAAATTCCTCACAACTTAAATTAATTATAAACTTTACCTGTATAACCTCTTCCAGTGTGGAAACAGTCATTCGACTTTTTTCATCTGTCCAATAATCTTAAATTTCGCCAGAGTTTTTCGCAGTCTGTGTTAGTATCAGGTAACGTAAAAATACTTAACAATTTTTTTGATACAAGGAAAAGTTGTTTTAAATGGATCATTGTATTTACACTTGCCTAGCGCACTCATTTCCGACAAAAAAATCAAAAACTCCACAAAATAACTTTAAAACGAAAAGCGTGACAAATGACAAAGTTTTTTACTACCACGAGCTTCCAAAAGACGCTCAACGAGGCTCTGACTTGTAGTAAAATCTCTTTAAAATACACTTCTTTTGAAAATATTTTGGTTACAATATTTTGCAGTAACAACACAGTACAGACATTAATGAAAAAAGAGCACTCAACTAATAATTAAAATTAACAAAAGTTATAAACAAATATTCCACGACTTTTTATACTAAGCTAATCTTTTTGCTTTGTTACTTAGAGTAAAATCTACGTAACAAAAGATAGGCAACCAAAAAAAAAAAAACTAGAAATAGTAACAATTGTTGCATAAGAGTAGCTTTCTGGCGCATCCGCCAATTTATAAAATGTCTGGCTTTTGTTTATTTAAAAGTACTCTGCAATACAAACACGCGTTATATTTTAAATTTTTGCGCCAAATCAGCGTCAGCTACTTCCTGAAGACACTGAAACGGGAAGTGACAAAGAGAGATTGAAAAAGAAGCATTCTGAATATCATCTCATCAAGCACCGTGCGTCATATTTAACTTTTTAAAGTTTTTACAGTCCACGTAACAGCATAAAAATCATACAATGAATGTTATCAATATTTATTTCTGTAGAAGTTAGTTTTAAATAATAATGTAATTTCTTTTCGCTACCTGGAAAATGGTCTTTGTCGATCCGTTGTTAACTAATATTTTTGTTCAGTTTGATCTAGTTTATGCTTTGATTATAGTGTTTCTTAAATTAGCCTAATAGGGCTGAAAACTGAAAACTAGTAATACTTAAATATTATGGTAACATTTGCGGGTGCATCTCGACTTTAGAAAAACTCATTTAGGGGATCTTTTCAAAAAAATCGGTAAGTTACTATGATTTTCTTAACAAAATGACGAATGACAACTTTCTGAACGTGCTGCGTGAAACAGAATAATGTGTTTTTTTGACAAATGCTGTAATGAAAGGATTTTGTTTATACTTTTAAAATACTATGTAGTTGTGCTCAGTTAGTGTTTTTCGTTTTGATTTTTAACTGTTTCTTAGCAGAAAGTTTAAGCTAGTAGAAATAATGCTTATCTCATTAATAACGTAATATAGGCTGTCATAAATATTGGTTAAAACTAAGGCTACTGACAAAAAGGATTGATTTCGCAGTGGTCTTTTTACTATTTTTTGATATTTCTTCTTAGGAAAAGGTTTAATTTTTTTTCTTTGTCTTAAATTACGCTTAGAGAGAAAATAAATTCTCCTTAAAGATTTCGTTTCAACAAATTCAATTCAATTCAAGGGCCATGTGTTCGCTCTACCAGGTGCGACGAATATGGGTGGGATTTAGGGAAAATTTTTAAAGTGTTCGATTTAAGAACAAAAGTATTACGCATTCCAGGAGTCACCCATTCCAATATGCGCAGTGAATTTAATAACACCCTATATAAGGCTCCAATAAGGCATCTGCAGCGGCCGGTTTAACACATGTTTTTTACCCTGAATATGTTGTCTGCAACTAAAGGAACTTCAACCCACGATGCAAGTGTCACAATCAGCACATTTTATTTCCTTTCCATTGTACTTTAGGTCAGGAAAGCGATATAAAAATCTTTACACTTTGTACCCAAACGGCAAAGAGCGACGAGGCATCGCCATGACCACGCTAAAGGAATGGAGACTGTATCGGAGAAGCATCCCGCCGTAACGCCAATGTTTGCTGCTGCGAAACTAAAAATAGCCGCTCTGCCGACTCCCGGCGCACCGTCGACGTTTACTACCGATACAGCCCTGGAATTACATATCTTTCCAACTATTTACTTATTAGACTATATTGCAGTATAAATATTACTACATATGCCAAATAAAAATCTATTTAGATAAGAAAAACTACAGAGCAAAGTTTCAGGGTCACCTATTTATTAGCAAAGCAAAAAGAGCAAAGTTGACACAAAAAACCTTTCCGACCTATTTTATTTCTCGAATTTGTTGCAACGCCTTTCTTTATGTCACAATGTACTGCAGATTGTGCCCGTATAAACTTAAAATATTTTCACAATTTTCCTGAAAGTTTTGTATTTAAAATTTAGTTTTAGTGCACCCGTTTACTCTTTGAATTATTGGTTATTGGATTTTGATAAAGAATCGCAATTAATTCGCATTTTAATCTGAATACATTTTTGCTTTTACGTTTTCAATAAGTGTTTCATTAAAGAATATCGGAAATAAATAAAATGTAATTAAGTTAATATGACATTTGAACAGTCTTATTAGACAACACTTTACTATAAATATTACTGTATATGCCAAGTCAGTTCAGCCTTTTAGACAAAAGAACCTACTGAGCAAAGTCCCAAAGTCTTCTGCTAGTCAAGTAAAAAGAGAGCTGTTGAGTGAAACCATGAAGGTAAATCGTATAAAGTTGTGGTAAACGGTTCTGGCCTATTTTTTTTTTCTTGAAGTCTGTTCTTTACGTCTCATTTTTGTAGCAGATTGTGACTGTACACATTTTAAAAATATTTTCCATGTTTTCCAAAATGTTTGATATCTAAAATTCATTTCTAATGTACTTGTGCCATAGACAAAATATATTTAGACCATCACAACGTATTCGCGAGACCAGCTGAATCCGTCCAATGTATGGGCGAAAAAGTGCGTTTGTACGCATATGGCGCCAGTCAGGTTTTTAAACGACGGTTCTCTCGAGGCATGCGCACTCGGGACGTCTCGGAAAAGTGGTTGTTCAACTCAATGACGCAACTCGGCGATCTGAACCGGACCCAGTTGTAATCACTGAAGGAAACACATGGAATACAGCTGTTGTAAATGCTGAAGTTGCTATTTCCATTTGCAAAAATACTTTTAAGTTTTGAGTTATTAAGATTAACTCTAACCAAATAAATTTTCTAACTTTAATCGAAAATGCACTCCGGTGTTGAAGTGAACACACACACGGAGAAGTAGAAATATTTATCAGTGACGTATATTGAGTGTGGTCAAGGTGTCAGAAAGGCACTGATGGGGTGTGTGTGTATTAGGGGCATTGTATAAGGGGTAAGATGGTGTAAGAAGGTCATATATAGTGTCAATGCCTCCTTCCTCTATATTGCATAAGGGTGAGTGAGTGTCCAAAAGGCATATTTGCGGTTTCGCCAAAGGGGCACTAAAAATACTAGTGGATTAGGGTAGAGGGGAGTATTTTAAAAGGAATGGCGAAAGAAAAAAGCGCTTTCGCCAAAGGATCGCTAAGATATCAGTGGATTAGAAGGGTGAGTGTCCAAAAGGCATATTTGCGCTTTCGCCAAAGGGGCACTAAAAATACTAATGTATTGGGGTAGAGGGGAGTATTTTAAAAGGGATTGCGAAAGAAAAAAGCACTTTCGCCAAAGGATCGCTAAGATATCAGTGGATTAGATTGACATGGGGCCGTAAGTAAGTAGCCAAAGTATCAAGTGCACACACTGTAAATAGGTGTAAAAATATTTACATCTTACCATAGAACTTGGTTTGTTCAATAATTATACAGGATGGGATGCCAATCCAATAAAATATACACATAGTTTTGGTAATTTTTTTAGTTACTATTTTACTTCTTAAAACAGTTGCATATTTTATTTCTATTGTTTAGAATACTATGTTTATATTTTATTTCAACTTTCAATTTTGTAAATGTAACGTTTAAAAAATTAAAAGGGGGGACATTAAAGAGACGCACTGTATGAGCTATTTTCGAGGAATTATCGACAGTTTTGTATAGCAAGAAAACTCAGATTTAAGCCAACAAACTATACAATTTTTGTTAAAATCTCACTAATGGTTACATTTTTATCATTAATAAAAAGAATAATTACAAGTAATATATTTAGCATTTATTACTCGATAAAAGATTCACGTCATGTGAAATAAATTTTGAAGTACGGTCCTGTCTATCACAAGGCAATCGTTCGACAAGGCGCAAGCCCGCAGAAGAACGTCTGTGTTTACGGATTCAGCTTGGTAAATTTGCCACATTCGCAAAGACATTATTTCTCTATTATATATTTTCTCTATGACTTTGTGCCCTCTTTGACTTGTTAGTATTGGGATTTTCATAAATAAACGAAATTGATTTACATGTTTATTTGACTACATTTTTCTTTTAACGTTTGTAATATTTCAATAAAATAAAATTTTACGAATATTGCGAATTATAAAGAGCAAATAGACTGCAATTTAGTTAATATGATTAAAAGATATTTAGAAAGTCTTATTAGAAAGCGCTTCCACTATAAATATTACAATCTATACCAGTTAAACAGCTTTTTAGACAAGAGAACCTACTGAGCGAAGTCCCATTGTCACTTTCTGCTAGTCAACCAAAAAGGGCAGGTTATGTTCAGTTGTTGAGTGAAGCAATAAACGTGAATATATGAAGCAGAGTTTTAAAAACCTTTTTGGACCTATTTCCTTTCTTAAATATGTAATGCAACGCTGTTCTTTACGTCGCATTTTGTAGCAAAGTGTGACCGTATAAATTTTTAAAATATTCTCATACGTTTTCCTAGTCTATCGCATCTCAAATGTCCAATTAAATTCTTGATTAAATTGTTTGTGCAAGAATATTGGAAATTGTTAAGAGGAAATGCAATGCACTTTTTTATCCAAGACATCCCACGTAGACTTCAAGCCTAAGTACTAACGACACGTGGGCGTCTGAAGAGAAAATTATTGACTATTGACACGGGATTTAAAGGATTGGAGGTTGGGACGGGAAAACATCTGTAGGCAATTGGTTCCCATAATCTGGAGACCCTAGGTATGAATGAGCGAGAGAAGTGGTCTGGCTTTTGTAGCTGGACGGTAAAGCGATGCATACGTAACGCGCCTCTTGTTGTTCTTTTAGGAACAGTCAAGGGGGAAATAATACCGGCTAGTTCTTCAGAGCAAAATCCTTGGAAGTACCGGTAGAAAAGGGATAAATCCCTAACAACGCGGCGATGAGCTAGAGAAGGAAGCTTTCTTGTGAGGACTGGGTCATTGATGATGAGTCGAATGGCTCTCTTTTGGATATAATCAAGGATGTTAGTATCGAAGGTGATGCCGCTCCCCATATGTGGGAACAGTACTCTAGGTTAGGTCTTATTTGGGAAACATAGAGAGTGTATACGTTGGAAGGGGAGAAGTATTTTTTGGATCGAAAGAGAAAACCAAGCTTTTTAGCTGCCGATGTGACTACTGAAGTAATATGTTTGTGCCAGCTGAGATCATGTTCGAAAGCGGTGCCAACAAGATCGAACGTTCCATTGTTCTCTAGGGCTTGGCCATTCATGTGGATGGGGTAAGCGTTGCCAGATTTTTTGCGTGACAGGGAGCAAGACTGAGTTTTGGAAGCGTTGAACTGAACAAGGTTCCTGGCACTCCAGTCGAAGGTTAATTGAAGATCTTGGGAAAGGAATAGGTGCATAGATCTGCATCTATTATCAAACTCTTGATTCGAGACTTATCTGGTCTTTAAATTATATTTAAACCATCTTATTAAATTAAACTATTCTTTAAATATAAGTTTAAATATATGTCAGTGAAAAGTATTTTATATAGAAAAACTATTAAACAAAATCCCACTGGTGCATTCTATCAATCAAACAAAAATATCAAGTTGATACATTAAAGTAAAACAATAAACGTGTACTGTACAAAGCTGAGTTGTGAATACCATTTCTGACCTATTATATTTCTCGAATATTTGCTGCAACGGTATTCCTGACATCACACGGCAGACTGTGCTTTACGTTTTTCTAAATTTTTTATTATTTGAAATTTATTTTTATCGTTCGGTCCTTAAAATTGTAGCAACAGGATCAAATATTTTTTGTCCGAGGTGTATGCTTCGGTTTTTGATTTAAATATATTTTTCTTTTAACATTAATAATTTTATTTCTATAAAATAAAATGTATTACTGTGACAGTTTTATTATACTAAACCTGTCTACAAATATTACTATAATATATACCTTTTAGACAGGAATAATTACTGCCCAAAGTCCCAGTGTCACGTTCTATCAGTCAAGCAAAAAGAACAAGTTATCACATTTAGTGAAATAATAAACGTGTATCGTATAAAGCAGAGTTGTGAAAAATGCTTCTGACCTATTTTCTTCCTCGGATATTTTCTGCAACGCTATTCCTTAAGTCGCACAGCAGATTGTGCTTATATATATATATATATATATATATATATATATATATATATATATATATATATATATATATATATATATATATATATATATATATATATATATATATATAATATAGTCTCATATGTTTTCCTAAAATTTGTTATATTTTAAATTTATTTGTAATGTACCTCTTTCGAATTAATTATTAATAACAAGATTTAAACATTTTTTCATTTAATTTTGAATACATTTTCCTTTTAACATATTTTATTTGTGTAAAATTATCATTTTAAAAATACTGGAAGCTTAAATAAAGAGAAAACTCAATGCACAAAAATCATATGATTCAATTATATTTGAACAGTCTTATTACACTTGATTATTATTATTATTATACATTACTATACATGTCAGTTTAAAAATCTTTTAGATGGAATAAACTACTCAGCAAAGCACAGAGTTAGGCAAGTAAAAAGGGCAAGTTAACAAATTGCGCGAAACAATAAACGTGCATCGTATAAAGTAAAGCTGTGAAAAACGCTTCTGGGCTATTTTCTTTCTCGAATATTTTCTGCAACGTTATTCTTTATGTCACACAGCAGATTGTGCTTATATAAGTTTATAATATAGTCTCATATGTTTGCCCAAAGTTTTTAATATTTGCAATTTATTTGTAATGTACCTGCTCTCTTTGAAGCTAATTATTATTAATAAACACATTAAACATGTGTGTTAAATAAAAGCGTTTTCTTTCGTGGGAATTTTATTTTGAATACATTTTCCTTTTAACTTATTTTATTTATTTTATTTGTGTCAAAATATCATTTTAAGAACACTGGAAGTTTAAATAAAGAGAAAACGCAATGCAGATAAAATCATATGATTAAATCGTCCGGACATTTCATGAGATATCTAGTTGTGCAGTTGTATAACAAAGACTGGTTTATAGCAGCGCTCTAGTTTTCAAAGTATTTTTTGAGCAATAGAAATAAAACTTTTGTAAGCCACTTGCAATGAATAAAGCATTTCTTTGAGATAGAAAATTGGAAATTATTGTCAACCTTAAGAATTAGATATTGTACTTTTTTGAGGTTTCATATTATTGCTAAAACTAGCACGGGAAAAAACGACAAAAAACTTAATATGAAAACGTTAGAATAATTAGTTTATTCCGACTGCTTATGAGTGAACACATTCGATTTAATTTAGTATGCCACTTTTTTATTCTTTGAAAATTTGAAAATGCTCTACTGACAAACCAATAATTTCAAGTTACCTAGTTGTAGTTTTAAGGGGAATAAATGATATTTGAACAGTCTTAGTACACTTGACTATTATTATTATAGATTACATTATCAATCAATCAATTTAAAAATCTTTTAGATGAAATGAACTACTAAGCAAAGCACAAAGTTATGCAAGTAAAAAGAGCAAGTTAACGAATTGCATAAAACAATAAACGTGTCTCGTATAATGCAAAGTTGTGTAAGACGCTTCTGGCCAATTTTCTTTCTCGAATATTTGCTGCAACGCTATTTTTATGTTACATTTTACAGGAGATCGTGCTCAATAAGGTAAAATTCTAGTCTTGTGAAAGGAGACACCCTATTTTTATTATTTCGTTTGATATAAACTTTTGTTCTATAGATTAATAATAAAAATAATAAAATAAAACAATATAATCACAAATACGTGACTAATTTATTAAGATACTAACTAGTACTTGACTTAAATGTATTGGACATAAATTGACAACTACATTCAGGCCGTGTATTAAGTGTTTCGGGATTATGGTTTTCTTTTTAAAATTAATAGGATTAGTTTGGAACATTCACCAATGTATTGTTTTTAACCTGGATAATTGCTTTAACCATTGAATACTGGGACCATAAGGTCGAGTTTCGCGGTGCCCTCGATTTTTATATAAAATATGCTTGGAGTACGCATTCTGCATATTCAGTTATTTTCTTGGAAGGGCACTAGGTTGCAAAATCTTCGTATTGTTTTTTATATGTTTTCCTTGATTTGGGCAGCAATAACCTAGACGTAGCCTGTGCAGCATCTCTCTCAGTTTTGTTAATGAAAAAAAAAACTAAAAATTGTGTGATAGTTTTAAACAAAATCTTAGTTTCCATAGTAGAAAAGCCATTATTATTTTATTATAAACGATTATTACAGGTATGTCTTATTGTTGTGCAAAATAATTAAAAAAATAATAAAAACTATTTGTTGATTTTGTGTCCTATAATTTTTGGAGTGCAAAAAATAGTTTATATACCACAGGACGAAAGGGTATTATAAATCCTCCTGCAATTGGTCACCAAATTTTGCCTTCAGGATTAAAAGACTTACTTTAGTCCCTTGATATATAATATACTTTTATTACCTATTTTATCCCTACAGTTCTATCTGCCATACTATTCTTTACATTACATTTTACAAGGAGTTATGCTATTATAAGATTTAAATATATTTTCAGAATATTATTCTAAGTTTATTTTAATATTTCCAATTTCAAATTTATTTGTGAAATACCTGCTTTCACTGTTTACAACAATTTAGGTGTTTTTATTATGTAAACTTGTTTTCGTTTATTTAGCATTTTGCCTTAGTTCACCTTTAGCCTTTGTTATTTTAAGTTTTACATAATTTCAATTTTAGAAATACAAGGTAAACATCAAAAAATAATATGTTTTCGCTAAACATAGCCTTGGGAGGAGCTTTCGGTTTAGCTGCGGCTGTTGTTACACTAGCGGCGGTTACTTTAGTAGTTTTCTTCTCGGTCGCTTTTTTGGAAGATTTCTTTTCGGTTGTCTTTTTAGCTTTACCGGCAGTCTTTTTCGCCGTTCTCGGCTTTTCTCCGGACACAGTTTTTTTTTGCGGGAGATTTTTTCGCCTTAACGGCAGACTTCTTCTTATCGGAAGATGTTTGCTTTCCAGAGCTTGAACCAGACCGGAGGCGCATTTTCCTTTCGTTTGTACTAAAGCTCCAGAAGCGACGGCAGATTTCAAGTATTTCTTAATGAATGGAGAAACTTTTCAGCGTCGACTTTGCAAGGAAACACCTCTTTCCTTGAGTCCCTTAATGGCGTTGTTAACCATTTCCGAAGTAGGAGGGATGAGTCGGTTTAGCACGTTGATTTTTTGCCTTTTTCTCATTTTTCGCTGGTAATTGAGCCGGGGGAGTTGCGGCAACGGGTGCTGCTTCTGTATCTGCCATTTTTAAATAAAACAATATAAAATTTTAAATTATTGTCTCCGTTTTTTTGTTTTGTTGATATGAGCAATCACAAGATTAATTAACATTGTTTCTTATCTTGTTTAATTTTACGCTAGGTCTTCTACTACTACCATAATTATTGATCTCCACATCTCTCATAATTTGTTGGATATGTATGTATATCTGGGTCTCGGTTTACTTCTAACTTGCTTACCTTCGGCCACTTCCTAAACCATCAGCTGCAGTTATGATCATTATCTTGGCCCTTCTTTTTTCATAATGTCCAGTTATCTGTTCTTGGGTTACTACCTCTTTATTGGTCACCATAACTACCCAACCAGATTTCTGTGAAACCATATCAAATCTCCCATCTTTCTTTCTCATTTATAGCACAGATTTAACATCAGCAACACAGATGTGCCGCTTGACATAGACATAGATGTTTGCTTGATTCTGTGACATAGGTGCTTACTCTTACTAATAGCTGTATTGTCTCTGCTGTATGTAATTATACTTCTTTTAACAACTAAAGAAGCAGAGCTAGTCGACATTTGCTAACTAAATTTCTTGAAATGTTATAATCATTCTTCTTTAGTTGTATGTCTATGGGCATTTCGTTGACTAAGTTTCATTCCTATTTAGTTTCTTCTTGTATTTCTGCAAGCTGAATCTAATAAAATGGGTGATCAATGCAGTGATAATTAATCGACTGAATCATAACGTCTCTAAATGTTATGTCGTCTTTTACTGTAGAAAAAATATATCTATTATTCAGAATGACTATGAAATAAACTCTTATGTGGTTAATCCATGTTTCGACATGAGAGATTCTGGTGTAACCTTTGATCAAGAATTTAATTTTAAAACACATCTAAAAAATACAGTAACATCAGCTTCACAGACATTAGGCTTTATAATCAGAAACTGCAGAGGCTTTAGAGACGGTAGGACACTTAAGTTGCTATTTATCTCTTTCGTTAGGTCTAAATTAGAATATGGTTCTATTGTATGGCATTCTATATATCAAGTAGATATTAAGCACTTGGAATTCGTACAGCGGAGATTTGCTATTAGGCGTTTGGACAAGATGGTGTCCAGCCCTGAAACTTAACAGCCGGAATAGTTTATTGAATTTAGTATAGTGCATCTGGAAACTTAGGAACATAAATTAGCAATATAATTTTTGGATAAATTGTTAAATGGTAAAATTAATCGTTTTGAGCTGGCGAATTAGATACAATATTTTGGTATAGACCAAATTCGCGAAATTTTCATACTTTTTATTGCGATAGACCTGTTCATAACATGTAAACTAGGGCACCCATTTATTCCATTTATTATTCATTTAATTAATTTTATTAATTACTAGTTTGCGCCCGCAAATTCGTCCACGGTATAACAAGTTTATTCCATTACAAACTTTGAACCACCATTTCCCCCGTTAGGGATTGATTTATTAAAAACTGTAAAACAAGTATTTATGTTGGTTTATGCGACTAAATATATAATACCTAATGGTTTAGGTATTACCTGTTGACCTAATATTGTTACTTTAATAGTGATTGATACTGTCAGTTATATAAATAGTTTTGTTGTTTTTAAATGTCATAATTCTATCAAAATATATATGATATAAATACTGTGTATGCTCTATAATTCTAACAGGTTATGGGCCCAGAGCATTAAAACTATATATATATATATATATATATATATATATATATATATATATATATATATATATATATATATATAAGAAAGGGAAGTAACATAGAAGTTATTTAGAAGAAACATAAATATATAAAATAATGGCTGTTGAAACGAAGTCCACAATTAAGATGTTGAACAATACTAATTACGCAACGTGGAAATACAGAATGGAGTTGATGTTGGTAAAAGAAGATCTCTGGGATATAGTATGTAAAGAAATACCAGAAGAAAAAAGAGATAGTACTTGGGAGACAAAAAATAATAAGGCAAAAGCAATGATCGGTCTACTTATTGAAGATTCCCAACTAACACATGTGAGAAAACTAAAAAACGCAACAGAATATTGGGAAGCTCTAAGAAAATACCACGAAAAGTGTACATTGTCAAACAAAGTATCTATTCTAAAGAAATTATGTAGAATGCAACTAACTGAAGATGATGAAATGGAGGATCATTTGATTTTAATGCAGCAGCTGGTTGACCAATTGACAGCAATGGGGGAAGAACTGGCAGAAAAGTTAGTAGTAGCTTTCATGTTAAGTAGTCTACCTGAAAGCTATAATACAATTGTAATGGCTTTAGAAACACGTCCAGAGCAAGATCTCACCGTTGAAATGGTCAAAGAAAGATTGATACAAGAAAGCAGAAGAAGAAGTGAAATTAGTTTAAAAGAATCTGAAGTTGCTATGAAGTTTCATACAAGGTATGGATCAAAACAAAGTAAAACTGAAAAAACTTGTTATATTTGTAATAAACGAGGTCATTTTCAAAATGAATGCTGGTATAACCAAAAGAACAAGTATATGCGTAAAGACAATAAAAGTTATGATGGAAGAGGAGAAAAACAAAAAGCTAAGAAGATTGTACGAAACAACGAATATGATAAATCTACAACAGATAGCGATGATAACGATGAGAAACCACAAAATACCCATGCATGTTTTGTGGCTACTCTAGCTTCAAAGGATAAATGGTACATTGATTCGGCCGCAACTTGTCACATGTCGTGTAATAAAAATTTTTTCGAGAAAATCAATTATGAAAGAAAAGAAACAATATTTTTAGCAGATGGAACAAAAATTGAATCTAGATGGACTGGTAATGGATGGTTAAATGTAGAAGATGAAAATGGTAAAAACTCAAGTATACAAGTTAAGGATGTACTGTTTTGTCCGGAAATAGATGGAAACCTTTTATCAGTAAGAAAATTAGCAGCTCTTGGTTTGGAAGTAATCTTTAAAGACAGGGAATGCCGAATTCAAGATATAAATTCAAAAATTTTGGCAAAAGCTTATTTAAAAAATAATTTATACGAATTAAAACTCTCTAATAGATTACTGATCGCTCAAAACGATAAAACTAAGTATGATATAAACTTATTACATAGAAGATTTGGACATAAAAATTATAATTCAATTCGTACTATAGTTTCTCAAAATTTAGCTGAAGACATTGGTATTTATAATAAAGAAGAAACAAGTAACTGCGAAGTTTGTATAAAAAGTAAGATGACGCAAAAAAGTTTTCCAAAGAAAAGTGGGAACAGACAAAAGGATGTATTGGATTTGATACACAGTGATGTTTGTGGCCCAATGAAAACACAAACGCCTAGTGGTAATAAATATATTCTAACCTTTATTGATGATTTTAGTAGGTACTCGTTTGTTTACCTACTTAAACATAAAAACGAAGTTGAACAAAAATTTATTGAATTTTCTGAAGAAATGTATACAAAATTTGGCAAGAGAATTAAAATAATAAGAAGCGATAATGGAGGAGAATATGTTTCACGAACTATAACAAATTATTTGAAAAGAAATGGTATAAGACATGAAACTTCAGCACCGTATTCACCTCAGCAAAATGGTGTAGCCGAACGAAAAAATAGGTCTCTTACAGAAATGGCAAAATGTATGCTGGTGGAAGCAAATCTGGACAACAAATTTTGGGGAGAAGCTGTAATGACTGCTAATTATATGCAGAACAGACTGCCAACAAAAGCATGTGAAAAAACACCATTTGAAATGTGGTTCAAACAAAAACCCAGATTAGATAATATACGGATTTTCGGATGTGAAGCATTTGTTTATATACCCAAAGAAAAACGAAGAAAAATGGATGACAAAGCAATAAAATTAAAATTAATGGGTTATTGTGAAAACTCTAAAGCATATCGGCTAATTGATGAAAAAAACTGCAAAATAACTATCAGTAGAAATGTTAAATTTAATGAAGATCTGCAGGTGTACAGGAATATACAAAATACGCCAAAACAAAATGATGAAGAAGAGATGGAAATGTCAATAACGGTTTTACCCAGTCAAGAGGAAGAAAATTATGAAATAATTGACCACGTTAAAGAAGTTGAAAATATAGATAATGAACAAATAGAAATAAACATTAACAAAGAAAAGCCAACAGAAGATGAGCCGAAATATAACCAGAGAGATCTGCACATATATGACGAACCTAGAAGTTATGAAGATGTTATGAAAAGACCTGACCAAGATATGTGGTTAGATGCTATGCAAGATGAGGTTAATGCACTACATAAGTTTAAAACATGGAATATTGTACCAAAACCAAAAGATAGGAAAATAGTCGATTGTAAATGGGTATACAAATTAAAGAATGACCCAGTATGTAATAATATCAGATACAGAGCAAGACTTGTTGCACGAGGATTTAGTCAAAAATATGGAGAAGACTATGATGAAGTATTCGCTCCAGTTGTGAAACAAACGACAATAAGAACACTGCTGACTATTGCTGGAATTAAAAATTTACAAATCAAACAACTAGATGTTAAAACGGCGTATTTAAATGGTAATTTAAAAGAAAAAATTTATATGAAACAGCCTATCGGTTTTGAAGATAAAGAGCATCCAGAATATGTTTGTGAACTAAAAAAATGTATTTATGGGCTAAAACAATCAGCAAAAGTTTGGAATGAAACATTTAATGAAGTACTAATAAGATTTGGATTTGAAAGAAGTCAGTCAGATTTGTGTTTATATACAAAGAAAAACGAAGAAAACGGAGAAAAATTAGATGGAGATTACATTTACGTTCTTGTATTTGTTGATGATGTAATAATTTCAGCAAAGAATGAAAAACACATTGATGAAGTTCAGGATTATCTACAAGAAAACTTTGAAATTAAAACACTAGGAAATCTAAATTATTATCTTGGGATTGAAGTGCAAAGAAATGAGGATGGCATTTTTTGTATAAACCAGAAAATTTATATCGAAAAAATTTTAAATGAATATGAAATGACAGAAGCGAAAACATCTGAAATACCAATGGATCCAGGCTATTTTAAAAATAGTAACTCCAGTTTACTACCAAACAATGACCTGTACAGACAAGCTATAGGTGCACTATTATACCTGTCTGTCAATACTAGACCTGACATTGCGACAGCCGTGTCAATTTTGAGTAGAAAAGTCAGTAAACCAAATAAAGTAGATTGGAATGAAGTAAAAAGAATAATGCGATATATTAAAGGAACTAAAGATTATGTGCTCAAGTTGGGACATATATCAGAAGGAAATAATCTCATTTGCTATGCTGATGCAGACTGGGCTGGTGATAACAATGACAGAAAGTCTACAAGTGGATTTATAATTAAATATTTAAATAGTCCAATTTCATGGAGCAGCAAAAAGCAATCAATGGTATCTCTGAGTTCTACAGAAGCTGAATATATTTCTTTGACAGAGGCATGTCAAGAAGTTCAGTGGATACGACAACTATTAAAAGACATGCAAGAAGATCCTCCCACGATAACGGTGTATGAAGATAACCAAAGCACTTTGAAAATGTTAGATAATGAAGGAATTAGAACAAGAACTAAACATATCGCAGTAAAATATCATTTTGTAAGAAATTTAAAAAATAACCAAGAAGTCAATTTTGAGTACTGTCCTACCAATGAAATGCAAGCCGACATATTAACAAAACCTCTAGGGAAAGTGAAATATAAATTTATGAGAAAGTTATTGGGAATCCAAGAGAATATTTAGTCGAGAGGGGGTGTTGGTTTATGCGACTAAATATATAATACCTAATGGTTTAGGTATTACCTGTTGACCTAATATTGTTACTTTAATAGTGATTGATACTGTCAGTTATATAAATAGTTTTGTTGTTTTTAAATGTCATAATTCTATCAAAATATATATGATATAAATACTGTGTATGCTCTATAATTCTAACAATTTAAACATATTTTTTAGATTACTTTTATGAAGTTTCGAGTTAATAGGGCCATCTAATATATTTTCTCCATGCAAAGTTTGAACCCCTGTTTCACCCCCCTTACGGGTTGAATTTTGAAAAACGTAGTGCAGTTATATAAGAAACCTCTGCTCAAAATTTCAAGTTTCTATACCCTTCTTTTATATATAGAGATGGTAGGGCTTGCAATCCCGGGATCCGGAAATTCCAAGATCCCGTTAAAAATTGAGTCCCGAAAAATCCGGAGATTGGGCGCTTAAATCCCAGAATAAATAAATTATAAAATATGTAGTTTAAAAAATCTAAGTAAATTGACGCTTTTAGCACATCGCAGTATTTTTCCTAAAAATAATGTTTAACGCGTAATATGGCAACCCTGGAAGATTCATTTAAGTACTTGTAAACGAACTCAAATTATTTTTACTCTTATACTTTTATGTGTCCTCTGCAACAAACTTTTTTTTATCTTCTGACAGCCCACGAAGACCGAAGTCTAAGTACTATGTAAGTACCGTGGGTGTACTGGGGAATCGACTCACATATCCAGGACTGGAAACATCCTTAGGGATTTCATCAGCCCTTTCAGAGGATGTGTGGGGTGGTACCACCTCGGTCGAGGAAGAATTGCTCTACCACCTTCCAACAACAATCACAAAATATCCATGGTCGAAGCGGGACTCGATCCCGCGCCTCTCGGTTGCAAAGCTGGCGCCGCCACGGTGGGCTATTGACCCAGTTTAGCTGGCCAAAAATATCTAAGGATATTTAAGTAGATAATTTTGTTGGCTTTAACTAGAATTGAATATAAGAGCAAAATTTTTACTTTTTCCAAAGATCTCACTAATTTTTTAAAACAAAAATGTCGAAAAAATAGGTTTTAATTAAAAAAAAAATTTCAAGAAACATTACAACTCAAAATTTAATCCGAACTTGAGGAAAACCACGAATCTTCATCTAATGAATTTGTTTCTTCACTATGACCTTCATCTTCGTCGGAAGACGAATCGGTTTTAAGGGTTGTGCTACCCAAGGGTTCATCTGGAAGAAGTAATTCTAACGTTTTTTTTTTGAAAAGGTTTAGTTTTTTTCTTTGGTTGTGATCTTCTCATTGATAAAAATGGATCAGAAGTTAAAAGCAAACGATTTAATATATCAAGGTTACAGGATTCTCTAGAAAACTTTCTGGCAAAGTTTTGTCGATATAACCTAAAATGTTTGTTTCTGGCTTCTGCAGCCTCCTCAGATAGCTGTCCAATAGGAAGAATAGCATGTTCTATCACCTCTGCATCATGCACAAGTAATTCGTGCATAGTAGGTGTCATTGGGTGCCAAGGATAAAGTGCTACATATAGTTCGGAGGTCTCCCTTGTATAACTAGCAAATTTTCTTGTATTCACCCTATAGCCACTAGAAATGACTTCAAGAATTACTTTAAACCGATGAATAATGGATATATCAATTCCGGTTATTTTAGAGGAGACTTCCGGATCGGCAAAAAACTTGCGACTTGTATTTCCATCGTTTGTATTTCCAAAACCTTGTTTGGGAATATGTACTAACAGTCCAAGAGTGTTAAAATTGTCCTGAATTTCAGCTTTCTTGTTTTTAACTACTTCTTTTTCGTGTTCCGTCTGGAGTCTCCATTTCTTTACTGGCAGTTTGTACGCAATATGAAGTAAACTTTCAAACGGCCGAATTCTTGCGTGTAAAACAGATGAGCCAAATTTAAACGATTCCGGATTGCTTTCTTTAGTAACATTCAGGTTGTTAAAATACTTTGTTGTTGCTCCACATATATAACACTTCATAGTGGACGAATTTTCACAAGCAGCATTGCAGACTTTAGCATCGATCATTGTTAGTTGCAAAATGTGTTTTACTGCAAAGGCTTTATCTTGCAAATAAATATTTGTTGGATTTAAGGAAGCAACCGCATTTTCTACATACCTACTTTCGTCTCTAGTTATGTTTGTTGTTTCTTTAATACACCTTAATCTTATCGGGCGGCAAAAACGTGGCGAAGATGGCGTACGATTTTTCCAGATGACTTTGTTATTAAAATTTGAAATTAGTTGTAATGGGACAAAGAACTTTGAAACAAATTTGCGTCTGAATCAGCGTCATTTTCAAATTTTTGTTTATATTGCGCTTGCTGAGATCCATCACAACCCCATTTGCAAAGAAAAATTAGAGAGCTACGTTCCTCTTCATTTAAAGTCAACAAAACCTCTTCTACATATAAAGACAATCTTGAAACAGTTAAGTCCATTAGAGTTTGTAATTTAATTTCTGCACAGGTTTCCGTGACTCTATAAGATTCTTTATCTGGATAACACTTCTTTTTTTCTTGCAGCAACAAGCTGTAACATGGATACATTTTTTTTGTTGAACTTTTGATAACTTCATACTGTCTTCTAGAAAGATTAGCCTCGACAAACATGGATAATGCATCTAACGTTGAAAGACGCTGTATATTTTTATTTGACGTATTAGAAAATGCTTGTTTATATTTTTTTGCACTATTTGGAATTGTGGTGATTTCCGCGAGCAGTTTAGATTCCGTTCTTTTGCCTTGGGCATTGAACTTCATTCGGGCAGCATAAGTAAGCGTTTCAGCATCAATACTCTCTCGAATGTCCCTGGATTTTCTTCGTTTGCTTCTTTCACTTAACTCTGAAAATGTTTTTTGAGGTCTTCCAATTGGCCGTGTTATTCTCGGTATAGAAAATGTTCCCCCTAACCATTTTGAGTTTTTCTTTAGAAAAATGTTTGTAGTTTTGTGACATTCTATCCATCTTCTTTTAAATTCGGCTTGCAAACGTGAAAAATTGTGCTTAATTTCTCTTTTTTGATGTTCAGAAAAATCATCATATGTGAGAAGATAATTTTGCAAAAAGGTCAGTTTTTCGTCAAATACTTTCAAATTTTGTTGACTCATTAGATTAAAAAGTTGATTTCGGGTGAAGATTTTATCTCCAGCAGGTCCTTAAATGCAAAAATACCGAATTAGACGTACGTCAGAAAAATTATTAAATTGCGCAAGTTTATAGAAAATAGATTTTTTCAAAAAGTGACGGCAATTGGCGGCTACTTAATATCAAGTTTTGTAGAAGAGGAAATGCTTGTTTTAAATGATCAAAGTTTTTTGCCGGGAAATGCAAGAAACCACACAAAAACTTTAGGTGTTTAAAAAAAAACACAGAAAAAAAGTTAATACCTTTCAGTAGTCGTAGCTTTGAAAGACAAACGCGATTCATTTGATTAAAACATGAAATAGTCTTATATTTACCTGCTTCGTCACAATCCATATTCACTTTTGAGGAAAAATAAATAAGAAATAAAATTTATTACTTTAGAATAAAGCACTTTTTAAGTGGGAAACACTCCGCTTGTGATACACACAACTTCGGACTAGTTCTAAATACGAACAACTGTTTGTGGGGAAAAAAGCAAATTACTTCGAGATGCCTTATCTCCTGGGCCACAAGATAACATTTTTTGTTGGTCATTAAAATTGATTTTTAAAAATAACCTTTTGGCCGGCTAAACTGAGCAAAAATATCACCGTCGTACCAACTCGGCCACCGGAGACCCGGTTTTTATTTTAAAATGACAATATTATAAATAAAAATAATTTACATTTATTAGTGTTACAATTTTTACGGGATCAATCCCGAAATACCGGAATTTTGTTTGTTCGATCCCGAAAATCTCGGGATACAAATATACGTCCGGGTTTGCAAGCCCTAAGAGATGGTGTAATAATGCTGATCTGTTTGCAAATTCGTTAAATTCTGTTTCAGGAAAAATTATCTGACAAACCTTTGTTTTATTAATTTTCTCCAAATCAGTTCCTATTTTTTTTTCTATTTTCTGTAAGTAATACCAGTGTGTCTAAATAGTGAGCGTATTGTGATTTTGTTACTGAAACTTCAGTATTTTTCTTTTGTTCTAACTAGATTTAACGAACCTTGTTCGTTTGCGATCTCGCTTTTCATTCTTGTTAATAAAATTATCGATTACCCTTTGTTATAATGTTTTTACAATAACTTAGGTATTTTTTTGTTTTCATTAGACTTAATTACTTGTTGTGGCAGTTTCGTTGTTGGTTTGCTACGTCTCTTCTTTTTGTTGTTAATTACCTATTACAAATTGCTATAATATATTTTAATTTGTATTTCCTGTAAGTGGGCGACTGTTGGAAACAAATGGTTATTTGTTTATTTATTGATTTATACAGCTGCGCAAAGGGTGGGCAACCTAAAAAATAAATGGATAAATAAATTTTGGTGCTTTTACGTCAGTAAATATGTTGTAAAAATAATATTTTGGATATAATTGTGTTGTTTGAAAAGCGGTCTATAATGTCGGTATATAAACTTATTTCAATTTTGTGTCTTAAACTGCTAAAACTGCTAAAACATATACGCTCAGGTTCGTTAAATTTAGGATTTAGTACTGTTTTAAATTAGGATCTAGTTAAATTATTGTCCTGTCATTGGTAATTAGAATTCAAAACTAATGAGTTATTCTAATATGTGTCGTTCATTATAAAAGTAGTGTATACCTCCCGATTTTTAAAATATACGTTTTATTGTGTAAAAGGTATTGGATTAAATACATCTTCCATTATAAAAGTGAATTAACTCCTAGTTCTTTTTAATTCTCACTAGATGGCGTGACTAGTCAATGCAGCAAACCTACATTGCAAAGCAATTCACTATAATTCTGAAGTAAGTCACAAGTCAGCATAACAGTTGCTTCACTTTTATTGCGACAAGTGTTCTACACATTCAGCATGTTTGGTTGGCGTTATGATTGTATTGTGGCCTATTTTCATTAAAATATAAACATTTTTATGATGAAAACATATTTTAGTGATTCTGGGTTTGAATACCAGCCCAGTATAGAAGACTAGGGTGCAGCCCGTCCCATCGGTCCCCCGAGGGGCCTACACTGTAAAAAAAAATGATTAAATTTTAAATCAAATTCAACCCAATTTTGACTAAATTCAGGTCCACGCCAGATTGATTGAAAAAATTAACACTGCATATTGATTAAATCGAAGGATCTGTGATTAAATTTTCTTATTCAAAATTGATTAACCTAACAATTAATTCTGATTACATCTAAATCAATTTTTATTAAAATTTTCTTCCATAATGATTAAATTTCCATAATACTCTGATCATTTTTTATTAAATCTTAAATCCAATGTGATTGATATGCAATCATCAGTAGCACCGCCCTTCCCCTCTCCGCCCTATAAAGTACCTGATTAGGGCGTCGATTTTATTTATTAAATGACAATACTATAATACATAAGAAAAGGGAACACATTAAAGAACAAACAGATGAAATTATATAAAAGATAGGTAATGCAAATTCCCAAAGCATGGGAATTGTCTGTCCCATATCATAAACAAAAATCCGGGGAGGTGAGGCGTGGACCTGGATTTAGTCAAAATTGGGTTGAATTTGATTTAAAATTTAATAATTTTTTTTACAGTGTAAAAGTTGAAAATAATTATATGAAGTAAAAACACGAAAATTATTTACTCATCTGTAAATAAATACATAAAACACTAATGAAGACCTGGCATGACAAATCTTTTCTTTGAAAATACATGGAAAATAACTTACATTGGTGCATGAGTTCCTCCAAGGGATTGGATTCAAGATCTGAGATTTTTGCGTATTTCTTTTGTTTTTGAAACATAATTTCACCAACATGATGTAACAACAAAGTTTTTAAAAGAATATTCGTAAAATTTTAGAACAGGTTGACCACTTCATTCGTTATAACCTCACATTGCACATTGCACTACCACAGAAACCGCCATACCTACTGCCGATTAAATGGAATTTTTGCAGATAGCAGCGGGGTGGATGGATATCGGTACTCCCTTGTGATTAAAAGGTTGCGTACTGCGCATGTGTTGGCGGCTTGGTTTAGAAGTTTGAGTATTTTTTAGTCAGTAGGTGATTGATACTGATTATTGTGATTATTTTAACAAGGAAATATGATTTAAAATGTTTGTCTTTTTTATGCATTTGATCAGTATCGATTTAAAGTAATCGAGAATGAGTAATTTGTTTGAATCATAACGAAGATTATGAAACTGATTTAGAAAATAATTACAAATTAAATCAAAAAATTTAATCCGGCCAATAAAATCAGATATCTCTTGTGGTTAATCAACTGAATTTTTTACTGTGTATAATGTCGGCGCTGTCACTATTGTCATGCACTAAAAATTTCGTGTTTCTAGACCCTGTATTAAGAAAAGTATCACACTCCTTCGGACTGATGATCGAGAATAGACCGCTCTTTGTATCCGTATGGCTACGTACATTCACTGAAAAAAGAATACCTTGGTTGAAACGCATTTGCATTTTACTTAATGAAACCGCGACTTTGAATAGGGCCAAATGAATATTCTCTTAAAAAAATGTATTTATTCTCTTGTTATCAAACCATTATATGATATATCTGAATAAATGAAATATGCATTTGGCCTAAGAGTAACGGTCTATTTCCAAAATACAAGATTTCTCAATTTTCTTAGCCTAAGGAATTAATAGACATAATTGAAAATAATAATGTGCCATCTTAAGAGTTTAGGTTCTTAATTAAAAAGTACATTTTTTGAGAATATTCAATTTTTAACACAAAAAATTTAAATGAAATGACTCATTTATTAATTGTAGTTTTCCTGTTTTTTTTATGCAAATCATGGTTTCTTGCTTTACAAGCATCATGCTTTAAGGCAAATAAAATTATTTCCAAGCAAAATTGTAAAGTTCATATAGAAACTAAATTATATTTGGTGATAGGACCTCGGTGTCTTCGTTCAAGACCGTCTCGGATTTGATTTAAACGATTAGTACTTTGGTCCGAATGTAAAGAGTCTAGGGGATGGGTGAAACTTTATGACCCAGGCTTCCGCATTCGTAAATACCTCAAAAATTTATAAATGATGCACTTGTTAAAAAGTTTACCGATGTTCTAGCATCAGTCACGTAGTGCAGTGGTATATAATCCGCTTATTGACCCGAACAACAAGCTGGGTTTTTCGTTCGGGTTTTCCCAGTGATGTCTAATTGTAAATATGTAAATAAATAAATTTCCACTGAGAAACACTTTCAAGTTCGTTGCGACAAACTGAACCCCTGTATAGCCTCGAAAGTCGCTCGGAGCAGGCTGATTTCACCATTATTTAAATCCTTAAACTCTACCAAGGACTAAGGCCAGTCCCGACCATGCCATGGTCGCGTCTTTTGGAGTGAGCATTGTACAATTGTATATATCTGTACTCCAAATTCATCATTATATACATATTTAGGTTAATAATATATATATGTATATATATATATATATATATATATATATATATATATATATATATATATATATATATATATATATATATATATATATATATATATATATATATATATATATATATATTAAAGTACACTGTAAAAAAAAATGATTAAATTTTAAATCAAATTCAACACAATTTTGACTAAATCCAGGTCCACGCCAGATTGATTGAAAAAATTAACACTGCATATTGATTAAATCGAAGGATCCGTGATTAAATTTTCTTATTCAAAATTGATTAACCTAACAATTAATTCTGATTACATCTAAATCAATTTTTATTAAAATTTTCTTCCATAATGATTAAATTTCCATAATACTCTAATCATTTTTTATTAAATCTTAAATCCAATGTGATTGATATGCAATCATCAGTAGCACCGCCCTTTCCCTCTCCGCCCTATAAAGTACCTGATTAGGGCGTCGATTTTATTTATTAAATGACAATACTATAATACATAAGAAAAGGGAACACATTAAAGAACAAACAGATGAAATTATATAAAAGATAGGTAATGCAAATTCCCAAAGCATGGGAATTGTTTGTCCCATATCATAAACAAAAATCCGGGGAGGTGAGGCGTGGACCTGGATTTAGTCAAAATTGGGTTGAATTTGATTTAAAATTTAATAATTTTTTTTTACAGTGTAAAAGTTGAAAATAATTATATGAAGTAAAAACACGAAAATTATTTACTCATCTGTAAATAAATACATAAAACACTAATGAAGACCTGGCATGACAAATCTTTTCTTTGAAAATACATGGAAAATAACTTACATTGGTGCATGAGTTCCTCCAAGGGATTGGATTCAAGATCTGAGATTTTTGCGTATTTCTTTTGTTTTTGAAACATAATTTCACCAACATGATGTAACAACAAAGTTTTTAAAAGAATATTCGTAAAATTTTAGAACAGGTTGACCACTTCATTCGTTATAACCTCACATTGCACATTGCACTACCACAGAAACCGCCATACCTACTGCCGATTAAATGGAATTTTTGCAGATTGCAGCGGGGTGGATGGATATCGGTACTCCCTTGTGATTAAAAGGTTGCGTACTGCGCATGTGTTGGCGGCTTGGTTTAGAAGTTTGAGTATTTTTTAGTCAGTAGGTGATTGATACTGATTATTGTGATTATTTTAACAAGGAAATATGATTTAAAATGTTTGTCTTTTTTATGCATTTGATCAGTATCGATTTAAAGTAATCGAGAATGAGTAATTTGTTTGAATCATAACGAAGATTATGAAACTGATTTAGAAAATAATTACAAATTAAATCAAAAAATTTAATCCGGTCAATAAAATCAGACATCTCTTGTGGTTAATCAACTGGATTTTTTACTGTGTAGCATATAAGGATAAAATGTAATTTTTGGAAAAATAAATGTTATAAAGCGCTGATTGACCGAGGTGTGTTGGTTCGAATCCGTGCTCGGCCGCATCATTTTTTTAATTTTTGTCACTTAAAATATAAAAGATTAGGAAATCGGCTCTAAAAGGTGTATTGGAAACGGGTTAGCACTCCTTCCTCGATAAAAATTTTGTTTTGTCTTTTTTTAAAGGTCCCGAGCAAAAAATTTATCGTGTCTAGGTACCTTAACCTAAAAATTATGTTTTGTTTGTTGTCCAGAAAATCTAGCGAACGGTGGATCGGAGGGCACCCTAAGGTCGGAACAGGGCTAGCACCTGGTTAGGGGCCCTGGCCAGTCTCATTCCTCGCAGGCGAAGAGGGATCGATGCGAAAAAAATCCACTATTGTTCCTTCCTCTGCGCATGCGGAAGCCCGGGTAATAAAGTTTCACCCCTCCCCTAGACGCTTGTGTCCGAATGTAGAAATTTTCAAACGTTTCGCCTTCAGTTGCACGAGTTACCTTCAAATAGGTTCACCAGTGGACAAAAAAATCACACATATCAATAATTCGCAGTGTAAATTCCAGCCCCCTAAAAATTATATATTGTTAATTTGATGTTTAAGAATTTATTATAAAAATCTAAAAATGTGATTACTATTTAACTATTACGTGACAAAATAACCAATTTAAACCAAAAGTACATTATTTTTATGCATACTTACATGTTTTTTTCAAATTATCGATACCAATCTTTCATCTAATGCTATCTCCAAAATTCCCAGACGTTAGCGAACGTCTGCTCCTTTGTTAAATAGACAAACAGCTTTGACTTATCTAAGTTTTATCCTAAAAACATTAATTAGTTGGTACACGATAATTTTATACAAACCACTGTGCAATTTGGCTTAACTTAATATCTGAGGCAAGTAAAATACCTAGGATTTTGATCAGAAAAAACTCCGATGTATTAATGAAATCATGATATAGTTAACTAATCAAATAATTTAATTTTAAAGATGGAGAGCCTCAAATAAAGATTTATAAACTTAAACTAAGAATTAAATAGTCTTCTATTTTAAGCACAAGGCGGATCTTCAAACAAGTAACTGGTTTTAGTTTTAAGGACAACATAACTTTTTATAAAATAATTATTGTCACGACGGACCCTACAAGACGGGCGCTATTTTTATAACCCGTGCTTTATACAGGAGAGTGATAAACGCTTAAACAAAAATATTATACCGCCTAATAAAAACTATAAAAACATTTTTTAAGATAAGTTTTTAATTTTTTGTGTCCTCCGTTCTTAAAAGGGCTAAAATAACATAGTAATTGGGTCGATAATTTTTGATTTTACTGACCGTATACTAATTGTAGCTCCATCGCAGATAATCTGAACCGAAATAATGCAGAAATAAGTTATACATACCTTCAAATTTCGCCACTAAGTGGCCCAGATTCTTTTCTTTCAATAACTGGCAAATTGCCATAATTACCGCTAAGAGCACCACACAAATCTTCCCTCATCAAGGTTTGTTGTGGGAGAAAAAACTCCGAAACAAATTCATACCATAAACCTTAGTTGTCTTATTCTTAAACTTGTTGGTTTAAAACGTTCGATTATCAAATTAGCGTTGGAGAATCTGGCCGTTAATTCTTAAAGGTATTGTACTTTCCACAACTAGAAGTTTTGACCCTAAACTACCAAGGTCCCCGTTATTAACGGTCCTATATAAACTGTCTTTAACATTTGGCTCGGCATGGAGACATTAGAGATCCGAACAAATGGATCGAAAACCAAAAGCACTTGTAAGGAACCTTTATATTATAAATCAACCGTTACAGCTTAAATTTAAATTCATTAGTCAGACGTCAGTTCAACGTTCTTTGGTTTATTTTAAAGGAGTAGAGGATAAATATAGACTTTAAGAAGGAAAAGGTACCACAGACCAAAAATTCGATAAAATTATATTTTGTGATTTCATATTTTAATTAAAATAATTTGAAAACATATCCATTAGTTTTTGTTATAGAATTTTTTCAAATTACTAGAACCATAGTATTTCAAATATACAATATCTAAAAAGCTTTTTATCATTTGTTCGACAGAAAAATAAATGGAAAAAATGACACTGAGTAACAAATTCAACTTTAATTTTATGTTCTTAATGTGTGTGTATGTGTATTATATTACATGGCACTGGTTTAAACCAGCTGGCCAGCTTTTGTTCTTAATGTAAAACATATATTTGTGATAAATTTTAGGATGCTGACTTAAAAAATGTTAATAAAATGTAACAATTTGCTGAACGTTATCAAGCTACTCCATATTTATTATATTCTAAAATAATATTAATAAAGATTTATATCCTCATTCTTGTTAGACAGTGAGAATATATATAATAAAGATTTATATCCTCATTCTTGTTAGACAGTGAGGATATAAATCTACACGTATTAAAATTGTCTAGGGGACAAAATCAAAAATGATTTTTACACGAGCTTTTCAGTTTTATTTGAATATTATGAAGGTTTTCATCTTGGTAATGTTGCTATCAAGCAGGCTACATTCAATTTCAATTCTGTCAATTAAAACAATTGACATCTGGGGAAAATCCTACTAAATCGCTGTTTTTGACTGTGTTTCTGCTTAAAACGATAAGTTTATTTTAGTGATAGAAGTTTAGGAGATTTGTTTATTAGTGAATCAGAATAGATTAACATGAAAAGACATCATCTTGATCGCGAAACTCAGTTAAGAGCTATAGTAATGATACAGAGTGGTATGAAGTTTAGAGACGTGGCAAATGCAGTAAATTCAACAACAAAAAATGCCATTTGTCGTTTGTGGCAGCGTTATCAGGAAACGGACGATATGAAACAAAGACATCCTGATGATATTCACGATATATTTCTTCGAATTTAAGCTCTTCGGAGAACCCAAATCTTACAGCCAACCACCTAAGAAATAAGCTTCAAAGTGTGCAACAGGTAAGTGTTGATTAGACTGTAAGCTTTTAAACGAATTTGGTTACGTAACCAGGTCTTCTCCCTACCCATATTCTTCTAGAATCTGGTATTAAATCAAACCTGGATTTATCAGTGAATAGCACACCTTTTGTGTTTTGTATTTTTCTTTTATGTGTTCCTCGGCCCATTCTAATCTCCTTGCGCGATTTCCACATGTCACACAGGGACCTTAACAGGACGTCGAGACAGAAGAAATTTGAGAAATATCCTAGTTCTGCAATTACTATATTTTCGAAAAAAACGTTGCTTCAAAAAACATGTTTTCGAAAAATGTATGTATATCAATACAAATGGGCATTAGTTATAAATAGAAAAAATGCTAGAATATTTACACCTACATATTATATGTTTTAGCCACAACAGGCTTAGATTTGTCTTCGATGGTTTTGAGAGGGAGAAATTGAATGTGAAATAGTTCCCGTTTTTTGGTCTACAATCTTGTGTAGATCGAGTTGACGTCCCCCCCCCCCCCCCCACCGCTTCAGAAGAAATTTAAATCCTCCACAATAAAAGTTTTGCTGATTGTAAAGCTGTTTTTAGACTTAAAAAGTTAATTGTTTCTCATACCACGTAAACCAAATAACCTCTTTAATAAGATATTTTTAGCAACATGTATAAAAAATTTAACCTTGAATAATTTAGGCTAAAGTCTTACAAAGGCAGTTCATTAGTAGTAAGGCCCATAAATATAGTCCTATGAAATCCCCGAAATACTCCGAGCTGACGGGTAATTTAAACACCCAAATAGGCCTAAATTTAAACTGTCACTGGCGGGTTATTTATAGATAATAAGTTTTTGCAAGTGCTTCCTGTTTTCGAGTTATTTGATTCTGAGTCGTTTCTTTGTGGAAATCATTACTGAGATCCTAGTATGATCTCTCGTTAGGGTAAAAGATGAAAATAATTAATTTAATTTTCTTGTTGATCGTGACAGCATTCTGGTCTGGTATGCCCGGTGACGCACAGTGGTTCCGATAAATTAATCTGACTTGACAAAATTATTTCTATGTTTTTTCTGGGAAAATAACAATAAAAAATGGCTGATATTTGTATATTTCCTCATAAATATTTAGTGCAAATATTTTTTTTTTACAAAATTTGACCCTTTCTTTTCGCACTAGCTCGCGAATGTTTCCATCAGGCTCCTCCACACCACTTTTAGTCATTATATTATAATCATACACACACACTCTAGTCTTCTTGAAATGTTAGGGGCATTTCGCCAAACCTCAAACACTTTTCTTCTTGGAATTCCGAGATCACTGAAAAAATTATTACAAAAAAATATGGTTGAACATGGTTATAAAATAGTTAAAATTAAACACCCAAAGAGGTAAACTAACCACTGAAAATAACGTTACAACGGCCTTCGGCAGCCTTTGCAATTGCGGGCCTGCTATTTCAATTAGAAATCGAACAATTTAAAGAAATTTGGCCCTTTAATTACGTCAACCAAAGAAGACAACAATAATAATAAATTACAAAAAAATATATTAAAACCAAGGGAAATACCTGTAATTTACTCTGCCAAACTTACTTATTAATATTTATTAGATAAAATTTTACCCGTACAGAGACTGTAGTTCCGAACATAAATGAAGACGGGTGCCATCGGGATACAAAGGATCGCGGTAACAGCGACTTCTGCCTGATTTTGCGTAGACTCTATTATGTTATTTCTAAAACGGGTTGTACTTTATAGATACACAACTATGTATGACCATAATAAGATAAAATATATGTTGTTTTAAAGTTCAAGAAATTTTACCTTTTGTCAAGCTAGATTTTTAATACGAACGTCTGTGTGACGTTGACAATGAAATTATTGTAGATCGCGCATAGTTAAGATTTGCCACAGGAGACAAAGATGTGTCTTAAAACCTTTAGCATTTTAAAAAATAGTACCATATGAAGGCCTACATATTTAAAAATAATAGGTATATGAAATAAATATGTCAAAGTCGGCCATCTTGTCTTGTTATCAAATCTTGGTAGTGGATAGTCGCAAGTTAATTTGATTTTTTTAAATTACTGGGGCAAAATACCTTCTAGTTTTCTCTATTTTGATGAGCTCTAATGAGTTTATTATAAGTAGGATTCGTAAACACGGTCCCTGACCATGGGCGGCACGGCGCGGCGGGACCGTAAATAAACTATGTTTACAAGTAAAAGATAATTTACATAATTCTAAAAATCACTTACCCAATAAATATTACAACTCTGAATGTGTTTTGTTCAACATCTGCAACATAGCGTATGCCTCCACAGTCGTTGCTTGGAGCCTTGTTCGCGGCGCGGCGGTGAAAAAATGTTTTTATATAAGGAACGACTTTTCGACAACTAACGATGTAATGTTTGCATAATTAAAATGGTCTCTGAAACAAGTAAACGGATCTGTGGAAACAATGTTAGTAGAATCGGTCTTAGTCTAACCAAATGCGAATATTTTTGTAGCACACTATTAATTTTTTCTGTAAGACGCACATTTTTTTCATCATTTAAAGTTTGTAGCACTGCTTGCACGATATCCACTAACAATAACGAAGACTTCTGTAATGCTGCGGTGGGATTCGTTATTTCTTGATAATTATTAAAAACAGTTTGTAAATCAATTTCACCTTGAGGCTCTTGAAATTTCAACTGACTTGCCTATATGGTAACATCTTCTTTTGGGTTCAATTGTAACACTAGGGACCGTACTTGCTGAAAATGATGTTGATAATAAAACGCTGCTTTTAACCTCATTCCTCATCGTGTCAGACCAGGCTGTGGAAGTTCTGGAATGTTCGGACAATTTCATGAAATTGGCGAATCCGTTTGGGGGATTTGAGAAACACTGCTTTTGTATGCACTATTAGCCCATCCACAACTGGATAACAGGAGCAACATACAAGTAACATATAGTAAATTAGGGCAAACGTGTTTGAGCAAACGGCCCGCATTAAAATCGGGTTTGCTGAAATTCCAAATTTGTGTACGGTGGTTACTACCCAATTTGATACGGGACTTAAAGGATTGGGGGTTGGGAGGGTAAGGGAAAACACCTGCAGGCAATTTGATTCATAATATGAGCGATGACGTGGGATGATATAGGTTTTTGTAGTTGGTCAGTAAAGGGATGCATATAGTAATAATAATAACCATCTTTACTTAAAATCTGTAAAGCTCTTCTGGTTGTTATATTAGGAACTTTCAAGGGAGGAATGTCAGAAAATAGAATTGGTAGAAAAGCGACGGATCCCCAACAGCGTGGCCATGACCGAGAGAAGGGAATTTTTTTGTACGGACTGAGAAATTTTAGATATAGATATTTTTGATCTGATCAGCTCTAAAAATTTGAAACAATCCATCTCATAAATTGTTTGAACAAATTATGCCCTCTTTACATAATATGTAACATCATAACAGGTGTTATATTTAAAAGAGTGAACTTGTAGTCTATAAGCATCATTTATGGGATTGAATTATTTTTTAAAAAAGTAGATTAATGCGGTTTAGAGAAAATTCTGTTACATTTGCATAATCATACAATAAACTCTCCACAACTCATCAGGCGCTGCCCGTGAAATTTCAAAGTTGCATATCTCTGTTGCTACTTATGGGACCCATACCAAATTCAGGTTTTTTAATAGTGAGCCTACTAGGAATGTTTTGGTAAAGAAAAAAAATATTTTGCAATTTGCGAAAAAAAGTTGATTTTTGGAATTGACCCACCTGGGTAAAAAATTAACACGCTTAGATATTATATTTATTATTTTTTCTAAACAAATTTTACGTCATTTTGTCGACAATTCTTAAATTTTAAGAGAAAAAAATGTGTTAGTAGAAAGTTATAGTCATTTGAATTTTTTCAACCGAAAAATAATTTAAATTTTCGGTTGCAAAAAATTCAAATGACTATAACTTTCTACTAACACATTTTTTTCTCTTAAAATTTAAGAATTGTCGACAAAATGATGTAAAATTTGTTTAGAAAAAATAATAAATAAAATATCTAAGCGTGTTAATTTTTTACCCAGGTGGGTCAATTCAAAAAATCAACTTTTTTTCGCAAATTGCAAAATAATTTTTTTCTGTACCAAAATATTCCTAGTAGGCTCACTATTAAAAACCCGAATTTGGTATGGGTCCCATAAGTAGCAACAGAGATATGCAACTTTGAAATTTCACGGGCCGCGCCTGCAACTCATTATACTATTTGGAACAACCTGCTCACGCAGCCAGGTTTTAATTTGTTCTAATAAAATAAACTTTTTTTATCCACAAATGTACCACATACACACATTATTATTTTAATTTATTTAGTGAATTTAGGAAAGTCAAGGCTAAATATTTGCGCATCCTTCACGCATAAGTTTCATTAATGAATTCCATTTTAAAACCCTACCTGCAAAAATTGTCCATCCATTAATTTTAGTTAAATAAGTTTTCAGGTTTCGCTCATTTCTAATGGCTTTTCATTAGTGGGGCCTATTATGGTCTATAAAATCCAAGAAACAAACCCCATAAACGAGTGCTCGGACGAAAGACTAAAACACTTAATAGGCCTGAATTAAAGTTGGCCAGAGTGGTTGATTTATAGGTAAATACTTCCAAGTGCTTTCGGCTTTTAGATTATTTGACTTTACTGTTCTCCACAGACAATCAATATTTAGGCTCTCCATTTGCGTTTTTTTATGTCGGGCTAATGAAGAAAATGGTTTCGTGTGTCAATTATCTAGTTCAAAGTAACTTCTTAGTTTTAAGATTGGCGTGAAAACTAAGAAACTACTTGATCAAAAAAAATGAATGTTACATTTCAACTAAGCTTTACTCTGGCTCTATACCAGTTACACTTACAGGGAAATATATACAGGGTAAGCACCCTAAAATGATTTTATTTTTGTTGCTCTAACTGAACAATGATTCATTAAACAAAATAGTATATTGTGTATCTAGTAGGAAGGGTTGCCATCAAAATCATAGAAAAGTAGAGTTTACATAGATTTTACATAGATTTCAATTTTATAAACAAAAATACATCACCCCATTTAAAATTCCAAAGTTACCCCTCATCCCTTAAATCAGAGTGAGGGGGAAATGTCAAAAATATGTTTGAGTATGTCCCCCATCTGCCTATTAACTCACCAAAATTTCATAAAAATATTTCAAACCTTTTTTAAGATATCGCAAAGTAACACTTTAAAAAACTCAACCCCAAAAAGATTTAGGGGTTATTGAATACGAGGAACCTGATCCTCTATTCAGATTCCACGAATAATTCAAGATAAAGCTGCTATTCCACCTTCTTGAGTAACATTCTTATATTTCTATTCTATAAATAAATGAGCAGGAAGGTTGTTAAGTTAAACACATAAATATATATATTTTTTCCGTGACGGGAAAAACGTTTGACATTTTATCTCTGTTGACAGGTAACAAAATGTCACTTTTTATCAAATTACTTTTTTCCCCGCGAAAAAAGTGAGTACTTTTTTCCCGGATATATATACACATAAGTAGAGGTAGATATTTATATTTGGAATATTTTATTATACAAAAGTTACATTTCCTTTCAGACATTTTTTAACTGTATATTATTCAAAAAGCTACTAAACAACCCATTGATTTATTATATAAAAGGATTCGATATCCGTATACTGTGAGCGTATCGAACGTGAAGCCTTATATTTTGTTGTTTGTTATTCTCTTGGGGGAGCAGTTTACGAACTACGAACATAGACAAGACTACGAATTACTACGTAATTGAATCAAGAATGGTAGTAGAAAGAGATAAAATAGCATTGGAGTGTTGGAGCTCAGAAGTGTTATTGTCGGTGCTGGTTGTTTAGGAAAACGGCTGAACCTCGGTCTGAACACTCGGTTACACGTACGTCTTTGTCTAATGAACTAGAAAAGAAAAAGCGCGACGTATAGATTTATAAATGACTCGGAGCGACTTTAAATAAACACCTTTAGAAATAACATAACCTATAAATAATAAAACCATTTTAACTTAAATTTATTATTATTTAGCAGAAAATAAAGTAATTTAGGGCTTTTATTACTTTTCGCAAATCTTGTAATGCTTCTAACGTATTTTTTGTACACAAATACAAGGTAAAATAAGATGTGGCCAATGTTTACAAATTGTGTTTACAGTGTCGCTGAGAATGGTCTGTTTTGGCTTCAAAGAATGTTACATCATCCCGTATCCTTTTATATAATAAATCCATGAAACAACCACTAAGTTTGCAATTTTTAAATCAATCACAGAATTAAAATGACAGATGTTTGATTACTTTATAGGTTTCCTTAGCCACGCAGGTCTGTACCCATACCACCGAACAATAGAAGAGAGAGGGAGGGGGCGCATTAGACGGTTACACAGCTATTCAAAATTTAAGCGTGCTATAGCTATATATATATATATATATATATATATATATATATATATATATATATATATATATATATATATGTCTCGTCTCTTCTAATCCTTAGACCACTCCGAAATCCGGAATAGTGGCTTTATCTTTAATTATTCGTGGAATGGGAATAGAGAATCAGAGTCCTCGTATTCAGTAACCCCAAAATCAAAAAAAGAATCTTCCAAAAAGCTGCAGTAGTCGCTGAGAAAAGCCAGTGAAAAGATGCGACGCTCCGCACGGCCCGCCTGTATGTCTATACATGTACGCTTCCCCTCCTTCCCCCACCACTCGCTCGCTCGCGCGCCCAAGACCATTTACACCGATGTTCAAGTGCATGTTTCATCCATTTCGCTGTATTTTAATGATGACTTGGGATATACGATTTATAGTATTTTACTTCTAGTTTTGAAAACCGGTATTAGAATTAAAATAGGACCATTTTTAACGCAAGCAGGCTCCCGGCAAAAAAATGCATAAAAAAATTGAAATTGCACTTGCGCAAAAACTAATGGTCCGACAGCACCTGCCTTGCGCACACTTAAAATTGATATAATTATCTACTTCTGTGCCAAATTTAGCTCTTAATCTTCATAAATGGAAAAGTTATGAATTTTTCAAAATTAAGATCAATTTTCCGATTTTTCCGGATTTTCTTTGGTTCTAATCAACCGATCGGATCGCTCCACCTCTTATTTTCTTCGTAATTTAATTCTCTACAACTTTTCCATTTACGGAATTGAAATTCTTCGAGTAGTTATCGTCTTATATCCAAAAAAACAAAAAAAAAAACGTTTTTTTTGCACTAAAATCTTAATAACAAATTAATTAATGAGAGTTGCTAGTCGAAAACACATCAGAATATATCTACGGAGTGCCTTTCAAATGATGGCACAGGTGGCTTTCTACTAGTCTTTTTTTCACACAAAAAGCTCTAAAGATTGGATGTTATCAAACTAAATTATAAAGAAAAAAACATAATATTCGAAATTTATACTGAACTATTACACAGAAATATTAAGAGAACTGAGAAAACGGTCAACGCAAAATATTTTATAACCTAAAAAGGATATTTCCGCACGAGTATCAAAGAAATACTACCTAACCATTATTAACCGAATGGCTGGAGTAAAAAACTATTACGCGCCAAGGTTTGGAATTTACTATTATTTCTTTTGTAGTTCATCGTTACATTTAAATACACTTAAGCACTCCGAAAAAACTTTCAATCTAACACTTCGAAGTAAAAATGCTACAAATTATGCAAAATATAAACATTCTCTGTTATAGTACTAAAACTGCCGTATGGGCTCGTGGTGGTGTTGCCGTATCCTTAGTTTGATTAGCCACATTGCCCACTATACGTTGTTATTTTTCGTAGGATGACGTCAGACGGGAAACTGAATTTTTTGAATTCGGTCGAGTTTAAAACCTTAATATTTTTGTTATTATCCGTCCAGTCGACGTAGTTTTTTGTGTGCGTATTTTAATTGACTGTGTGATAATATTAACATATTTATTGAAAACGCAAAACGGCTGAACAAGACCATAGACTGAAATCTGGCTCAATATTTTGAGCATTCGACTAATCGACTGATTGATACCTTTGTAGGACTATCAGTGGCACTTGGACTTGGATCGTCATTTGTTCGTTTTTAGTGATTTATTCCTTTTTGTGTATTGATTTTTACGAATTCGACGTTAAACTCTCAGACACCATATCCCCAAGATTTTTACATTGTAATAACAACTTTCAACAAGTTTATTCATAAAACATCCTTCGGTTCTCCAACTTAAATTTTACATTGTATCTACTTATAATACCTATTGCTTATTAATGAACCCTATAAACATTTCATTTAAATCCTCTAAAGACACTAAACTGATGGATGACTAAAGCACGAAAATGGGCCCAAATTTAGCCTGTCACTAGTGAATGATTAATAGTTTCTATAATGAATGGTCTGGTTTTCTTGGCACTTTTCTGGTTCACATTATGATTAGTGTAGTAAGCTATTGTGAAATCATTATTTTGTAATTAAAAAAGTAAAAGACATAATTATATATATATATATATATATATATATATATATATATATATATATATATATATATATATATATATATATTATTCTACTGAAATATATATATTATAACGAACAGAAGGCAAGTATACTTAAGCCAAGACCATGCTTCTGATTCCTGTTAAACAAATTCTGAGGTTGAGTTTATATCTATTACAATTATCTAAAAAAGAATTATACCTATGTTATTTATCGTTAATATTTAAATTAGCGGGAAGGCATCGCGAATATAAGGGAATTAGGTGATAACCAAACTAAACCACTGCGTTTAGATAAAAAATATCGTTTTGAGGTTTCAAGCATAGTCTATAATTTATTATGATTCGAAATATTTCCATACATAAAGAAAAATTAAATATGACCATTATTATTACTGAAAAACAAGGAAAGGTATATGGAGGCGTCACTGAGAAAAATCACTGAAATGAGATTTTAGAAACGTACCAAGGAATAAAATTGTTCAGTTTTAAATTTTTACTTTTTTTCATAAGATTTGCTTACAAATCTGAGACCAGTAAGCATATACAAAAGAAATATTAGTGTCGTTTATTAGATAAGAGTACGCAAACATTATCGTTCTTACAAAATATTGTGATTTAAACAACGCACCAGAGATAGGAACTTTAAATATTATTAGTGAACCATTTGGTTGTTTAGCTACCAAAAAGGTACACTGAAAAAATCGTTTGGACTTTTTTTCACATGAAATTGTAGCAAAGTCTTTGTAGAGCAATTTACTCTAATTGGATTATTAGTTACAAAAGTTTTTATACATTTTCATACAATTGTAGCAGATTTTGCTACAAATTGGTCTTGGACGTTTTTGAGAACAAATTGTTGGAAAAAGGTACACAATTGTAGTGAAATGTCCCACAATGTTTTTTCAGTGTACAGGGTCTTTCATTATATTTACGTGGCTTTGGAGCCGTTATTTTTGAAGATAGAAAAAAATGTTTTATATAAAAATTGTAGTTTTTTTTCCATATTATCTTTTGAAATTATCAGTAAGAAACTATCGCATTAAAAAGATGGAAAAATATAGGCAACTTCAATTTTTTTAAATGGAACACCCTGTATATTATGCTCTACAACGAAAGATCTTTTGTTTCTGATTTCAAATATATATATATATATATATATATATATATATATATATATATATATATATATATATATATATATATATATATATATATATATATATATATATATATATATATATATATATGTTGATGATATTTGGGTGAACCATTTTTGAGATATTTTAGCTTAAACTATAAATGAATTGAAAAAAAAATTCATATTGGTATCAAGAAAGCCATGGAAACAATAAAATTGTTATGTCTTATAAATTTATAGTTTAGATATTTTCTACAATTTGATTGTTTCAATGGCTTTCTTGATACCAATATGAAATTTTTTTTCAATTTATTTATAGTTTAAGCTAAAATATCTCAAAAATGGTTCACCCAAATATCATCAACATACTTATATATATTTGAAATCAGAAAAAAAAGATCTTTCGTTGTAGAGCATAATATGCAGGGTGTTTCATTTAAAAAAATTGAAGTTGCCTATATTTTTCCATCATTTTAATGCGATATTTTCTTACTGATAATTTCAAAAGATAATATGGGAAAAAAACTACAATTTTTATATAAAACATTTTATCTATCTTCAAAAATATCGGCTCCAGAAGCCACGTAAATATAATCAAAGACCCTGTACGTATTTCTTATTTATTTCGATAAAATAAACCAGTTTGGGGTGAAATGGGAAATCAATCTGTTTATTCTGATATGTCAATAATAATTTGTTTTCTCTTATTTCTTGCAAACTGTGTAGCCCACACTGTGAACGTAACAAATGTACCGATCCCAAAAATAGTTTTGCTTTATGCATCAACCTATCTTATAAATTATTGTCGTATTTTCTAAAAAATTCAAAATGCAGGGATTCCCCATAGTATGTATGTGGCAAACATTATTGGGGGCATTATATGTTATCCGGGCTACTCAAGCGAAAAATTAAATGAAATTTTCACGTTGACGCACTCTGCATTTCTTGTATATTTTATGTCCTAAATATTTTAATTCTATTTTAAACGTTATATACTAGAAGATAATTCCTGTATTTCGAGAAAATAAAATAATTATGGCCACGTAGGTAAATGTTTCGGAAAATTTGGCAGCACAAATCGAGTCATTATTTCACTGGTAGAAAATATGGTGGGTTTTTTTAACTGAACGAGTTTCTCGTTCCTTTTAGAGTTATGGACTGGTTCTTAAGAAAAATTGAGTGAAATAAATGTATTAAACCTAATATACCTTTTTAACTTTATTGGTAGTTCGCAAGCGCTGCAAAGATAGACGGTGCACGGTGCAGCGATCTTATGGGGAATTGGGACAAAAATCAGAACTCGGAAACAAATTAATATTATCACATATAATTTCTTTATCACACATTTGTCGGCTATTAGTCTATAATTAAAACAAAGCATATTTATTATTTATTATTTAAAATGGATTTAAACTTATGCGTCCAGAATAACATATAAACAGCAGAAATGATATTTAAAGTAAATAATATTATCAACTGTAATAGTTAATGAAAATATATAGGATCCTAATTCAAGGAAAAACAAGCTATTTTTAATATTTATGTTATTCTGCCCCTAATTTACTTGCACTGGCTTCGCTATCTTCAAGAGTAGTCGTGATATTATATGCTGACAAAGGATCAGTGTCTTCTGCGAACGCAGTGTTTTCTTTAAGGATACTGTCATCAGCTAAACGATTTTTGCTTTTATTGACTATTTTTCGATGAAAAGCAAGTAAGGGATCCGATGTAATGATCAATCAATATCTGGTCTTAGTCCAGAAAGTTTTCTGTTATGTACAAGTCTTTCTTTGCGAATTTCTTTGTTCCAAACACCCTTCTGAAATTTCGTCAATTGGTATATTAAAACTTTTTATAATGGTTAAGTGTGTATAAAGTAGGAAAAGTATCACTATGTACTATGTACACTATTTACGACTGTCGTTAACAAATTATACTTGCGTTCTGATAAGTCTAGACCCAAATAAAGAGCAAGAGTTTGCTGCAGAGGTAACTCTTTCTTCATCACTAATGATTGTATGGACGTTGATGTGGCTATTGAAGTCCTGTATCTATGCCAGCTGAGATATTCGAAAGCGATGCCAACATGATCGAACGTTTCTTTGTTCTGTTATCCCAAAAGCACAGAAGTTCTGTAAGACTTGGGATGGGATATGTGTTGCCGGAATTTTTTAGTGACAGGGAGCAAGATTAGGTTTTGGAGGCGTTGAACTGAACAAGGTTTTTCACATTCCAGTCTAAAATTGATTGGAGATCTTGCGCAAGAGATGGGTGCTTAGATCTGCGTCTATTATCTAGCTCTTGATTCGAGACTTGTTGCTAAAAATGAATCTTGGAGTGAAGAATATACTATCGTCGGCGTAACTCTAGATTGGATTGCTAGTTGAAGAGAGAAATGTAAAGAAGAAATAGTGTTGGTGCCAGGACTGAACCTTGGGGTATGCCTGCATTAATAGGGGTAAGTTAAATGAGTGGCCGTCCACCACGAGATTTGACTGAAAGCTCCCGATTCAGGTACATAGTTTAGGAAGAAGCCCGTAAGAAGGTACATAGTTTGGGGACTGCAGCATACTTCATCAAAGGCCTTGGAAATATCAAGGGCAACAATCTGAAGTTCGAGAGACTTGTTTCACTTGTGTATGAAAAAGGTAAGGAGATCAGCTGTGGATCTTTTTTGACGAAATCCATACTGCCTGGCGTGGACGATTCTAACGAGACTAAATTACATCAGAGATGGGCAAAGCGCTCAATGAAAGGGCTTGAAGCACTAAGCCCTAAGCCCTTGTTTAGAGTGCTTGCATGCACAAGCACAAATTAGATTTGTTTATCAAAAGGGCTTGCGATTACCAATTACTTTCGAAAGTAATTGAACTACAAGCACAAACCACTTTTCGAAAAGTGCTTTAAATTTACTGAAAGGGCTTGAAGCAGATCAAAAGAGCTTGAAGCACATTTCAAGGGCTTGAATACATTTAAAGGGCTTAAGGCACATTACGAATGTGCTTGAAGCACATACTGAACAAGCTTAGAGTAAACTGAATTTTATTATTTACCTACGTAAATTTTAATTGTAATTAGCTATTTTCTACAAATATAGGTATAACATATTAGTTTACTGGAGCATTGAGCAGCATACTAAGTACAAAATTGAACCAAAAGAATATTTTTTGAAACAACCAGACTTTTTTTGCAATAAAACAAAAACTCGTTGCTTTTCGGGTGAAGCAAATTTTAAAAAAAACTACTAAATAGCCACTGTTTTTAACATAATCAAACTCACGATAGTAAAGAGTAAAGTATAGCAAAATATGACACTGTTTGACTGTACTGTACTGTACTGTACCAATAAGAACTAAACAGGAAACAAAACCGTAACACAAAAACAAACAACAAGTAAATACTTGCACGTTCTGTATATGCGTAGTGTAAACAAACTAGCTTTACCGTAACTGGGGTTCTCAGGTGCTAAATTCGTAAATCCGGTCGTGACCGGTGAGAAATCCTGATTTTATAAAAAAGTCCGATTTTTGGTGTAAAAAAAAAACAAGAAATTTTTATTAGGTACCATTTTATAAGTTTTTTTGACAACCCCTTAAATTATTTATATTTTTGGTCACTTGAAACAGCTTTTAAAAAGTCTGTTTTGCCGGAAATTGCATCGTTGCCTGATGATGTAGAACATCTGGTCTCTAATGAAATCCGGGCGGAGTCCGGTCAACGCCTTTAAAATCCGGTCAAGACCGGATTTATCCGGTCAGATGGTAACCCTAACCGTAACCGCCTACACAAAGCACCTCGGCTAACGGCATTTATCGAAGATTTTCGATTGGCTCGAGCGCAGTGGCGTGATTGCTGCCAAATGTATAAAACAAAGACAGAAGCTTTATGGAAATAATCGAGGTATTTGATCATATCAAAAGGGCTTGTAAGCCCTTTTGGAACTCCCAAGCCCTTTAAAAGGGCTTAAAGGCTCTCAAAATATAAAAGTAATATAGCACATTCAAAGGGCTTGAATTCCTTTTTTCAATTACAAATTGCAATGCACTTTTATAGAGTAATTGACACAAGCAAGCCCCAAATACATATGTAGGAAAGAGCTTGAAGCCCAGGGCTTTCAAGCCCTCAAAAGACTTGAGCCACTTTTGCAAGCACAAAGCATTCCAAGCTCTGCCCAGCTCTGAATTACATCAAGAATAATAAAGGTTTAACGTAACCATATTTCAGCAAGAATAAACGGAACAAAACTGGATTATAACAAGATATTCTTATTAAGTTATAACAAAGGACAAGCTTTTTCATATTCCTCGCGCTACTTTATCCAATTTATTACACGCACCGAGTAATCGCCTGGTAGACATTTTTTCTTGGCCTTTAATGGCCCCTTTCGGTCGTTCCGTCTAACTTTCCTAACTTGTATTAATATAAATCCGGCAACTTCTGGACATCTGCCTCGACCAATAAAAAGCGAAAAACACACGAAAATGACGATCGCCTAATGTCTTAAAGCCTGCCAGTGCAAAATTCGCGAGCTTTTATTAACTTTTATTCTTTTGCAGAGGAGAAAAACAGAGCCGGGTTGATTTTTTAATGCCAAGAAAATAAGTAAAATGCATCTATTTTGGTACACAATATTCAGCTAGTGTAGCTGATCAAGTTAAGTTAACGGATTATAAAAATTTAGATATACAGGGTGTTCGAAAAATGCGTTAGGAAACTTAGAGAGGTAAGTCTACATGAAAAAATAAACCATTAGTCCCATAATAGCGATTTATGTCACTAGTACATAATATATGGCTTTATTGGACGAGTCTAATAAACCCTTATTATGTACGTATGGGATTTTGGTTGCACAGCTGCTGTTATACATACATATTGTATCATTTTGAAGTAGTAAGTTGTAACTATAGGCCGCATCTTCTCGGCTTGGCAGCAATTATTTTGTTGGAATAACGTCAGATCCGATTTACCACAATTAGGATCTTCACGCAGTTGTAGATATCTCTAATTTTAACACAATTCATTTCCACAAGTGGGCGCTTTTATTGACGCTTTTAGTAAATAAAGGATCCCACAGTCTACGCGAATTCGCTGTCGGAGCAGCTGCGATTTTTTTATCATTGGCGCTGACAATGATAAAAACAAATTGCTGCCGCTGCAACAGCGAATTCACCTTGATCTGTGAAATTCTTACCCATGAGCTAGCTTATTCTTATAACTTTGAGGTAAATAACCTAAAAAGTTATGCCCGTATAACCTCACTTTCTAAATTTTAAGATTGCATGAGTCAACATGCTTTAATCTCTTACTACACATTTACGGCCCGATTCTCCAACGCTAGTCCGGTCTAATTTGACAACCGAAAGTTTTAAACTGACAAGTGTAAGAATAAGACAACTAAGTTTTATACTATGAATTTGTTTCTGAGTTCTTTCTCGAAGTTAAAAAGAAAACTGCAGTTCTGGTACGTACTTTCGACAATAATGGAACCAATTTAATATGCGAGGGATTAAACCCAGCACGAACATTTTTTTTAAATTAAAATGTTGCACAGCTATAACTCGGATAATATTGAAATATCCAATTTTTTTTTCTATAACTTTCAAAGAGAGTCGTTATTATTTCATTAATATCAGTGTACACACATTTTTTGACAGCAGTTAATTTTTGTTTCATAGTGCACGAAATATTTCGTGCACTAGTGTAAAAAACATTTCGTGCACTTCTCACATCGAGCATACAAGAACTTTTAGGAGCGCAATAAAGAAATGACAACTTAAATTGTTTGTCACAAAATATTTTAAGAAAAGAGTTAGAAAAAATATTGTGTGAAACTCGTGCGCGAAATACCTTTGGTGCTCTCGAATGATTTTTTGACTCGGCTAGCACCTCGTCCGTCAAAAAATTATCATTGTCGGACACCAAAGTACTATTTCGTACACTAGTACACAAATAATTATTATAGATCTACTACAATTTTTTTTTATGTAGAATCACCTCTTTAAGTTTCCTAATGCATTTTACGAAGTAGAGTAGCCGCCGAAGGTATGCGACATATTATGGTAATATTTTAGTGACAAGTTAAAAAAAAATTACGATTACAGAGATTAACGCTGCATCTTAAACCTAATTGCTTATCCAGACCAACTGCGCTGCGCTGAACCGTGCGCGTTGTATTTTGACGGTAAACCGCGCCGATCTGTGCCACTTCAAACATCAGCGAACACGATCCAACTCGTGTCGGTACATCAAAGAAAAGCGTTCACTCGCACGCATTCTATTTTGATGGCATTTTAAGTTTTGTTCTGAGTTTGCTTGGGTTTTATCAGTCAGACAATCAGATGACAGACAAACAAACAGATGGTACGATTTTTGTATATTTTGTACAAGGAAAAATGTTCTGATTTTAATTTTATGGTTGTGTACAAAATTTGGAATTATTTGGACAAGGAAAATTATGCCATTTTTTTCTATAAAAGTATTTTTCGATCAAATTTCTTTGTACAATTTAGCAATAAATTTCAGATGAAAATAATCCATTTTTGACACATTTTGGCACTGTCACCATTTGTCAAAGTTTATGAATAAAGTCCTTTTAAGAAAAACCAAAAATACGTAAAATTTCTCTACAAGTATATTTCGACCTGTCAAAATCGTTACACACAAAATGCCACGTCGTGACCACTGTTTAAGTCAGTGACGATGCCACTCTCACTTTAGGTTTTGTCACTATGGAAACAGAAACAAGTTACTAAACATATATTATCATGAAAAATAATAGTATATTGATGTATTTTATTAATCCTTAGTCATATGATTTAGCCTGTGGTATCTACGATTGCATATATTAACAATAATTGCGGCATCTTAGTACAGTTTAGATGCCTGAAAATTTACCACATAACTGAAAGCCTGTCAATCCGTTCTCAAAAAGTAGGTGTGAGACCATATAGTTGGCCAAATTAAGAGTAACCCTGAAATCTCTGATTACTCTAAAATGTAAATAACGCTATCTCGTGCTTGTTTTTAAATTTATTCTTAGTTCGTATATAAAAACTTTTCTATCCTGTTGTGTATATATTCTTTCACTCCTTAAAAATATTGCAGCCATACTCCTTTCGCTGTATATTTTATTTAAGTAATGACTCAATTTATTGTTGTTGTTAATATCCCAATTAGTAAATAAAATACAAAATAAATTATATTTATGCCACGACACTGACTCCGCATGCTGCTATGATAGCATGTCAAACGTCTCTAGTTCCCAGCAGGAAAAAAGTCCTGCTGCATTGTTTCTTTCATGACAAAACGAGACAAGAACTTTTGCGCACAAAGGACTGCTTTGAAACATACATCTTAAAATATTTTCGCTACTTTTGTTTCCAAGATTCTTTTATCGTGAACTTAATAGACCTAAAACAAGTTGCAAAAGGATTTAAAGGGTTATATTTCGTGTAGAAGTATAATATTTCTTGGTTTATAGACCTGAATGCAAGATGGTTAATTAGTAGTTTTGCTAATACTGTAATAGAATAATAATACCGGTAAAATGGCTATTAATTAATTATAATTTTTTAGATTGAACGAACAATTTTTGTATATAAACTGATCGAAAACGGATATTGTGGTTTCTCTAAGAAAAAATATCCCTAAAGAAGAAAATGGCTTGTTTATGCTCCCTAATCATTTTTTCGGAAAAAAATAATGTTTATACAGATTTAAAATTGTACCAAAGGAAACTGATAATTTAATCAATAAGGATCTTTTAAATATTTCAAAAACTATAACTGATCATGGATTAAAAATAAATGAAAATAAAACTAACTTAATTTTAACTGGTCCTAAAACACTAATCCCTAAAATAAAAAATAATTCTGATTTCAAAATTGTTCTTAACAATAATATTAAGATTACTTCAATCGAATATGGTAAAAATCTTGGAGTAATTTTTGATCAGTATCTAAATTTTAATGAACATATAAAAAATATAATTAAAAAAGCATACTACAAACTAAGAATTTTATATAAACTTAAGGACTACTTAAATACCGATACTAAACTTAGGCTGGTTGATTCAATTATTCTAAGTGGATTAGATTATTGTGATATAATTTATCACAAAAATATCAGTAACGAAGATAAACAGAAATTACAAATTCTTCAAAATAACTGTGTTCGTTTTTCAATAGGACTAAAAAAATATGATCACATATCACCTACCTTTAACAAACATAATATAATTAAATTAGAAAAAGACTCAAAATCCACTTATCCTGTTTTATATATAAAATAATTTTAACTCAGAAACCTAGATATTTATTTGAAAAAATTGAATTCAGGAATAATATTCATAATGTTAATACTAGAAATCAGAACGCAATAGAAATTATACCTCAACATCATACTGAAAAATATAAGTCTTCGTTTAAATATACATCTTCTGTAATTTTTAATAATATTCCTTCTAGTCTAAAGGGCTTAAGCTATATAACTTTTAAAAAAATATAAAAAATTATTTAGTAGGGGTAGGATTGGAAGAATGATTTCTTATAAATCAAAATCCTGCCTATTTATGCCAACTAGTATACTACTGTCATTTTTTGGTTTTCTTTTTTACTTTTATCAATTTTATTTTTATATTTAAATTATTTTTATTGGCATAAATAAACATCTTTATTATTATTATTATTATTATTATTATTATTATTATTATTATTATCAATAAAAATAAGTAATGTGAAATTTTGTGTCTATGAACACCATTTCTGTTTTACCATTGCTTAGTGACTCCTGTAATAATTGTGATTATTCTGTTCCACAATGTGAGTAGGCGTCATTTAACTGAAGACAAAACCATTTGGTTGTTATTTGCGCGACATATTGATGTAGCTAATCGGATTAATATTTCTCAAAGTGTGATTTCCCGTCTGAACAACCGATTTATGAAACTGGAACTGTAAGGGAAAAGTCAAGAGGAGGCGGGCCAAGGACAACAAATGCCAGGGAAGACAGATTAAAAGTCAAAGGAGCTAGGAAGGAACCTTTAAGAGACTGCACGATTTTGAGTTAGCACCTTTTCGCTGCCAGCAGAGGTTGTATGACCCCGCGAACTGTCTTAAATCGTTCAAATGAGGCAGGTCTACATTGCTTAGGGCCTATAAAACGTCCTTCTTTGACTGTAGGTTAAGGAGATCGACGTTTTCTTTGGTGCAACGAACGGGTAAACTGGCGTACTGAATGAAATACCGTGATGTTTACAGGTGAGAGCCGCTTTTGTCTTCGTGATAACAGACGTACAGTTCGTGTCTAGAGACCACCCAATTCACGAGTTAATGACCGATGTGTCCAATAAGTACATCTGTTCCGAAGTGGCAGTGCTATGGTATGGGGTGAAATTTTTTACAGAGGCCAAACGGAGTTGCATGTTTGTGAACATACAATGACGGGTGAAACTTATACCCGATACATCTTTAGCAACATAGTAAATGATTACCACTGAAATTTGGAACCCAATTTCAGATTCCTAGATGATAACGCTCGCCCACTAGAGCCAGGGTTGTTTTAGAATAGCTAGCATTGGATGAAATTGATGATTTGCCATTACCTCCACTCTCTCCAGATCTAAACTGTGTTGAAGATGTCTGGGACATGCTTGAAAGAGCAGTAATTGGTCGTCTACCGTCTCTTCGTGATGATGATATAAATAATGGTATTAAGAAAATTAACGAAGATTTAAAATATGTAGAAAATTAGTTAATATGGAATAAATTAAACTGAAATGTTCTTAAAACAAAATCTATGTTAATACAATCAAAAAATAATGCACGACATAGAGGGCGAAAAATTACAAATTGTAAATAATTTCAAATATTTGGGGATAATAATAGAATCAAAATTGAATGATCATTATAATTAAATTGTATCAAACATAGCCACCAAAATTAATCATTTACAAATAATAAGTTCAGATTTATCATTTTTCTCTAAAAAGACTATATATAATTTATAATTCTATTATTTTACCTCATATTTTATACTGTTCAACCATACGCTGCAAATAGGGAAATTTTTATAAATTACAAGTATCACAAAATAAAACAATAAGAATAATTTTGAATAATAAATGAAAAATAAATATGAAATGATAAATATACGCCAATTAAATTTATGTTAAAAAAATTAAAATTGTTATATGTAAACCATTTTATTCATTTTTACCTTTTTGTTTTTATTTTTAATATTAAAAATAATCTTTTACGAAACAAACAAAATTTGTTTTTAAGTAGTGTTTCATTCATAGAATATAAATCAGTTTTTCATAAAGGAATAATATAATTTAATAATTTAAACATTGTATTAAAAATCGATGTAAAGTCAGGAAATTTAAAATATAATTGAAAACATATTTGTTTAATAAATCAATGTGCCCCCCACCCCCGTACGGGAGACAGATAGTAAATGTATTGGTTTTCGAAAAAATTTAAATAGTATTTTATGGATGCAATGTATAAATGTGATATATTATTAAAAAGAGAATTTTTAGCTGCATCCGAATATACCAAAGAAACTACCAGTTTCTATTTAAAATTAGACCGTTTGCTGCACTTCCGGTAAAACCGGAAGTGCCATATACATAGAAAATACAATATACAAAATATATATACAATACCTGCAAAAAAAATCTTTTGCACCGGTTTGTATAGGTTTGTTGAGGTCATAATGCCAGCTATTTTCTTCTATTAGGTTTTCTATTGGGTTTGCTAAGGATATTTTTCTTTCCTTTTTTTTATTCACATCTGTTAAACTAAGTATTATGGTTCAAAATTTAATTTTCGAAAAATATTCCGAAGCCGCAACCTCATTATTGCATACCTCCAATCAAACCTTAAGTAGTTTACCCTACAAATTAAATATTAATTGATTTTTAAGAAATAATAATATGTAATATCTAGTCTAGTTCTCGCACTGTAGCTTTTTGATTATAATTTGATACAATATGTCCTTACTGTCTTCCTTTACTGTTCCTTAGTATTTATTAAATAAAACATTCTGTATTTCTTGTTCACATGAACTTCTTCCTTGGAATGTTCCAATGACCATAAGCTGTCGAGGCACGCTATTAAATAAATATATAATATACCAAATGAAAAAGAGCTAATAAAACAAAACAAAAAGGAAGGAATTTTATTATAGAATCTATTCATTCATAACATATTGCATCCATCATGATGCAGCACAATGAACAATTTTTAACAGATGGTTGCAACTGTCCAAATGTCATTAGTAACATTTGGCTTGATATTGTGTTACGCATTGTTTGTGTATCTTATTCTTATGTTTAAAGTGAAGCAGAGTTAAACAATGATGATAAATATACAGGCTGTTAACAAGTTGTCTAAAATAGACTGATGAAAATATTCAACAATTGTAATACTAATTACTTTTGAATGAGTTATTCAGTTTTGGTCAACTTTTAATTGATGTAGATACAGGGCAGGGGCACCCTGTATATAACATTAACATTTCTCAAGTTATTTAAAAAAAAATAATATTGTTTCACTTTGTTTATTTAACAAATATGTTTTTAATAATTTTTTAAATTTATTTAGAGAATCTTGTGATTTAATATTTATATTATCATTAACAAGCGGACTATTCAAATTTACATTAGTGGGTAATCCAGTAGATACTCGTACATAAAAATTGTATACAGATATATTTCACTCGTGTTTCGTTAAACACCTTTTAAAAATTTACTTTATTACTTAAAAGTACTATTAGAGTTTATTTTTAAATTGGCTTCGCATCTTACTAAACGTATAGATAATATGTTTACACACCAAAATTTTAAAAATAAAACAAGTTAAGTGATAGGTTTTTTAAGTTAATTTACATTAAAGATAGTTAGGATAACCCTAACATAATTCTTGTCAACACCAATAGAATAGTCATTAAGGCCGTAACATGCAGGCATTGTTCTTAAAGCGGACCATAGGGTTTTGCATGTTAAATTTTCAACCCCATGTTAGGCTCTGTTCTATTAGAAGTATAACGATAAAACTTGACGTGGGGAAATTTCAGAGTCTTGAAATTATGTTAATTTGCCAAATGTGCTGAAAAATCTTGCAAGAATACGTAGAAAGTGCATTTAAAATTGTGACAATAACGTTTTAAATGACAGAAAATGGGTATCACAGAAACCATAATTCATGTATTTGTAATGACTCTTTTAGACATTAAGATGTTGCCAAATGTAATTTCCCCAAAAGGGGAAAACAGGATTTTTTCTAAACCTTTAAAAGGCGTTTTAAAAAACGAATTTCAAGAAAATTAATTTTGTATAACTTCTCATGCAAAAGGTATGTACAACGGGAAAGAATGGGATTGATTTCTAACTTTTAGTATGCCATTTTTTGTTTTTGATTGAGTTTTTACTAGATTAATTACGAATACAATTTACTTATCTACTAACTAGTAGTTTATAAAAGCATAATTTAATGACAGATTTTTTAAAGGTTTTTATTCAGTTTGTATTCCTAAAAAATTTATATTAGGAAAACTAAAAATACGTGGATCATTTGGATAACTGATATTTATGTTGACAAAATATTATCCAATCTTTTTCCCCATTTTATTTAAAACAAAAACAACTCTCATATCTTTAGTAATAATACAAGATTGTTTTGACTTTTAGATGTGGGTTAATCAATTTACAAATTTTATATTATTGTTTTTTTAAATATACTCTTTCAATTTTATGATGTTTTTATGTTTTGCTTTTAAAAATTATGTTCGGTTATGTTTTTGAAGAAATATTTTATAAATATATCAATCAAATTCGGTAGAGGAACTTTTATTTTGACTGGTGACAGTTTTTTATCGTTATGGGAATTTTACACCAGGAAAAACAATCTGGCGTCTAATTTTAAGAGTAGTCAGGGCTTATTATTACAGCCATGCAATTACAAGTGATTTCAATGACGTTACCGATTCATTTATTAGTTTGTGGTGATACTGTGATGGGCCTACTGTTTACTACTTGCGTTAGAACAATTATTTCCGGATTCCCAGATTTAAAGTATGACGGTACAAAGATATTTTACGGTATACGTCAAAGTAATTTAATTGGATGGTCATCGTATCTGTAAAAGACAGTGCTTGCCATAAATAGAATAGTAATCTTTGTTTCATAAGTGCAGTGTCAATTTCCAATTAAATTTTCGGGCCGATTCACTCTGGCTTAGACCGATCGAATTTCACAATTAAGGGTTTAAATTTTCAATAAATTATTTTAATATGTGTTTACATATTTGTGATATTTTTGCACTATTATATGTATAGAAAAAGTTTTGTGTACTTTTTTCTTATTAAAACAACAATCATTTTCGCAGTACATTTGAATAAATGAATTAATTTAGAAAACAAGTAAATCGAAGCAATAAAAGAACACAACACAAACTTTGATTGACGCCTAACAAACAATTTCACAGCCAAAGCTGCCAAAACCTAACTGATCAATTAGAAAAAATTAAATCTAAAATCGATTTGAGCTTTGCGACATAGGTAAGTTTTTGTTATGTGTTGGAGTTTGGAGTATTCAGTGTTCAGGATAATGACTGTACTTGATACTTGGCTGGTCAATACCTACCCACTAGACGACAAGTGCTAGGACAAAAACTGAATGGAAAATAATATCAGAAACGAATTTATTATTATAGCCATTTTAAGGTAACACAACTGATACACAAAATAATTGGTCTTGCGGAAAAATTCCGACAAAATGAAAATATGTTCCATTAGTACTTAAGTGTGTACGTGATGGACGGGCAACTATATTTAGAAAAAATTTACGTATGCCAATATTACGTCATTAGACGTAGAACCCCAATTTTCTAAATAAATGCAAAAAGTAATGCTAATGTACGCAGAGATACTACAGCGACCTTTAATGGATACCAACTAATATGTATGGGTCATATGTAGACCCCGCCGATTTGGATGTGATGACGCGAATAACAGAGTCGCACTCAGGGAACATATATTTAATTTTTTTTTATTTATGTTCTTACCTTACACGAAATACTAGAACAGTATTAGTTAAAAGGTGTGCCTATATAATAATAAACATAAATAATTAAAATCTGTACCAAATCTCGGTGCAAAATTCACTTCTTGGTTGCGTAACAGTTCTTCTCTGCTGCACAACGAAAACCTGGGTTTCAATTTAAAACATTTATTCGAGTTTTTGTTAGATGCGTTGTGCAGTGTCGCATGTTGACAGTAATATGTATTGACGCAAGCCATAAAAGATGTTCATTGCGTCAACCAAACAGGTGTGTGGTTTCCACTCCACCATTGCAAGGCGAATCCGTAAATAGAAACTGAATCTCTTGCAAATTTTTATACACAGTAGAATCCCTTACAACCTTTTGAGCATTTTCAATTGCCACACCCTGACTTGAATCTAATCGTTCACCAACTCGTTTTACAGTCTCAAAATGATGTTTATAATAGTTTGCTGCCTCAATCCAGGTATCCACCTAGTTACAACGGGCTCTGGAGGTAATGATATGGCCGCTAACATTTCAGAATACAACCGTATGCGTCCTGGGGCTTTTAAAACACTTTTTTAATACTGGCTATCCTCATATCCACATTGGGATAACACTCCCGGACTAGTTCTGCAACGCGGTGTAATTAATGCATGCACTAAACAAGTGACATGAAGAACGGCATAATATGTATGTTTTAATATTCGCCCAGCCGCTACCGTGTAAGCTGTGGCGTCGGTAAGAAATAATATAAATTAGTCTTTATTTGGGTCGTAGCGGTCCCTCATAAGAGCCTTAGACTGTCGTGAACTTAGATTATGATAATCTAAGGTCGTGAATAAGGTTGGAAATATTATTCGCACTTGCAGAGTCCACCCAACCCAACCCAACCAGTATCTTTGATGTTAACAAATATGGTCATATGGATAGAAGTGTCTCTAAAGCCCCTGGTGGGGGCTTTGAAGACGTTGGCTGCTATGGCGCCACATGCATTTGTAGTTTCGTCAACACACACCCAAATTAATTTTCCTTCTGATTGGGAGAAAATGTTAGAAATAACATTTTTAGCTAATTGAGGGAGATAAGTTGTATTAAGAGTTACTTTGGAGAGACTTTGGAATATTTTCCCCCTACACATTTTTGTACAAATTCCCTAAACGAAGGGTTGTCTAATTAATTCAAATGAATGTTACAACCTATCATAAATTTTACTCGGTACAAATTAAAAAGTTTTTGTTTGCGCTCGCCGAGGTTTAATAATTCAGTGTGTTTTCGTGAAGAAACATGTTTTTTAATCACAGAGTTCTGTGTCGCGGCTAGTGTAACGTTACATAAATTGCAGGATAGTAATTCTTTGCCATAAAACGAAAGGCCAGGATATCCACTAATCCACGAATTCACGGTATTTGCCAACACGTGCTGCTTCGCCATTTGGCGGGCGCGATAACACTTAACTATTCAATGCGTTTGTAAACATTGATCGCGGTAAGCGAACTAACCTACCTTCCCAGTTAATTAATAGCTGCGTACACAGAAATTTTTTTACGTGGGCAATCGAGGTGTTTGAAAATAAAATAAATAGCGAGCGGTTTACAAAAAGAAATGTGTGTGTGGGGCAAAAACTGTCCTGTCCTGACAATATCAGAAATCCCTACATATAAGCAACTGTAAAAAATCATAAAAATTGTTGTTCCGCCCATGGATTGCGTAAAGTAATACTCAAAAAATTAAACAATGCAAGGACGGGTAGAAAGATGACTACATTGAAAAATAGATTTGCGGCACATATATACACTTATTACGCAGGTTCGACTCGCACCTGACCGCTTTTTTGTAGGATAATCGTCATTGTTTTATATGCACAAAATGCATATGTGTATACTGCTAAAAATGTTAATGTTTATTGACCTTTCCACAAATAAAATCCGACTCTGGCGTCACATCCAAATCGGCGGGGTCTGGTCATATTATATTTATATGACTACAGTATCAACCATGGATTTATTAAGAAAAGATTCGATGTCCGTATACTGTGAGCGTATCGAACGTGAAGCCTTATATTTGTTGTTTGTTATGAAAACATTCCCCTAGGGGTAGAGTTTACGAACTACGAATTACTACGTAATCGAATCAAGAATGGTAGTAGAAAGAGATAAAATAGCATTGGAGTGTTGGAGCTCAGAAGTGCGGCTGTCTGTGCTGGTTGCTTAGGAAAACGGTTGAACCTCGGTCTGAACACTCGGTTCCACGTACGTCTTTGTCTAATGAATTAGAAAAGAAAAAGTGCGACTTATAGATTTATAAATGACTCGGAGCGACTTTAAATAAACACCTTTAGAAATAACATAACCTATAAATAATAAAACCTTTTTAACTTAAATTTATTAGTATTTAGCAGAAAAATAAAATATTTTATTTTTGGGGCTTTTATTACTTTTAGTAAATCTTGTGATGCTTCTAACGTATTTTTTGTACAAAAATACAAGGTAAAATAAGATGTGGCCAATGTTTACATATTGTGTTTACAGTGTCGTTGAGAATGGTTTGTATTGGCTTCAAAGAATGTTAAATCATCCCGTATCCATTCTTAATAAATCCATGGTATCAACCAATCAATAAAATGGAATCACGCGCATTTTGCACAGCTTTGCTTATTATTACTATTTTGATTTTTTTGACATTGTTGTTGCTCATCGATTTTCTATAAAAAGAAACAGTGACTTTATGTGAGAGAACACATTTCAGTAAAAAAATCAAAATTTTATATTATATTTTACCTTTAGAACCGTTCATCATAAAAATTCGACAGACCTACATAAATCGTATAATTAGTTTAAAGCCTACCTGAGCCAGTATAGCTATATATACCAGTGGGAAAAAACCATCATAATTTAAATGCTGACCCTTCTGATTTCATTTTCCGATAACTATGCAATATTCTTTTTATAAACGAAAATAATAATATTATGAGAACGATCCATTTGTAATAAAACACTGTCATTACTTTGCAGGCTTCACAAAAAATAAAAGCAGACACATTTCGCTTTATAGCGACGTATATGTCCTATACACACATACTTTTCACACCATTTAACAATGTGATTAAACGGCATTTTTAATGATTGTCCATTATTTTGCTCTTTTCGTTCGTTCCAATACGAAGTTTAATTCGTTTATGTTTTAGTGGTCAAATTAGCTATTAACATGTTTCATTAAGACTCATCTATTCCATGTACCGGAGCAGAAATAAATATTATGTTATTATACTTACATACCAGGGGACTAAACTAAAGCATATATTATTCTCGCGGGTGAAGTTTTTAAGTTTTTTTAAGTGACACGAGGGAATAGAATGCGGAGAAAGGAAGCATTTAAAAAATTAAGAGATCCCTTGTAATATAAACCAATTTTCCGCTTTGACGACTGAAGGATTTACACTAACAAGAAAGCAAGACAAATTTTTAAAACAGTCAAAAATATGAAAACATATTTTATTTATTTTTTTTGTTTATTGTCCTTTTTATTAACTTCTGTTCTCAATAATCATAAAATAACCCACTACAAACAGAAATTTAAAAAATAATCGAGATTGATATGATAAGACCAAGATCAATAGTGTGACAACTCACTTAAAAAAACGAAATGCATACTCAGGAGCTGATGGAAGGGTGTGCTGTCTCCCTAAGTGACAAGGGAGACAGTACAGCTTTCTAGAGAAAAATCATTCAATACAAAAAATATGTTGGGTGGGTTGCTGGACACCATCTGCAAGTGGCAGGTTTGTGGGGCGGCTCTGCTTACGCCATCTGACATGTCAACTTATAACCAACAAACCGTGGTAAAACAGAATGTGTTTCCTGACCAACGCCATCTATTGGACGACTGTCTGTTTGGATGGCTGGAGCATTCTGTAATATTCTCCAGCCTTCTAGACCGACAGTTCTGACACTGTTGACACACTGGATCTTAACCTGACTGCTTCAAACTGTAACGACCATGTGGCCGAAACCTCAGGGTACTCCAAAAGCAATTATGTAATTACAATAACGTATATTCAAACTGTAAGACCTGGGTTGGAGTGTTTGTCCTTTTGTGCTAGATGTTACGAAGGTTATTTTAACTCACTTTGCACCCTAGGTAATGTCCAACATAATGTAAATTAATTAAGTTACTAACCGTACTCTGTGTTGTAGCCTTGATAAAGAAAATAAACATTTTCGAAAGCTTGGCGTAGTAAAAAAAGAGTTTTACTTCCGATGCCCGAATAGACTGAAGCCTCAATAACCACTGAGCTTGTTTATACATATATATATATATATATATATATATATATATATATATATATATATATATATATATGCAAAATGTCTTATACGCCTCCAAAATATATATGCTTTCATAGAACACGCCTCCAAAATCGGAGGAGCATTCGCAAAATCGGAGGCCAAAGCGAATTTGCGTGTATAATGGATTTATTTGTAGATTTAAGTCAGCAGAAGAAGTTTCACAAATTTTTGTTCGGAGGCTTTTTGGGTCGATATACATGTACAGTTATACAATGCAGTTCACAATATTTTATCTACGGGGCGCCACCGTTTTATACGCATATACACTTTAATTAATGGTACTGACGAATTTGCCTCCACATGCTCTCCGTACTATTATGCCTCTGAAATATGGCAACAAGGTAAGGAGGCCAATAATACGGAAGATTTAAGCGTGTGTAAATAATTTACTTTTATGATTATTTTATGTTTTAAAGTAGTTGCTGAAATTACGATTGGGGCTCCGAAAATGTACGTATGTGTATAAGATCGGTGAACGCTTTGATATAGGGGTCTGTAACTTTATTTGTACAGTTTTTTATATGATAAGAAAACGACAAAAATAGATAATAGATACTCTTATTACTAATGTACGTTACAGTAGTAGAACTTTTTTAAAATTTATTTTTGCTATATTGTTGTCACGCTCTAACACGAAACGTTACCAAGTCTAAACAAAAGAGATATTGCCCACATTTAGAGGGATGTCCACTAATGGTGTCGAGATTATGCTTAAGTTCGTATATTGTACAGAGGCGTGGTCAAAAATTAAGCGCAAGAGTAATATAACAAAAATTAAAGTTGAATGAAGTCTACTTGTCACTTGTCAGATGTACACGTAAATATGTAGAATGAGAATTTAGAGTTCTCTAAACCACCTGAAGATTCCTTATATAATAAGGACTAAACAAATGATGGTAAAACAAGCTATTCTCCGGACTATATGTCTCTACGAGCGCTGGATTACATACTAAAATTTGCCGTCTTTTCTTCTAACATGCAAGAAACTACCAGGAAGAAGGAAACTTTTAGTTCTCATCAGTACAAGATAGACGAACATACCTTCCTTCGGAAAAAGTAAATCCTTTTGAAGCTGTGATGTCGAACTGTATAAGCAGTAAGACATAGGCAGCGCCTATGTCTATCTTGTACTGATGAGAACTAAAGAGTTCGAAACCGGTCTGCAGGTGACGACATCCTAACTAAAGAAAAAGTTTCCTTCTTCCTGGTAGTTTCTTGCATTCTGAAAACGTATTTTACAATCTAACTCTGTTAGAACAAAATACGGCAAATTTTGGTATGTAATCCAGCACTCGGAGGGACATATAGTCCGGAGAATAGCTTGTTTTACCATCATTTGTTTAGTCCTTATTATATAAGGCATCTTCAGGTGGTTTAGAGAACTCTAAATTCTCATTCTACAAATATTAAAGTGTTTTTCTTTAATTTAGTATAATATTAGGAGTTTTTGATATTCTTGGTTTTCTATTTAAAGAGCATGTTTTCGTTTGTTTCTGAGCTAAGCTTACAGACACGCCCCTAAAGGTGTAACTTTTTCTGCTCCTAAAACAATTTATATCGTTAAAATTTCACTAAAACTAGAACTAGTTCTTGGACCTTAAAGGAATGTCTGAAAAGTGTTCGAATGAAAGTTTTTCAGTCAAACGTTCCTATCAAAACCCTTCTGTTCTAGTTATCAAAATTACCATGTTATTTTTGTTTAAATTTACCTGACACTGAAAAAATGCGAGAAAAACTTTTTATCGTAATATTTAACGGCGTAGTATAATCGACACATTATAATAATTATCTGTAACATACACATATGCATATGCAAAAATTGATGTACCCCTGACAAGTAGACTTTCATTCATACGTTTGTAACATACACACTTTAAATGAGATTTTGCGTCATTTTTTCTGTGTGGCATCAATTTTATTGAAACAAGGGCCTGCAAATGATTAGTTTTTGAGTCGCTGGCGAATCCATTTGCACACGTTTTTAAAAACGCTATGGTTAAATTTCAGCGGCTCATTTCTTGGCGACTAGCATTAAATGTTGGTCGCTGATTTTCAACAATATGTTTTTTAGAAACGTGTACCAACGTCGGTCGTCAGTACCAACGTGTACTGACTACTCGAAACGTTTGGAATCGCCTGGTTAAATAGTCTACTATATTTTCACCCATTTAATGAAGGATTTTATTAAAATGCTAAAACGTATTTATTTATTTTTAATATTTAAATCTATTACCAATTTTGATACTTTTTTATTACTTACTTATAATTTCTCTTAAAGTCAATGTGTTGCTTAGGGTTGTTAAAGACTTAAGGCAATAAAAAACAAAAAGATGTAAAAAACTCCTTATGTTAGGTAAAAATGGAAAAATACACAACTTTCAACGTTAAAATATAGCGTTAAACAAAAAGCTTAAAGCCCATGTTGACGCAACTCTGTCAAGCGTCGTATTCGGGTTTCAGGGTAGCAAATTCATATCTAATTTTTTTTTAATTAAAAGGGTCCCAAAGCACATCAAATAAGTTTCTTTTAACCGCTATGAAAACGTACGTCTATGAGGTAGAAAAAATTTTAAAACAGTGGAAATGTGCGTTGTGACTGCATCAACACGCCAAAAATGAAATTCCATAATTAACCGAGCTATTAGCTTGTGTCCACCTTAAGTAAGACACTGGTACGCATTGGTCAAATTTATTTTAGAACCTTATATTTTCCATGGCATACTAGCTAATAAAAAATATTAAAATAGACTTTCGAGAAAATATCCATTCAAAATATTAAAATTAATAAAGACGCCCAAATAGATTTGGTTCTTTTTAAATATTATATTTATTTTCATTTTTTATACTTAAAAAATTGTTTTAAAGTCGACAAAAATAATAGTAATGAAATAAATCATTGCTTACAAAATTACATGAATATCAAAATTTAATTCTACCCTTTACACCTGGTAATGGTGGATTTTTAAGCTAACAAAATTCTAAGTAGATTATATATTATATATCAACTTTAGCTTTTACCGATTTACAGCTAAATAATGTAATCTACATCAAAATGGGTTTGCTACATTTTAAAAGTTATTTAGAAAAAAATTACAGGTGAGACAGGTGTAAGAAATTATAGGCAAAGAGGAAAATAATAGAGCTTAAATTTGTTTTATATATATTATTATTTTCACACTGCGTAACTTATAAAGGATACAAAAAATCTGCCTTTCACGGAACAGAAATAAAAATATAAAAAATCGGCCCAGTGCAAGCTATACTTGCACAATTAGTGTTCCGTGCTCCCCACTTAACCTGAGCAAACCTCGGCCGCCCGACCTCCGCCCATCTGCCGCGCTACCCGCCGCCGACAGCACCAACGCCGTATCACATCGCGTGTGCGCGGAGCGGCCAAATTACAAATTTTGAGAATCGTGTAAGCACAAAAGTTGTTCTTTACATGGTGAGAAATATATTTTGTCGAAAATCTTTTTTTCTAAAACCCAATAATTCAGCAGTTCTAAGGAAATAAACAATTAAATTATTTATGACAATTGATCGCGTAGAATTGTTCAATCCTGATAATTTTGGTTTAATCTAGGTACACCTAATTCTCAATGTTCATGATTTTTTGTCAGATTTTTCTAAACGCTCCTTCTGGTGATAAGTGATAAGGGTGGTGGGGGACAACAATTTTTACACGTTTTCTCCGAAAAATATTTAAAAAATGCATAGAAAATATATTATAAATATTGTTTAATTCGTTCTTCAATAAGCTTTCATTAGGCTCCCCACACAATGCCCTTGAAAAAAATTTCCATTTCCCAATTTGCCACCCTAAATTAACCCCCAGAATTGAAATTTAACTTCCTATACTTCACGTCTATAATTGGTCCACCACACTCTATCTCTGTGCTAAATTTCAAATGATTACGTTGAACAGTTTCAGAGAAAATCCCCTCTGACAGACGGACGTTTTTAGTGTTCCTTGAAATGGAAGTGATTCCATTTCAAGGAACACTAAAAAAGGATAATTAGACAAGAATAAATAAGATTTAATATGTTAAAATGGATAAATACTCTGATGAAACAATAAATAAAAAGTGCATATAGTTTTGCCAGCGACAGAGCTATATGTGAAAACATTAATAATATATTATAAATATTAAGTTAAATTTTCTAAAGTTGTCCGCCCTATAAAGGAGCGTATTATCCAAAAAGCCTAGAAAGATCGGGCTTAGGCTCCTAAAACTTTTAAGGGTTCAGCGATGCAATTTTTAAAAATAAACAAGAAATTAAAAAAAAAATCAGTTTTAATAATTCAGAATTACTGTCAAGGTAAGAATATGTAAATTCCTACTTGGTCCTCAGTTTTTAACTTTCTTATAACTTCAGTACATCAGTTCAGTACTGAAAATATATAAAATTCTTTGCATGGATTATCTGTCGTGAAATAATAATAAACTTTCAAAATGCAAACTATTTTGTCTTTAATTGTCAACAGTAGCACGTAAGTAACCTACATTAACTAGTAAGCTATAATATCAACTCAAACTGTAGCACATGCAAGTTTATAAATAATAACTAACTAATGTAAAATGTAACTAAGTATTATAAGTATTATCGTAGGAAAATATACAGTGCCTTAACTAGAGCAAAAACCAGCAAAATTAAATTTTTTAAGTGTCCCGCCCTATATCTAGGGCATCAACAGTGCCTTAAATTATATCAACGGTAAAATCTTTAGCTATAGACAAAACACAATTTTTGTATTTTAGTTACAGCGACGAAATCAGAAATATAGTTTTTGAGGTTGGATTCCGCCCCGTATAAATTTTATTGGCCGGTTTCGAGCCAGGACAAAGCCTAATTTATATGCAATTTTTTTTTATTTTGTTCGAGTAATTAGCAAGTTTTCGCGCCCACGGACAGACTGACGGAAATGAGAAAATATTTTTTTGTGAATCAGAAACCCCAAAATATAAAGATCTGAAAAAATTTCGGGAGGCGATTATTAAACGAAGAAAATATTAACTCCTCCAGCGAGGGAAGAAAAAGATAATATTTGTTTGTTCTATATACAAGGTAAAATGCACTTTAAAAAAGAAAAAGCCACGAACTTACGCTTAATCCCAGTCGGGGAAAAAGACATAGAAAAGATTTTTTTAAACTTCCCACCCTGTATAAAAATTTTATCAAGTTTTTTACGTAAAATCGTCATTTGCGTGTTTATTTCTTTTAAGCTAATGTTTTAGAGTTCTTACAAAACTAAACAAGCATTTTTCTACTCTTTCACATTCTGTTGTAAGAAAAATCGAAATTGTCACTGAAAGCTTTGGGTTCATCAGAATGCTTTTCGAATTAAAGAAACAATAAAAAATACTATTATATCAACGGTAAAAGACTTAGCTACATACAAAGTATAATTTGTGTAAAATGTATCATTTTAAACAAAAAATAGATACTATTTATTAAAATGTGCTCGCTCACGCTGTTTTTAAGTTTCCGCGCCAGCATACAGACGGAAATCGGAAACCATGTTTTCCCTGATCTGGGCACCCCCAAACGTGATCTGAAAAAAATCTCGAAAGATTTTTTTTCGCCAATAAAATACTTTCTCTCGCGATAGAAGTCAAAAGATCAACCCTCTGAATGTGGCGCAAAATTTTGGGGATCATCAGACTGACGTAACCATCAATAGCAATCCTGCATAGTCAACCAGGGTTGCCAACTTAGGGGTTTTCCGCCCAAATTTAGGGGTTTAAAGAGCCGAATGGGATTTTTTAGGGGTGTTGTATTTTTAGGGGTATTTTCAGGGTTTTTTTTTAACTTAGAATATCCATTTTTTTAATTTAAAAATATGATGTGATGTTATAGGCTCAGAAATAACCAAATCTAGCCAATCACATTTATTTCTAACATAGCGGCTTAGTGACATCTAGTACGGTTGCTTCTTACTAAAAATGCAGAGTTAAATAAAACGCGAATGTCAGTGTTATATGGTGTTTACCTGGGTTAACCACAAATATAAACATACCTGTGAGAATTAGTGATTATAATCTGGTTATGTTTACTAAAAATACGTTGATCATTATTCATTATTTTTCAGGTTTTTGATTTGTATTAGCAAGAAATTAATTAAAATGCCCAAAGATACAGATAAGTAAGTTGTGTGATTCATGTAATAACAATTAATTATTTATTTCAATAATAATAATATTTTTTTAGGGGAATTCCGCAGTAATTGTAGGGTTTTTAGGGGTTTTTGGTTGGAGCTTTAGGGAGAAAAGTTTTCGAGAGTTGGGAGCACTGTAGTCAACACTTCTTCTAAAACAGAACTATGCCTGCTGCCTGAGGGTTACGTCAGTCTGATGATCCCCAACAAGGTGAAACTTACTGTCCTCCCGGCCCGGGATTTTCCATTAGTTTTTGGATGCCACATAATTTAATGCAAGCGCAGAACACACTGTCTTTTTGGTTTGTTATGCCCCAAACATTTTTGTTTTGACTACATTATTTATTATGGACACTAATATCTTATTTTTAGAAATTAATGTTTTAAAGTGTTCATGCTGTACATAGTTAATCGGAAATGTTTTGGGTTTTAAGCTAGGTCTCAGACTAATATATTTCTAAAATATTTTAGTTTTCCGTCAAGTAGTTTTTAAGTTTTCGCGCCAACGGACAGAGAGACCGACGGAATGGGAGATTTTGTATTGCTGTTCACTATATTTTACAATAATATTATAAGCCGTTTACTGATATGTTTAAAAAACGAATTTACCACGTGCCACCTTGTTGAAGACGTTACTTAAATTTGGCAACGTTGTCGGAGGCGTATGCGATCGCTGTGCGCATAAAAATTTATACAGAGGAGGCTTACTAGACGTAAAATGTATGGAGGCGTGTTACATTTAAAAGTATAGTCAAAATTTGTATCTTTTTTGGATGCTTATTTCTTACCCCTCTCACGTTGCTCACGTAGACATTTATTATTTAATGCTATTTGAATGCAATATACACGGAAATCTTTATTCTTTACAGTGGAGGCCTGGGTGCCTGTGTAACGTATATGGAGCCCAGTTAGATAGCCATGCATGTATATATATATATATATATATATATATATATATATATATATATATATATATATATATATATATATATATATAGATATAGGTTAAAAAATTCTTGGGATTGTGGTTCCAGTTATTAACTGCAGTTGTTAGACAGTTATATATTTATTTGTGTAAATTAATATAGTACCTTTCGGTCATTTTATTTGACCTTTGTCAACTACATTGATATATGATGTCGGCACTAAAATGAGACGGTTACAAATAGATGACGTACGTACAAAACATTTATATTTAAAATTTACCCTTGAGACAGAAATTATAGTATCAGACCTGATATCCTCGGTAACAAGGAACACTTATGCATAACAGACGCTTATTAAAAACGACACAGTTTATAACGTCACTGTTTAAACCATCTGAGGGGAAATTTCTTGGATACATTCTCTGAAAGTTCTCTCTAAATGGTCTTTGTTTTCGAAAGGTCTGTGGGCATAGACTTTTTCCTTTAAGAATTCCCTTAAGAAAAAATCTAGGGAAGACTGACCTTCGTCCAATCCACCCCTGTGGAATAGTCTGGTTTAAAAAATTAATAAAAATTCTGTGACTCAAGCAGGGCTATTGGAGCCAAAATATGTTTCTTATGTCCAGTGGTCGATGACAAAATGCAAATAATTCAGTGTTCAAAAAATTCAAGTAAATTTCACTGCTAATTTTTTGTCGAAAAAGTACTGCCCTGCAATTTTGCTCTTAAAAACACCACACCAAACGTTTGTCCTGAAAAAATACTGGTCGCGACACTCAATAGGGAATATGCATGCAACCCAAATAAATCTGAAATATTTTTTATATTCTCTGCATAAATTAAATGTTTCTGGCAGTTGCTGTTATTCATTTATTTTGGTATTTATTAACAAAAAAAAAGGATTTTCTACTGCAAATTTTCGCGCGAATTTCGAAACTTGTAAAACGTGATCCAATTGGCTATGGTATCAAAAGTGAATTTGTGGCTCATAATGAGTAAATGGCGAACTCCAGTGATGTAGGTTCATCGAAAAATCAATAAAAATGGCATTTAATGTGCAACTGATCCAATGAAATATCATTGCCCTTAAAGTAGAAGGTTCCTAAAATCTTATTAATGTATATTTCAAGCCGAAATCGGTCCAGGAACTTTCCAATCTAACAAAAACTGACGTTTTTGCGAAATTTTGACATAATATCATATCTCAATAATTTCGGGTAAATAAACTGCAATTCTTTGTTTTCATGGCAATCTTCGAAAATTAAGAAGTATTCAATTTTGCATGTCCGATGCAAATAAACCTATTTATTTATAACTTCAACGAAAAAATAGCGATTTAAGTTGGCGGGAGGTATTCTTAGATAATTAACGGATAAAATAAACTCAAAAAGAATCACTAAAATAGTGTGCAATAATTTCGGTTAAAAATAGGATTTGTTGGAAAAAATAAAGAAAATTCGATTTTTACCCCTTAAATACGCTCCTGGATGAGCCATTCGGTATTCATTTTAAAGTGTGATTGTCCCTTTAGGGTTAAAAATTGGAAAACATTAGATAGGAAAAAATACAGAGTGATTCAAATGTACCGACGTCGAGGGCAAAAAAAATTAAAAAATCGAAATTTAATCGGCGATTGCTTCCTTCCTATAAAGAATGAAGAAAATATCAAACATGAATATTACGTATTTCGACGAGCTCTTTCCCATGACGTATATGGGATTTTGATTTACCTAAACCATTTTGACAAAAATCAAAATTTCCAGTTTTTCCAAATATATCCGTTTTCCGGTGATTTTAGGTTTAGGTAAATGTATTGCAAAAAAATATTTCAGATTTTAAAGTTCCACTTATGAATCCGTTTTTCGATCCGACGATTTATTTTCGAGTTATTAGGTACCAAAAGGTTGGTTATGCAGATGGCATTTTCCGACCTAAAAGAATTCAAAAGAAATACTTGTCATTTTCCGGTCCTCACCAGTTTCAATAGAGTTCTGAAGCTCCGAGTCCTCTACAACCTTCGAAAATTTATATCGATTTAATCCACTTTTGTGACCTGTACCTACGTTTCATAGCGCCGAAACAAAACATTCTGTATAACTGAATTTCTTACCGAGGCTAGTTGAACAATTCCTCTATTAACCCAGAAAATTCTCTTGCTCTCCCTCTGACTGTTTTCGAGAAAAACAAACCTGTTCAATTTTAGGTTAAGGTTTACGTTAACATGTAGATTGACACTTATTTTTGCTGATCTCCTGGCGTCATTATTCATTAAGGACAAATGGCTGCTTTTTAAATTGTAATAAATTATACCGAAAAGTAAACATTTTTTTAGCTAAATCATCCTAGTAATTTTCCTCAAAATATTCCTAAGCGATTTATGCATTAAAAAAAATATGTCCTTATTACTTATTACTTAGTGTTAGTATTTCATTAAATAGGTGGTAGAGGAATCTTCCTCGACCGAGGTAGTACCACCCCACACATCCTCTTAAAGGGCTGGTGAAATCCCTACGGATGTTTCCAGCTCTGGATGTGTGAGACGATTCCCCAGTACACCCACGGTACATAGTACTTAGACTTCGGTCTTCGTGGGCTGTCAGAAGATAAAAAACAATATTGTTGTTTATTCTGGTAATGTGTTATTTAAAAAAACACGTATTATTTCAAAACACTTTTTAAAAAAATTCAAAGGTCCTACATATTATGAATGACCATAAAGTTGTTTTTCAGATTTCATTTTCGATTACTTTTCAGTTCTGGACGGCCTTCTCGTACGTTATTGTATTTTGCATTAAAAATTAAAGATAGTTTTCCTCGAGGTTTTCCTTCTATGGCATTTATCGTTTTTACTTTTTTTGACACCCCGTATATGCTGGGTAAAAAATTTTTGATTTGAGTGTTGCGCAGCAAGCAGAACTTTTTATGAAGAATAACTTTTTTCCGTAAAGTCAAAAATAAAAAAGTTTCCCATTTATTAAGATGATTTCTGGACACGCTGTATATTGATTACTAATTTAGTTTTTAAAGAACGTAGTTAGGCACTTGTTTAGACGTGCTACCATTCTAAGTTAAAGAAGGCCTGCTCCTAATTTTGCGCCATATACAGTTGTCGACTTCTTTGTAAATAAGTAGGAGCCAAGGGCGTAGATATAAATTTTGAAGTTGTATATCTCTGTTGCTACTTACGGGACCCATGCCAAGTTTAGGGTTTTTAATAGTGAGCCTACTAGGAATGCTTTGGTAAAAAAATATTTTGTAATTTGCGAAAAAAAGTTGAATTTCTGCGAAGGTTGGGTTATTGTGCCTTACTGGTACTCCCAGGCCTAACTAATTTTTTACAGGCGATAAAGTGAACCTTACTTTAGTCCCAAAAAATATTAGTTTTATTTTTTTTTCTTAGGTTTGGTAGTAATATTCAAAAAATGATTGTGGTTATGTAATTACTACCAGTAATCTTACAGCAAAAATTTTTGTTTTTTTGTATTACATATAAAGAGATGTAACTTTACGTTTAACGAAAATTGTGTTTTGGCAGTTGTCATAAACGTAAATACAAACAATTAATTTGTGTAAAGGATAGCAGCATTGAGGTTGCGGGATGGAGCGGGGCGTCGAAGGTGCAATAGTATGGGTGTTAAGGTAATACTCATTAAAGTAATGCAATATAGTGAAGGTTTTTTTTTGTGCTCTATATGATAAATTAGGTAACTGTTACAATTAAGAAAAAATAAGTATATACATTGATAAATATTTACATTTATTTGTATTTAACGAGTTTCGATTGTTTCATTAAGATCTATAAAATAGGCAGAACGTGTGTAGTAGAACAATATTAATTTAAAAATATTACCTCAAAGTGAGTAACGTAAATAGGCCAATTAGCTTTATTTATTTATAATTCACCTAAAAGAAAAACAATATTTTTGATGTTCCCTTATTTTTATGATTCGCATATTTGGAAAATTGTAACAAATGCTGTGTGAAGTTTGTCTGCATTTGCCTTTGCTGAATAATAAAAGAAATATGTGAAAGTGGCCTGTTTACGTAGAATCACATCTGATTTAACTTTTAAGGTACAAAGCCCTGACAAAATTTAGTTAAACCTAAAACTAAAAATAACCTGATTGGATTACACCACTCTTTTTTACCGAAGAATACCTACACTTATGGATCGTTTTCTCCTTCTTCATTACTAAAGTCTACATTTGAATCATCATCTTCATCTAAATTTATAATTAATGGTTCTACAACAACATCAACTAAGTGGTCTTTTTCTCTGTAGGATTCCTCAATTTTATTAGCGTGTCCAACGCAATTTTCCCAAACAGAATTTGGCACGTTCTGTATCGTTTCAAGATACACATTTAGTTCATTTGTGATTTTAAACGTAGTATTCAATTTTGCCACTTTATTTTTCACATATGCCCAAATTAATTCAATTGCGTTGAATTCACAGTGTGCAACTGGCAACCATAGAAGCTTTACATTATCATTACGTAACTCCTTTGCAATTGTATCTAAAAGATACGTTTTTGGAAAGTGATAGTTCTTGCATAGGTCTAAAAGCATTGGTTTGGTTAATTCATTAAACGTTGTAAATCCATCGGGCAATGTTGCTTTTCGCTGGGACATCCATTCTATTATTTTTTGTTTTGTCCAGGCAGTTGTAGGATTTCGAAAATTAGGATCCAACATTGTATGCTACGGTGCTTGGTCAATTACGATTACTGATTTGTCAGGTATTACAGAAAGCACTGTTCTAAACCATTCTTCGTAATGTTGTTTATTCATCTCGTTATGGTAATCCACTGACGCCGCACTTTTTTTCCCAACGAAACACTTCAGGCAGCCATCCAAAAACGCATTTTTACTACCAATATGTAAGATAATAACCCGTTGTCCTGATCCTGATGGCCGATTTATTCCACCTCTAAAGCCATTAATTTCCTGTATACCACCTCTGTATTCATCAAAATTATCCCGTTTTGTGGGATTAACTCTTTCAACCCAGCCAAACTTCCTTGAATGATTTGCACCGCACCATGTTTCATCTGTATAAAATATTTGTCAAGAATCTTCACGATATCTCTTTATGGCGTATAAGAATTCCGCTCTTCTGGCAGCAATGGTGTTTTGTTCCATTCAAATTGGTTTATTAATTAGTTTTTTCTAGGAAAACCCAAGTTCTTTAATCCATCGGTACAAAGTCATTTCTGAAAATTCTGGTAAATAATCGACATCTTCTTTCAATTTCTGGTAAACTTCTTTTATAGAAGGAAACCGACGCTCCAGGTAAAAATTTAATATTGTTCTCCTTATGACGCCCTGTAAAATCTCATCACATTCCAGTCGGGGCCTTCCACTTCTCCCTTTTGATGGTATAATAATACCGGAACTTTTTTCTTCCGCAGTAACACGTTTAACGGTGCTTCACTAATACCCAGGCAATCTGCTGTTCTTTTAACCACTTGCTCAATCAAAATATTTTCCAAACCGTTGTCTTTCTCTGATTGAAAGTACGCTCTGACTTTTAATATAATATTTTTCATTTGTTCGTTGCACTGACGAGACATTTTAACTTATTAGACTGTAGTTTGATACCGTATTTTTGGTTCAGATTATATCAGGTATTTATATAAATTCGAACAAGATAATCTTAAAAATCGTGTGAAAACAATAATAATTTCAAATTACTATCTACCACTAAAACCAAAAATTTAAATCAACAATAAGTAGATATAAACAACCACAATCAAATGAATAATATTATTTTACAAATCTTTTCAATACATATAACAAATAGATTAAATTCTAAACAAATAAAAATACATGGACCTACGGACTACATACGACCTTTACGACGACGCCACCGTACTGTGATTATGTCGGTAAAGGCGTTTGACACTTTGCATCTCTTTCCTATGTGGCTGTTAATATTTATTGTAATTTTTACAAGAACTAAAGGTGCTTTTTTTAATTTTGTGTAATAAAATACATTTGTATAATAATAACTACGTCTACGAGTGTAAAGATTTTTTTAAGGTTTTAAATTGTCCACAGTACAGCTGATACACAAACATCATTAAAAAATAAAAAAATACAATTTTAGACACATACTACCAACCTCTTGCGAAAGTATAGATATTTTTCTATCTACCTTCAAAATTGCATTTAAATAGGGAAAAAATTAACCAATATATAGACATGAGAAAATCGTTTATCAGTATTAACGCAGTAAAATCGTTGTTTTTTTCTACTTGATTATGAATAAGTTCAATATCGTTTACACTACAATAATACATTTTTTGGCAGAAACTCTTGGATATCGTCCTAACAAGCTGTAATTTTTTCAGTTTATTCTGCCCCGTGGTTTTTTTGTTATTGACCCTCAGACTGAGGGGTCAAAACTTTAGAAATGGATAGTAGTAGGCTCACTATTAAATGCCCTAAACCTGTCGTGGGTCCCGTAAGCAGCAACAGAGATATACAACTTCAAAATTTCTATCTACGCTTTTGGTAGGAGCCTCTAAGCAGTCGGCGCCTATGCCTGAAAATTACCCCATCGGTAGCAAAGTAATACGTGGACCATGTGATTAAGTCATGGCCCAGAAACTTCTCCGCAAATTAAAGGATAAAATCGTAAATTTAGTGTTATAACAGGAGTAAAATTTTTAATTTCGTTTAACACGGTGAGCATGATGCAGAAGCGCCTTTCTTAAATTAACGACAAGCTAAAAGAATTAATACGTTGTTGAACAAAAACTTTTTGTCGATAAAATGAAAACAAATAGGGCATATTTCCATTTTGCTTGATAACTCAGCCAAGGGTAAAAATGCAAAAATTTACAGATCATTTGGTCCTTTGTAGCAACTAGCAACCGACCGCGTCTTCCTACATTCTAAAAATATCTCTTTTATTTGGGAACGTTGAATACGGGACAATAATAGTAGAGCAGATATTTTCTCATTAAAAACGCTGACAAGTTCGTATAATGATTGCCTAAATTAAGGCTATTTTACGGCTTGTTAGAAAACGAACAAACGTGTCTATGGATGTGTTATGAACTTAGTAATTATTACGGGTAATATACATAATGCCCGATCATTATAGTGCTAAATAGTTGTGTAATAATAAATTGTGTATTCATACTCTATCATATTAACGTCATTGTGAATACAAACCTCAAGAAACTCGGCCAAACCCAGAAAGGCGAATATGTGCAGGTTTGCTCAGGATCTGGTGCTGCTTTTATTCCTGAATTTTCAAGCTTAAGTAAGTACTAACGTACCGTGGGCGTCTAAAGAGAAGGGAAATTTGGAAAATATTGACACGGGATTTAAAGGATTGGAGGTTGGGAGGGAAAAGGAAATCATCTGCAAGTAATTTGTTCCATAATTTGGAGACCCTCTAGGCTCTAGGTATGAATAAGCGAGAGAAGTGGGATGTTCTAGCTGCAGTAAAGGGATGCATACGTAACGCGCATCTTGTTGTTTTGTTAGAAACAGTCAAGGGGGAATAAGGAATATGCACATAATTTTTTTAGTACATAAATCGTTTAAGGAAGTCATTACAAACCCAAAAAAATAACCTAACCTAAAGTCGAACAGGTTTATTTTCCTCGGAAACAGTTAGAGGGAGAGAAATCGAATTTTTCGGGTTGATAGAGGAATAGTTCAACTAGCTTTGGTAAAAAATTCAGTTATACAGGATGTTTCGTTTTCGTCAAAGTCGAAATTTCTGCGATTTCCGTTGAAATCTGGTACAGGTCGCAAAAGTGAATTAAATCGATGTAAATTCGGCACATTTGAATCACTCTGAATTTTTTCCTATCTAATTCCTTCCCAATTTTTTAACATAATATATAAAGGGATAATCACACTTTAAAATGAATACCGAATGGATCATCCAGGAGCTTATTTAAGGGTAAAGATCGGATTTTCTTGATTTTTTCCGACTAATCCTATTTTTAACCGACATTTTTCCACACTATTTACCTTATTTAGTGATTCTTTTTGGATTTATTTTATTCGTTAATTATTATCTAGGAATACCTCCCACTAATTTAAATCGCTAATTTTTTTCGTTAAAGTTATAAATAAATAGGTTTATTTGCATCGGGGATATGCAAAATTTGAAAATTTTTGAATTTTTGAAGATTGTCATGAACACAAAGAATTGCAGTTTATTTACTCGAAATTATTAAGATGATATAGGTATGTCAAAATTTCGCAGAAATGCCAATTTTTGTTGCAAAATTGAAAGGTTCCTGGACCGATTTCGGCTTGAAGTATAGATGAATAAAATTTTAGGAACCTTCTACTTTACATCAGGGATATTTCATTGGATGTTACGCATTAAACACCATTTTTATTGAATTGTCGATGACTCTACAACACTGGAATTCGCGATTTACTCATGATGGGTCATAAGTTCAGTTTTGACGACACAGCCAGTGGGATCACGTTTTACAAGTTGCGAAATTCGCGCGAAAATTTGCAGATTTAAATCTTATTTTTGTTAATAAAGACCAATATATATATATATATATATATATATATATATATATATATATATATATATATATATATATATATATATATATATATATATATATATATATATTATGTATTTTTTTATACATTTGTTTAAACATTTTTTGAGAAAACCACTTAAAAATTGCTGGCCCCCACCCTTATCACCAGAAGAATCGCTCAGAAAAATCTGAAAAAATCATAAACATTAAGTGTAATGACATATTAGGCGGAAAACCGCAAAAACGCTAAAATTAGCGGCGCGCTTGAAAACCGCCAGCAGTGTTAATCTCAATGCCCAAAGACATATTACGTTCCCGCCTGCCGCTGCGATCGGCGGTAAAATTTAGCCCGCGTTAAGTCGGCGGGAAAGCGATTTGCGTTTTGCGGTTTGGGCGAGGGAAACATACACAAACTAACGGCTGATGACATATTGTCTACTGAACCGCTGCGGTTTGCGACTTGCAGTTCAGTGTCTGTCGTGATTTTGACAAGGACGCTGCATTATTTGTATAAGTATGAATTACATATGGTAGGTTACCTGAGTGTGACGGTCAACCTTTCTTCCGCGCTAATTGGCCTTTTGAAAGAAGTCTCCCCTTTCGTAATAAGAGGACGTAGAGTTTAAAGTAGTTCATCGAATGATGCAATTGACATGCGACGTACTTAAAAAATTTATCGGTGTGCTTTCTAATATCTTCCAAAAATTTGGGGCATCCTCGAACGTAGCTTGTTATACGGGTGCACTGAATATTTGCGAATTCGTGGTTCTTCCAACAGGCCTTCAGCTTCAGCAGCACAAACAGCTGCTATATTAACAAAATGTGCGACCTCCATGCTACAAAGCTAAAACAGAACTGATGACAAACGGAGAATGTGACCCTCCAGGTCCCATCCCCCTGCCGCGCCGCGCCGCCGAGCGATTTTGCAGTATGTCATCCAACAAAAAAGCGGTTTTTGTTTCCGCTGCTTTTGGCGTTTTGCGGTTTCCCGCCTAATATGTCATTACACTAAGTGTAATGACATATTAGGCAAGTCGCAAACCGCAGCGGTTCAGTAGACAATATGTCATCAGCCGTTAGTTTGTGTATGTTTCCCTCGCCCAAACCGCAAAACGCAAATCGCTTTCCCGCCGACTCGACGCGGGCTAAATTTTGCCGCCGATCGCAGCTGCAGGCGGGAACATCATATGTCTTTGGGCATTGAGATTAACACTGCTGGCGGTTTTCAAGCACGCCGCTAATTTTAGCGTTTTTGCGGTTTTCCGCCTAATATGTCATTACACTAAGAATTAGATATAGATTGAACAAAAATTATCAGCATTGAAAAATTGCAGCCCGATCAATTGTTAGAAACAATTTAGTTGTTTATTTCCTTATAACTGCTGAGCCATTGGTTTTAGAGAAAAAGTTTTTTGACCAAAAATATTTCTCTCGATGTAAGGAACAATTTTGTCCTAACACGTTTTTCAAAATTTTCAATTTGGCTCATTCGAAACACTCCCCACTCAGTTCCGCGCATGTGATACGGCGTTGGTGCCGTCGGCAGCGGATAGCGCGGCAGATGGTCGGGATCGGGCAGCCGAGATTTGCTAAGGGGAACTGATGCCACGGCACACTAATTGTGCAAGTATAGCTTGCACTTGACCGATTTTTTTCTCTGGACCTCGATAAAAATTTTCAAAAGTATCCGGACCACACTAAAAATTACTTGCAGACCCCTGCCTTAGACCCTAGTCAGCGTATGACCAGAAATTTTGTTCATAGGGTGGAGGGTTGTAAATTTTGGGGTGCTAATTAGAGTTTTGGAGGTGCTAAGCACACCCCAAGCCCCCCTTAACTACGCCTATGTTTGATGAGGGGTCTGTTGCTGCCTTTTTTTCATTAACGTATCGGTCGATCTTGCTGGCATCGGTTTTTAACATAATCTCAGCTGGCACAAACACCTTACTTCAATAGCCATATCAGCTGCTAAAAGACTTAAACTCGATCCAAGAAAAACTGACGAAGTTACAAGCGGTTATCGTCGACAAATTTCTCAATGCCTATGGCAGTTATCGGTAGCCGCTTCGCAGAAATTACAAAAATCAGATTAATAATATGACTGGTATTATTGAGCGAAACGCAAGTCTCGACTTGTCGACAACCAAAATATTCGAAGATCTACCCTGCATTTTACTACGCCTGTCCATAACTTAGTCTTGTTACCGGCTTCCTCCGTACGCGACTATAGGAGAAGTTCCAGTGCGTTGTTTTCAAAGTGCTCTATTGTGAAACATTATTGAACCGTTTTTTGCGATTGATGATATTCCTTCAGGTTAGTACACTGATTTCTTACCATTACGTAATATCTCACATTAGTCGAAATAATTGTAGGAAAAAAAGTTGAGCTTAGTCAGATTAACTTCGAAAATGATAGTAACAAATAGTTTGTGTAATGTTTTATTTGGGTTCCGGGTAGGCCCGGGTTAACATTTTGCTTTTTTGTGATAAACTAACTTGTCTAGTTGTATTTTCAAGCAGGAGAGTTTGCGCATGTTTGCGCCATTTTTTTTTAATTACAAGATATTTATCGATAGTACATAGTGTTTTTTGATGAACTAAAACTCAATTATGTGAATTTTTTTTAGGATCGACTTCTGATCGTACATTTATATCAAGACGTGTTTTGTACAATGAAATGAGAAGCTATAATAAGAAGAACATAGATGATCAAATAAATTCGTTAAAGGATTATATCAAAAATCGTACTAACATTTATTTCGTAAATAAACATTCGTACTTAACTTTATATTTTGTAGTTTTTCTGTTTTGTAACAAAAACAGCATCCCATTAATTTATGCCAACTTTTGATGCTTTTGGCCCCTATGTGCGACGGTAGTCATGTGTAATCTGCCCTTTGAAGTAAACCTATTATATTATTTATCCCACTTGTAATGGTGTATCGTTAGATAAGTCCGTGTAAGAGAATTTTTTTATGAATTTTCAATTCATGAAACTTTAAACGCCTTTTTCTTGAAACATGATTTTTCACGATGATGAGTAGAATAACTGAAAAACTATTGTAATAAAATTTGCGTACTAATTTTACATGTTAAAGAGCAGAAGTTGACGTTGAGACATTTGAATAGTTATGCATATTTGTTACAATTAACAAAAATTTCTCTCAAATTTCGAACAAAATATAAAAAGAAAATTTAACCAGCTGCCGTTCCGGTAAAAATGTTCTTTTTTAAAAATTGAAGTCCTTTCATTGGTATATAAATCATTTTTATATTTTTGGTTTCAGGTGAAGCCATAGCCCGATAGGAAACGGATCCTTTTTGCCGCAATATGTATTAAAGTTATTAATATTTTTCAACCAAATTATTATCATACTTACTTAAACACATGTACAACCACTGACAATTCAAACATTCAGGTCTACATCGAAATGGAGTGCACATTTGAAAGTTTGAGTTGTCAGTTCTTGTACATTAAGATAAAAATACAAATGTTGACAAAACACTGTCCTGCTATTTAAAAAAATCCCGAAATTTTTCGGATCCAACCACCAAAACCCCATAATAAAAACTAAAACCCAATTTTCCCAAAAAAGCAAAACTGTATTTTTGAACTTAGTATATATTTTGCTTGTAAACCGATTTATTGCAAGACCTTACACAGAAAGCAAATGTTTGTTTTTGTCTATAATGTTAATAATATTTTTTTATGTAATAATAATTAATTAATAATAGTTTGTATATTATTTATGAATGGTTAACATTTTTCAATGTTACAATATTTATTTTTATAAAATTTGCTATCCTAATCGTTTGTATATAAGGTTCTGGGGGGGGGGGGGGGCTGCTGAAGTTTAATTATATTAATAAATGCACCTTTAGTTATCTGGGGTCGGGTCCATCCCAGCTACTAATCTTGGTTACGCCCACGTATATACCAGTGTCTCACAATAAGAAAGAAAATTGTCGCTATAATTTTCCGGAAGCTTTTTACGTCGGATGCAATTATCACTGTAATTCAATGGCAATTGCACTATTTTTATGGGGATTTTAACACATAAGAAATAGACAAAAAAATACAAATTCGAAAATTTGCGTTTGTAAAAATGTTTTCAAAAATACAGTTTTTCTGAAATTGAATTTTAAAGTCTAGTAATTTAGTATTTTAGAATATGTTAATATATAAAAGATTGAAAAAGATCCTGAGAAAATTAGAGCAAGTTCTTTCTGGGTTTGATCACTTTCGCTCAGATTTTTTGCTCCATTAATCAAATTATTACTTTGCCGACCAGATCAAAGCAGGATTCATAATGACCAGGTGATATGATGAACACACAACATGGAATTCATTAAGCTGCCCATCCGTGTTTAGCATTATTCACAATGATCGAGCATCTTATGTATATTGTCCCTTATAATCACTTAATCCACAACCGCCTTACTAAAGCACGGATTTTTATCTCTCCATCTTTTATATCCCTTCCCTTTGTTTTGCCATTATTTCGTATCTTACTTTTTAATGTCTCGTGCATTCAGAGCTATAATTTATTTATTTTCTGGTTTTATTTTTAAATGCGTCAATATAAAAGAAAATATACAATAAATTATAAATTGCGTCAGTTTAATTTTCTCATTATTCTTAATTTACAGACCTTCCAAATGTGTAGACTAGAGAAAGTCTAGACATTTTTATGGACACTAAAACTTTTCAAATAACTTTATTTTTCTTTTCTCTTTTGTGAGCTTATTCTCCCATACCAAATAAGTGTACTGAGTGCCAGTATTTTGTCAGAAGATTTAATTGAACAAAAATTCTTGTAGTTTAAGTTTGAAAAGAAATTAAATAAGATTTGTTATCTATGGTTATTAACCTACACATCTGATGGTGTGGTTTAAGGTCCTTCCACCCTAGAGCCTACACCTTAACGTGGGCTTTAAACCACGGTCCTCAATGACACGATAACCCAAGTCTGCTCCCTCAAGGGCTATCAACCCTTAGTTTCGCGCAACCATAAGTTGCCCCTTTGGTACCTACCTACTGGAGAGTGCGAAATGATGCCTTCATTCTACTAGATTTCTGATCTCATCCGGCCGTTAAAAGGCGTGAATAGGGTGGTTTTGACGTCGAATGATTTTGCGCTCTTCCCTATGATAACCCTAATATATGAATTAGGGTTCCCAGTTATCTGGAAAGTCAGAGAATGTCAGGAAATTCAAAAGAATAAAATAATTTCATTTCCAAACAAAATTTTAAAAATTCCGGATCTGTCATCCATAAAAATAATTTTATTTTATAACAAAATAGAAAATAAGGTAATAAAAGTTTAGCGTCTTTTTAGACATGGAAATTTTGTTTAAGAAGACCTGGAAAGTCAGGGAATGTCAGGGAATTCGATTTAAGAATTTTGGTGGGAACTCTGTCAATTGATGCTACGTAAAAGTATTTAAACTACACTAGACGCTATTTCTTCTTTTGTTACTTATAGCCGAACTAATCAGCAGACTAAATATATAAGTTTTAGCATATTTTCATTGCCATATACTCAAATACATTGTAGACTATTTTTTTATGCTTATTTTTATTTTCAGGTATGTAAAGAGATTCCCACCGCCATTATCTAATTTTGTGTAAGTATGTAATCATAGTTTTATTTTTCAAGTTCTTGTACACCATTATACCTGTAAAATTCGTTCACTCAGAAGTGTCTGTTGTGCCTCTTCCTAAAGAACAAAGACCCATATGGCGAGACAGGCAAATGCACATCTGTTACCGAGCGCCAGCAGTGAATGGATCAATGTACTACTGGCCACACATTTGTTATTTTAAGTATAACTATTTTAACGTTGTTGACGGATATTAGGTTTAAAATGCATTATTGGCTAACTATATAACACATAATAATATATCGTAACTATTTATGCTTAGCCAGAACTTTCAGTCAATCCTACTTTAAACCACTTTTATCAGAGTACCCAACTATACATTTTTTTTAAAATATCCGTTAAATATCAATATTTTGATATATTATATTCGATATACATATATCAAAAATATCTGGTATTTTGATATTTTAAATAAATATTATGATTTACAGCTTTACAGAATCATTACATGTTCACTTATCTAGCCACGGCACAGACAACAGCCTTACCAACACTCAGATAAACCCACCCTTGAAGCTTTATTTTGCGCTACAAAAACTACCCCACAAGTCCCACAACCGTTTTGTTAATATTTAGTTTGCATTTGAAATTAAACACAGTTATTTATTTCCTTTTAGATGTTAGTCCCAATTATGTTTTGTTTCACTATGAAGAAGTATAGATAAAGCTTAAGGTAAAATTACAAATAAATTGTTCGCTGATCTCCACTTTCGGATTTCCGACACGAAAAAATGTTTAAAAAACGAAAAAAACCTGACATTGTTACCGTTTATTTTTCTTTAGTTGGTTTACGTTTACTATTACTCAAGTAACAAATTATAATAAAAATATTAATATATCTACATACTTAAACTACCAAAACAGCTATGAATATCTAAATAAATACATATAACTAGGTACCTATATTTTCTTAAAACATATATTACTATATAGGATTCTATTTTTTTTGTATAAAAAAATATTTCATTTGCCAAAATAATTTGCCAGCGCAGCTACACAAAACCTATTGTATCGATGCAACCTGTGACTTGACTTGCTGCTCTACTGCTTCTTAACAACCGAAAACGTAGCGAGAGGAGACGCACGGTTACAACAACCGTGAATATAATGAATAAACTGCTACAAAAAATCACAGGTATTTATCACTGCGACATAGGTGGAGTCACTTCTTGTCACTGCTACGCTAAAATCGCAGGTTGACCCACCTCTAGTTGTTTCCCGACTGAATATGAAGTCGACGTTCTTAATTAATCGTCTTTACAACCTCCGATCCTTCTCATTCAGTCAGTTGAAACGTCATTTAATGCGTCACCTGTCCCTCAACTCCTGTATACATATCCTGGACAATTCTTACGTACTTCTCTGGCACTCCTTTTTCCCTCGTGCAACCCAACCCAACCTACCGTGACAAAATTTCATCCGCACTACCTAAAAACCTGGCAAAAACCCAAACTGGAAAAGTAGAACAAAGAACATATTAAAACACATCACAACCGTTTTTTATATCAACGTTTGCTGCGTATCCTTTTCAATCTTTGATTTTTATTCGACCTATGGAGTATAAATTCCTTATTTTATTCGAAATATCAAATTCAAATCAATTAACACAAGGCACGAGATTAGACACATCTTTATTTATTAAACCGTTGTACGTGCAACTCGAGAATAATCTGTTCCCCGCAATAATTATAAATTTAAAGTACAATCCTGTGTTAGATCTGTCACTTCGTTTGTCTCTGTCCTATAAATATTTATTTGATGGTCGTCACGTCTTCCCGTTAAATAATTTAATTTGTTAAAGATCTGTGTCACGAATAAAGCGTTCTCTTATTGCTTCCTTAGTGGGGCTGTCGGTTTTAGTAGGCAAATAAGTCTTATTGTACACGTATGCTGTTACTGTATAATTTCAATTTAAATTAATTTAAATTGCTGAAATTGGGTGGTAAACAATAACCAAACGTGGGTAGACTCTTGTAGGCATTACAAAATGTAACTTTTAATTTTCCAAAAAAAAAAAAATTAAGATGTTTTGTGTCTGTCCACGAAGGCCAATGCCTAAGTACCATATACCGTACGTGTACGACTCACACATCCAGAGCTGAAAATATCCGTAGATAGTTCATCAGCCCTTTATGGATGTGTGGGGTGGTACCTTCATTGCCGAGAAAGAACTCCTTTACTAGCAATAACTAGTTTACAAATTTTACCTTCATTCGAGGTACCTCGTGAAAAAAGAGTTTCTAACCTAATTCGAGGTCGCTGAAAAAGAAAATGACAATCATTTATTTTTCCAAAGAAGTGTTTGCGAAATATTGACACAAAACGTGTTTTTCGGCTCTTTTTCCAGTTATGGTCCAACATCTCGAGAACGGTAGACGTAGTCGACCTAAAATGTACACACATTTCGAGGTACGCTTCTTTTTTCACATAAATATCAATTTTGAGTCAATAGGAAGAGTATTTTTTGAGTTACAGCTACTGAAAGTTGAAAAAACTGCATTTTTTGAGCTTTTTTGAAAATTGCACATTTTTGTTTGTTTTATTTAGTTATTAGGAAATTTTTTTACGTTTTTCGATTTGCATATGAAAGATTATTTCGTCACGAAAATATATTGCCCAAGTTTGCATCAGTGGTGTGCGTGCTGGTCAGTCTTTATTTTTAGCGAAAAAATGGCACGCTACTGATTTTTTGCAAAATTGATATTGTTCCCAATTAATTCTGCGTGAAAAGTGTCTCTTGAACTTTTTGCCTTTGACGCGGCGTTTTCGAGATAAAAATTAATTAATTTCTTACAATAAGCCGACTTCGATATCCAAAATTAAATAAAAATCTAGTTGGTGTTTGTCAATGTTTATGTCGAAATTTTCAAAAATAAATAATTGAAAGGGCCTTGTTTTTAAAGTGTTTAATTTAGTTAAATAAATAATATGGCGAATTACTCCTTTTAAGAATTGGCCGATACGCATCTTATTTACGGAAGGAGCAAGAGAAATTCGTGTTATTCTATACGTAACTATGCTATTTCTTTTTAATTTTCTAAATTATAATTGCCGACACTGGGTGACCAATAATCCTGAAAAGAGAAAAATACAAGGTGTGTTGGAGCCTCGTGTATAAACTACTTACCTATAATTTTTCCAATTTTCCATTAAAATTCAAGATTTTTGTTTTCTGTCCCATCACATTGTTTTAGGTATTAGTTCCATTTTCTCGTAAAATGCTTTTCCTGTGACAAGGACTTTCTGAAAGCGCCCTTTATGTGTTCTCTTATTGCTTTCTTAGTGGAGCTGTCTGTCTTAGTAGACAAATAAGTGGTATTCTATACCTATGCTATTCCTTTAAAATTGCTGACATTGGGTGGCTAACAATCCTAGAAAGGGAGAAATATAAGGGTTGCTGAAGACTCGTGTATTACATACTTACTTAACTTTTAGGTATCTGTTCCATTTTTTTTTGTAAGACGCTTTAGTCAGCTTAGCCTGTGACAAGGACTTTCTTAAAACGCTCTTTATGTATTTTATTACAACGTCTTTAGCTGTCTGTCATAGTAAACAAATAAGGGTTATTCTGTATAATTGTTGTGTATAATTTGCTTGATTAAAATTGCCGATATTGTGTGGCCAACAATCCTGGAGAAATGATTGTAGAAGACTTGTGCATAAAATAGCCATAATTTTTCAAAATAATTTTTATTTGCAATAATATTTTATACCTCATTTTAAAGTTCATCTAAAAATAAACATTTTACCGCATACCCAACGTCCGCATCTTAATTCATTTTTAAATGGCAAGCCTATAAAAATTAAAAATCGTAAAAAACTTAACGCCCAGATTCTCCAACGCCAGTCCTGTCTAATTTGACAACCAAAAGTTTTAAACTGACAAGTGTAAGAAAAAGAAAACTAAGTTTTATGCTTTGAATTTATTTCTGAGTTTTGTCTCAAATTTATGAAGAAAAGGGCAATTTTATTACGTACTTTCGACAATAATAGAACTAAGATCATTCTAGCAACCGGTTCCAAGATGAAATTCATTTGGAAATCAAGCAAATCGCTGAAATACCATTCATAAGTTTTTAAGGACGACTTATTAACAATGACAGGACAAAAACTTGTCAAAAAATAACTGATCAACTAGAAGATCTTAATTTAAACCAGTACTAAATCTTAAACCTTCTTAGTGAATCTGAACGTGAAAATTCAACCACCTTTATTTCTTTTATTACTTTAAAAAACAGTAGTAAAATCGATTTGGGAACTCTGCCAAGAAGTACCACCTGCCATTCTCGAAAATGTGAGAAGTGAGTTCCAAAATCGACTTTATTACTGCCAAGAAGTTCATGGTGATCATCTTAAACAACTTTTAAAGTAATAAAACAAATAAAGGTATTTAATTTTTAATTTTCTTCCACGATTTTTAAGTTTTAAAGGTTTGTCATTTAAAAACGAATTAAGATGAGGACCTAGCGTCCCTAGCGTCACCCCTTAAGGGGGTTGAAAAAGTTAAATTACATAAAAAAGTAGAATTATTAACCAGTAAGATACACCTAAGTAGAATTTTGTGTCTCTGTCTTTACTAATAGCAAAGGTAGTTGCCCATACTAATATTTTTCGGACACCCTGTATATTTAAATACATATATCCGCTATGTCTACGGACACAGTGAAATAAATATTTCAAGATTGTCAAGTCCTATAAAATTATGAGATTATTTTTTAAACTTAAAATACCCAGTAGTCCTAAATCTTAAAAACTGTTAGGGCTTCTAAATAATTATGTAAACAAAATGTATGCCAAACATTAGTTCATTGAATTCTATAACAAAAAAGCATTTGGACCAAGAAAACGCATAATTTAGAAAAAAATTGTATAAACTTAGGTATTTCTTATTTTAATTATTTATATATGCACATAAGCTAAAACAAAAATCGAGATTGGTTTTTGTGTCCCCACTCTCCTTAAAATGATTTTTATATTCCTGTAATGTTATATAATTTGTATAAAAATCAAAAACTTAATATTTTCACTACTGATGATTTTAGGTTTATCTCTACCAAAGCGTATTTTAAGTAGTATTTTTAATTTGTAATTTTTTTTTGTCATAACGGCGTTACAGTTTGTTGACATTTATTTATTTTATTTTAGTGATTTTTTAATTTCAAATAAACTCAATAAAAGAACAAAGATAATGGCAACACAATATATTCTTGAATAATTATAAATTAGAATACTAATAGCTATTATATTGTACCATTCGCTGCAAGCTCACAGTGTTCCAGAAAACTACTCGAAAGCCCCCTAGAAACACAATGGTGCAGCGCAGGTCGACCGCTATCTCGTCCTTCAGGGCGCAGAGGACACACAGAAACACGTTCGTTCAGACGCCGTCGACGCCGATGAACTCGCAACCAGCTGAGAGACGCTCGTCCAGTCGTCGTCTTGACGCCTCGCGACGTGGACGCCATCCTTATATTATTAACAAAAGTCCCACGTCACAACATGACACTTGGGGACATGGACGCCCGACGTCACGCAAGAAGAAAACGCGACAGCCGGCTCGCAGACAGTTGTCGCGGTCGCGCCAGCCCGAGAAGCGCGCCGCAGCTGGGAGTCCTCTTTAACGAACTCGTGGACATCGTCTCCGAGGGTTCTTAAAAATTGCGCCGCTCTAGGTCTCCCACGTGAGCCTGTTGATATTTTAAAAGTTATATCGTTGATATTCTCGATTTTATAAATGTTGCAAGTGTAAAGTTGACAATTTTTAAAGTTTAAAATCTAAGAGAAATTAAATAGAAAATAATATTTTGGTTTTAAAGTTTGTTTAGTGACCAATCGTTCATCATAGGTGCTTGAGTAGCATCGCAAAGCAGTTATTCTAAATGAAGTAGTTTGTAGAATTTTGTCCTTATAGTGCCACATATAGGTAACTAAACTACATACCAAATGACAATTAGAGAAAATCCTATAAAAAGGGTGACTGCTAGGTTATTGCTTAGGTTATCGTTAGGGAATAATGGTGATGTTTAAAAACGTGACAGACATACATGTTTTATAACAAAACGTTTTCTTTAATATTTCAATCACAATTTTTTTGGGAAAATGGGAAATTTTTAATTAGCAAATCGCCTAATTAACACAACTTAGGCAGGTTTTTGTTCCCCGATAACTAAACCTTCTCTTTGACCAGTTCGGTTTTTGACAGAAAATTGATGTGTCAATAAAACACACCTATAATTTTGCCATTTTTCGCTTTTCCCTGCTTTGTCAGTGACTTTTTGTACTGGTGTGATGCCGATGTTGTAGAATTTTACGGAAAGCGTTTGATATTTTAAGTATTTTTTTTTCATAAATTTGAAATAAAATCTTATTTATGGTATTTAATTACCTAATTCACAAGCCTTAGACTGGTTCTAAATTTATGTACTAATTCTATCTGAATATTTTAAGTTTTAACAACCTTTGGTTGTAAAGTTGTTTATTATGCGGCTTGAAGAATTAATAATAATAATAATAATAATAAATGCCTTTTTATTAACAAAAAAATGAAATACAATTAACCTTTACAAAATAAAAATACAAGCAAGTATAGGGCGCAGTCTAGCCAAAGGGGCTACTCTACTGAACCCCAATCCGCTTGTGAGATTAAAAAATAGAAAGAAAAGAATTAAAATAAATCACTAAAAAAATACAAGATAAAATTATAATGAAATAAATGTTAATCAAAAGAAAGAAAAGAAGAAACCCAGCCACCACTTTATAAAAAACTCTTTCTTAAAGAAAGTGGAAGAAAAAAAAACCGCCAAGCCTTGAAAAAACAAGGAACACATTAACATCAAAGTAAACAAAAAAAAAAGCATAGGAGAGAACAAGCAAACTTTTTACAGATGTTGTTGATTTTGACGATTAAGTAAATATTTTTTTAAATTCCAATTTAAATTTGTTACTATCAAGAGAAACCAATTCATTAGGTAAAGAGTTATATAATTTTACAGCGTTGTGAGTAAATGATCGCTGAAACATGGCACTCTGATGATGAGGCATTGTGATTCTATTAGAAAATCTAATATTGCGCGCGTGCACATCCTCACGAAACACAAACTTACCTCTTATGGACAGCGGTAGAGCAGGGTTATTTAATATTTTAAACAAAAAAACACCCAAATGCAAAGTCCTACGACTGCTCATTGTAAGCCAGTTAAGATCTTTAAACGTATGTGAAACATGGTCAAATTTTCGAAGTCCAAAAATTAGGCGTGAGCAAGTATTTTGTACTTTTTGTATTCTGCACATGTCCATTAAATCCAAACATGACCAATTCTGCTTTATTCTATTATCTTTCGGATTTACTTGATTTTAAAGTGAATTTGTATATTGAAACATATTACAAAAATTGCATTAGTTGCAGTAATGAGAAAGAAAGCATACGTAAATAATTTTTTTATATAAATTCCCAAAATAAAACTAAATAAACTTATGGTAAGAAACTTACCCCTCTTATTTCACTTGTCAAATTTAAACCCTTCATTGTCAAATTCGACCAGTCTTGGCCATAATAAATCTGCCCCTAATTGTTTTTATACCTATACTTGTTTAAGTTAAGATCTAAAATTGTCAGAACAGATGAGTTTTAAATGGTACAGAATCTCTTTGTAAATATGTAAAAAAAGTTGTAACTAAAATTATTTTTAACCTACTACGGAAATTACTGGATAACGTACTATATTATACTAATAATTTTCTAAACATTCTCAACCGTTGGGATTTTTCGATAAATATATACCTATATTATCTATTATTTAGGTATTTTACTACAATTCATGAATATGTAAGAAAATTTCTTACATTTTTCATACTCTCCATATTATTCCCTAAAACAAAAAAGATTGTTCTTCTTGGTACGCCGGTGGAACATCAAGAAATAAGGGACACGAATTTTTTTTAGTTACTTATGTTCACTAAAGGGGGCAGAAGTTTACCTTGAAATTTGGCAAAAAAAATACTTTTCTGACTATCTCAAAGACTGGTCCTGATATCGGAATAATTCCAAGAAGGAAAATATTTATCAAACTTATTGCAATTTTATCACGTGACAGGGATATCACATAAAAACTGGGAAAGGGGTAGAAAAAAACTTTTTGACACTCCGCAGCCAGAAAAGGCTATTTTAGTCCCTATTTCTAGGGACCAAAGTGTCACTTTTGATCCCTGAGGGATTGAAAATGCTTTAAATCCCTTTTATAGTTATTTATGCAACTAGTGCGAGATCGCAGTTTATTGATCAAGGCGAGAGCCAAGATCAGCAAACGATCGAGTTTTTTAAAGATGCTGCACGCAGACCTTTTTTCATAGTTTCTTATATACTTTGTGGGCCCCTAAACTAAAGTAGAATTTCTAAACACTGACAAGGGTGAAAAAAATTACATTAATTTAAAAAGAAACATTTTTCTTTTGGATTTATTCCGATATTAGCTGTAAGTACAGTTCTTGAGATATAGCCAGAAAAAGTGCCTTTTGGCGATATTTCAAGGTTAATTTCTACCCCTTAATGTAAATATTAGTAGCTGAAAAATATACCAACCTTATTTTTCGATGTTCTACCTGTATATTAAATTTTAGCAGTAGTTCGGTCGATTTCGGTCTTTAATGCGACTACTTTTCTTTACGTGTTAATTTCATAAAAAAGTTTTATTAATTTAACAAGAAAACGTGCAAATTTAAAGAAATTCGTTGGTATTTAATATCAGATAGCCCCGCCAAACCAATAAGCTCCGAAGAAAATGACGATTAAGGTGCTCGCACACTTAGGCGAAGCGTCGCGAAGAGAAGAGAATTTTATCCATCCAAGAACTTTACATGCAATCAAATGGGAGCCGGCACACTGAAGCGTCGAGAAGCGTTGTGCGGGCTTCCATTTGATTGCACGTGATTCTTGGACGGATAAAATTCTCTTCGCTTCGCGACGCTTCGCCTAAGTGTGCGTGGACCTTTAGCGTTCAACATATTGGCCTTTAAATGAAAGGGGAATAAATTTATTAAATAATACGACTTTACTTTGACAGTTGTGCATCGAGATCGGGATTTTCGAGAAACCATTTCTAAATATGCAAATTCTCAATTTAAAGAATTTTATTCGATTTGCTTTCAAACAAAACAAACACTTTTTGTGTATTCTCTGTGTGTTTGCTATCTTAATATTCGTCCCAAAAATGAACCAGTAAACGAATTATAAAATGTAATTTTTGAGATGCCGCCATTGTTTAGGTTTAAATAAAAGTTTGAAATTTTGATATAAGACTCAATAAATCGTCTCCAATTTAAAAAAATGCTAAAATGCGTTTCGCCATCTTGATCGTTGCAACATTTACTTTTGCAATATTTATACCAAAAGATAAAATTTATGTAATCATTCAGATGTACCACTTGCCAACCCTTTATTGTGGTTTAGTGATTGAAGCAATAAAAAAGGGGACATTAAAGATCAGTATTACATCCTTATAGGAAATAAAAAATTAATATACAGAACAAAATATTTTTTAATTATCATACTGTAAAATCTAGCAAAGAGGAATGTTTTGTGTGTGTTTTTATTTGTGTAATTTCCTGTTGTGGCAAAAACAATACCGCAATTTTTTTTTAGACTGATATCAATTGTGGTGAATAAAATAAAAATTTCGGCGCGTGAAATGTGTTACTAATTGAAGACCACACTGCAAAAATGATGAATGTCAATTTACATTTATTCGCCAGAAACTGCGTTCAAAGATTTAGAAGGGAAACAATACTGATAGGTTTACCGCATGGTTACAGATAAAATATCGTACGTAACGCAGTTGGTGAAAGGGTTTTTACCGCACGCGAGTAATAGTTTGAAAACGATCCGTAGGCGAGTTTTACACAGTTACCACCCTTAGTATATCATATACTCGTATTATTTTCTAAATAGCATCTAGACTTTCAGCCGTATTGCAGTTAACAAAGTGACCTTTATCGTTTTTGCAGTGTGGTCTTCATTTTGTAAATTTAGCTTTGTGTGTATTTAAGAGTTTTGCATCAACTTTCATACCCCACGCGACTTTAAGTTGTCAACAGCAAGCTTTACTATTCGCCTGCGATTGTTTTAATTATATTAGTGACCGACTCTTTCGCCCGCGACTTCGTCCGCGTGGCATAGATAGTGTAGTTTTGGTGTCATGATTACAAATACATGAGTTATGTCAGGTTAGGTTAGTTATATCCATAATTAAATTACAAACTTCCGACTCCCATTTCACCCCTTTAGGGGTTGATTTCTAAAAGGTTATAAAACATGGGTTTATTTTTTAAAATACTTTCACGTAGTTTCAAGGTAATAGAACCATATAATAATTTTACTCCATTACAAACTTTGAACCCCCATTTTACCCCCTTAGTGGTTGATTTATTAAAAACTATAAAACACCTGTTTAAATATTTATTCCTTAGAGTACTTTTTGAAGTTTTGAATTAATAGGACCATCTAATATTTTTTCTCCATACAAAGTTGAAACCTCTGTTTCCCGTAGGGGTTAAATTTCGAAAAACCCTTCGTTAGTAGATGCCTACATTATACCTACATATAAGAAACTTCTTTGCAAAATTTCAAGTTTCTAGACCTAGCGGTGTGGGCTGTGCGTTGATTTGTCAGTCAATTAGTTTCTTCTTTTATAAGATACTAGCTTTCACCCGCGACATCGTCCGCGGTATATTTTACTTCATTACAAACTTTGAACCCTTATTTCATTAGAGCACAACTTACAGTGTGTTATTCTAAGCTGTGACTAGAGTGTAAATCATCAACTTTTCACATGCCATAAAGGTTCCGCTAACCGTGGGTTATAGTCACACCGGTACTTAATTTCTGTCGCACAGTCTTGACTTGCACCTAACTAATTCTTTTTAGTAATTTTAGGTTTACTTAATTAAGACCACTTAATGCAAAGCAATGACCTATGCTGACGCATCCGATAAAAAATGTAACCACAATAATTTATCAAGTGATTCAACTGCATTTGGTAAGGATTTTCCATTGGTATTTCCCGTTTTTTTTTAATTTAAAATATTTTTGGTATATGTCTTATCTAAGAATAAATGACCTTCTTTAAAGGTTGGTTGGTTTAGTTGTTATTTTCAGTCACTCTAACTATGCAGACTTACAAAACAATAGAGAGAGATAGATACAAAGTAAAATATAAGTTCTGTGTTTTGACTACGAAACTTTTGGCGCACCAATACTATTTGCCACAGACCACAACTTAATTTGAGTACTCATCTCCCAATGATGTTAACGTGATGAGGATGACACATGGTAATTTGTCGCTTCGTGTGGCCGTGCAACAACGAATTTCATATATCAAGCGTTGGAAGCTGGACACGTTCGAGCTCTTGTCGATATTTTTGTCTCGCGTCAAAGGATGCTTCCAACGTTGTAACCAACATTCGATACACGGCTACACGACTTAATTGTTTCTCGATTGGAGGTATTGTCCCGGTATTATTTGGTTGATTATTTTTCAGCAGGTTTAAAATTGTTTTCCAACAAAGTAAATTCTTATCGTAATAACAATAAATTTACAGAAGGGAAAACCGCCACGCCAGCAGCAATGCCTGCTGTTACCGCTGTTATATCATCCATTTTATTTTCCTAACAATTAATAATGTGGTGGCTCCAACATTTGCCTCTACGTTGGTTCCAACGTTTATCGTATTATGTAGCAGATTGATTTGCCAAATTGTAATCTGTCCATGGATCTATTATAATAAGGATTCGATGTTCCGTATGCTGTGACCCTATCGAACGTGAAGCCTTATATTTGTTGTTTGTTTTCTCTTGGGGGAACAGTTTACAAACTTAAGGAAATACTACAGGAAATACGTAATTGAATCAAGAATGGCGGTAGAAAGAGATAAAATAGCATGGGAGTGTTGGAGCTCAGGTTGAAAAATCACACCGGTGTGTCACCCGGCGATAATATCGAACGCAGCCCAGAAGTGTTGCTATCTGTGCTGGTTGTTTAGGAAAACGGCTGAACTTCGGTCTGAACACTCTGTTACACGTACGTCTTTGTCTAATGAACTAGAAAAGAAAAAGTGCGACTTATAGGTTTACAAATGGCTCGGAGCGACTTTAAATAAACACCTTTAGAAATAACATAACCTATAAATAATAAAACCTTTTTAAATTAAATCTATAATTATTATTTCGCAGAAAATAAAGTATTTTAGGGCTTTTATTACTTTTAGTAAATATTGTGATGCTTCTAACGTATTTCTTGTACAAGAATATAAGGTAAAATCAGATGTGGCCAATGTTTACAAATTGTGTTTACAGTGTCGCTTAGAATGGCTTGTTTTGGCTTCAAAGAATGTTAGATCATCCCGTATACATTCTTAATAAATTAATTGAATCAGCCGATACTCCATGAATCTGTCGATCTTGGTTTCAGTGTTGGATCCAACACTGTACCCAGTTTTCGTTTCAACGTTGGACGCATCGCGTAGCGCCAGTTTTTGCGAAACACCCGTCGAACGCCAATCAGTGGTGGTAAACCTATATACACAGAGTTATTGCTTATAGCGCTAACTTTTTAGTTTTGCAGCTTTTTAGTTTGCAGTTTATAACGCTACTTACGCTACATACATATGTCTTATGCAGAATGGGCTTAGGCTATCTTGCAGTTTAGATTTCGTTTCTATTTAAGTTATTAGGAGACCTACACTAATTATTGACTTATGTTTATTAGAAAAGAAGCAAACGATATTTTAATAAAAAATAAGATAAAACCACCACATGACGGAGCCTTCTCAATAGAATATTTTAAAGAGATCCAAACACGTTTAAAACTCCGTACTGGTTTAAATTTAGATCTTCTAATTAGTCAGTAAGGTTTGGTCCTATCATTGTTAATAAGGTATCATCAAATACTTCTGAGGTATTCTGCGATTTCTGCAATTTGCTTGGTTTCCAAATTATTTTTTATCTCGAAAGTTGCTGCTAAACTAAATTTGCTTCTATTATTGTAGAATTGCACTTTTCTTAATACATTTGTAAAAGTCATAAATGTATAGGTCAACAATTAGTTATCTTTTTCTTACACTTGTCAATTTAAACCCTTGGTTGTCAAATTAGATTTCACATAACGACCTCTGAATTTAGTCTAATGTAGAACAATACATTTCAAAGTTGCAACAGGCGCACTAAGAGCTTTAGCGGGTGCAAAAATAAATTAGAAATCAAGAAATGTTTAGAATTGTGATATAGGGGCCGTTTTCTGCACCCCACAGTTTTAATAGGCATGAAATTACAAATTTTCTTACTCACAAGTTTGAAAAATATATCCCAAACTATTTCGGAAATTGCTAAGAAAAATGTAACTTGGAACATAGGTTTGTTATTGATTTTTTTGTTATTCTTTTTCTTTTATGGCTCTGTTCAGGGCCGGCTCTAGCATGAATCGGTGAGGCGGCCGCTTCAGACGCCATGGCGGCGGAGCGGCAAAAATCAATGGGAAAAATGCATATAACCCAAATAAATCTGAAATATTTTTTTATATTCTCTACATAAATTAAATGTTTATGGGGGTTGCTGTTATCCATTTATTTTGGTCTTTATTAACAAAAAAAAGAAGGATTTTCTACTGCATATTTTCGCACGAATTTCGAAACTTGTAAAATGTGATCCCTTTGGCTTCTACATATCATTCGACACAGTGCTTTTTGTTATTTTTACATTGCAAAGTTTCTTCGCAGTACCGAACGATATTTTTACTTAGCTACATCCTGCTGTCAATAAATATTAATATCACTATTTCCTGAATTATTAAATTCATCTTGTATTTACTTGCTAGCTATTTGTCTTTCTTTCTTCAAATCACAAAGCCAGATGCAATTAAGGCGTAGAGTTCGGTACAAAAAAACTTTTTTTTTATTTTCCATGTTGCCTCGAGTTTCACTTGGCACAACAGTTTGATTAACTTTCATACAAGGATTTTTAAAAGCACACCCTACTGAACCATTTTAGCAAGAACACACAGTTACTATTTTACACGTATCATTCAAAAAAGTGTTTTTTTTATTTTTACTTTCGTTCCAATCTTCGCAGTTCCGTACGATTTTTTTACTCAGCTACACCTTCTTGTCAATAAATATTAATATCACTGTTTCCTGAATTATTCAATCTTGTTTTTACTTTCTATCTTTTTATCTTTCTTTCTTCGAATCACCAAGCCAGATGCACTTAACGTGTAGAGTTCGGGACAAGAAAAATATTTTCTTTTATTTTCTATTTTCGTTGCTGCTTCGAGTTTGAGAACTTTACCGACTTAACAATAAAACTGATTTTCACGCGGTTTGGGAAAATTATTACAATGTCGTGTCGCCTCGTCTTTCGATTTAAAAATACAATGAGATGTCGGTCGATAAAAAATACGTCTAAGATTTAAATAAGAAAGAAAATAATTAAATTTTTTTATTTTGTAGATATTTATTTTATGGGTAAAGTTGGAATCTTGGAAAAACTTTGGTCTATCTGTTGTTTATTTTATGATTTTTTTTTGTATATTACATCAGATGAGCTAGGACTCTTGTAATTAGTATATAAACATTTTCGGTCAGATTCATTATTACTAAGGCATGCGCGGATTCAGCGGAGTCATGGGGGTCATGACCCCTCCCCCCAAATCGTCAATAATACATATAACTATTAAAATATAAATATAAAAAAGTCGAACAAATATACATATTACTGTTCCCTGAATGACCCCCAACGAAATTCTGGATCCGCGCCTGTGCTAAGGCTGGTCTAATTTGACAGTGAAAGGATTTAGTTAACAAATATAAGAATAAAGCATCTTTGGTACTATGAATTGACTTCAGTCACTGCGAATTTTCAATAAGTATGTTAATAATATTGCACAATCAGTCAATCGAAACAGGCACACAAAATATTACGTCGATTGGACGGATAATATCAAAAATATTAATGTTTAAAATTCGACCAAATTCAAAACATTCAGTTTCCCGCTTGACGTCATCCAACGAAAAACAACTGAATGTAGTGGGCAATGTGGCGAATCAAATTAAGAATACGGCAACACCCCCATGCGCCCCTTCTGCCGTTTTAGTACCTACTGACCGGAAATGTTTATATTTTGCGTAACTTTTATCGCATTTTTTACTTTTCGAATTTTATTTTATTTTGAAACTTTTGTCGGAATGCTTAAGGCAAATATAACGATGAACTACAACAGAAACCATGGTAAAACTCAAAAATCATTGTGTGAATAATAACTTCAGCCTGTAAGTACTTTTTTGCCCCGTCATTCGATGACCATGGTAAGTTTTCCTTTTATCGTCATGCGTAAATATCCTTTTTATGATTTAAAATATTATGCGTCGACTGTTTTCTCAGTTCTCTTAATATTTCTGTGTAATAGTTCAGTATATAACACTTTTTTATATACTTTAGTATAATGCAAAATTTTTGCAGCGGTGCTAACGTTTATTTCTTAAATTGAGTCCGCTCAACCTGGGACTACGTCATTAGAGGCGATCTCCCCGTTTTATAATTTCTATTTTGAGGGTGAATTTGATCAGAAAAGAATCTAATTTATTGGATAAGCTTTTCGAAGACCGGATAAAACTTTTAGAAAAAAGAAATCGCTGGATAAGCCCATTTATGAATAACGAGCAATTTAAGTGTATTTCCACATAATAAGACTAAACTAATTTTAATTAAATTATTCTTAGGGATCAAGCAAATCGCAGGAATACTGAAATAATTCATAATATTTTGATGATGCCTTACTGGCACTGATCGGACAAAAACTTTTTAAAACCTCACTAATCGTTAATCAACTTTAAACCGGTACTTGAACTGTTAGAAGGACAGTGCTAAATATAACATTTATTAGTGTCCAAAAAGTCTACTCTTCTTTTTGTTACTTCCACAAAATAAAACAATTTTAGTCTATTTTTGTCAATCAACTTTTGAAATTTCGGTTTTTGGCATATTTTTTTTCCTGAAAATTAGTTTCACCAATACGCGTACCATGTTAGAATATTTGTTTGTTCAAAAATTAAAAATTTCCCGACTGTTTCGCTAGTTCTTTGTGGGTGTCACCTGATCAGACTCAATACCAAGCGCCATATAGTGACGGGGTCGCCAGATTGTATAAAACATTTTTAAATAACTAATTTAATTAAATTTCAGTAGAATTCACATAAAATATTCATTAAAATTTTAACTAAAGCAAATTTGCGATACATTTTTAATACTTAATAGCTTTACTTGAAAACAAATTTTGTTAACAAAGCTACTAAAAGTCGAGAGACATATTATTTTAAAGACTAAAGTCGAGACGTTTTCACTTTTTCAATCAAAAGCAACTGAATTAGAAATATTCTTCCAGAGCAGTGACATTTAATAAGGTTTCAGACAAAATTCCAGACGAATAAAAACGTACTTTCTGACTTTTTTTGTGAACTTTCTGACTTTTTGTGAAAAGCAAGGTCGTTTTAACCTTACAAACTATTTCTAATTTTCTTTTCACATTGTGGAGACAAAATTGTTTAAAATCCTAGAATTTTTCTTTTATGATGTTCAATTGATGTTAAATATCGTCTATAGTATAATACAGGGTTTCTCAAGTTATAGGTCCAGTTAATGTTGGGTCCGGTTAAATTTTTAATAGGTCGTGAAATGATGGCATGGAGAAGCTCAGAGCAGAGTGACAAATTTTACATTATAAGAATTGAGCCACAGTACAATTACAAACAAATAATTAGTATGTTGGGTTGGGTTGCAGGCGCGGCCCGTCTATAAGGTCATTTGGTCAATGACCCACCTAAAATTTTCAATGATCCACCTAATAATTAATTTTTTTATTTTTTAAAACCAAAAAATAATCGTTTCTTTCAAAAAAGTGCAAGTTCCATGCGATAACTCCCCAAGAAAGAATCAAGCCACCGTATACAACGGTGACCAAGCCAAACTTGCTCCGGACTCGCCGTATTTTAAATTGACCTCATGGGTGTATATGGACTACATACAATGCATTAAAGCTAAGAGAGAAACAAACATACGCGCTTGAGGAAGTTGTCGACGGCCCACCAATAATATCGCTGGGGTGCCCGTCAACGCCGCCACGCCGGTTGTCGCAAATTCTGGCTCACTAATTTAAATCTGACCAATTTATTATTAGAACAATATTCGCGATACATTTTATTTTAAGATATTTTGGCAATTCCTAATAATAATAATTGTAACTGTGCCTATCAAACATTAAAACCTACATATTACGACTTTGACAATAAGTTGGCAACGTAGAATCCCTTCTATCGATTTAAAACTGCGGGAATGCGCTCTTTAAACTCCCAAAACCCCCTCAGATACGACCCCTTAAAAGACCCATCATGTAGCTTAATGCCTTTAGGAAAACCTTGTTTCCATGGAAATTCTATTTAAATTGTCACTAATTTTATTGATTCAAAATAAATGTATTCTTTACGCTAAACTGTCCCAAAAATTAACAAAACAACATAAAATAGAAATAGTTTTAATAGTCGGCGATGGCTATAAAACACATAGAGAAACAGCTACAATATTCAGTGACCCAATCATATCCTACAGAGCGGTTGGAAACATTTTTAACCACGGGAAGAGTTCAAAATTTATAAAAAACGAAGCACAAAAAATGGGTTGCCGATGATGAAAATGAAATTCATGTCATGCAACAAGTCATGGAAAATCCAAAGTTATCATTGCGACATTTGGAAAAGGTATTGCCAGAAAATGAAAATGGCAGGCGAGTGTCAAAATCCACAGCTTCAAGAATTTTGCATAGGAACAAATACCATCCATATAAACCAACATTTTTTTTACCTTAAAACCTGATGATTACAATTTACTCTTAAATTTTGGTATGTGCTACCAAGGGGCAGTGGCGGCTGGTGAAATTTCAAAGTTGTATATCTCTGTTCCTACTTACGGGACCCGTACCAAATTTAGGGGTTTTAATAGTGAACCCACTGGGAATGTTTTGGTAAAGAAAAATAATATTTGGTAATTTGCGAAAAGAAGTTGAATTTTGGGTGTGCCCCTCCTAAGAAAAAAATGAACACGTCTAGGTACTTTATTTATTATTTTTTCTAAACAAATTTTACATCATTCTATCGAGTTTTTAAATTTTAAGAGAAAAAGATGTGTTATTAGAAAGTTATAGTCATTTGAATTTTTTTTTAATTATATTTTAGGCTTAAGAAAATTCAAATGACTATAACTTTCTACTAACACATTTTTTTCCATCAAAATTTAAAAACTGTTTAAAAATTTTGTTTAAAAATATAACAAATAAAATACCTAGACGTGTTCATTTTTTTCTTAGGAGGGGCACACCAAAAATTCAACTTTTTTCGAAAATTACAAAATATTATTTTTTCTTTACCAAAACATTCCCAGTGGGCTCACTATTAAAATCCCTAAATTTGGTACGGGTCCTGTCAGTAGGTACACAGATATACAAACGAAATTTCACCAGCCGCCACTACCAAGGGGTACTATAGGACACCTTCCAATTGCATAAAAGAATTTTGTTTTCGAATGAAGCGACTTTTATATCTAATGAAGTAGTGTCTTATCGAAACTTCTGGTGGTATGGTGGAGTGATCAAACTCCAAATTTTAGCATTAAATGCAAAAATCAGAATTTAAAACAATGGTTTGTTTGGGTTTGCTTGGGCTTTTTTAGAGAAAACTTAACATCTCAACTCTACCTGAATTTCTTAAATAATGAACTATTTATGTTTCTTCACCATCTGCCATTGCAAGAAAGACAAATTATTTGATTTCAGCAGGATGGAGCACCATGATATAGTACCAGGTGGTTGCATTGCATTTCTTAACCAAAATTTTGAAGGTGGATAGTTAGGGAGACGTTCACCAACACCTTGGCCCGCGCGCTCTTCAGATCTTTCACCACTTGACTATTTTCTTTGGGGCTATTTAAAAGAAAAAGTTTACAGACATAGACCTTTTGTTGACATCAATCATTTAGAACGGGTAAAAAGTCAGTGTGTCAAAAAAATTCCCAAGAATTCAATAAAACATATTGAAGGAGCTTTTACCAAAAAAACCGTAATTTGTATCGAAAAAGAAGGTGTGATCGTTGAAACTTAATATATTTGTTCACTTTTTCTTTTATTTCGATGTCTTTATTTCGAATTCTGGCTTTTGTAACCGAAATTTTTTATAAGCTAGATAATTTTTAAATTAGTTTTCAGTAAGCTACTTTCCAAACAAACTATATTAATTTTAGAAATCACGAAGTAATTTTAGCACATATTTTTTATGTTGAACTTAAAAAACTTTTTGTGGCACATGAAATTAAAAAAAAATTGACAACCTTAACTTTTATTTAAAAAAAAAAGCTCTGCTTAAATTTTCCAAAAAATTAACAATAAAGGTAGTTTATTCTTAAGCCCCATTTAAAGACTTTCCCCCGTACATGGTAAAGATTTTTTGAAATCCTTTTGGTGATATTTTAATTTGGGAACATGCAGAAGATTTCCCATAATTTTTTTACCAGGTATAATAATAAAAAAAAGATATGGGAACAACTTTATGGGACACGCTGTTAAAAGTTAAAGTTATTTTTTATTACGTTGGCACTACAAGCGAGTGTATTGACCGGGTCCTACACACAGGTTAACGTGGGCTCCTAATCACGGTCCTCGGTAACCCGACAGCCAGATCATGCACCCCCCAAGGGCTGCCAACCCTTGGTTTCGCGCTATCAATCTGTCTGTCTTTTGCTACCTACCGACTGGGGAGTGTGAAACAACGCCTTCATCCTACGAGATATCCGATCTCATCCGGCGTGAATAGGACGGTTTTAACGTCGATTCATTCCCCTGCTTTTCCACCTACCGCACGGTAGCGTGTTGAACGTTGAATGGGTCGGAAAACTTTTTTGTTTTCGGTGGAATTTGATTAAACCCACGACGGTAATCGAAATTCGGTCAAGTCTGACGCCTTAACCAATCGACCACCGCTGACCCCGGGACACGCTGTATATTGGTTATTTGTATATTGATATATTTTATTAATTCTTAGTTACATGCTTTAGCATGAGGATATTTACGATTGCAAACATAAACCTACAGTAATTGCGTTATTTTACTATTGTTTATCAATCTGAAAATATGCCACATATTTGAAAGCATGGCAACAGCCGGTCTCAAAAAGTAGGTGGGGGCCATATAGTTGGCCAGATTAAAAGTAACCCTGGAATCTTTGATTGCTCTAAAATGTAAATTATGGGATTTCCTCCCTGTTTCTCAATGTATGGTGGTACTTTTTTAGTAAGTGGAGAAAGCATACGGAATAAAAGATAGTTGCCCATTTCAGTATAACAGCTGCTTCAGATCTTGGCAAAGCACTCTCTAGGGGTAGTTTTTCTAGTCTTTATTTCACAATTTTCTCAAATTTTAGAGTGAACGCTCCGGTTTTTTGGCGTTTTATTCGTCGTCTTTTTAACACTTATATTTTTTGCCTTTTGTTATCTTAAAACATAGTTTACTTTTATACAACACTTAATTGATTTTTAAAGGTTTGAAATTCAAATAGCACAACTGCCAGAAGTTTTGAAAAATACAGAATCGTATGGAACAAGATGCTTCAAAAAATTTCTATAATAATTGAGAACATTTTTTGAAGAAATTAATTTTAATTTGAAATAAAATATGGTATACATTCTTTATACCTGTAACATAATAGACACAATAGACTCCAATTTATTTAAGCAGACCTCTAAATGAGACGAAATTAAACTATAGTGAAGTAATAACAAGGTTTAAATAAAATGTCGTTATCACGTGGAAAGTAATAATTAACTGTTATTTTAAACAATTTAAATGTTGTCAATTTAAATAAATTATCTGGGTCAATTATTGCCAGCGCCATTTATTTTTAGAACTTATGCAATGTCCGTTTTCAGTACACAATAAACTAAATTTTCAGTCCATTAAATATGTTATTTGAGAAAATTAACAAATATGCACCATAAAGAGTGGACAGGATGGGTTATTGTTAAAATGGTATTGTTAATAGCGTCGGAATAAATTCATGGAATCTGTGTATTAATATGTTGTTTTTTCACTGAGCACTTTTAATGGGCAGTTTTAATTCAATTATTCGTCATGGATATAGAGCAGTAACCATTTTTTTACTATTTTATCGACATCTGTGCGATTGCTATGTTTTCATAAATCAAATTAAAATTTTTCAGTAGGAAAAATCTTTGAATTACAATAGGCCACATGCATATAATCCAAATAGATGTCAAATATTTTTTTTCTATTCCCTCCATAAATTAAATATTTTTAGGGATTACAAAGATTTCACCGACACACACAAAAAAAGTGGTCTGTACATTTGACCAGACCCATCCATCTATATGTATTTTGATGCGCTGAATCCAAATCCGAAGTCCGTTTGGCCCGTACACCCTCAAAATTTTGAGTAAATTGCGAAAAAACGCTGAAAATGGCTAAAAATTGCAGTTATGAGAATGAAGAAAATTTTATTGAACTAGATCAAGTCTGTTTCTTATGTATTTTGATGCGCTGAATCTAAATTCAGAACCTTTTAGTCTCGATATATTTATCAAAAATCTTAAAAAATAGCAATGAGTAGCAGAAAATAGTATTGTTCTTACGTACGAATGAGGACTTTTATTACGTATGTGGGAGTGATTTCTTGTAATATTAGACTCTACAGAAGCCAAGTTACCCAGTAATGTAGAGTTGAAGTCGCTTGATGACGACGCCTGTGGGCCTGCTTTCTCACCCTCATCAGACGCCGATACTGGGGTTCCGATTCCGAATCCCTGCATCGTAAATCACTTATCGCTTGTGCCTGCCATGACGGCATACACGCCGGGTTAACCCAGGGACTCTGGCAGACCGTTCTGTTGCCCACCGTCACCACGTGGAGGTGCCCTGGTTACAGGCACAAGCGGGTCCTCCGAAGTTAAATTGCAATTTCTAGCTATTTTTATCAGTTTTTCGCAATTTACTCAAAATTTTGAGGGTGTACGGGCCAAACGGACATCGGAGTTGGATTCAGCGCATCAAAATACATATAGATATATGGGTTTGGACAAATGTACAGACCACTTTTTTTTGTGTGCCGGTGTTTTCTTTTACAAATTTTTATACAAAATTGAAAACTTACACAACGCGATTGGTTGTGACGTCACATGTCGTAAATAACAGTGGTCTATTATGACTGGTGCATTGTAAATTTGGTAATATATTTTTTGATTATTTCCCGAAGATAAGGAAATTTCGTGGGTAAGACACATTACATTTGATTAAAAAGACTGTGCACCAATGAACAGAAGGACAATCAGATAACTAGAGGTCTAAGAAACCTATTCTATTTTCTGCGTTGCCGACAGTTGATCCATTTGTAATGACTGCTTATTTTTGTACAAATATCCACTTTACCTATATCTAAAGTAAGAATCAAACAAAAAAAAAGCTACGACCGTCATAAATGACAGAGGCCGCACTTATTTCCTGCTTTTTCATCTTTTGCAAAGTGGGCATCAGAGGCGTGATTCTTTATTCCTATGATAAAAATAGTGGGGCTAAATGATCTGGCAACGCTGCACGATTTTCGCTTTGGCCAAATCAGAATCTAAATAAAATCCGTCCCATCAACATGCTAAGAGATGCATTGCGAGTGCCTCTCCGATGTTGCCGAATGTAGAATAAGGTCAGATTGTAGTGTGCAGAGGACGAACTGGGATGTTCGCAACTTAATTTAGATAGCTAATGGTAATTTTTTATTTTGAATTATAAGATTATATTTATAAAGTTATGGTAGTATTTAAACAAAATTTATACATATACATATTTTTCAACTTTGCACTAAACTTATAAGAAACCTGTTAAAGTAACAGGCGGCTAGCTACCCAAAACTCCACTTTGGCTTCCGCATGCACCAACTTTCAAACTCGATTAGTTTTTTGCTCGAAACCTTTAAAACAAAAAATATCCTGAGCAGACCGAAAACTGAGCAAACCTGTCCAAGAACGTATTTCTCAACTTCATGGCCACAAGAAGACATTATATTATTTCTCAAACAAATAAGGTAGACACGATTAATTTTTTGCTCGGGACAAAAAAAAATAGGAAGGAGTACTAACACGTTGCCAATGCACCTTTTATTGCCGATTGAATTTTCGTTTTTATAACATTTTAAATGACAAAAAATAAAAAAAAAATTCCATCCGAGCACCAATTCGAAGCAACACCTGTGGTTCAGCGTATTCTTCACCACTGGACTACGTTGCTGATGCTAGAAAACCGGTAAATTTGTTAACAAGTGCTTCATTAACTTTTTGAGGTTATGTCTATTGACGAAGCCAAAGTGGAGCTTTGCTCGCTAGACGCTGTGGTTAAAGTATACGAATATATGTAATGTAATATGATAAAATAGTCTAGTTTGTACAGTGCCATGCGTAAAGTTGATAGTGAACCTTTTTGATTTCTCACAGGATTCTATTTTTGATAAAAGTTTCTACATGTATAAAATAGGTACAGGTACAGGTCAATCATAAATCAAAATTTAAAGTTAATTATAGCAACAACATTCGAAATGAAAATTTCTGGAACATCCCAAATCAAACGCTATAGAAAATGTTCATGATGTGAATAGTTTATGACAAAATTAGGTGTAAAATTTACAAAAACCGATCAAATCCGAGTTTTTTCAATGTTCTACTTTAATTTTATCCAAACTATGCATCCTACAAAGGTTTTAATTCAAAAATATTCGTTTTAAATATCTTTGATTTCAACTGAGATAGCGTAATAAACGCGTTTTATGCGTACAAGAATTTTATCAAGAATACCCAAAATTTTCTTAAAAATAAAAATGATTTTTTTCCATATGACGCGAACTTTATGGATGCCGCTGTACATATAAAGTAATAAATAATAAATCCACACAATCATTGAATCATTAGTTTTAATTTTTCCAATTATTTTTTGATCCAATAAATTATCTAATTAAAAAAGCCTTGTGTAAAAGGACTAGTCCACTGGTATATCGATATCCAGCAACTATTCCAGGTTCCAGGAATATCCTAATTCTTGCTTGATTCTTACTTTACAGAAATTAAAGAAGTAAAAGCTTAAAGGTATTTGTTTGAGATAATGTTATGTGCTAATAAGCTCCAATAAGTTTTTTCTTTTTATTTATCTTACACCTCGTCTTACGCTATACTTTGACATTCATTCATTCAAAATCATTTTTGATACAAAAAGGTTCATTTCTAATTGGTCGGAATTAAAACGGAGGAAATAGGCATCATAAAAGAGGATCCTGCCACTCTAATCTCTAACTCGCCTGAGTATCGTCGAAGCTGGAGGCCGCAACGCACTTTAAACCTGACAAAACTTCAAAAAAGCCAACAAGATTTATTATTATTTTTAGCTTTGTTTTCCGCTCATGAGAACTTCCTGAAACAATTCGATACTATGACAAGTGCGCACCATATGGGAAAAATGTTAATGTTTAAATAGCATGGATTTCCTTCATTGTAAAAAAGTTCTCCATGTCACTAAACCAAAATAACATCCATCAAATCCAGTAAGTCTCATAATATACGAGGGAGAATCAAAAATTTAAATGGCGTCCAAAGTAAAATATATCGTTCTGCATCCTAGAAAACTAAATTAGGTAGGAAAAGTTGTTTTTTAAAAATTATACCCTATAAAAAGTTTGAGGTACCTACTATGGGACAAAACATATGATTTTGTATTTTATTTGTTGTGTAGAGCAAATAGATAACAGCTGCGAAATATGCAAACTTTATTTTATCAAACCTTTGTTAAAGAAAGCAAAATAACTATTTAAAATAAGTGAATTTAAAAAAATTCAACGGTTAGAGATGTTAAATTCCCGAGAATTTATTATCATTAGCGTAAATTCACGTGTGCATTCCCTTTTAAAATGGACAGAATGCTGAGGAAAATGCCTATTAATTGTTTTAAACATTTTTCGTGAAAAACGTTTAAAAATTGCTGTCTCCCACACTTATCACCAAAAGGATCGTTCAGAAAAATCTGAAAAAAACCACGAACATTACTAAGTAGTAAGTTGGGGTTGAACGAAAATTATCAGGATTGAAAAATTCTAGCGCGATAAATTGTTATAAACAATTTAATTGTTTATTTCCTTATAACTGCGAATCATTGGTTTTGGAGAAAAAGTTTTTGACAAAAATTTTATTTGTCACGATGTAAGAAATAGCTTTTGTTCTTACACTTTTTTCAAAATTTTTAATTTGTCTCAGTCGAAGCGCTCCCCCCCCCCCCCCCCCCCCCCCCACTCAACTCCGCGCGTACGAGGTGTGATATGGCATTGATGCCGACGGCGGCGGGTAGCGCGGCATATGGGCGGAGATCGGGCGGCCGAGGTTTGCTCAGGTTAAGTGGGGGACTGTTGGCACGGAACACTTATTGTGCAAGTATAGCTTGCACTTGACCGATTTTTTTATTAAGGCCCTATCAGTTGAATAAACCATTAGTTCCATCAAATATTACATGCAAATATTATATTAACAAACTTTAGTTCCCTTTGCTATCTCAATAGTTCCCAGTTTTCAGAACTGTAATTTAACTCCTTTATTAAAAACTAGTTTGAGCCCGCGACGTCGTCCGCGGTGTAACAATTTTTGAACCCCCATTTTACTGAATTAGGGGTTGATTTATTAAAAACTGTAAAACACGTGTTTAATCATTTGTTTTTTCGAGTACTTCTATGAAGTTTCAAGTTAAACGGACCATCTAATATTTTTTCTCCATACAAACTTTCAACCCCCTTATGACCCCCTTAGGGGTTGAATTTTGAAAAATCTCTTCTTAGTGAGTCTCTACATTATAAAATAAAACTACTGACCAAATTTAATATTCAGCTTCAGCGGTTTCGGCTCGGCGATGATGAATCAGTCAGTCAGTCAGTCAGGACGTGTTTATATATATTAAGCGATAAAACGTTTTGAATTTAAATTTATTTTTGAATATATGAGGTACTCAAACAAAAACATCCGCCAAGATATATATTTTTTTACTTCACTTATAAATTTTAGAAACAAAGTTGCTCTGGTGAGGTTTCCTATACCTAAATTCATTTGTTTTTGAAATATTTGCCATTTAAAACGACATTTTTATATGATGCCCATAAATAGGCTGTTTTGCCCAATAAGAAATTCATAAAGTTTTATCGTTTTCCATAAAATAACTAGAATCACTGTCAAACTTGGCCTAATGCAACATAAATTTTGAAAAAGTGTTTTTTCCAACTTCACTTTAATTCCGGTAGTAATTAAATAATAATAAAATGCATGAGAGGTTGGTCTATTATCCCAATAGAACCTATACTGACCTTCTCAATATCATATTTTAATTGTATGACAAAATATTTTGTTGCTCGTTTGCAATTAAATATTTTTATTAAAGAAAATCGTTTTTAAAAAATCGAATGAGATATTTTTCTCATTCGTTTTTAAAAAATCGAATGAGATATTTTTCTCAGTGTACATAGACATTAAATGATGCTGAAAGCGAAAATGTTCGTGGTTTGTAAATATTCACCCTAATATTTAAGCGAATTTTCGTCAAAATTCGCATTTTTCATTTGGAAATATTCGCCATTCGCATCTCTAGTTATGGGCACAAGAAAAGCTGATCAATAGAATAAAAGCTCGCCTTAGAACTTAAGCAAATTACGAGAAAGATTTTCCCATATAAAGCGTTGTTTTCTAGAGAAAATAAAAATAAAAAAGGACCCGAAGAAGAAAAAATCGTGGCTAAAAGACCTTCAAACATGGTAAAGTTTTTTCTGCGTGGCAATTTAAAGCCAATTTTTTTTATATATAACATATACAGATATACACAAAAGTAGAAAATGGATGCCGAAAAACATAAACGTAAAATAGTACAGTGGAGTAAGGATACGGTTCTTAAGCTATGCTGGGTATTTGAGTCGATGTGTTTTTGTAGTAAGAGATGAACAAGGTTATTGAATTTTCTCAGGTTAATTTTTCTTTGTGAATTTTGCAAACACTTTTTTTTTATTAATAGTACCTTCTTTTATACAATAGAGATTACCATTTTGCCAGTTTAACAACCCTTCGTGATCTGACGAAACGCCGGGCTAGTGAACATCAAAAATTCATTTTTGCCTGTTTTGTAAATAGTCAACAGCTAATTTCAACAAGAAAGTTTGCAAGTTGCTTGTCAATTTTTTAATAAATTTCACTTAAGGTATGGACAGAAGGTGCACATTAAAAATGCTAGAATTTTGATAAGTTAAGATGACAAACCGTGCTGTTTTCGCAAGAACAGGTTTAGATATTTCGTCCATTATGGAATAGTATACTTCTTAGGACCCTCAAGAATAAAACATATTGTCGCGAATTTGCCCGGTCTTTTTGGAATATACATAAGTACTTTTACCTAAGAATGATGGAATTATTTTCTCTGCTTATATAGACCTCCCTCTAGTTTCTGACTTGTATACCATTATTTATTAACAACCCTGTATATGCCATCTTTCTGCTTTATCTATAATCTAGAACTGGGATTTCTTTTTGTGTCAATCAATTAATCGAGTCGGCAATTTATTTTTGTTATTCCTTTCTTCGGTAAAGTAGCCTTCTTCTTCTCTGTCTTCTTATTCTTTCACCCGTGTTTTTTAACCTTACATTGGGTTTGTTCTGGTTAATCGTGTCCACAATGCTGACGCCTGGTTTCTTTTCCTCTTAAACCTTTTTTATTTAAATCATTCTTCCCTCCATCTACCTCTTAGATATTTTTACAGTCTTAGTAGTTACCCTTATTTCTTTAATCTCAACTTTCCCTTTCCTTGTTATCGAACAATGCATCTTTACATTCTCATTTTTGTCCCATTTTTTATTGCACTTTCCTTATTGGTCATCCGCTTCATGCATCCTTGCAGGTCTTACAAATGTTTTATAAACTACATTTCTCTTCTTCGATCTGATTGTACGGCCACACAGAAAATTGAAGATGATCTTCCTATTTTTCCATCCCGTGTGCACTTTTTTAACACATGCCTTCGGAAAGAATTAAAACAATATAACCTTTTGTAATTAAGAGTTTCTTCTATTTTAGAACAAAAGTGAATGTTAGATTGCATATTATATTTTCGCTATTAGATCATCCAACTAATTAAGGTTAAGTGGCAGAACATCAATTTCACAATGAACAGGCCTGTTATCCATACGACTGAGACGAAAAATTGTTGAATTGTCGAAAAGCCGATATTTTTAATTACTTAAAGTACTGTAGAAAATTGTGACTATTTGAGAAATAAATGTCTACCCACAATCTGCTACAATGTCAAGTTAAATTTAAATATTATTCTGTTTTTCAAGTAACTTATACATTGTGTCCGGGGATGGGGTTAAGAGGAGGACAAATGGACCAAATTGTGCAAGATACGTAAAAATGTAACTCCTAATAAAAGTTTTTGCTTGTAAAATAAATAAGATTCGCGTTATAAAAGATTTATTTTGTATATAGGGAGCACAAAAATTACGAAAACGTTATTTTGCGTAAGAGTAAACATACCGTATTTATCATTTTCCACCAAAAGAACAAATATGGAGTATATTTTAAATATAAAGCCTAAGCCGAAGTACAAGATTTCATTAAAAAATTTAAATATTAAAAGTAACGAATTTTATCACATTATTCTCTCCCCCAACTATTCTCTCTCGCCCCTTTAACCAGAGTGTTAATCTCTACATATTAAACAATGATGACTACATGTTTGTCAATATCTTTATTAAATGAAGCAATTATTTATTTCAAAATACTTCTTATTCAAGTGCAATTTTTAAATAATAACAGACACTCGAATACACCGAAAATACGGTCTCCCTTGAGACATTTGGTGGGTTTGCTGGTTTATGGTTTAAAAGCTTGTTTGTCCGCCATTATATTACATGTAGATACATAACCATACATAACATTCAGCAAACTAAACAAACTTTTAAACCATAAACCAGTAAACCCACCGAATGTCTCAAGGGAGACCCGCTTTTCGTTGCACGGCAGTGTTCGTCTAGGTATTATTTTTTAGTCTATGATAAGACCAGAGTAGAGAAATGGGGGAGTAGCGACACTCAGCAAAAATCGTTTGAAGTTTCTGTATCAAAGCAAAACGCCGATGCACACTGCGTTCTCCGGGCAGCGTATTACGGGGACGTTCGATAAGTATTAGTCGAAAAAATATTTGGTCGGTTATTTGATACATACAAATTTAAAAGGCGGTACGTAACTCTTTAGTATTTCGATTCATTAGTATTAATGGCTTTATTAGACACTTATTCCGAGGGCATGAAACGAGGACTAAACCACTGCGAGATATCCATGGATATTCTCGTTCATACACTTCCCAAGGACATCTCATGGACACTTCAGGTTATTAGTAGGAAGTCTTGACGATATCTTGGAGACCTCTGTATTCTTGAAGGATCAATGGTTTGCTCCCTCGGCATGAAACTGCCTTATAAATTATTTAAAATAATAAGAGATAATTTTCTAGGCAGTTAACGAAGCCTTGCGTTGTTTCCTAAACATGCTAAATAAAGCACATAACAGTCTGAATGAAACATATTTACTTCGCATCTGTTTAAGTGGTTTGAGCACAACAGTCTGAGCTAAAAATATATTTTTGACAGTTGTTTAAATTTTGGGTTTAAGGGCAATCGTACGCTACACCACCTTTTTAGCATGCTCCGGCGCGTCGCAGTGCCTTTAAAGGGCTCTAGCTTCTTTATTTTAAAAGATTAGTCTAACAGTATAGTCGACAGAAAATGTAGCATAATAAATTCGGCAATTTTTACCAGTAATTCGACAGAACGGAGGTTGCTGCCATAAACAGTTTTAAGTTTCTGGTATAACATAGCTAAAGAACCACCCTACTAGCAATATTTAAAAATTTTATGTTTTGAACTAAAATATCTGTTGAATTATGGAAGCTGCACTAAAAACCACCCCTGCCTCTTTTCGACACGGACATATCTACAATATCAAATAAATACGACTTACAACATAATCGAGTAAATTTACCCCCTTTTTAAACCCCTGCCCCTAGCCTACATGAAATAAAACTAATATTTAAAATGGTTGAATATAAAAGCTAGGTACACCTATCAACTTAAAGAGTACAAAGACTGAATAAGTGTAGCCCCCTTTACCACAATCCTTTATTTATTATTATTTATTTATTGAGGGAAAATACACAGGGACATACAAGGATATCAAAATAAAATCTTGCCAGATTTTGGTTAAACCAAAATGAAAATATAAATATATACACACACTGACGCTTATTTTAAGGTGTAGAAATAAAATAGCAAATATCTGTATCCAGTTATTTTAATACCTCCGTTTTCGCCTTGTTGTAAGCAGAATATGTATATCAAATACGTATTCTTATACATTATTTCTATAAATCCCATTCTCTAAATTTCGTTTCTTTAGCACAAATAGTTTTAAGATACTGCCATTATGCTCATATATACTAAAAATCGACGAGACACGGCTGAAATACCTACTTTAAATTTTAATTCTATGTATCAATCTGTATATATTTCCAAAATTTATTTAATCCCGAGGTATGGACAATTTTCTACGTGGCAATAACACAGCATCGCGATCTCGACTGTATTCAATCAGACTAATTTTCTGACTGTCTCCGTAAAGACGCCACGAGTTGCCAGCAACCGGATAAAACTAGTATAGCGAAGAGTCGGCAAAAACAGGAATAAGTGGCGAGTGTCGGTACCGTCTAATAATTCTACCGTGATAATACAAACATTTAATTTAACTCAAAAGAATATGATACAAACGAAGCAGTACAATAAGGAAATAAAAATTCAAAAACTCCACTCCCATATTCAACACAATTTTCTAATTGCTTCCTTAGGTATCTGAAGGAATTTCTGATTTCTTCCTGGGATATTGAACGAACAGCCTGGGTGCCCTTTAGCACATCAATAACATTTAGTATTAGAGTGGCATAAGCAATTTGTTTTAGACGGCCCCACAGAAACATATCGGCCAACGTTAAGTCGGGGCTCCTTGGAGGCCACAAAATTGGGCCATTTCTATCAATCCACCTGAACGAAATCTGCTGTGATGCTCGCGAGCGCAATGTGTTAGACAACCATCTTGTTGAAAATACATTTTTGGCGAAAATTGAATGGCAAATTTTCAAGTTCATCGCTAAAAAATGTATCCAGCATTTCTAAGTAAGATATTGGATTGCAGGTGATATTAAGAAAATATGAGCCTATAACGCCATGGACACGTTCCCTTTTGAAAAATGTTGTCTTCGCTTCATTACTCTAATTGAAGGGTTTTCTTGAGACCAGTACCTGACATGCTGGGATGCTACAGTTCAATTAGTAGAAAATGGTCATTATCAGAAAACATAATAAATTTATTAAAATGGATATTTCCACTTAAAATGTGATCTGCCACCCACCCATAAACAAAAATCTTGTCTCTTCGCTTAATCTCCCTGTTCCAATGTTTGACTAAAGTGGAGTTTGAACGGAAATAATTATTTTCTTTTATGATCCTCTGAATATGAGTTTTTTACGACTTCTAGAAGACGTTTAGCACGATTTGTAAGGGATATCACAGGAGTTTCTTTAACAGGCTGACGAACTAAAACTGTGGCAGCAGCGTTTTGGTTATATTTCTTCTCTTCTTCTTGAGATTCAAAACCGAACCAGTTCTTTGGAATTTTTTTGTTGTGTTGTAGATTATCATTTCAGTTATTGAGATTCCTACAAATTTCTCGCTAAATTGTTCCATGATGTAGCGGTATGATACTTGGCCATCCCAATAACACTGGACTATAAAAATCCTTTGTTCAGTAGATAGCATTTTGATAAGAAGTACCTGTTTTAAATTAAATAATTGCTTCATTTAATAAAGACATTGACAAACATAGTTAACATTATTACAGAAACATACACAGTAAACATTATACTAGAGAAAAGGATTCCTTTGCCTTTGCTAACCTGTTTTAATGCGTCAATAAAAGAAAATTCATAAGTAAATAAAATAATTTTTATTTTTAAAAATTTGCGTAGGTCAAAAACGAATTGAGATACAGCCCTCGGGTTTGCGGTAAAATGTTTCTTTTTTTTTAAGACTTTTAAAACGAGATACCACGCGGCATAGGCTTGTACTTAAAATTTTTGACCTCAACTCCCTAGCGTCACCCTCAAGTGGGCTGAAAAAGTAAAATTACATGAAAAAGTAGATTTACTAACCAACAGGATACCCTAAAATTTGGTGTCTCTATACAAAAAATAAAATAAAATATGCGGAAACACGATCTCTATGAAACAAAAACTCGTAACTAATAAATGCATTTATTCTGTTTTCGCAGATAGAACATGATCCATAATAATTAAAAAATAAAAACCATTACACAACTGCGGATTAATATTTGTTATTCATTTTGATGTCGACCTGATGAATATGCACATAAAAGGTTAACTAAAATCCGTCAGTTAAATAAATACTATTAGTAGGTGTCAACTGTACAGGTTGTTACAGACTAAATCTTACTATATAATAAAAGATAATTTTTTTCTCTTTTGGTCCATACCGTTTATTTAAAAATGAATATATCTTTTGCATTTTTATGTTTTATGCAAACATATCTCTTTGTCTTTCTCTTTCTTCCTTTTTCTATATTTTCCTTCTTCCCTTTCCTAATTTTCTTGGTCTTCTTATTACTGTTCTCCTTTTTTGCTGCTGCTTGATAATTTTACTTTTTTATGGATAATAAATGGCTCTCTCTGAGGTTTTCCATACCCATTCCAAGGTTCATTCATAGCAACGAGTTTCATCATAATTATTACTACCCAAGCAACTGTTGTCATGGCAATAGATTTGATAAGCAGAAAATAACTTTATTACCATAGAAATCACAAACCTGTAAGCCAATCAGCCGATTTCATTGGCTCTGACTAGTTTGTGATTCTTGTGATAATGATGATGCTATTTGACGTCAATTGGCCGTTTAATACCTTAAGAATATTTTTAAAAAATATTTAACTTTTACAACCATATTCAAAAATAAATCTAATAAAAGAATTGTAGAATATTACAATGGGGTTAGCCCCCAGTACACCCACGGTACATAGTACTTAGACTTCGGTCTTCGTGGGCTGTCAGAAGATAAAAAAAAACAATCATAGGTTTGAGTTAACAAGATAGTATTTTGTACTGTAAATAACTTTTCAGTTTTACTTTGAATTTAAAAAAAAAATTAACATACACACACTTGTGTTCGCAACATCGTGCCTATATTATTATAAAAAGTCAATGGCGAAGCAACGAAAACCTAGAAAATGAGAAAATTAGTAGTAAGTAAAATAAATGACCATTAACAAAAAACAAAAATTTATCAGGTAGAGAAAACGTCGATAGGTAAGTTTTAATGGCACGTAAACAAACAGTACTGTCGATCTGTCGAAACAAAAGTTTAGTTGCTGGGACAACTAAAACCGGTCTAAATTTTGTGAATTAGACAGTAAGGTAACGTATAGAACTAAATAATTTGGTTTGTAAGTAGTTTTTGATTGGGTTGACGTTTTTATTAGAGATTATACCGGAATTATAATACTGAATAATAATAAAGTTAAGTAAGAATTACTTGTCTACAATGTATTTAATCCCAACAGAGTTTTAAACTACTCTTAAAATTAAACCTACACAGCCACAGCATAAGACATCAAAATACATGTATCTAGCAAGTTAAGAACTACCTATAAAACACTCTATAAATATTAAATCTGATCCCGCTTTATTAATTTCCTGTGTGAAAAAGTTTTAATTAAATCTCTTTACAGCGATTAATGACCTACATAAAACTCCTTGACAGTATTTTTGTTTATTAATCAAACTTAAGGAAACTTTCCAAGAATTATCTTTTAAGCGCAAGTATTCTTTTGATATGGACAGAAAATAATATGGTGAAGCTTAAGAAAGTTTACTAAAGTAGTACAACATTACTGAAAATAAATTCTTGTTATTTTAGAAATTGAAAGGGGTATTTCGAAACTTTATATCAAAAAGATTTTTTTAATCATCCAAAATGACTGAGATCGAAATGCAGAACTATACAGAATTAATTAATACAATAATAAGTGTACTATTAATATGCATACAGGGAGAGTGGAAAAAATAACAAAACCTTTTTTAAGGTCATCAATGTAACTGCACATTTGAATGCACTTTTTAATTCTAATCAACTTTCCTTAATAACAATTTTTGATATTGTCAAAAATAAAGGTACTTTACTGTTGGGTCAGACTTATATTTTCTGACAAAACCCGTATATTATGAATTTTGACTGATATATTTCGATGTCTGATGTATTTTACATTTTAGATCATGCAGAACTTTTTATAAAGAATAACTTTTTTTCGTAAAACTAATAAAAAAAAGTTTTCCATATATCGCCACATTACGTAGACACACTATATATATCTACGTACTGCATTAGATCAAAAATTTGGTTATTTAGTTTTGGAACATCTTATATCTCACAAACGGCTAAAGTTGGAGATGTTAAATTTAACATAAAAACTCCTCACAACAAATAAGTAAAAACATGTATGTCCTTTTTTTAGTGTTCCTTTCCTTTTTCACTAGAAGGATCGCTAAAAAAAAATCTGAAAAAAATCATGACCATTAATTAGGTGTAGATTGAGCGAAAATTGTCAGGATTAAAAATTCTAGCGCGGTCAATTATTGTTATAAACAATTTAATTGTTTATTTCCTTATTACTGCTGAACCATTGGTTTTAGAGAAACAGTTTTTTGACAAAAAAACATTTCTCACGATGTAAGGAACAACATTTGTCCTTACACGTTTTTCAAAATTTTTAATTTGGTCCACTCAGCTCCGCGCATACGCTATGTGATATGGCGTTGGTGCCGTCGGCGGCGGGTAGCGCGGCAGATGGACGGAGTTCGGGCGGAGGTTTGCTCAGGATAAGTGGGTGGCTGATGGCACGTAACACTAATTGTGCAAGTATAGCTTGCACTTGACCGTTTTTTTACCATAAAGGAGTAAAAAGGAGTAGCTTTAAAAGAAAATCCTATATCTCGCACACCGCTGAAGATCGGGATGTTAAACTCAGCATAGAAACTCCTCATGAGAAACAAGCAAACACGTGTCTATGCTTTTTTTTAAATTTAGCCCCTAAAGGGGAAACAGGGGTGTACATTTTCTTTCTCACTTCCTATTAGAAATAGGCAAACACGTGTTTGGTCGTTCTTCAAAATCAATCTCCTAAGAGGGTGAGGGAGAGGTATATTTTTTTAAAAATGCCTATATCTCACAAATGTAAGGTATCGAATTCATCAGAACAATGACTTTCCAGTGCAGAGAAAAAAAATAGAAACCTCCAAATATCTATACACCACGTAAAGTAAAACATCAAAATTTGAAAAGTCTTGTACCACGGTTTAACGAATAAGTGATCACACGTTCTTTTATTAAATTTTTAATTTTAGGCGCCATTTTTTAACATGACATTTCCGGCAGTTCTCTAAAAGCCAAAATTTGTTTTAAATTATGGAAATCTAACAATTTTTTTGAAAACAGTCTTTTATAAGATGTGTACATCAGAAGTAGGGGGGACAGGTGAGCGCGACCCACCCTAGAATCCTATCTGGTGCCCGAATCGTTGGCAAAACCAAGAATTCAAGATAATTTTGTTATAGCAAAGTGGTTGTCGCAAACCTATTTGTCTAGAATTCTAAATGAAAGTTAACTTTTCAATTAGAGACTGCAATTTTTATGAAACGGACAAACATATTTTTTGATTTTAGCAGACGCACGCGCACACACTTGGGTGTGCGGGTGGTATTTTATTGGTTCTTCGTGTACCTGCATAATTAGCTGAAGTGTTTTTAATAATAAAAAAGGCAAATAAAACGTTATTGTGTACCTACTCTTCTTTTTAAATTGTGCGTTGCAAAAATTCGACCGACGCACAGTGGGTAATATCGCCGATCTAGCGTCCGAAAATAAAGATTATTATCTTTTAAATATTTTATTTTAGTGTTATTTGTTTTATGCAACATTCTCTTTACTAAATCAATAAGGAGGTTTTTAAACACAAAAAAAATTAGTACGACTGGAACTTGCCCATTTTTCCGGAAAGGTAGTACCTAAATTTTGCACAAGTTTTTAATTTTTTGTGTTTTTCTCATCGAGGTTTAGTCCAATGTTCCTATAAAAGTAAATTAAAACAAATAAACTTCGCTTAGCAGCCGGACGTTCGTTACACCAGATTTCGAAAAGCTCCCTGCACGTAAACGTCATCGTACCTACAAAAATTAGTAAGTAAGTATGTTCGCAAACCTTGGCAGCAAATTTTTTCAGCTATAATAGGAAATGGATATAAGATTATGATAATGTAAAATTCATTCCCTGGTCTTTCGGGGTTAAGCACTAAACGACCAATCATATTGGTGAGGAAAAAAATGGTTAATGGTTAATTAAATAATGAAATTTTAGGAATACAAGGCAATTGCATTTTTCACTTTTCGGACACAGTTTTGTCATATGTGTGCGACGACTAGTTTTTATTATACCTTCAATGAAAATCAAAATTGTTATTTTTTTTATATATAATGCAGCACTTTTAAAATGCAAAAAAAACAAATCGGTATTATGCGTTTATTTAAATTTTGATATTTTGCCACTAAAAACACCAAATAAATACAAAAATATACACAAGAATTAGCATATATTTTTTTTTGAATAATACATAAATAAATATTTATTGCTAGTTGAAATATTTGTATTGCACAAAAAATAAACAATTTGCTTTGGAATTACAAATAATAATCTTAATGATTTTTCAGTTTTGAGACGTGAAATATGTCAAATTTTTGTTGTGCGATGTTTAAAAGGAAAATAACAAAATACAATTTTGATTTTTTTTTTGAATTATCATAGCGTTTAAGCGTTTACACTGCCAAAGCATTGGTTTTTCTAGTCAATAACTTAGCAACCACAACGTTATAAAAAAAACGAAGCAGAATAAAATGAGAGCTGTATACTCTTCTTAAATTTAAACATCTTGAAATAGCGACAGTTTTCAACAACATTGGTATTGGCATATTTTTAATGAAATTCTGCTTTTTAGAGAAATTGAATGGATAAGGCTCTATTTTAACCCTACCTCCACCTTACTATAAAATATTTCCATAGGAGGCTGGTTCAGCTTCATCTGAATTCGCGATCTCTGTCAGCCACTTGTAAACAGTAAAATACATCAATTTCACTGAACAATCGGTATTTATTTCTGGTAAATATGCCCGACCATCATTCTTGACACTAACAAAAACATGACGTGTATTCTCCACATTCTGTTATTACGAGTTACGAGATGTTATTGTCGTAGGTATATTTATTCTGACTTTCCTTGTTTTATAAAATGAAATATAGGACTATGCCTAAGATAAAAGGGAAGTTTTTCCCGCACTGATTTACACTAATTTACAGGACTATGCCTAAGAGAAAAAGGGGGAGTTTTTCCCGCACTTATTTACAGGACCATGCCTAAGAGAAAAAGGGGGAGTTTTTCCCGCACTGATTGAATTTTGGTCTTACTTGACCTTCGCGATTCTGTTGCGCCAAGGGGCGCAACTGTCTTTCCTGGTGGTACTTGTTGGACTGATGTCGTCTTCCCGACGGGAAACAAGTCGATGTGATATGGACCACCTTTTTTGCGCTCCGCCCGACCAGTCATAGTCGCCTTCGCGATGACGTAAATCTTTTCTGACCATTAAACATTAGGAAGAGGCCGAACTAGATACTCTGCACGGCCAAGAAACGTAAAGGGGTTCATACTTGTTGTCATGGTTACGGGCCATCTTTTTCATTTACTAGAACTATATTTTTAGCACGGTACAGTAATAAAACTAAGAGATAAGAAATCTTCAAAGGAAACTAAGTCTTTGACGGGCGCCGACAACGTGTCGGTGCTTTAGAAGAGCTACATTAAAAGAAAGATTTTCTTAAGATATTTTAGCCGAAATAGTCTTTATGTTTTGCCGATAACTGCGTGATTTTATGCAAGTTAAATTTACAAAGGAGACAAGTTTGAGGTTGTTTATTTGAAGGGGATTATTTAGAATACAAATAGAATTATAGAATTAAACGAACGGTTGGGTTTCCCCAACAGAAATGTTGTTTTTTTGTGTTTCGATTTATTTTATTTTTATTTGTGGAGGGAGAACCAGATAGGATTCTAGGGTGGGCCGGGCCCCCCTGCTCCACTTTAGTTACGTCTACCATGTACACATCTTATAATAGACAATTTTCAAAAAAATTGGTAGATCGTCATAATTAAAAACAAATTTTGGCTTTTAGAGAACTGTCGAAAATGTCGTGTTAAAAAATGCCGACTAAAAATAAATAGAACGTAAGACCATTATTTATCCTTTTCAATTTTTGTTTTTTTACTTTACGTGATTTACAAATATTTGGCGGTTTCTGTTTTTTTCTTCTTTGTTAGTGTTCTGTGCCAAACGGAACACTTATGGAATCACTTCGATGTCCGTCCATCCGTCTGTCACAGGCGATTTTCTCTGGAACTATTCGACGGAAAAATTTGAAATTCAGCACGGAGGTAGAGTGTGGTGGCCCAATTATAGACATGAAGTATAAAAAGTTGAATTTTCATTCTGGGGGTTAGTTTCAGGGGGTAAATTGTTAAATGAAAACAAATTTCAAGGGCATCGTGTAGGGTGTCAATGAAAGCTTATTGAAGTACGAATTCAACGGTATATATGATGTAATGCATTTTTTAAACATTTTTCTTAAACAAACACTGATAAGTTGCTTTCCGCCACCCTTATGACTAAAAGGATCGCTTAGAAAAATCTGAAGAAAATCATGAACATTGATAATTAAGTGTAGATTGAGCCAAAATTATCAGGATTGAAAAATTCTAGCGCGATCAATTGTTATAAACAATTTAATTGTTTAGTTCCTTATAACTGCTGAACCATTGATTTTATAGAAAAAGTTTTTCGACAAAAAATATTTCTCACGATGCCGATGTAAGGAACAACTTTTGTTCTTACACGTTCTTCAAAATTTTTAATTTAGCTCAGTCGAAACGCGAGTTAATAATTTAAGTGGGGGGACACGAATTGTACAAGTATAGCTTGCACTTGACAGATTTTTTTAAAGGCCCTCCATGGATCTTTTGTTGCCTTCACGAGGTTCAATTAAAACAAAGATTAGCTTGAATAACCGATAAAAATGTTTATTTAAAATAAATCAGTCAGTGCATTTTACAGGAAAATACCGCATTGACTCATTTGAAGTTTATCGGAATTAATACCAGCTGGTTCAGTATGTTAGTAAACATGACAGTCAACATTAGATATGTCATTCAGAAAACACATTTCTGTCGAGCCAATATTAAGAACAAGTAAAATATCGTCCGTCATCTGCCAACCTCCGACTTTTTATCGTTAATGCATGCATATTATTCTTGTAAATGCCTGTAGAAAATGTAGTAGTCAAACGCGACCATATAGATTGACGAAAATTTTGGGACAATCGCTTCAAAAGTCAAGAGAACTGTGACAGACAAACAGACAAACAAGAAAGTAATTTGTAAAATTACTAAACTGAACTGCAAACATTGTCTGGGATACTGTATTTTTAGGACCAAGTAAGAATTACCTCCTTTTGAGTAAGAAACAGTTAGAAATAAAACGAAAATACAGCTTTCGTAGCAAATAGGAAAATTATATTATCTTTAAATACATTAAAAACAAGGAAAATAACAATCTAAAAAATCAAGTGAACAACTGCTTAACACAACAGCTTTAAAAAAATGTGCTTCATGATCTACTAATTTTTAAAAAGTTCTTTCGCTAACCACACGTGAACTATTTTTTATAAAGTCATAATTGAAATTAAGAAAACATAGTAAATAAATACAATTTAAACCCAAACAAAGTTCTAGTGAAAGTTTAGATAAAGTATTTGGATAAAATGTGCTGCGACCGAACTGATTTCGGAATTTAAATAAATTATTTCAATTATGGAGAAATTGGAAGATGTAGCTGCTCGAGAAGAAGCGGAAAGACAGCAGAGTTTGAGAGATTTGGAACAGTTATACGAATGGTTGCAACAATTCGAAGACCCACCACCAGCTCCAAGACCTCCGCCGCCGTATCAATTCAGAAATGGTTTGTATCTAGTTAAAGTTCATGGTCTTAAACGTAATAGATCCTTGCACCACATGCAATTTAATGTTGAATCAAGAATATATAAACCCATATAGACCTAAACCTTTTTTTTTCTTTTTTCATAAATCTTATGGTCAAATATATATTAAAGAAACAATATATTACATTTCAAACACGCGCCAAAATACTTGTTGATACGTAATGAGCTTAAAAAAAAATGTTGGTCATCATCAGGGAACGATTAAAACTGACAAGTTCAAAAATTCAGTTTTAGTGGATAATACCAGTACATTAACAATGTTGGTTCGCCAAAGATTTCTGAAAATATAAATGGTTTTGTAACGTGAGTTTTCTGAGCAAAGACAAAACAGCTAGTTGGAATACAGCTAATTAATAGGGAATGTGCAAATAACCCAAATAACTCTGAAATATATATATATATATATATATATATATATATATATATATATATATATATATATATATATATATATATATATATATTGATGCCTGTTAAGTTGGTACCTCCGGTGCACAGGCTGGGCGACCTGGCCTCCACCATAACCAGTTGACGTTTTATCAAGAAAATTTCCTATATGTGCTTAGGGGGACTCCCTTAACAGGTCTATCAAGAGAGGGGAAACGATTTTTAATTTTTAAAATTTTCATATATGACCGGATAAACTTAGATTGTTATTACCTCCGTGATATATATAGCTTTGTGACACTGCTTAAACTTTGTTACCTCTAGCAGTGTTGCCAGGTTTAGCAAAATGCTGCGCATATAAGAAAGTATATATTGCTTTATTAGATTAAACTGACTTGGTGAAATATAAACGATAGTGGGATTTTCGGTTCGCTTAGTTTATTCCGTTTAGAATCGTTTGCCCGTACGCGAATGAATCCGCCCAAACTTTTGGACCCAAAAACTTTATATTTAAGGGATGCTTTACTTTTATAACGTAATCACACCTGAGGAAGGAGCTTGTCGACATTTAATTTCTAAGGATCTGTTAGTTGGGGAAGAGGGGTAAAATAATTATTACATTTTATTCTCAATAAGATACTAATTTGTAATTTTAAAAATGTATGCAATTTTGATATTTTAGCAATTCCGAAAGGGGTTAAATGGGGGTGGTTACTCTGATGTTGTTACTTTAATAGATATTATTGTTAGTTTGCTTACAAATAATATGATTTTATTTGTTGTACCTGTAACGAAAATAAATTCGGTTAAGTGCAAGTTATAATTGTGTGTGTAACTATTATTGTGATAAAACAATATTAAAAATATGCTGCAACTGTTGATAATTATTTCTAAAAGTTTTAGAAAATAATTACTTGTATTACTGTAAATTTGGAAGTTAAGTTATTAAGAACAGCTCTCGGTGCGCGAAGTTCAAATTGGTACTGGACTATAAATCATTGTCCGTAATATATGGCGTACTTCAAAATTATGTTTTTTTTATAAGATTTATAATATTATATGAGTATCACAATGATATATACTGAATTTATGATAATAACAGAATACTCAACTCAACTTTGTTTAAGTTTGAATTAATTTTAATCGTTATTTCGAAAAATTCTAATCTGATAAAATACATATGTGCATTACATTTGTCCTTTTCTGTAGAGAAACTAATTCGCAATTTTTTACGTAAAGTTAATAGAAAGGGGGGAAAGGGCGGTCCTTTTAAACCTCTGGGAAGGAAGAATGCTTGAGGGGGAAAACTTAAGGACTTTTTGGTATAATCCTAAGAAGCTATTTCATGATATAAAATTTCTTCCTGGAGTTTTTTCCATCACAAAACACTTGGTATCTGGCCTATATTGAGCACGCACTTAAGCGTACATAATATTAACTTTTCCCAAATTATTGATAAATTTGCTGCAGATAAACTTCGGAAAGTATTAGTTTTGTTTCCACAGAAATCACAAACCCGTCATATGGCATGTTTGAACTCAGATTTTCCAACCTCAAATATGTGAAAAAAATTACGATTACTGTATTCTCTCTTTAACATTCAATTTGTGTATTTAAATTTAAATATAATAAACAGGAACAACTTTGTGGCTGACCAGTGGCGAAACTAAGTATGTGCACACACCCCCCCACCCCGCAGATTTCTGAAAGAGCCCTATTATTTTGCACCCATCTTGATCCTTCGTATTGAGGGGAGACTTGAGGGCGCCCTGGGCTTTCGTGCCCCCCCCGCAACGGGGGCTTGCGGGGGCGTTATTTACGCCACTGTTTCTGACCGGTTTAAGTTGACTGTCAAGAGTTTAAATTGGCAAAGTAGGAACACGAAAAGTTTTGTATTATTAATTTATTTCTGTTGTTTTTTTACAAGTTTAAAAAGGGAAATTTTGGTATTATAAAAATCATTTAGAAGTTAAACAGATCGCGAAGATTATAAAATAACAGCGGGTTCTAGAAAGAAAATGTACTAATTGATGAAACTAAACGTGTTAAGTTTAATACTGTTTAGTACTGTTATATTGCTAAACTGTATGTTGATACCTCCGAAATAGAGAGTCAACGTACGTTGTCACCTCATATATAACGTCGATACTTCCGGTTTCTTAGGTATCGCACTTCGATCTAAAGTTCGGTCCGGTCCGGAAAAAAGTCGTGTTCCATCGGGAAAAAGTCAGATTTTGATATCACAGAGACAGATGACACATGACATAGAGTGTATTATCAGAGAAAAATAAGATGGTTTTTCTCTGGTATTATTTTGTATTCCGTGTAAATCGAAGTTGGTTGGTATGGTAAAATGGAAAAATTAAAGTGAGTAGGCAAAACGAATGGAAAAATTACACAAACATAGAAGAAAATATACTTGGTAACATATATTTCTATGGTAAGTAGTTTTGCACGTAATTACAGATTCAGAGATTTGATTTTAACATTAAATTTTTTGCAAGGAAACTATCATTTTATTTTTACCGTATTTATGCAAATATATACCACACACCACGTGTTTTCACTATTTAGAATAAAATATCTATGAACAAGTTATTTTCCTGGGTTGCAAAGCATAGTTGTTTTATTAAGATTGCTAAGTATAAACTTTTTTCATTTTATTATCTGCTCCATTTTCTTTTGTTACAGGTTACAGATAATTCACCAAAAAAACCTAGAAGATGTAATCTGAAGATCAAAACAATACACCTTTTTTTGACGTTGATGCTGAAATATTTTTAAGTAGAAATTTTTTACTTTTACATAAATAAAATGTGTTCTGGGATTTTTCAAAATATAAGTGTACAATAATTACTTTATACTTTTATTCATTTTTATTTCCTAAAAAAATGTAACGTTTTGTTGAACTGGGTAGCTCTTCTTTTTAACAAGGAGTTACAAACTTGTTAAAACACAATGATTAACCAGAAGATTACCAGTATTAAGTCCTAAACATCTTTGGTGAAACCCGGTATTAAATTTTTTACTTCTCACATACGAATACAAATTGCGGTAACAATAATTTCTTCTGAAAATATTGTAGAATGCCTAATATGAGTTGCCTAAGAAATTTAGGCAAGACATATTAAGAATGACCTTCGCCTAACAGTACAACGTTGCCGCTTTTCGGAGGTAACAGCGTGCTACGTTTGTCTACAATAATGTACATATATATACCAGAGATATCAACGCACTAGGCGTGTCTCTTCGTCGCGCGACACTAGCGCCCGTGATCTACGCTTGATCTAACGGCGTTACGAAACAGAGACCCGGTGAGCCTTGGTACCTCAGAACAAATTTTCGTTTTTCGGTCGCAAACGCCCTCTAGATGATGGTGACAGTGGAAAATATGGCGATACGTTGATACCTCCGAAAACGGAGGGATCGAGGTTATATATGAGGTGACAACGTATATTGAGTTTCTATTTCGGAGGTATCAACATACCGTCTATCAATATATATATATATATATATATATATATATATATATATATATATATATATATATATATATAAATATATAAATATATATATATATATATATATATATATATATATATATATATATATATATATATATATATATATATATATATATATATATATATATATATATATTGATAGACGGTATGTTGATACCTCCGAAATAGAAACTCAATATACGTTGTCACCTCATATATAACCTCGATCCCTCCGTTTATATATATATATATATATATATATATATATATATATATATATATATATATATATATATATATATATATATATATATATATACAGTGACCGGCAAAAAGTTCGCAACATATGGGAAAATTTTTTATTAGGAGAGTATCGGAAAAACTTTCCCAGGGGATCGGTTCTGCATGTCCGATAACCTAAAAATCGATTTTGACATACGTCACGTGACCACTGGTATAGCGTCAAATTAAAAAAAAAATTGTTAATTTACAAAAAGTGAGGTTAGTTGACGAGATATCAAAAAAAGTTATTTGAAAAAATTGCTTAGAATTAAATTCTAGGTCCTTGTGCAAAATTTTAAGATTTTATTTAAAAAAATTGGAAAACTCAATTTTTTTTAAATATTTTTTTATCGATTTACAAATTTCCGGTTTTTTTCGTTTAGATAGCTTGGCTAATGTAAAGCCCATGTATCTGGATGAAAATAAACGAATGTAGTAGTTTTTTCTACAATTGACAGGACAAAATTAAAAAAAACAGGGTTTCGCCGGACGCTAGCTGTTGCAATGATTTGTATCTAGCAGCAGTGTCAAAATTTTAGAGACATTTCAATGAGATTACATTGAGAAAACCTTAATCGTCTTAAATATATCTGAAGTTCGACTTTTTGTAAAGTTAAGGGGATTAAAATAGATAATAAACAAAAAATTACCTGTTTATTTAATCGAAATTTTATAAACGAAAACCAATGTAAGAAAAACTTAAAAGTAGTCAAATTCTGTACTAACAACACAAAAAATCATTGTTTTTCCTTGGGTGCACAAAATTTAAAACTCAGTATGACCACCATTTCTCTCCATACATACTGTTGTTCTCGAGCGCAACTCTCGATTAACATTTCGGAGCATTTTACGATTTATTTGCAATACACAATTTATAATGACATTCTCTAAATTTTGTATATTCCTAAAGGGTCGATGTTTGTACACAGGGTTCTTTAGGTATCCCCAGATAAAAAAATCTAACGGAGTCAGATCTACAATTCTACAATTGACAGGACAAAATCGAAAAAATAGGTGTTCGCCGGACGCTCGCTGTTGCAATGGTTTGAATCTAATGAAATGACTGTATCAAGATTTTATTAAGATTTTTCGCACATAAATTTAACAACCAGGTCTATTTAGTTGTACTTAAAACTACCAAAGCAGGCTCTGAAATTAAAACAACCAAATAATCTAGTAGGTTAAAAACAACAGAAAAATGTCAAACAAATTATAATTTGTTTGACATTTTTCTGTTGTTTTTAACCTATGTCATTGGTTTATGTCTCGCATCTTACTAAGTTTGATATTTTACATAAGTTTATTAATAGTTTATTCCTTAAAATGGCACCCACACTACTTCTTCAGGAAAAGATAGAAATTATTTTAATTTCTGGAGATAATTACAAAAGCCATAGAGAAACAGCAGCAATTTTTAATGAGAGGCACCCCGATAAATCCCTCCATTATTCCACAGTATCTCGTCTAGTCAATAAATTTAAAGAAACGGGATCGGTAGAGAATCAGTATAAAGTTTCCCATGAAAAACCGGTAACAGGTGACGAAGGTTCTCTGGATGTGTGTTTGTCGATCACAGAAACACCCCAATTAGCAGTTAGTCAAATATCGGAGATCACTAACATTCACGAAAGATCTGTGCGGAGGATATTAAAAAGAAACAAATTTCATCCGTACAAACCTAAATTTGTACAAGTATTAAAAGATAGGGATTATGACGCCCGCTTCGATTTTTGTGCCTGGTTCCAGGGTATGATTGAGGAAGATTTTAATTTCCCAAAGAACGTTCTTTTCTCGGATGAAGCTACATTTACCTCTAACGGAACCGTCAGTTCACAAAACTGTAGATGGTGGGCCACCGAAAACCCAGACTTTGTAATTCAGAGTAAAGACCAATATAGTTTTAAGGTTAATGTGTGGTGCGGAATTTTCAACCTCAGAATAGTGGTACCTTTTTTCTTTAGAGACAATTTAAATTCAGAACGATATTTAGAATTTCTACAAACTGAGATATCTGACTTTTTAGACAATTTGTCATTAGCCGAAAGAAGAAATTTATACTTTCAACAAGACGGAGCTAGCATTCATTCCACAAATGAGGTGAAGAGATGGCTGGATCAAGAATTTGGAAACCAGTGGATAGGACGGTTTTCTGAAAATCCGTGGCCTGCGAGATCACCAGATCTGAGTCCGTTAGATTTCTTTATGTGGGGATACCTAAAGAACTCTGTGTACAAACATCGACCCTTTAGGAATATACAAAATTTAGAGAATGTCATTAGAAATTGTGTATTGCAAATAAATCGTAAAATGCTCCGAAATGTTAATCGAGAGTTGCGCTCGAGAACAATAGTATGTATGGAGAGAAATGGTGGTCATACTGAGTTTTAAATTTTGTGCACCCAAGGAAAAACAATGATTTTTTATGTTGTTAGTACAGAATTTGACTACTTTTAAGTTTTTCTTACATTGGTTTTCGTTTATGAAATTTCGATTAAATAAACAGGTAATTTTTTGTTTATTATCTATTTTACTCCCCTTAACTTTACAAAAAGTCGAACTTCAGATATATTTAAGACGATTAAGGTTTTCTCAATGTAATCTCATTGAAATGTCTCTAAAATTTTGACACTGCTGCTAGATACAAATCATTGCAACAGCTAGCGTCCGGCGAAACCCTGTTTTTTTTAATTTTGTCCTGTCAATTGTAGAAAAAACTACTACATTCGTTTATTTTCATCCAGATACATGGGCTTTACATTAGCCAAGCTATCTAAACGAAAAAAACTGGAAATTTGTAAATCGATAAAAAAATATTTAAAAAAAATTGAGTTTTCCAATTTTTTTAAATAAAATCTTAAAATTTTGCACAAGAACCTAGAATTTAATTCTAAGCAATTTTTTCAAATAACTTTTTTTGATATCTCGTCAACTAACCTCACTTTTTGTAAATTAACAATTTTTTTTTTAATTTGACGCTATACCAGTGGTCACGTGACGTATGTCAAAATCGATTTTTAGGTTATCGGACATGCAGAACCGATCCCCCGGAAAAGTTTTTCCAATACTCACCTAATAAAAATTTTTCCCATATGTTGCGAACTTTTTGCCGGTCACTGTATATATATATATATATATATATATATATATATATATATATATATTTCTTAAATTCTCTACATAAATTAAATGTTTACAAAAACTGGCATTTTTTCGCACTCTTGACACATCATATCTTAACAATTTCGAGGAAATAAACTGCAATTCTTTATTTTCATGGCAATCTTGGAAAATTCAAAAAATATCCCCGATGCAAATAAACCTATTTATTTACAACTTTAACGAAAAAATAACGATTTAAATTAGTGGGAGGTATTCTTAGATAATAACGGTATAAAATAAACTCAAAACGAATCACTAAATAAGGAAAATAGTGTGGAATAATGTCGGTTAAAAATAGGATTTGTCGAAAAAAATGAAGAAAATTCGGTTTTTACGCCTTAAATACACTCCTGGATTGCCTATTCGGTATTCATTTCAAAGTGTGATTATCCCTTTATAAGATAGTGTTGAAAAATTGGGAAATAATTAGACAGGAAAAAATAGAGAGTGATTCAAATGTACCGATGTCGAGGGTAAAAAAAGATAAAAATCGAAATTTAATCGGCGATTGCTCCCTTCCTATCAAGAATGAAGAAATTAAAAAATATGGATGCACGAGCTCTTTCCGATCACGTGGGTGGAATTTTAATTTGAACCATTTTGGCCCCTCAAAAAATTAAAAACAGTGAAATATTTGGGTCAAAAATCTAAATTTCCAGTTTTTCCCAAATATATCCATTTTCCAGTGATTTTATGTTTAGGTAAATCTGTTGCAAAAAGAAAGTATTTGAGATTTTAAAGTTTCACTTATGAATCCGTTTTTTGATCCGACTTTTTGTTTTCGAGTTATTAGGTACCAATGAGGGGTCTGCAAATTGCATTTTTCGACCTAAAAAAAATTAAAAGAATTACTTGCCATTTTCCCGATCCTCACCAGTTTTAATAGAGTACTGAAGCTCCAGGTCCTCTACAAACTCAGAAAACTTACATCGATTTAATTCACTTTTGCGACCTGTACCCGATTTCAACGGAAATTTCTACTTTGACGTTTAATAGCTCCGAAACGAAACATCCTGTATAACTGAATTTTTTACCGAAGCTAGTTGAACTATTCCTCTGTTAACCCATAAAACGCTTGCTCCCCCTCTGACTGTTTCCGAGAAAATCCAACCTGTTCGACTTTCGATTAAGCTTTACGTTAACATGTAGATTGACACTTATTTTTGCTGATCTCCTGACGTCATTATTCATTAAGGACAAATGTCTGCTTTTTAAATTGTAATAAATTAAACCAAAAAATAAACATTTTTTGTAACAAAATCAATCTAGTAATTTTCTTCAAAATAATTTTTTTGGGTTTGTAATGACTGAAACGATTTATGCAATTTAAAAAACTATATGCATATTCTTTATTAACATTTAGAGTTAAAATGGCGTTAAATGACATTGTTATTTAATGACACATTTCTTTAAGTCAAAGTGTCACATTAGTTAATTCTTGATTAAATTGCTTGGTAGAACCAGCCTAAAATAGGTTTGAGTTTGAGATCTGGTTTTACAGTATTTTTAAGAGCAGCGCAGTTGGTATCCGACAAACGTGGTCCAGACTCTCCAAATATCTTATAACGATTGTTGCGTAGTTTTTTTATCCAATAAAACTTACCGTTCGTATTAATCTTTTTTCTACATAAAATTCTTCATTACGATTTTTAAAACTCCAAGACCAGATTTCACCGTTGAAGTAGAAATTTTGTTTACTCCTCTATAGTGTTGTAAAATTTCCGGAAATATATTTTTTGGAAACATTGCCGGAAATATTGGAAATATTTCCGGAAATATTGGAAATATATGGAAACATTCGAAATATTTATTAAAGACAAAGTATCTTTTAAAAATAAACATCGAACTCAAAATTTATAGCAAAAATAATCAAATAAACATAAACTGATGCAAAAGTACCGAAAAACTGTTAAGAAATTGGTACTAATTAAAATCAGCTATTTGCTTAGGTTTGCTTAGGTTTGCGAGTCACAAATCGAGAGAGAGCCACGTCCTCATCACACTGTCATCATTTGTTAAGTTTGTCTCTTGACTACTTGGCAATGGTTCTTTATCAACAGAACTGTTTTTATTACTTAGCTCTTTGCTATTAGTACCTAATATTGTCACTGTTCTCGTGGCTATCAGATTTCTCATTTATTTCATCTATATCTTCATCTTCATCAGTTGTTCAAAAGGACCACCATGAACTTCTTGGCAGTAATAAATTCAATTTTGAAACTCTGCCAAGAAGTGGGTAACATCTGTCATTCTCAAAAATGTGTTAGCTTACTGTCTTTTCTCTCTGACGCACAATAAATAAGACTCAACAACTGATTTTAAAACTACATATTCACTTTACGTTCAAAAAATACCATTACGACTTTTAACGCTCCTTCATGTGACGCTCTTCTTCTTTTTTTCTTTTTAAACTTTAACAACTACAAATGGTTCATTTGCACTGCCAGTGGTGCATCATATTCGGAATATTGAATATTCCTAACAAATGTGAGAAGTAAGTTCCAAAATTGACTTTATTACTGCCAAGAAGTTCATGGTGGTCATTTTGAACATCTTTTAAAGTGATAAGAGAAATAAAGGTACTTAAATTTTTAATTTTTTGTCACGATTTTTAATTTTTATATTTTTATATTTAAAAACGAATTAAGATACGGACCTAGGGTTAACGGTAAAATGTTTCTTTTTTGAGGACCTTTAAAATTAGGTACCACACGGCATAGGGTTGCATCTAAATTTTTGACCTCAACTCCCTAGCGTCACCCCTCAGGGGGGTTGAAAAAGTAGTACATAAAAAAGTAGATTTATTAACTAAGAAACATCTAAAATTAGGTGCCTATCTTTAGTAATAGCAAAGATATTTGCCCATACTAAGACTTTTCGGACACCCTGTGTACTGGTTGTTACATATTTTAGGCTGTTACCCACTATATGATGTTTGTTTTAATTGAAAGTACCCTAAGCGAACGTATATAAGATCTGTTTACTACCCATTTTGCAATATTTCCAATGTTTCCAGTATTTCCAATATTTCCGTTATCCCTTCGGAAATTTCCAATATTTCCATTTCCATGGAAATATTTCCATTGGAAATATTTCCATTTACAACACTACTCCTCTTATCGTGTCATCCTTGCTATAAAATTTTAACTTCGTCCTGCTTTCTGATCTGGTTTTTGTGATAAATCCTGAGATTGCTTTATTAGAAAATCATTTCTCCTTTAAAAGCTTTATCCGAGCTTTTACAGCAGAAATATAAAACTTCTGTTCAGCCTTTATTAAACATTTTATCGTGTCGCTCACTAAATGTACCTTTCTGTTTTGCTTTTATTATCAGCATAAAATATTGACAGATGTGTCTCTAATACTGTGACCGAAAATCGTAAATTCTAACCTAAAACAGGTATTATGTGAAAGATGTCGTTTATTGGCACGTCAAAGTGCTATACCAAAAATACAACAGCAGATGTGGCTTGGTACACTATATTTTGTATTCTAAATCGTTTTTAGGATATGAATTAAATTATACAGTATAAATTAAAAATGATTTTGTGCATTGTCGTACTAAAAGAGGCAGTAGAAAAAGAAACAAAATGTCAACAGCGTAGAGGTAGGCAACTCTATTCTATCTATTCTGAGAGTGTGCCCGCTAGTAACAAGCTATATTGTTATAATGATATACGTCAGAAAATTATTACATTTGTAAGCCAGTGCGTTTTCCGCAACGAAACAGTCTCCATTGCTATGTCATTCTGTTTACTGGCACCAAACTATTTAACTGATCAGTACTAACTAGATTTTTTTTTCAAAATGCACCTTAGTCTATAAAACCGTTGAAAACTGTAAATTGTTTTAATAAGTACAGAACTTGTAAATGTCATACAATTCAAATCAGGTAATTTCTTCTCAAATAATACCTTAACTTTTACTGCTAAATTCTTCTTCTTCCTATTTTACTTCTGCTCCCAATTTTGGGTCGACTTTCCTGTTTGATCATCTCCACAGCGCCCGATCCTGAGGTTTTTCCTCTGTTAATTTTTTTTCTCTTAAAGTGTTTTCGGTCTATCCACGCAACTCTGATTTGGTCTTCCTATACCTCTTTTCATATAATTATGTTGCCATTGTTGCTCTGCAGGCATCATCATTATTTCATCCATCTTAACATTTTATTGCCTACGTCTTCGTTCCATACATTATTGCAGATCTGACCAGTGTTTTATAAACCACTCTCCTGTTCCTCTGATTCTACCGTCACAGAGAACACCGAAGAGTTTCCTCCAATTTTCTTAATCCCCTCCACGTATGATTTCCAAACCCAACGCGTGATAGTAGAATATAGATATTTCAAAACATTTACTTTATTTAGATTTCTTTCTTGCATTATTACTTCTGCTCATTGAACTTCATGCAATCAGATTTATTTCTACTGAGTTTTAAGTTTTTGCTTCTATAGGGATCGCCTTCAACCCTTGACTTTCCTTTCTGCGTCTACCCTTCTATCTTAGAATATCATCCGCAGATATCGTGCACCAAAGGGCTTCATCTTGCTGGTGCTCATAATAAGGTTGGTGCAGGCCGACTATTAGTAAGCATTGCTGCGTCATTCCTACACTTCTTACCGAATCTTACCTGTGTCGTAACTTCCGGATACATATCTTAAACTACACTTACGTACTTTTCTGGTACTCCTTTCTACCTCCTATACCCTTTCCCCCTCTCCCCAAACGCACACTTCCTGACATGGAACTCTGTCGTAGGATTTTTCTAGATCCATATATGCAACCCTTTCTGCTTCTCCTAATGCTTTGCCTATTTTAGTACAAAAATTTCATTCGTGGTGCGCCTACCTGGATCCAAGCGTGACCTTTCCTCTTGTGTCTTATAATATCTTATAAACTTCTTCCAAAGCATTAGTGTGTAAAACATCAGCTCGGGTTTGCCGCTCCTCTATAGTTTCCACAGTCCGTTATAAATAGACACAATACTGCTGTTTCTTTTTTACTTAACTTTGGCTGGGTACCTATGTCTTCCTATACAATGTGTCCCGCTTTTCATAAATCCACCCCAATTTCTCTGTTATTAATAATGAGATTTCCTTTAAATTTGGGTGGTACCTAATTGACAATAGTATGTTGGAAAAATAAAATATTTGGCACAGTAAAAATTTACATTTATCATTGGCGCGCTGTTTTAGGAGGTAGGATGGGCTCGATTTTTCGGAAAAATTATATTAAGGCTTATTTTAAATAATTTTTGTTGTCATATCTAGATTCAGCATCCGCCAAAACTCCTTAATTCGCATTCTCAAAATCTTAAAATCTATAGTTAAAGGCAAGAAAGAATTATGAATAACAGATTCCTTACAAAACTTCGACATCAGAAAAACCAGTGTTATTTTTGTGCACGTTATTTTCATTAATATCAAAGAGTGTTTTGGAATAAATTGTATAACTTTTGACATTGTCATTTAACAAAACAGAATGGCACAAAATTGGAGAGTAGTTCTTAGAATAGGGAATATGCATATAACCCAAACAAATCTGAAATATTTTTTCATATTCTCTACATAACTTAAATGTTTATGGCGGTTGCTGATATCCATTTATCTTGGTCTATATTAACAAAAAAAAAGAATTTTCTACTGAAAATTTTCGCGCGAATTTCGAAACTTGTAAAACGTGATCCCACTGGCTGTGTTGTCAAAAGTGTTTTTATAACTCATAATGAGTACATGGCAAATTCTAATGTTGTAGGGTCATCAAAAAATCTATAAAAGTAGCATTTAATTCACTCATCAAATGAAATATCCCTGCACTTTAAGTAGAAGGTTAGTAAAATCTTATTCATGTATATTTCAAGCCGAAATCGGTCCAGGAACCTTTCAATTATTTGGCAACAAAAACTGTCATTTTTGCGAAATTTTGAATCATAATATCTTAATAATTTCGAATTTTCAAATTTGTTATTGTAATGAAATAAACAAGTTATAAAAAAACTGACATGAATTAGAGGTATTTTTATTAAATTCGTAATTTTTTCCATCCTGCCTTAATCAGTTTTTGAGATCTTGAGAATATGGATTAAGAGGTTTTTGGGGACGCTTAATTTTAAATATGATAACAAAAATTGTTTAAAATAAGCCCCAATATAATTTTGCTGAAAAATCGAGCCCCTGCTACCCCCTAAAACAGCACGCCAATGATAAATGTAAATTTTTACTATGCAAAATACCACCCAATTTGAAGAAAATCGCATTATTAATAACAGAGAAATTGCTATTTTACTCTGCCCAATCCAGAATAATTTCGTTTCCTTTATTAAAATCTTCTCGATGAGACCCACGCCACATCCGCACAAAGCTGTGTCGTCTCCGTTTGCAAACAAAACAAAATATGATCATGCCTTGAAAATATTCATAAGTATTTAAAACGGTACTATAAATACAGCTTGCGTCAAAGTATTTATAGATGACAAAAACTGGCGAGAGTGCATCACTAAAGGTGTAACGACAAGTTAATAACCTAAGTTCATCTGCATATTATATCGATGTCGCTTCGCCTGTGGAACCTGTGCCAATTATAATACTTGTCCTTGAATGGCTATTAAAAAATGTGTTTATATTTAAATAACTAATAACGAGGCTAATAACACCGATCGGATCGGCGGAATTCGTGTTTTGTTGTTTGTGTTGTGGTTTTGGAGAATCTGTTAACCAGCTATCTATCTGTAAAAGGAACATTGACTTCCCGTATGAAGATTTAAACTTTGTATAAATAAACCTAATGACAGGGCACAAAAATATCATGATACTGATTACACAGGGTGTTCGGAAAATGCATTAGGAAACCTCAAAATGTGATCCTACATGGAAAAATGATTTTTAGTAGTCCCATAAAAGAAATTTGGATGTATCAATATTTTCCAAGCTATAATAGCTATGCAAAGTTTAATATTTGAAATTGTTTTTTGTCATACTGGACTTAATCTTTCTCGTATTTAATTGAAATTTTGCACACAAACTAAGCTTAGTGAACTCTATAATTCTTATGTCAGAGTACTTCACTGCTTTGCTTGGGTGTCACTAGAAGTCACTTTACCTTACCTACATCCCAAAATTTATTTTATCATAACATTTTTCTATTGCAAAAATGTCGTTTAAGAGGCAATAAGAACATACCAAATAATGTACTTTTCATTTGAGTCGATAGACCTCACCGTTTGGTCGCAAATCGGCATTAAGGTTTTTATTTTTATAAATCAAATTTTCAATCTACGTCGACAAATCAAGTCGTAGTGTTTCAAATTGAATAAAATGTGACATTGAATAATAATAAATGAGTCATCTTGCAAATGAGCAATAAACAAATGCCATTTTTTTTATTTAAGGAAAATTTGGCTTTAATAAAAAAAAATGTATCACATTTTCATTATTTGAATACACTTCCTTAGTGTGTGGCCACACCTAACACGGACAGCGAACCGGAGCTCAGAGCGGAGCGTTTATTCTCTTGTTGATATCAACAAAAATTCGTAATTATGCGTATTTGGAAAGAGTTAAAATAAATTTGAACCTCCGCCATGATTGCCCCTCACCCAACACCCCCTGAAACAATGCCTAAGTGCTTAATTTAAAATTTCCGTGACGTCACACAATCTAGGCCAAGCTTAGGCCTCCATAAGAAATGTATTAAAAGGTTCGCCAGTCAATTAATGAATATTGCACTATAGTCGTCTTAAAAGCATTAATTATTTTTGTCGCCTTTCGAGTGTGAGGTTGCCAGATTTACACCTGAAAAAACAGAAACTTTTAGCAATAGGGTAAAAAAATTTAAAAATGTCTTAAGAGACTGTCTGAAGAAACTGTCAACCAGAGAAAGATTACTTGTAATAAAAAAGAAATCAAAACTTAAAAACAAATGAGAAAAATTATAATATTGAATCACTGTGTTCAATTTTGTCCAAACCAATCGAGTGTCCTGTTAAATCGGTGCGCTTGACAACACTGTTGGTCCCGATCTGCTGAAGTGAAACTGCTCTCGCAAATTAGTAATTATCTCTTTCTCTTTTTACATTTGGAAAGCGTATAAGGATGAACAACCATGGGTCAGTGGTGGCGCTGCCGTCGCTAAGGTGCGCATCCATTTTCCGTGATCAGCTGATCGTATTAGAGCGATCAGGTTAGGTTTATTCTATAAACGTTTACCGGCGCGTCGTTGTATTTAGTTTGGGGTTATTTGTATTAAATTTTGTGTTTGCGGTAATATTTAATGACCTAAAAGTTACGTTGTGCCTATATATTAGTTTTTGTGTTAATAATTTTGTGATTTCTGTTTTAAAAAATGCCACAAAGTTGTGCTCTGGGATGTAAATCAAACTATTATACCGGCGAATATGTTGCAAGTTTTTCTTTCCCCAAAGACAAACAGAGGTGTGAATTGTGGCTGAAAAAGATCCCTAGAGATAATTGACAAGTAACCAAAAATACATCTATATGCATTAAACATTTTGATGAGAACTATTTAATTCGAGAACTCCGGGCGACTAGAAATGATTGTAAGTAAATTAGTGTTTTGGGTTAATATTTGGTTTTGATAAATTTATTGCCCTAAAAATCATTCAAATTCTTTAATATTTCTGGTAGAATGAGTATTTTTTGGCACTATATATAACTATAAGGGCATATTTTACGTCTTTTTACTTCCTGTATGTACCCACATAACCAAAAAGTTGACGGTCAATTCCAGTCCTAGTTGATTCGGCATGTTTTGGGGCTATTTTCTACGTATTAACTCTGCAAGAGTCGCATTTTATATACATAGGGTAAATGGTAATTCTTCTATTAAGCTTAAGTGGGTGTAGGTCTCGGTGTAGGTAGATGTTTAGGAAGGTAACTTTCTTGGTAAGCATGTTTTGGGTCTACGTATCACATATACATAAGTCACATCACTAATAACTGGTAAAATGGGAATTGTTCTATTTAGCTTAAGTAGGTGTAGGTACCAATTTAGGAAGGTAAGCTTATACAAAGGCATGTTTTGGATCTACGTATCACCTCTACAGTAAAATTAAAAGTAGGGTAGAATACCGTTGAATTATACTAGTTGCTTGGTGCAGGTAGAAGTTTAAGAAGGTAACCTCTTTATGTATGTAGGCATGTTTTGGGTCTAGGTACCAACTTCACATTGCTGATAGATATCTAACTCGGTATCTAAGATCTTTACCGAAATTCAAATCGATGAATACCATATTATGATTGATGGTATGGTATTGATGGTATGGCTGAAACCTTATTCCCTAAAATAACTATAGAAAATTGCGATATTGAAGCAGTGAAGAACGAAATGGTCATAATAACCTATTTAAGCGGATACTGCTGTCACATTGCTTTAAAAAAACTAAAGTGTGAAATATGTAAAAGACCACTAGTTTATGATGAACCCTGTATAGTTGAAGACAATTACAAACTTATTAATAATCTAGATCGTGGGGGTTATTGTACCCTCGCGAATCAGTAGTAGATATAGTGTCAACGGCTTACATTATTTTTAAGAAATTAATTCAAGACTTCGAAGATATTTTTTTGGATACTTTTAGTAAAAAAGCCTTTCTGTGTAATTTACTTATTAAATTCCTTATTGAACAAAAACGTCTAGTTCCTTTTGCAGAATTCAGAACTAAGTATTGCAAAAATTATACTTAGCAGTATTTCAAATACATTAATAAGAAATTACTGTGAAAAAAAAATGATCCCTTGGGTAAAAATACGAAAAGAAAACTAGATGCTCTTACTAAATAATTACCCCTAAATTTACCAAAAAGTGACATAATATCCCGATAGTGACCTTTATTTAATTAATTAACAAATTGCATAGTCATACTTTTATCCAATGACAAGTTGTGTGACCTACTTTACGCCAACTTTAAGATTGTATGTCATGTCTATATTTTTTTTATATATATAACATACAATGCTTATAGGGTTAAAAAACCAAAGAAACCTCCTGTGATGAATTGCATACAGGTACTTATATGTTTATAAGATACTTATGCTGTCTGAGGAGACCAAAAAAATATTTCCCAACCCTACCTGTTAACCGGCGAGCCGCCACTAATAGCAAGTATAGATTAGATTATCTATTTTTAAATCCTGTACATATAAATTTAAAGAAAAATGTTTTTTAAGCTTTTTACTACATAATATTACCACCTATAACTCATAATTATTCTATTAACCTATATTAAATAAATGGCCTAGATGTGATGACGTCGCTCGGCAGCACTTAGGCATTGTTTCAGGGGGTGTTGCCTCACCCCGTCTACCAGCTACGTCGCTCGAACGATCGATACAATTGTCATTGTCACAACCGTCTTTACCAGTAGTGACGGTTATGCATCACTTACTTCATCAAGTGTTGGTGCCGCAAGTATTAAATTTGAAATGTCAAAAAATTGCATCTCTTTTTACAAGAAAGACGGACTTCTCTTAATTGGTATTCGTTGATGGCCGCATTACCGCAGGGCGGAAGGCGTAGCGTAGAGGAAAGCATACTTGCTGGCGGGTAGCGGAGCATTCAAATTTATTTGATATTTTCGCGCGTATTGGCGCCTATTTAGATTAGTTTTTCAGAATATAAAAATGGATTGAGTTATTAATAAGTCAAGTTTTTTCTCGGTGACTCCTTTGGGATGTTTCACATCCATATTACCACAATCGAGTTATTTTGAATAAATTATAGAAATAAATATCCTAATGTATGAATATTTCAGGTAAATATAAGACATTTGTCAAATTATTTAATCTCTATATTTTATACGCAAATAACCATTTTTTGCGATCTTGCGCGCTACTGTTCGCGCCGAGTGTACTGATTTTTGCACTACTGTCACAATAAGATTTTTAAATAGTCTTTCAACCAGCGGTATATGTGGCCACTATGCGTTTTCTCCTCCGATGTCCATTACGCTACAATCTCCACTACCCGCTTTATGTGTGACCGCACACTAGCACTCTTCAAAAAATGTCGCCTGACACAAAAAAGTACCGTCCGTATTTTTAATAACTTCACATCCAATTATAACCATTTAAATGTTCTTTTGCATTTTTTCTTTTTTTTATTTTTTTATTTGTTTTAATTTTTTTATTTCTTTTATTTGTTCCTTTTTTTCCTTTTCTTTTTTTTTTCTTCTCTTTTTGGATTCTGCGTTGTGTTTCTTTCCCCGTTTGGTTCCTTGGATATAAGGTTTCGCAGCTGGGAGATTGAAATAAAACATTTAAATAATTAACTTCTATTTCCCTTTGTCGAAATATTCCAGACCGTATCTTCGTCGATATTATGGTTTATGAAAATCCACATGGGCTCATAGAAAAAACTTTGCACAGCTATAACTCGGAAAATATTGTGATATCCAAATTTCTTTTATGGAACTGCTACAATTTATTTTTCCATGTAGAATCACCTCTTCAAGATTTCTAATATATTTTCCGAACACCCTGTACAAATATCGAAATATCCGATGTATATCAATAAATACCAGACAATCACGCATGTCTTGAATTATTACTCTTGAAAGATAACATAGGTAAAAGGTACAGGTCAATGAAAAATAGAACTGTGAAGTTCTAAAGTTTTTATTAAAAAAAAATTAAAGGTGGTAATCACAGCAAAACAAAAAGCTCTTATGATCGAAAGTTACTTTGGAAATGGTAGAAGGGTTGATGGCCAGTGGGTTCATTTAACACGGGACACCATTTAGGATTTTCAAACAAAATTTCCACACTTAGTCATGGATTTCGACAAGTTTCGCAAAGTTTTGACTAGATCTGTGGCTTTGTTTAGAGAAACAGGAAATGTGAATAGAAAGGATTGCAGTGGGAAACCCAAAGTTTGCACTGCACAAAAAGTAGAAGAATTGAGACAAATTGTTAATAGATGCCCACAAACCCCTATTCAGCGTTTAAGCCAGCAAGTAAGTGTATCCTACGGAAGCAATACAATCCTAAAATGTGATCTGCATGTGCATATGCACGCTTGTTGTTACCAGACGACACGCCGCGCCGCGCCGCCGCAGCGATTGCAATTTTCAGAGTTGTTTATGGGTTATTTGCATAATAATGAAAACGTATTTGAAAAAATCTTTTTTACTAACGAGTCATGATCTTACCTCTCTGGTTATGTAAATTCTTAACAAATGAGAATGTGGAGTTCTGAAAATCCACATTTCTTTATACAGAAGCCTCTGCATTCACAGAAAGTTGGCGTATGGGCGGCCATACGCCAACAAGATTTTTTTTGAAGGGACTTTCAATTCGGCGCGAAACGTCTCAGGAAGAGAAATATATGGCTTTAGTATACCAAAGTAAGTAATTTAACAGAGGCGAGACAACTGTATAAAAGGGAGTTCTGGCTTAGCTTTATGAAAAAAGAGAGTAAGAAATGAAACTTTACTTTAAGAAATTTGCAAAAGTGGCCACAAATACCGAAAGAAACCACACTATTTTTGAAATCAGAAGAAAATTTCTTTTTAGGCAATAATTAACAATAAATGTTAAATAGGGTGTTCCATTTAAAAACATAAAGTTGATGCTTAATTTTAACTTTGCAATAGTCAGTTGTTTATTTCTTTAGCAGATTCTGGCGAAACTCTAACAGTATGTTGCTCAGAACTTTTAATCAAGTTAATAAAAATTAATTGACGTTTAGAGTCACATTTAACAATGATATTAACGTAACTGCTGTCACATTGCAAGTATCCAATTAATTTAATTATTGATTAAATTGTTTGCTCACCTGGAAAAAAACATTTTTTTACGATTTTTCAGGGGTATATGGACCCGGTAGCCTACATGGTACGGTACTGGCTTGTTGGGTGTGTGTGTGTAGAGTGTGACAGCTTTGCGTCTGAGTAAGGCCCGCCCACTAGAAGCGTAGTAGACCATACAGTCCGTAACAAAAGTGCATGCTTTTTTTAATTCATTTACTTTCTAACTGTCGGGACGTGTAGTAACGGTAACGTGACAGTATGGAGTAAGTAAAAGACAAAGTGCTATCTGGCCAGTCGTGAAATTTTGGCAAATATTATTCATGTTATGCGCCAAGAATCTGAGGCGAATAAACCCATCAAATATTTAAAGACAGTTCAAGAGCGTGTTTCAACTGCCACCGGCGTATATGTTTGAACAATAGTGAGGGAGATGAGGAAAGTAGAAAATGGCGAGTGGTCTTCATTTTCAACTCCTAATAAAAAAATCGGTCAAGTGCAAGCTATACTTGCACAATTAGTGTTCCGTGCCATCAGCCCCCCACTTAGCATGAGCAAACCTCGGCCGCCCATTGCAGTTCCGTTTTACAGAACACTAAAAAGGAGAAAATCGAACGTTAAAGCCAAATTGGACGGTTGTGATGAAGAAGTCCTTAGATAATAGATTATCAACTTTAGAGTAACTAAAAAAATAATACCAACCTTGCGTAAAATTAACAAAACATTTAACGACGACTACAGTTACACCGGTTCTTTTGAGGGTCTAAGGAAAATCATGAAAAAAAAAATGGTATTTAGATAGCGAAAAACAAAAACTAACCGCAAACTGTTGATAGAAAAACCCGATATTCGTCACAAGAGATTAAATTCACTTCCTCGTCCACGCAAGTATAATAGTATATTATTCAATGAGCATAATGGCTGTTATTCAGGCGGATGAAGTTTATGACACGAGCCGCAGGCGAGTGTCATAAATCATCCAAGTGAATAACAACCATTATATGCGAGTAGAATACTATACTTTATCCAGGACTATCAAAAAAATTTAGATAATATTAATATATGTTTTTATTTTTAAATATTGACGTTTTGAATTAAACTCGGAATTAAAGTAACCACAACAGCGCGACAACGCAACGTGACGAAGCTAATGTTTTCATAGCCACCTTTGTTTTTTATTTTGTGCGTACAATCGCATTCCAAGCCGGTTTGGATCGAGCACAGCTCTTGTTTGGAGTTTGGATCGACATATCCGTGGAAGCGGTGAATAATGAAACCATTATTCACTAGTGAATAATGAATATTATTATTATTTCATAAACTCATGTATAATAATCAAATTATAGACGAGTCGTGGATAAAGTTTTTTAGAGGCAAAACTATATTAATTTGACAAGCTACGAAGGTAACAGTGCAAAATGAAACGGCGTCAAAATCGTCCTATTCACGCCGATTAAAGGTCGGGTAAAACGGAATGTTTCGTAGAATGAAGGCCCCGTTTTACATTCCCTGGTCAGTAGACTACACATATGACTAAATGTTGCGCTAAACAAGGGGTTAATAGCCATGAGGGGGGTATGCTAACCGGGGAAGTCAGTTTATTTGAGGACCGGTACACAGAAATAAGTGCTATGCTATTTTCAATAATAGTCTTAGTTTTGACCACTGTCACCTTGGTTATATTAAAGTTAATATTGTCTCAGCAAAATATTATGAAATAATCAAAAAAAATATTTCTTTAAATATAGACTTATTATTGGAGCTCCAAAGTATTCCTACTTCTTTGAAAACTATATTACCATTTTTCAATGGCCAAAATATTATGTATTGGAAACCAATAAATTTCAATTATTCCTTAGAGTCTTAGAGCATAGAATTGTTAGAGCCAAAAAATTAAACTATTTTTGATGAGAATGCTTAAATATAACTGGGCGAAAATCAGCTATTTGTAGGCGGTGTGATTCAAATTACAATATATTTTATTAAACGAACAAGAACTACAGTGTAAATAGATAATCTAAAAATTAAGTCAATAATCCTTATATCATGTCAATTAAAAACACTCCAATACAACATATAAGGTATTAGATAAATCATAAATAAACATTAATTCAATGGGTTCCATTGTTGGCTAAAATATTACTTCTATTGCTTGGGTTTGGTGCTGTTGGTATTTGTTCGTTGAATAGTCGTTTAAGCTTGCAGCCTGCTTGTTTATTGCACAAATTATAGATCTTTCGTAATTCTGGGACTGGAGCAACTCATTTCACTGTTTTATCGTACGTAGGTAAAACAAATCTAAAAAACTTTGCAATAATAATGAGTATTTCGATTAAATAAGATGTATGTTCTTACAGATAAACATTTACTGAAACCAATGATATATTTTGTACCTATTGAATTTAAAATAGGGTATTACTGCATCAATTAATTGTTATATTTACTACTTTACTTACGACCTATTAAAAACCAATAAAACTTTATATTTCATGCAAGCTTATAACCTCCTGGTTAACAATGATAAACTAATAATTGAAAGAAACCGAATTTGTATTGTGCAATACGAAATAGAGTGTGTCATTGAGTGAATTGGTATCTAATTCAATATACGACAGTGTTTTTTCTGTGTATAATAAGGCAATATATGACCCACGGCCGAAAGATGAAAGAGAAAAAAGATTATCTCCAAAAATAAAGCTTGCTCGTTTAAAATACAAACAAAAACAAGCAAAAATTGTGAAACCCCCATTACGTTTGAAAGTTGCTGATTCCGCAAAATGTGTGCACACGGTTGAATTGTGTGAAAAGTTATTTCACGGTTAGCTTTGCGTTATAATTTTATTTGTTATAATTTCCTAGCTTATTTTCTAATAAACAGATGCATTCGTGGAAAAAGTTTATTAAGCAACACGTGTGCAAAGCACGTTTGGCACTTATGTGATTTATGACACTTGCTTTCGACTCGTGTCACCAAACTGTCCTACTCGTGTAAAAAGTGCTAGTTTTAACACTAGGACAGTATACCATCTTGGCAGCACGTCTTTTATTTTTATTACTGTCTGTCAGGCTAAGGCGATCTGCGGTTTTTAAACTTATTGGCAACTCTATGTTTTCCAAAATTAAAGTCGAGAACATAGTTGTCCAAAACAGCAAAAAATACGTTTTCGGGAGAACATGCGGACCATAAATTTAAAAATTTTCCTCGTAAAGGACTTAAGCCATAAGGAAATTTAAATAAAAACAGATTTTCACAAAATATTTGCCTTGCTAATGATATTGTCTCAGTATTTATTTCAGGGGGTTCTAAAACAACTTCTTTTTTAGTTTTAATTGATTTCAACTATGGGGAGCTCAAAGAACACATCATAAGACTTTACAAAACTAAACCTTAATTTTGTTTTTACTAAAATGATATATGCACTATAATTACGTAAAATCATTTTAATTAAACAACTACATATGTTAAAATTCGGAAAACGTAAATAATTTAATATAACGTTATTTGTTTTAAGTAAAAAAGCATTTGCACGTTACTATCCTAAATGAATAAAGTGTACTACTGAAATTTCTGGCTCACTGAGTTGAAACAAATCGAAAATTTAATTAACAGATTAATGTTAACTTTGCATTTTTGTTATATAAAACAATAAATAAAATATTTTTCAGTTATCAGTTTCTCTGATATTAAAATCATGACAGAAAAAGCAAATTATTCCCTAGGTGAATAATTCACGAAGAAATTCCCTAGGAAGTTTTCATTATAAATCAAATAAAAATTAAAGAATTTAAGAAATTTACATGTACAGTCGGGAGATAAATTATAATTATTCGTCCACTTATAAAATTTTTAAAAAATTGGGATAAAATTAAAACTACTTAAGTTTATTTGCTTTTCATTGCAAAAATAAAAACAACTATTATTCATACACTAAAATCTGTAATATAAAGTCCAACCTAGACAATGCCTTTCAAAAATATAATTAATAATAAAACATAATTTCTAAAAAGCCAAGGGAGAAAAATTATTCGTCCACCAACATTTTTTTCGAAATTCGTCCAAACATGCCAAAACTGATAACGATAACCCTTTTGATTTTATAATTTCTTGTAACCTGTTAGGCATTGACCCTTCCAGTTTTAACCAAAACCTACTTCAATTTTTGACCATTCTTCTTGACATCTTGCTTTTAACGACTCTTTGTTGGAAATTTTATGTTCTTTCATCCTTTCTTTGGGTTCCCACCATAGATGTTCATTCGGGTTAACCTCTAGGGATTGCGGTAGCGTTTCCAACACTCTTGGTACTCTATCCAGTAGCCACTCTTTAACAACCCGCACTGTATGCTTTGGATGTTGTCTTGCTGAAATAAGAAATTGTCTCCACTTCACATTCTCTCCGCGCTTTGTCTTAAATTATTTTTTAAAATGTCCATGTAGACGAACCGATCCGTAGTTTCGTCAATAAAATGGAGGTGGCCCACTCCAGGCCATGACACACACGCCCAGATTAGAACGGAACCCCCTCCGTGCTTTACCGTTGGAATTAAATTTTTAGGTTTGTAGGCTTCCCCGCGCTTTCTGTACACCAAAACCTTTTTTGATTTTACCAAACAACTCAATTTTTATTTCGTCAGTATATATTTATGATGTTTTTACAGCACGCAGTTTTTTTGTCAAAATGCCTCTGAGCAAACTCGAGATGCTTCTTCTTATTTTTCTTATTTACTAATGGTATCTTTCGACCAACTAGTGCCTGTATACCCTGGCTTCTTAAAAATGTTCTTATTATTGTTACATGGATAACCTTTTTGTAATCACTGGGTTAACTTTTCGCTGTATCTGTCGCAGTAGTTCGCGGATTTTCACCAACTTTTTTTAGTATTTCTTGTTTCCCTCGAAAAGTCAGTACTTGTTCTTCCTCTCCCTGACAAGGTTTTTGTTGTTTGGATTGTTTAATATTTTTTATAATATATTCAACTGTTGACCGGCTTCTTCCAACAATTTTTCGTATGTTTCTTTGAGATCTTCCTTCTTGATATAATTTTATTATCAAATGTCTGATTTATTGAGGCACTTCTGATGATTTGCGACGAATTTTGAAAATTTTCTGTATTCTTTAGACCACGGAGTCTCAAACTGCTATTAAAAATAATTTAAAATCGATATTTAGGAATTTTTATCAGTATAAGGACAGATAAATACATTCTATGTACATCTTTAATTTTTTTTTGGAAGTGGACGAATAATTTCGCTCGCCGATATTTTATCAAATTATCTTTCTTTTGTCTTTTTTATCCAAGGGATCCTGATAAATATGAAGAGTTATTGTTATTTTCATTTCTCGGGAAAAGAGATATATGTTAACTTATTTTTAAAATTTTACTAAATTTAAAGTAGAAGCTTTATCTATATCTTTGAAAAATTACAAGTGGACGAATAATAAATCTCCCGACTGTATATTTATTAAACATTCGAACCAGACATTTATATATTTTCTTTACATTGTAATTAAGCATTAAAGTTCAGATTCACTAAGAAGGTTTAAGATTTAGTACTGGTTTAAATTAAGACCTTATAGTTGATCATTTATGTTTTGAGAGGTTTTTGTCCTGCATTTGTTAATAAGTTATCATAAAAAAACTTATGAGGTAGACACGATTAAATGATGTCATAGTTGATTTTTAAAATAAATTTGCGATATTGCAGTTTTCTAATGCAGTGCGCTCTAAGTGAGAGAAGTAACTTTTCGTGCTTTAATAAAATAATTTTAACAATTAACGCAATCTGTCTGACGATGAAATATTTTTATTATATTATCATATTAATTGAAAAAAAAATCAATTATTCTTAAACGCAGTAGGAAAAACGTCTGCAGTTGCATTTCCTTTTTTTTGTTAATTAATACAATTTTATTAAAACAAGAGGCAGACGCGATGGCATTGTTTATAGCAACTTATTTTTTTACATCTTTCACAAGCTCTCATTTGATATCGCAACAATAAATTTAAAGGAAGAAGTTGCTCATATTGTTTATTTTACTTAGTTCTTTACTTTAATCAACATCTGCCAAATGATGAAATCGTTTAAAAATTACTGCCACCAGCTCCCTAATTACTAAGTTACTAAGTTAACTTTCATTAGTTCATTACCTGTTTACAAAAGTACAACAAATGGACCAATATTGGGAAAATTCATGTTACAAATATAATGATGCATAGTGTATTCCTGTTCTTATTTTATAGTACTAATAACACCGGCACACAAAAAAAAAAGTGGTCTGTACATTTGACCAGACCCATCTATCTATATGTATTTTGATGCGCTGAATCCAAATCCGAAGTCCGTTTGGCCCGTACACCCTCAAATTTTGAGTAAATTGCAAAAAACGCTGAAAGTGCTAAAAAGTGCGAAAAAGTGCAGTTATGAAAAAGAAGAAAATTTTATTGAACTAGATCAAGTATGTTTCTTATGTATTTTGATGCGCTAAATCCAAATCCGACATCCGTTTGGCCTGTACACCCTCAAAATTTTGAGTAAATTGCGAAAAAACGCCGAATATGGCTACAAATTGCGAAAAATTGCAGTTATGAAAATGAAGAAAATTTTATTGAACTAGGTCAAGTATGTATGCATGTGAAGTTCATTTGGCCCGTACACCCTCAAAATTTTGAGTAAATTGCGACAAACCCTGAAAATTGCTAAAAAATGCAGTTATGAAAATGAAGAAAATTTTATTGAACTAGATCAAGTATGTTTCGTATGTATTTTGAATCCAAAGTCCGTTTGGCCCGTATACCCTCAAAATTTTGAGTACATTGCCAAAAACTTCGAAAAATAGCTAGAACTTGCAATTCAACTTCGGAGGACTGATTGCTTGTGCTTGTAAATAGGGCACCTCCACGTGGTGACGGTGGGCAACAGAACCATCTGGCAGAGTCCCTGGGTTAACGGCATGTATGCCGTCATGGCAGACACAAGCGATAAGTTTACGATGCAGGGATTCGGAACCCCAGTATCGGCGTCTGGTCAGGGTGACAAAGCAGGCCCGCAGGCGTCGTCATCAAGCGACTGCAGTTCTGCAGTAGTGGGTATCTTGGCTTCTGTAGAGTATAATGTTACAAGAAATCACTCCAACATATGTAATAAAAGTCCTCATTGGTACGTAAGAACAATACTATTTTTTGCTATTCATTGCTATTTTTTACGATTTTTGATAAATATATGAATGATTGAGATTGACAGATTCTGAATTTGGATTCAGCGCATCAAAATACATACGAAACATACTTGATCTTGTTCAATAAAATTTTCTTCATTTTCATATCTGCAATTTTTAGCCATTTTCAGCGTTCTTCGCAATTTACTCAAAATTTTGAGGATGTACGGGCCACACGAACTTCGGATTTGGATTCAGCGTATCAAAATACATACGAAACATACTTGATCTAGTTCAATAAAATTTTCTTCATTTTCATAACTGCAAGTTTTAGTCATTTTCAGGGTTTTTTCGCAATTTACTCAAAATTTTGAGCGTGTACGGGCCAAACGAACTTCACATACATACATACTTGACCTAGTTCAATAAAATTTTCTTCATTTTCATAACTGCAATTTTTCGCAATTTGTAGCCATATTCAGCGTTTTTTCGCAATTTACTCAAAATTTTGAGGGTGTATGGGCCAAACGGAAGTCGGATTTGGATTTAGCGCATCAAAATACATAAGAAACATACTTGATCTAGTTCAATAAAATTTTCTTCTTTTTCATAACTGCACTTTTTAGCAATTTTTAGCCAGTTTCAGCGTTTTTTGCAATTTACTCAAAATTTGAGGGTGTGCGGGCCAAACGGACTTCGGATTTGGATTCAGCGCATCAAAATACATATAGATAGATGGGTCTGGTCAAATGTACAAACCACTTTTTTTTTGTGTGCTGGTGTAATTAAATAGATTTAATGACGGGAAATTACTCATGTCTATCTGAGCAATAGTCCTGTATTTTTTAATTGGTTTATTTCTAGCAATTCCAATAGGATTAGATTTTGTCTCTATTTTGTGTATGCAAATTTTCATCCAAACTATGTTTTTGAGATATAAAATGGTTTGGGTGAGTAGAATCAGTTATGTTTTTAAGAAAACAGTTTTTATGTTTTAATATCCGTTTAAAATTAAAATTTCTGCCAGTATAACCTATGTACACTATGGAAGACAAGTCGCAGCTTATCTGATAAACACCTGAGATATTGTTCATTGAAGTTTTATCTCTATTGTTTTTTAAATCTCTACCTAAATTGATATTGGTTTTGTATGGTATATTAAAGCCTTATTTTCTTCAGAATTCTGATAACTTATCTTATCAATTTTTTGAAAATTTTTCATGTAGTAAAAAAAAAATTAAGGAAATTTGAACACTATTATTTTAGTATAAGATTTCTTTCTTGCTTATATATGTAAAATATCTCATAAATATTGAAATAAAAAAACATATGTCAATATAATTTAAAGTAAGTTAAATCAAATCCCTTTTCTTTTCTTTAACAGGGTGTTATTATCTTTCGCCTTTTCCGGTTTTCATATGACTCATGGGATTAAACTTTCTTTAAAAAGTGCAATCTCAGTTATTTATATCTCTATTCCAGTTTCCAGAAATAAAATTTCCATTTCTGAGTGGTAATTTATAACCTTGTAATACAATTTATTTCCGGATTTTGGTTATTACAAAGTTAAATTATCAATGATATTTTTATGGAAAAGGGCGTTTCTAAGGTACAAAAAATATAGATTTTATTTATTTTGTGCAAAAAGTTAGTGTAAGGGTACAAGACTCCTAAAGAATGCATCCCATCGAATCTTATCCGATGGCTCATTCCATATTTACTGTTTCACCATATTTTATGACGCTATACCCTTAATACGTGTCTGATAAATAGTCTACCTACTCTATTACACTACTGTTCGAACCTTTCCTATTGGCCATCTTCTTATATGACAGTAAAAGTTGGATCTCATATTTCAAGATATCGCTTGAGAAAATACTGATGAGTGATGAGATAAGGCTTTGTCATTTTATTTCATTAGGAGTAAGCAGGGTTACATAACTAGGAACACGACAACGCAAGGGGCAGACAAATAACGAGAATAGCAGGAGAAATTCCTAAAATTTCAGTATTTTATTCCTAAGCAATATTATAACTTTTTTTAGTATTTTTATAAAGAACTAACAGAGAAACATTTAAATTTTGTTATAAAGAATGCGGCTCCTAAAACAAAATCTTTCAAAATTACAGGATGTTGTGATTACTTTCTATGACTTTATTACAAGAACTTTATTTTTTCATTATAACAAAGTCTATTTTCATTTTACGTACACTTCTTCAACTTAACATTGTTTTTTGTTTTAAACTTATAGGAGGTCCTAAGTAAAAATTTCATGTTACTCCAGACCTTGTGAAAATTTGTGAGAGAATTTTGGAGCTTAATTTAAGATTTTTTTAACTTGAAATTCATCGCACACTTTTGAATTCCTTATCTCTATTGCATAAAATAATATGGTACATGCATGTATTTTTATTATTTTTACTATAAAAAATGCGTAAAATGTATACTTCTGTTATTTTTGAAAAATTATTGTAGGGTAGTTTTTGTAAGGCAAGACAAAGGTTTTAAGTGTGGTTTTATATATTTATAGTATTATCCCATATAATATATACAATGATATCAAGGATGCGTCAATTACATAGTCAGTATCAGTAACAAATCAAATAAAATTTGAAGACTTTTTTTAAACTAAAACCGGACGGAAATTTTTTACAATGAAACAGATACAGAAAAACAGAAACTAACAAGTGACCCACATGACACGTCATGCTGCGCTGGTACAAGTGGGAGGGGGCATAACACAGAGCAAAACGATAAGCATAAACTAAAATCTATTAATATTGTAATATTATGAATTAAAAAAAAATTAAAATAGGCATCGTGGCTATAAAGAACTTTACTGATTGAAATAGTTTTTATTTTTAAAGTTAGTGTAAGTAACTATCAAGTTTCCGTAGATAGAGAGGAAGATAATTATTGTAAGCCTTTATTGCGATTTTTTGAACATTTATATTCTGCAAAGAAAGACTTAGTTTTTCAGCATTCCTGGTTTGGAGACCAGATTATATAAATATTATTTTATTTTTATTTCTTAAAACCATTTATTTTGTTATATTTTTAAAATTAAAACAACTATTTGCCTGACGTTTCGCTCACCTTGGTGAGCTTTATCAAAGGTTCATTTCAGTTGGAATATATCTACAATATAATGTTTCTCATCATCAGTTTCACAATTAAATCCTTAAAACTCAAAATACAAAAAAAATATATAAACAATTGTCAATAATTATTGGTACATACCTTGAAAGTATTGCCCGGTTTACACATCAAGACACATTAACTTAGAATTTGTTCTTTAACGATAAGGAAAAATTATTGGTATTTTTTTTCCATCTTTTTTATACATTTTGTGTTGTGTAGAATCAAGCATCTTTTATAATAATATGGTGGTGTAGGATTAATAGTTCAAGTATGAATTAAATTGTGGTAAATTTGGTAAACATCCTGTTTGTCGTTTACGGCATTTTTTCTTTCTTTATGTGGACCATCTCTTTAACTACAAGTCTGTGATAATTTCTATCGATATTCAAGATCTTTGTGTTATTAAAACTGAATTCGTGATTAGTGGTTTGTTCGTGTTTATGTAACGCTGTAGAGGCATTTTGTGTGTATTTGTGTCCATTGATTCTATGTTCTAAGTATTGGGTTGTCATTCCTATGTATTTCTTGGGACAATTGAGGCAAGGAATTGAGTATATAACGTTTGACTTTTTCTTTGTAGGAGCTTTACTTTTTAGATTTGTGTATAAGGAAGATAATAAATTATTCGCTCTGTGGCATACCACTATATTCTGTTTTGACAAGATATATTTAATTTTTTCGGATAGACGATGAATGTATGGTAGAGCTATGTAGGTTTTTTGAGGTGCTGTGTCTTTATTTTGATTATTTGTTTCCCTTCTATGTTTATTGTAATACATGTATATTCTTTGTTTAAGTATCTTTTTATCAGATCTTTAGGAAAATGACTTGATGTAAGGGTCTTTTCAACTTTTTTAAGGGCTTCAGGTCGATATTCAGGAGAGGTTAGTGCTATGGCTCTATCTGCTAAACCAATTATGACGCTATTTTTTGGGTATTTGGATGATGTGAATTGAAATTAAGGTACCGACCGGACCATGTATCTTTTGTGTACCATTTTGTTTTAAGATTGTTATTTGTTTTGCTGGCGCCCTGTGGCAGGTGTGCATTTGCCTGTCACTGCATAGATGTGTGTCGGTAGTTTGAAGTTTTATGGGCGTTTTGCACTTGAAAGCGGCACAACTGATGATTTTAATTTTGAATGAACAAACCTAGGCTGGAATTGCGTCTATTCTCGCCTCCCTTTTATCTTTTATATTTTTTGCACATGCCATAAACAATTTTCCTCACCCGTTATATAAGCAACTACGCATTAAAGAAATGGATAATTACCTTTTGTTAGATGAGTAACGAAGCCTTTCTAATCCTAATATGATCATTGACTCCTTTGAATTGAACTACCATATTAGAAAAATTTGGTACAAAGAAAATTATTTGCAAAATTACAGTACAGTGATTACCAATTAGTATTAGTCTTCCTAATCATATTCGATATGTAAGTACCTAATAAAAACTAAGTGGTATTAATAATCAGAAATAATTATATAGCAAGGCACTTTGTGATACCAGTTCATTATTAAAATGTTTTGTTTTTATTCTTATATATAAGTAGGTTCAGCTACTCCTTTTTAAGCATGATAATAATCCACATTCTCTATTGTAAAAGCACCAATTTATAATATTTCAAATATCTGGCCTGATGATGATTGATCTCTAGGCAAATGTTTACTATTGATTGATATGATACCATTTTTTCTTGTTCTGTTTTATTATTTTTGTAGGAAAATAATACTTTTTTTCTATATTCTTACACGGAAAAATGGTTTAAAATATTTAGTTACCTATTCTCAATCTCAACAGACTAATTTATTAACAAAGTACCAACCTTATTCTATAAGATCAATGCATGGGCGTACCCAGCGAGGGGCAGGGGGGGGGGGGGGCAGCTGCCCCCCCCCCCCCCCTAGAAATTTATAAATTATAAAAAAGCACCGCTAAGTGCAGAAAATAAAAAAATCAAAATAAACCATATGGTTTTACTAAAAAAATTACAAAACCGAAAAATATCGGACACTACTACTAAAATATATTCATATACGTAAGTCAAACGCAGCGCACTGCACAGCCTATTAGATTTGCAATTGGCGGAATTAGCCAAGAAATATGAATTTTCTATTACGACCCTGGCCATTTGCACCTGCCGAGTCAGCCGAGTGCACTGCCGAGTGCCGATGCCGTTTGTTATTTTTGTTTTGCCAACCGAATTATAGAGTGGAGTGGGAGACATTCCGATCCGATGCGTCCGACTCCGAATTCGGAACGTCGAAATCTTAACCTTGCAAAGTCGTGAATTTGTTGTATTGTGTTGTTTTTCTAATGGAATTTAATGGCAAAATTTAGTGGCACCACGGCCACTGTAGAACGATCCTTCAGTACTCTTAGAAGAGTGAAGACTTGGTAGAGAAGTACCATGGGAGAGGAAAGGCTAACAGGATTATGTCTGATGAGTGTGCATCGTGATTTAATTAAATCAAATCGAGAGCAATTTGAAAATCAAGTTTTAAAGAAATTTGCGACAAATCCAAGAAAATTGTTATTGAAGTAAAAATTAAGCGAGTTATGTCAAAATTTAGTAAGTAAAAAGAGAAATGCAAAATCCATTGTTTTTTTTTTTTTTTTTTTTGTCAGCCCCCCCCCCCCTATTTCAGATCCTGGGTACGCCCTTGGATCAATGTATTAAGGAAATAAATAATAGTATAGTTTTATATTAGACAAAATTTATTAAGATATTGGTAGATCATCTCACTAGTGACATTTTTCAGAGATATTCATAAAGCAAAAATTCTTGAAGGTTTCAATATTAGAATTGCAACATATAAAATGGGTTTAAAGAATATACCCATTTTCATATTTTGTTTTCGTCTGTTTTAACAAGTTTTTATTGTTACAGGTATGTTATTAACCATATAAAAGAGCTAAGCTAATTGTGGTAAGTAAGGAGTCAGTGATGTATTAACAATATATTTATTTAGCGTATTAATTTGACTTACCAAATAATTTCATAAACGCATTCGTAAGCTTGTGAACTAATTTCTAGTAAGCATAAACCTATTGCAAAATTTAGTGAGAACGTACAAAATATAATTAGTATATTATTTCGTATTTCTCCGTATTTCCACAGAGCATACTGAATTTATGTCTACATCTTTCACAATTTAATTCGGAATTATTTTCATCACAAATCTGCAAGTTTATTTGATTAGATATACCTGCTTCAGTCATGTCTTGCGTACATAAGTATTTCAAAACTTTTAATGTATTCTTGATATTGATTTATCTTGTGGAGACTTTATAGGTAAATAGTCACTTTTATCATCGTTTATTTCATTTGTGTTGTGTATTAACATATGTCAAATATGACAGTGTCAATCTCTGTTTAGTTTTTAATCCTATTATTTCTACAAACAGATCTCTTGAGAGCCAAACTCCAATAATCTGGTATTCATAGGTTTCCATACGTCGCACAGTGGGTCAAAAGACGAATCTAGCAACTAAAAAAGTCCTTCTTGATTTAACTATTTTTTTAAACTAAATATTGTAAATTAAATCGATCCCAAACTTAGGATTATGATCAGAAAAGATTGCTGTTAAACCTGGGATTAAACATAAAATAAATTAAAGGAAAAAAAGCGTAGAAATTAAATAAAAACGATTTATGTAACTAAGGACTTTGAGCTTAAAATAGATATAGATTTTAGTTAACTTAAAATCAATAAGTTCACATTTTTTATGTTTCCAAAGAATACAACAAACGGTTATAAATCTGTCAAAAATTTACGCATCTAGGTAATACGTATGACAAGCTTTCTAATACCTAAAATAGGCAACATATATAAAGGTAGGTAAATCAATATCAGGTATTCTTAACCGTCTAGAGATTTCCATTTGAATGACCGGAAACATACAAACGTACATGGTATGTATGAAATATACAAACATTATGTACTGCACAGGAATTTTTGGTGAGGGATACATAGCTTTATTTATTTTCTCAGGTTTACCTGATCAGTAGCTTCTGAAAACTGCTTAGCAGGCGTGTCTAACTTGATACAAGATGTTCCTGCTGTTGGTTTCCACGTTTTCTTTTCTGTTCTATTATATTCTTTTCTAACTCTGGTAAAGGAATATCTGTGTCTAGCTATCATCACTTGCAGGGCCGTAGCCAGGGGGGGGGGGGGGGCTCAGGGGTTAGACCCCCCCCGAAATTTTTGTTTTCAGGTGTTGCGATTTCCGCCAAATGCGCGATTTTTGAAGTCCGAAAGAAAATCCTGGCTACGGCACTGATCACTTGTTTCGGAATTCAAACACACCTAGAGTTCTTTTAGATTGCGTCCACTTATCACGTAATCTACTGGTAAAATTTTGCACAATCTGCTTTATTTGTGTTTTTTGTTTTCATTATTATTTAGTCCAGTTTTAGCGAAATCATACTCTAAAATGGGATGATTGCGTTTTACAAGGAACACTTTCATTGCGCCAAACTTAAAAGAGTTATAGTTTTGAAAACGACATTGTACCTAAAAAAATAAAATACAATTATTTGGCACTTCTTGGCAATTCTTCTTATATGCAATATAAATCTACTAAAATAATCTTGATTACAAGCCAGCGACTCGCTGGAGATTAATCTCGGCGTGGGTCCCGGCGATTCGCTGGCGAAAAGACGGAGCACATTTTCCGTTGCATAGTCGTTCTGTCAGCGTCCCCCGCTGTGGCTCATCATTGTTGTAAACAAAACACATGGTGTCCAGTTCATTAGAAAGACAGGCTGGATAGTGCCAGCGAATAAAAATTGTATTTTTTGAATCTTTTCCATAGTTGTAGGTTAAAATGGCAGGGATTCAGCAGGTAATATGCACAGTACACGGATTTTATAGTAAAGACAGTTCGGCTTTCCCGCCCAAAATTGTTAGCTTAAAAGTACGAATATCGGAGGGCGCTGACCATGAAACTCGTCTATCGCTACCTACAATAAAACTGTATATTTCCATATTAGTATTTTCAACATTAATCATTAAGATGGCACCGCAGGTCAAGTATCAAGGGGTGGTTTTCAACTTTTTCGTGAAGGGGAAGGGAAGAACCAAAGAAGCGCCATCACAGTGCACGGAAATTTTGTTAGCCTATGACTTTTGTAGATTAATTTTTCTGTGGTTACTCATTGTTGTTATTTTCCATCGAGTTTTTAATAGTGTGTTGGAAAGGAGACAAAATAGCAAGTTATTTAACTTTTGAAAACCAAGGATTTAAAATGACAAGTGTAAAAATTAGAAAAGTAAGTTTGGTACTAAGAATTTTTTTAAAGATTTCTCGCAAGTTTATGAACAAAAAAGCAATACCTAATAATGTAAGTACCTAGGAATGTGTTTTCCACACTTATCTAATTAAACTTATTTTACTGCTCATTATTTGGTCTTAGCTTTCTACATTGATCTTGTTGGTTATTTAATGTAATGTATATGTCATTAAAATATTATGTTACTAAATATTTAATGTTTTTTTTTAATTATTTCCTTTTAACCAATTATGTCATCCTTGCCTTATGCTCTACAGGGTGTCTAAAATAGGTGATACCACTATTGCTATCTCCGAAATGGTAAAAGATACGAGGTCGGTTAAATTAGAGAAAATGTGCCATTTCTAGTCCCTATTCATATCCCGTTTACGGAGTTGCCAAATTCTCTATAGTTTCTTATCTACAGGGGATTTTTTAAAAATAGTCAACAACTTAATTCTTAAATATCTCGAAAACTATTATAGTTAGAAAAAAGTTGTTTTTACAAAAATCACACGATTTTTTACCTTCTCTAAAGTACCGTTATTGTTTTGTTTATACCACTTGTTTTTACTGAGTTACTGATACCAACTTGTTTTTTTCAAATACGGACCTGGATTTTTTGCTGCATTTTTTAAACGAATACTTCATACCCTTTACAACTATGTATCACTTGATTATAGTTTTCGACGTTTTGATCAGGAATAACAACATCATCAGGATTTTCTATCGATACGGACCTGGAATCTTCCATGTTAAGGCACAAGTTCACAACCTATCGCTGTGGTTTAAATTAGTCAACTGATTAATTTTAAACTATATTCATGATTACTAACCAGAACCCTTTGGTCATTAAAGTTTGTCAAATTGCACTTAAGCCAATGAGTTATTGAAAGCAGACAGATCAGATATAATTAGCGACCTTTATTAACAGCACCTAACTAGTGGTTAAGTTTAGTACATATTGTAAAAGGCACCCTTGATGATACGTCTTCATTATTTACGTTTTTAATATTTTCGTATCCAAAAATCCCCTTTCAGTTCAAAAGATAATAATAAATAATCCTATTTTACCTCATGGTTTCATTTCTGCTGCAAGTCATTCTGCTGGTACAGTTGAATTACTATTTACTGGCTTTGAAAACAAACCATATTATCTCAAATTAAAGACTAACTATATTCTAGCATAAAACCATTGTCTTATTTACTGGGTTCGGATTATAAGGAATTCGAATCTAAAATCCGTTTTCTGCTTTATTTTTTGACATTGCGTTGAGTTATAACATATGGACGGGCGGACGAACAGGTTGATGGACGCGATTGGACTGACCACACGAAGCCAATCACGCCTCTAAGAATTAATTATTAGGATTTGTTATAATTAAAACTAAGCTTATGCTTTTTTCAGGCGTTGGACCAATTTTAGAAACTTGAGGGTCCTGGTTAGTAATCATGATTATAATTAAAATTTACGAGTTAAAACAATTTAATCCATAGTTACTGATTCTGACCTAATTGTCTCCATAATAGGTCGTGAAATGGCGCATTAATTTGAAAAATGCCAGGTCCGTACTGGTAGAATATCCTGATGATGATTCTATTCTTCACCAAAACTTCGAAAAATATAATCAAGTGATACACAGTTATAAAGGGTGTGAAGTATTCTTCAAAAAAATGCAGCAAAAAATCCAGGTCCGTATTTGAAAAAAACAAGTTAGTATCAGTAACTCAGTAAAAACAAATGGTATAAACAAAACAATAACGTTACTTTAGAGAAGGTAAAAAATCGTGTGATTTTTGTACAAACAACTTTTTTCTAACTGTAATAGTTTTCGAGATATTTAAGAATTAAATTTTTGAGCATTTTTAAAAAATCCCCTGTAGATAAGAAACTATAGAGAATTTGGCAACTCCGTAAACGGGATATGAATAGGGCTAGAAATGGCACATTTTCTCTAATTTAACCGACCTCGTATCTTTTACCATTTCGGAGATAGCAATAGTGGTATCACCTATTTTAGACACCCTGTATATGATATATGTTGTATGTGCAAGCTTTACTTTTGCAAAAAGCCATACTTCGTCCATCGGAACCACCATAATATTACATATACCCTTACATGCATAGAAATTGACCAACTACACATTTTCTTCGAAACCAGTCATCTTTTAAATAAAAAAAAACATCTCGATTGATCGAGACCCACTGTAATGGGAATTAAATAGTCTTTCATAAGTATACTTTTTGTAATTAAACTGGTGAATGGGTTCTTAAAAAAGCATTCAATTTCGAAGTATGATAATGTGGGTCGATTTTTATGCACCAAAGTTTACATATTAATACATACAGTGTGTCCATGGATGGAGTTGACACGAGGGAAAATATCTTTATTATTAATTTTACCACCAAAAGTCATTCTTTATAAACAAATTCTGCTTGTCAATAAATAAGTATACCATATAAAAATCGGAGATCAGATGTACAGGGTGTTAGTGTTAGTAAATTAAGAAAAATTAAAATGCTTTACGAAAGAAGTACCATTATTTAGTATTTTCATTCAACCAAATTTTAATGTTCATAAAACAAAGTTGTTTATGATCCAAAATAAAGCCTAAATACAAATTTTGTAATCAGAATTCTATCTTTTAAATTTAGAATAATAATAATAGTGTTTTTTTGCGACTATTTGCAGCATTTGACAAAAAATGAAAATAGTCGATTTAGTTAACGTCAATGTTACATCAGCATCGTCTTTACGTCTGTCAGTAGTTATTTTGATTTCGTGACGGTAGTTTCCAAAATGTTCACAAAAGAAGAGCGTATTTATTTAATATGGTGGGATGGGAGGTAGCTATGTAGAATAAATTAGAATTTTGATTTCAAAATTTGCATTAAGACTTTATTTAGGATTACAAACCACTTTGTTTTACGAACATTTTATTTAAAATAATAAATAATGCTTCTTCTCTCCCAAAGCATTTTCATATTGTTCTTACGTTATTAACATCCTGTACATCTGATCTCAGATTTTGATATGGTAATAGTATATTACATACCAAGTGTTGAAAGTGACATTTTTCACACGAGTGGGAATGTTGTCGCACGAGGCGACAGCCGAGTGCGATAATCCCACGAGTTTGCGAAAATTACTTTCACACGAGTAATGTATAATGGAAAAAAACCTCAATTTCTGTCTTTTAAAACCCTCACTTTCAACACTAATATTGTCATCAAGTGTGCTGAAAATAAAACAAATGAAATTGGCACCATCTATTTAAATGGCATGTTGACAAGTACTTTTCAACACACGTGTTGTAAAGTACTTTTCAACACGCGTGTGATATAAGGCACTTTCTCGCCAAGTTAACCGTGCTTTTTTACTCACTTTCATAGGTGGTCGTAGGAAAACTTATTTTTTCAACAAGCACATTTTTTTTATAAACAATGACTTTTGATCGTAAATTTTATAATAAAGCTATTTTTCCTCTTGTTAACTCCTTCCGTGGACATACTGTATACTTCAATAAAGAGCGCCGTTTACTCTGTTGGCAAAGCAGGATTTCAAAAATGTGCTCCCAATAATAATGATTTCTTTGTTTTTTAAGTTAGATTCGATCGATCATTAAAGCAAGCTTGGAAGTACAGTCCAAGGATGGCGCCAAGCAACAGTTTAGAAAGAGATGAAGTATTCAGTTTCTTGTCTATAAACTTTGTTAGCCTATGGTAATAAGGATGGGATTCCTCCCGGGTTATTAATAGAAATATGGGTGCAGTGGATGCACCCCGTGACAGGAAAATTTGTTATGCTTTCTGTAAATTTTTACCATTCTCTGGGAATTTGATTTAGACTTTGTGCTGCGAATCGACGGATAATTTTTCTTATTACACGACTAATGGTGGCCTGATTAAAGCTCCTTAGATCTCCACGAACTATCTGCAATAAATTGTATAATAAGTAAGAATGCATATACAACGGGTACATGTGGGGGTATTCTTAAAAATTCTCAAAATAAATACGAAGTTTCCATAATGTTTGTGAATTAAATTACAAAACCACGTTTTTTTTATAAATTATTTATCTACAATTTTCTTTCCTCGTAAAATCTGTAAAAAATACAGGGTGATTCAGGAGGAAGTGCAAATGTTTTAGCTCCTATAAACATTTTCAACAAAAATATTTCTCACGATGTAAGGAACAACTTTTGTTCTTACACGTTTTTTAAATTTTTTCCTTAGGCTCAGTTGAAACGTTCCCCACTCAGCTCCGCGCATACGCGATGTGATACAGCGTTGATGCCGTCGGCGGCGGGTAGGGCGGCAGATGGGCGGAGATTGGACGGCCGAGGTTTACTCAGGTTAAGTGGGGGGCTGATGGCACGGAACACTAAAATTGTGTTTCTAATATTACATATTACAAGAATATGCATTTCGATATCTGGATCGATAATGTTCTATTATTTAAACCTTACCTCCACCTTACTGTAATATATTTCCATTAGGTTGCTGGGTTCAGCATCATCCAAATGCACAATCTCTGGCAGCCGCGACTTGTAAACATTAAAAGACATCGACTTCACTAAACAATCAATATTTATTTCTGGTAAATATGTACAACCATTATTCTTGACACTAACAAAAACATAACGTGTATTCTTCACATTCTGTTATTACGAGATGTTATTCTCGTATATTAACTCTGACTTTTTGTTTGTTTTATGAACTGAAATGTAGGACTATGCCTAAGAAAAAAGGGGAAGCCTTTCCCGCACTAATTTACATTTACAGGACCATGCCTAAGAGAAACAAAGGGGGATTCTTTTCCCACACTAATTGAGGTTTACAGGACTATGCCTAAGAGAAACAAAGGGGGATTTTTTCCCGCACTAATTGTGGTTCGGTCTTACTTGACCTTCGCGATTCTGTTGCGTCAAGGGGCGCAACAGTCTGTCTTTGTGGTAGTTGTTAGAATGAGGATCTCTCTTCGACGGGAAGCAAGTCGAAGTGATATGGACCGCCTTTCGGAGACTATTCTCCGCGAGTCCGGCCAATAATAGTCGTCTTTGCGATGACGTTTACGAATCATATTTAAGCAGTTGGTAAAGGGGTTGATAGTTATTGTCGTAGTCACCGGCCATCTTGCATTTACCAGGAACTCACTTTTAGCACAGTACAGTAATAAAACTGAAAGATAAGAAATCTTCAAAGGGAACTAAGCCTTTGACGGTCGCCGACAACATGCCGGTGCTTTTGAAGAACTAAATTAAAGGAAAGATTTTCTTTTGTTATTTTAGCTGAAATAATCTTTGTGTTTTGCCGATGACTGCGTATTTTAATGCAAGATAAATTTACAAGAGAGACAAGTTTGAGCTTATTTTATTTAAAAGGGATTTTATACCTGTTTGGTTATTAATATTTATTTGGAAATAAAAATAGAGTTATAGAAATTGAATGAACGGTTGGGTTTCCCCAACAATATCTACACATAATTTATAGATACCTAAGCCGACTCTGCATTTTTCCTTGGAATACGAGACTTTCCGATCTCTGATAATTAGTATTAATATATGCTAGAACACCAGCTGCATTGGTATTATGATAAATTTACATTCTCTCCCAGGGAACTGTCCTAATTTTCTATATAGCTTGCGGAAGATATGAAATCCACGAAACAGAAAACATTTACATAATGATTTTACATAAATTTCGAAAATATACAGAACCAATTTGACGTCTAATAAAATGCACTTATTTTATTTCAAAACTATGCCATGTATATTAAAAGTGGGGTATTAACCTTTATTTTTGAAGACTCGATCCCTGAAAGATTAAATAAAAAATAAACAAATGTGGCAGTGACAACCGACTCATTTATAGTTTGAGAAAAATCAAATATACAATATACAGAATTTCGAAAAGGGTTTAAAATATTTTTATGAAGTTTCGGTGAGCTAATAGGGAAATGAGTGGACGTATTAAAACATATTTTTGACATTTACCCTGTCTCTCTATTGTGAGGGGTCATTTTGGAATTTTAAAAGGGGTGATGTACTCTTGTTTATAAAATTGAAATCTTCGCGAAAAACTACGTGTGTGGACATTTTTTTACCCTTTCGGTTACGAAATTATGGTTAACTATATACGCACACCACCGCAGTCATCGAGAGAGTTGTTTATTACCATAGTGACGTCACGATTCCTGATTGGCGTTTGAAATTACGGGACAAAAATTACACTTAAATATTAATTTATTACTTTGTTTTATTACAAAAAAAAGCAAATAAATATTTGAGTTTCTTACCACATAAACTATCATAGTTAATATAATTCCAAAATTTGGTATTAACACTCTCAAATGCTGTATTTGACGATCAGTAAATGTCTGTAATTTCATTTTCATATTGAGCATAATAAGTACTATTTAATAATGGTATGAGCACTTTCAAATAAAATAAGAGATTTCTCTCCTCTAGCCCATTATAGAAAAACAAATAATAATACAACATTCCAACTATAGAATTGCATGCAGTCGCTTTACTCGTTTTAAAGGAGGTTTTATCAAGAAGAAATTCAATCTAGCTAAGTACAGGGCTTTGCAATACCGGCACTACGTGAAGAGAGTTTTGTTCAAGTTCTTTAGTTGTTGGAAAAATGTGAAATGTGGTTTTAAAGAGAGTAGGTAACTATTCAGGTTCCCATTGAAATTTTCTAAAAGTTTTACATTTATGAATTTCTAAACGCATTTCATTAAATTTTAAACAAGAATATGTTTAATTATAATAATAATAATAATAATAAAGATGTTTATTTATGCCAATAAAACAATTAAAAATATAAATATAAAAATGATAAACTAAAAAAGAAAACCAAAAAATGACAGTAGTATACTAGTTGGCATAAATAGGTAGGGTTTTGATTTATAAAAAATCATTCTTCCAATCCTACCCTTACTAAATAATTTTTTATATTTTTTTTGAAAGTTATATAGCTTAAGCCCCTCAGACTAGAAGGAATATTATTATAAATTACAGAAGAGGTATATTTAAACGAAGACTTATATTTTTCAGTATGATGTTTAGGTATTTCTATTGCGTTCTGATTTCTAGTATTAACATTATGAATATTATTCCTGAATTCAATTTTTTCAAATAAATATCTTGGTTTCTGAGTTAAAATTATTTTATAAATAAAACAGGATATGTGGATTTCGCGTCTTTTTTCTAATTTAATTAAATTATGTTGGTCAAAACTAGGTGATACGTGATCATACTTTTTTAGCCCTATTGAAAAACGAACACAGTTATTTTGAAGAATTTGTAATTTCTGTTTATCTTCGTTACTGATATTTTTGTGATAAATGATATCACAATAATCTAATCCACTTAGAATAATTGAATCAACCAGTCTAAGTTTAGTATCGGTATTTAAGTAGTCCTTAAAGTTATATAAAATTCTTAGTTTGTAGTATGCTTTTTTAATTATATTTTTTATATGTTCATGAAAATTAAGATGCTGATCAAAAATTACTCCAAGATTTTTGCCAAATTCGATTGACGGTATCTTAAAACTATTGTTAAGAACAATTTTGAAATCAGAATTATTTTTTATTTTAGTGATTAGTGTTTTAGGACCAGTTAAAATTAAGTTAGTTTTATTTCCATTTATTTTTAATCCGTGATCAGTTATAGTTTTTGAAATATTTAAAATATCCTTATTGATTAAGGAAATACTATTTTTTAAATCTGTGTACTTGATTGAGTGGTATATTTGAGTATCATCTGCAAAAGCTAAAAGATTACCGTGTTTAATAGATAAATGAAAATCAAAAGTGTATATAATAAACAATAAAGGGCCTAATACTGATCCTTGTGGAACACCTCTAGAAATAGGCAGTGAATTTGAAATGTCACAAATGTATTCGTTTGCAATTTTTGTCACTTGTTTTCTGTCAGATAAATAATGTTTGAACCACTGACAAGTTTTTAGACTAAAGATTTAGAGAATCAAAGGCTTTAGCCAAATCGAGAAAGACTATATTAGTAACAAAACCTGAATCCCAATTTTCTAAAATATCATCTTTAAGTTTACAGAGTAAAGTAGTAGTACTAAAATTTTCTCTAAAACCTGATTGATTTTCTGGTAAAATATCATATTTTTTAAAATACTCTATTATTTGGTCAAAAACTATACGGTCTAAAATTTTAGATATTACAGAAAGTAGAGAAATTGGTCTAAAATCATCTACATTTTCTGCGTTGTGAATTTTAGGAATCGGTATAACTAAACTAGTTTTCCAGATATTAGAAAAATTATTATTTAGAATAGAACAATTTATTATATGTTTAATAGTATTTAAAAAATTATTATTCATACACAGATTTAACATGCGTAAAGTAATACCATCTGTTCCACATGATTCAGTTTTAATTTTTGATAAAATTTTAACAATATCATAATTTGTAATTGGTTTTAAATTTAGAAACACATCTTTACCAATTTTAGAAAACTTATTATTCAAATAAAAAGATAGTAAATTTTGGTTTGGAGATCCATTTTTTACAGAATTTATAAAATGATTATTTAGTACTTGTGCACAAGGATATTCATTTACTGATTTAGATTCTTTTAAATTAATATTAAATTTTTTCAAGTTTTTCCAAAAAAGTGTTGGATTATTTGGATTTATATTATTCTTTATAAATGTTTGCTTTTCTTTCTTTATAAATTTAGATAGAAAGTTTCTTATTTCTACATAATCTTTCCAATTTGATTCAGATTTATTTTTACAATATTTTTTGAAAGCTTTTTTTTTTAATTTTGCAAAATTTTTTATATTCGAATTAATCCACGAATTTGTTTTTTTATTTTTATTTATTTGAACTGGTGCATGTTTGTTAAATAAATTTAGGATATTATTGTTAAATATTTCAATTTTATTATCAAAATTATTAATGTTTTCAACTGCATTCCAATCAATTTGCGCTAAATCTTCATTAAATAAATCAAAATTAATATTTTTAAAATTTCTGTAGTACCTTAATGAACAAGGAGATTTATTTTCTAATAAAAGTTTACAAAATACCATTGAATGATCAGTTAGAGAAATTCCCGAAGAATTTTTTATTAATTGTGTTTTGAATATACCAGAATCTGTAATATTTATATTTTCATCTATATAAAGATGATCAATTATTTTTGGTGACGTTTCATTTCTTGTAGGCTCTGAAATAATTTGTTTTAAACTGAAAGTTGCAAATAAATTTTCAAGAAGATAACCATCTTGATTTTTATTGTACAGATCAACATTAAAATCACCTGTTATGATCAGTCTATCAACCGATAAGTACACTTGTGGAATTATCTGGTTAAGAATAAAAAATGAATTGAAACTAATGTTTGGTGGTTTATAAATAATTCCAAAACCTACTTTTTTCTTATTAATTAAAATATTAAGCCAAAATGTTTCCAAAGTTCTAGTGTCAAGAACAGTTATTACTTTGACTTTTAAATGATTTTTAACGTAAACGCTAATTCCACCACCTTTAGTATTCCTATCCAATCTAAGAAACTTATAGCCAAAAATATCAAAGTTAGTAGATGAATCATTATGATTTAACCAAGATTCAGTTACAGCTAAAATATCAGGATTTATATCTAAAACAAATTCTTTAAATTCAAAAAAGGAAGATTTTAATGATCTTATATTAACGTGTGCCACTAGTATACTACCGTCATTATTTAGTTTTTTGTATTAGAATTAGCCCTTCTTGTTTCTTCAAAAAAATTTTTAGGAGGAAAATACTGGTTTACATAAATGCCCATTGGCCAAATATCTTCACATAAGAATTCATCCTTCATTAGGATTGGTATACCAATTTTGTACGCATTTGAGATTGAATTCTTTGTGGAAACTCTTTCACAATTGTATTCAATGTTTTTGTGTTGTTTTAGATAATTAATGATATCAGCTTCCGTTGTTGATTTAGAGTATCCAGATGTAAAAAGCCAAAATTTCTTATTAGACAATAAACAATTGGTCTTTTTTGAACCATATATGGCTTTACTTTTTCTTTCTTCACTTCTTCTATTTATATTTAAGGTTTTATTGCACTTTTTATTTTCTTCTTTACGAAAATTTGACATATTAACATTGACGTTGTCATTATTGTTTGTCAATTTAGTGCTGGTAGTTTTATGTATATCTTTTTGTTGAGAATTTTTTACAACTTCAGAAAATGAAAGGTTTACAGGATTTGATGTGGTTTGAGCCGGAATCTTGTTGATGTTTTGAGATTTAGCTATTTTAATGTAATCATCCGAAGAAAGAAATTTAACCAAATCAATATTGGACTCTCTAAGGTTAGTTATTTCATTTTTCATTACTTCCAAGAAATCAGAAACTTTCTTCATTTCTTTTTCAAAATTTTGTTTTGTTATATATTCTTGAGTATCATTAACTATATCCTTGGGTTCACATGTTAAATCTTGTGTAGGAAAGAGGTCTTGTGAAAAAATATTATCATTATTTTCACAAATAGGGCAATGGAATTTAAGTTTTCTTGTTGACATAATGGCACAGTTATATTCTTTCACTGTTAGTTGAGAACAATTTTTACAAATTTTCTTCGAACAAGAATCACAAAGGGCCAAATTCTTGAATTCTTTCCGACATAATGCACATAAAAATTTTGACATTTTTTCTGTCAAATTCACTAATATTTAAAATCTTAAAACAGCAAGATTTTCTGGGTTTTGAAGAGGAACTTCTTATTTTTCGATAATTTTATGTTTCTTTGGTCTTTTTATACTACTGGTCAAGATTTATTATTGTATAAAACTTATATAAATTCATAAAAATTGTAGAGTAAAATGTAAAACGTCAACTGTTATACCTGAGTATAATGGTTTGTTGTTTATGGATTTTAAATGATAATTGTAAGTAGGTATAAGATGTTTAAGGTTTCATATTGAAAACGATTTTCTTCTTTATATTTATACAGGGCTCGATATCGCGAAAGTGAATTAATATATTTTTATGAAATTTTGGTGAGTTAATACGGAGATGGGGGGACATATTTAAACATATTTTAGACATTTACCCCCTGTCTCTATTTTGAAAGGTGGGGGATGACTTTGGAATTTTAAATGGCATGATGTACTTTTGTTTATAAAATTCAAATCTACGTAAAGCTACGTAAGGGTACATTTTTTTTAATTTATTTTTTTGGTTACGGAATTATGGTTAACCCAATTTTAATTGGATTTAAAAAATAAATAAAGTTCGCTTATTTCAGGATAATTATTCGTTTCCATGGAAATGCGTTATTTTTACTTAAGTGAGTTGAGAATTTTGACCTTTTAGCGATTATTTCTTAGTTTGTTGCTCAGTAAAACATGAAAGCACATTTTAATGTGCAGGTTGATATGTTGTTAATTTTGGAAAATCCTCACTGGATGAGAACTCTGCCAAATCAACATCCCTGGTCAGTTAATGTCTGGTGTGGTATAATCGGGGTTAAAGTTATTCTGCCAAATCAATATCCCTGGTTTATTAATGTCTGGTGTGGTATAATCGGGGATAGAGTTATTGATCCGCGTTTTTAAAGGATATTTAAATGGAGAAATGTACAGATTTTAAGAAACCAATTATCCCAAAATTATTAAGCCAAAACATAAATCCTGACGTGAGGTTTCAACAGGACGGAGCTCCACCCCAGTATGCAATACAGGCCCGTAATCATTTGAATGAAATATTTTAAAACAGGTGGTTTGGACTAGTGTTGTAAATATCCGTATTCATTAGATATCCGAATCATACGGAATCGGAATCAGCTAATATCCGTATCCATTATCCGAATACGAATCCATTTCTTGACCCGCGCGAAAGCGGTTACAGATCATGTATACGTATGCATGCAACAGACTAAAACATTTTCTATCCGGATACACGGCTAGGTAGGTCGATGCGGTATCGGTATCATACCATTCGAAGTCGAAGTTTAGGGATAAGAGGGCACCGCGTCGCGCCGTTCTCGTTTGAATTCGGTTCGGGTGAGGCGGGACTAGTTTAACCAATGGGTCTGATCTCATATGATACCCGTTACCCCGATAACTATGCCATCTTTTTTTAGGAAATGTCATTAGAAAGAGAAAGCACAATATCAAATATGCCAAATCGCAGACCGTGTTGTTCGCTTACACTCGATTCCGATTCCGTTTTCTCTTTTCACTTTGCATTAGTAACCACCCGATGCGAATTTATTTTGATTCCGAATCCATATTCAAGTTCTCGGCCGGTTCCGGATAATCCGGATTCTTTTAATATTCGGATCCAACGGATTTTTGGATACGTATCCTTACATCACTAGTTTGGACGAGCTGGTCCGGTCAACTGACCTGCTCGGATTTGACCCTCCTTGACTTTTTCTTGTGGGGTTTCATAAAGGACAAAGTGATGGCGACTGAACCTACAAACTAAGCTGATATAAAAGACCGAATCCACTTTGCCTGCTTATTAGTGACACCTGAAATGTTATAGCGAGTACCAAATTCATATAGAAAAAGAGTGAGAAAATGTTTGAAAGTTGAAGGGGGATGTTTCGAACAACTTCTCAAGCATAACAGACGATAAATAAGTTAAAATTAAATGGTAAATATTTTTTTTTATTTTATAACCTAATAAATCGTAATTCCGTAATCGAAAGAGCAAATAAAAAAAATGTATAGGTACATACGTAATTTTTTATATAGATTCGAAAGTACATCATCCCATTTAAAACTCCAAAGTTCCACCCCTCAAAATAAGGAAGGAAGTTAAATCAAAAATATTTTTAAATATATGCCCCCCATCTCCCATTAACTCACCAAAATTTCATGAAAATATTCTATCCTTTTTCGAGATATCGTCTTGTAACACTTTAAAAAACTCATCCTGGATAGAAGTTCTTTTCTGCACAGAAAAGACACTAAACCTATCTTGACTTTTTATTTCAGTTTCAAAAGAAGAGACTGTCAAATTCAGTAGGGATGGGCATTTGTTTAATCGTTTAAAATTGTCGATATTACTGTATAATATTACATGATATACGCTCCTGGGTGACCCATTCTGTATTTATTTTTGAGTCTGATTATCCCTCTATAAGATAGCGTTGAAAAACTGGAAAAAAATTAGATAGAAAAAAATACACAGTGATTTAAAGGTCGAGTGCAACAAAAGACAAAAAATAGAAATTAATTCGGCGATTGCTCCCTTCCTATAAAGAATGAAGAAACTAAAAATTATGGATATTATTAAGGATTGTTGCTGTCCTTGATCTGATGATCCTTGCTTAAACATTAAATCAACAATCCCCGAAGAGCAAGCTATTTTATTAGTCCAAACTTTTAGGTTTCCTGTTTTCTTTTTCGTTATCACAGTATGTGCCTTACAGAGTGCAAAAACAGGTGGCGCTTTTGTTTTTGTTTTGGTTTTACCCACTCCACTATCGGCGGAGCTAGCCGTCGTTCGCTCAGGCAGAGACTACACTAATGGGACAATAAAACGTTGCAACCAGGGCCGGCGCTAGGTTTTGCGAGGCCGCGTGCAAGAACAAAGTTCGGGACCGTGTCATTTTGCACATATTTAAAAAAAGTAATGCTATACTTAAACAAGCGTCATAAACATAGAGAAATATTTATTTGAAAAACATAATCTATTCACAGAAAAAAAAATAAAATATGTAACTAAATAGTAAAAAGTAGAAATTTGTAGGTAAAAATGATATTAGGCACTGTAGAATACGAGGCTTCGTTAGCACTCTGTCTAATGTGAATTTATAAACAGTTTAAAAACTAATTGAATAAAATTACCGCAAACACAAAAAATGTGTTTAATAACAGTTTGTTGTTGTATTTTTGTTTTTATCAATTTTACGATTACATAAAAAAAATATTAGTTTAAACAAAACGATTTATGAATTGTGAGACGTTCTCAACCTAAAATAAATAATTTACTTACCTAACTATGTCTATGATTCTCTAAAACAAGAAAATCGTTCATAGAATTTCGTGCGGACCTAGATATCCAGAAAAATACTAAATAAAACGCAAAGAAGTTTTTGGAGGAAACTTGCTATAACAAATCTCAAGAGTAAAAAAACGCACTTGATGCTACCTTGCTACCGATGCAGTTAACGTCAACACTCGGCACGCAGAGAGGATCCAACAGGAATGAGCACGGGTTTTTGGTAGTGTTGGGCGCATCTGAATTAAGAATAATGGAAAATCCGATTATACAATAATCGGCGTCAACCGATTATTTTACTCAATCATTCGAATGAAAAATAACCTGATGAAAAAGCGATTCGTTCGAACCTGTTCGCAACTATCCATGCAGGAACGAAAATAATCTACATTTCAGTTAAAATCGGTGTTTCGCGTCACATCACCTACGACCGGCATTACCAACCGCATTGCGACGATTTCATATAATCGATAAAGTATAATAAGTAAGTAAAGTAATTGGTTATTCGAATGATCATTCGAATGATAACACAGCCCCACAAAAAAAAAACAATTGGTACCCCTATCCAGACAACTATATCCCTATGTAATTTTCGACGCTGAATCCGAATCCGAGGTCAAAAAAAATAGTACACCCCCAAAATCAACCCCTAGCGCTAAAAACACCTCAGCAGGGTAAAAATGACAACGCTCCACGAATAGTCTTAAATCTCAATAAATCGAAGTAAATATAAACATTCAAGTACCTATATACCGCATAAATAGGGGAAGTCTACCTAAAAAAATGAAAGTCGTGACAAGTAGAATCTACTACGATTTAGTTTTCAGAATTATTATCTTTTGATTTTTAGAACATGTTAATTTTGTCCTTAAAATGTATTTTTTTTATATGTTGCATATTTCCCGTTTTATCCATACATGTTGATAAAATGGGATTTACAGTTATTCTAAAATGGGATAGACCTTTTACGTGGTAAAATTGTGTTCTTACTTTTATAACTTGAACAGTAAAAAAGCAACACTTTCATATTTCAGAAGCCATTTGCTTTTCTGACCAGGACCGACGGTTAAATTTTCTTTGGTATTTTTGCTTTAATAACATTGCGAGTACGGAGTATCTGCAAATACAAATATTGCTTTAAACTCAGGATATCCCGTTTTAAAAACTATGTAATATCCCGTTTTAGCAAACACCGTTATGAACAAATCAAAAAATTATAAACATGACCTACACACCTATATCACTGCAAAAATACAAAATATCTGTTTCAATACAACTATACTGCATGTAAAAAAAATAGAGTCTTATTTTATTGGCCAATAAACATGCAGCCCTTAAGATTATTTCCCACAAGTTTTATAAGAAATCCAGCAAAGTATTAAAAACTTACCTTACTCTGGAAGGACGCAAGCAAACTGTTTATTTCGACTTGCCACGTCTCTACTTTACCGCGGGCGTTATAATTCTACCATATTTGGATAGATAACGCATAGCGTATTGCTTATTAGCGCATTTCCCGTTTTATCTAGTATCCCGTTTTACCTAGACTTCCCCTACAGGGTTATCACTACTTTCCATTGAAAATCGCCCCCATGAGTATGTGAAAACTACCCCTCATACAACAGGAAACTTAAAAAAAATGCAGTGATTGCAAAAGCTTACGATGCCCAGTTTTTTGCAAGGAGAGAGTAACTGCATTAGTTCCGATGAGATGCTCAAAATCTACCCCCACAGAGGGGCGGAAACCACCCCTAGATTAAAATTGCAAGAAAAATCGGGCAAAAATTTTTTTTATCATCGTGATTTCTATTTTAATCGATGCTAAAATTGGCTGCAGTTTGGAGGTGAAACTTACACATTGCACCAAAGTCATTCAGTGACATCCCCATGAGAGGGTGAAAATTACTCCTCATATAATTATATAATAAATTCAAAAAATAGTTGCAGTACCTTTTAGAAAAGCTCAAAACATCTGCATTTTTTTAGTTGAGAAGAATCTGTCTCTCTTTTTACGGACCAACAGCAACTGAAATTTAAATTTAGAGGTGGTTTCCGCCACTTTATGGGGGTAGATTTTGAGCATCGCATCGAGACTAATTCAGTTACATACTGTTTCTAAAATAACTGAGCATCGTAAGCTTTTTTTGCAATCACTGCAGTTTTCTTAAATTTCCCGTTGTGTGAGGGGTAGTTTTCACTCACTCATGGGGGTGATTTTCAATGGAAAGTGGTGTTAACTCTGTTTATATTTAATTCGATTTATTGAGATTTAAGATTATTCGTGGAGCGTTAAGCCATTTTTACCCTCTTTAGGGAGTGTTTTTTCGCGCTAGGGGTTGATTTTGGGGGTGTATGATTTTATAAAAAAAAATTTTAAAAATTACATAGGGATACAGTTGCCTCGATAGCACGAAGACAAAATCTTTTCACCGATTTTCCTTGCAATTTTAATCTAGGGGTGGTTTCCGCCCCTCTGTGGGGGTAGATTTTGAGCATCGCATTGGAACTAATGCAGTTACTCACTCCTTGCAAAAAAAACTAGGCATCGTAAGCTTTTTGCAATCACTGTATTTTTTTAAGTTTCCTGTTGTATGAGGGGTAGTTTTCACCCACTCATGGGGGTGATTTTCAATGGAAAGTAGTGTTAACTCTGTATTTATGCGTTATATACTTGAATGTTTATATTTACTTCGATTTATTGAGATTTAAGACTATTCGTGGAGCGTTAAGTCATTTTTACCCTGCTGAGGTGTTTTTTGGCGCTAGGGGTTGATTTTGGTAGTGTACTATTTTTTTTGACCTCGGATTCGGATTCAGCGTCGAAAATTACATAGGGATATAGTTGTCTCGATAGGGGTACCAATTTTTTTTTTTTTTTGTGGGGCTGTGAATCCGATTTTTAATGTCATTCAAATACGAAAGATCCGATTATATTAAAAACATGCGATTTTGCCCAACATTAGTTTTTGGACAAGCAAGCGCGAGGCCGGTGTAAGCGCGAGGCCATGTTGAGGCGCACCGTCTGCACGTGTCTTCCACCGGCTCTGGTTGCAACTCTTTTTTTATGCGACAAAGCATCGTTTTGTTAACTTTAAGAAGAATAAGTTATTATTGTTATTACCCCTTTTCCTTTATTATGACAATACTTATCTATACAAAAAATTATCATATATAATAACATGTGCATTAAAATTTACACAGGACCACAAATGGGAACCGAAAAAAGTCCTTTGGCGAGATTGATACCCTATATGTATTTTGGTGCGCTGATTACGAATCCGAGGTCCATATAACCCCAGCACATCACGTTCAAGGTCATTTGAAGGCCAAATGCATATATTACGGAAAAACAGAAAATCTGACCACGGATTCGGAAAGAGCGGGAAATTTTACGTCCAAATATGTAGTTTTTAGTTTTTCCAACATGACCCTCCAAGGTCATCTGGCGGGTGAAATGACTCACCGATAGACCAAATTCTTATTTCCCATATACATCATCACAACTACAGACTTTTACGTACAACTTAGTCAGGTATCTTTAGGTTTTTTGACGCGCTGATTACGAATCCGAGGTCCATATTATAATCCCAGCACGTCACTTTCAAGTTGTGATGATGTATATGGGAAATATGAATTTGGTCTATCGGTGAGTCATTTCACCCCCAGATGACCTTGGAGGGTCATGTTGGAAAAACTAAAAACTACATATTTGGACGTAAAATTTCCCGCTCTTTCCGAATCCGTGGTCAGATTTTCTGTTTTTCCGTAATATATGCATTTGACCCTCAAATGACCTTGAACGTGATGCGCTGGGGTTATATGGACCTCGGATTCGTAATCAGCGCACCAAAATACATATAGGGTATCAATCTCGCCAAAGGACTTTTTCGGTTCCCATTTGTGGTCCTGTGTTATCGGCAGTTTTTAGCAAAATATGCATGAATGCGGTTTGAGCCAGAAAAAGCATGAGTGCACGTAGTGCACGAACCTCATTACCCATAATTTTTAATGCACGCGTTATATTTGTGGCAGAATTTCGTGAACCAAATTTGCGACAACCCATCAACCCTCGACATCTCCGGATTTGCTTCAAAAAGGAAACCCAATTTATATTTACTACAATGACTGCATGTTTAATTGCCAGAACTTCATTAATTAATAAATAATATTGTTTTAAATAGTGGATAACTATTTTAATAGTAAACCAAAAAAATTGTTTACTCATTTTGGTGTTTTTATGAATATGACTTTGGCATTAATTGCCGCGATAATATTTTTTGACAATAATGTAGCTACGGTAGCAAACAATAAAATACCCGTATTTTACTGTTAGAATCTTAATTTTGACTGGTGAATAAAATTCTCACTTTAATAAATAATAAGGTTAAAAGTATAAAGAGAAATAAAATCTAGGAAAGGGACTTTAGAAAAGTAACTATATCTTTTTCATAAAGCAAAATTTTCCTAATAACAAAGCGAATAATAAAAAGTTCTGAAATACAAATTTTCTAGCTGTTTTTAAAATTCTAGCTTATATGTTACGGCATTATAATTAAGATACGTTACGTATAACACCCAATCAACAACAGTCTTCAAAATATCTGACAAGAAAATTGCGATCTAATATAAAATGAAAAGGTTTGTAGTTAATTGTTAGTTAATCCGTTATTAGCTAAACCGAGCTATTAAATTGACGAATAACAATATAATAATAGTCAATAGCGGCACCTCAATGTTTTAATTAATATAATTAAAACGTCTGAAACTTCAGTCATTATAGTGATAACTTATTATTAATTTATATGCTCTTTATGTTATATTTTGCTTTGGGCTTTGCTCTCAATTCTTAACACTTATAAGTTTACAAAGTTAAAGTTTACATTTAAATAAAAACAATATTTGTTACTGTTTTATTGGACTAGTTTTGTGGATAACTTCCACTCCAAAATGATAAAAGCCACACTGGATGCGATGTGGCCTGTTTATTCTCGTAAGTAAAACTGGCTTAAATTCCTAGTTTCGTAATAGGAATTTAAGCCATCTTTATCCATGAAACAACTTAAAACACTACGGAGAATACGGGCATTAGTGGTTTAAAAGCAGTGGCTTTTATTATTGTACTTTATTTCTTTTTTACAACTTTCAATAGTTGAGTCCCTCTACATATGCGGGGTATTAATTAATTGTGATTTAAAACTTCAGATGAAAATTTTTCTAATCAAGTTAAGAAAAACATGTGTATTAACAGAGGTTTGCTGGTCCTTCATTTTCGAACTACTTGATGCCATTCATGTATGCACAGTACGGCTGTGCATATTTCCGTCACTGGGCATATTTAAAAATGACGTCACATTAAGAAAAATGTATTATAATAATAATTAGACCAATAAATGTCTATTTTAATTAATTTCAATTATTTAGTAATAAATATTTCTTGACAACCTGAATCTTGGAAACGATAGATTTTCGCACTCCTGCTAATAATATGTAATATTTTTCTTACTTTCATGAAAATCATCTTTTCGCGAAGTCCTGCACCACAATTAATGAATACATCAGTATTGTCACAGATCAGAACCTCGTTTGTGTCAGACTGGCGGAATAGTCTTTCTGCTTAATTGCGCCCCATATGTATACTTACTGTAACATCTAAAGTTGCCGAAAAGGTAGCGTATCAACTAGTGATGTAAGGATACGTATTCAAAAATCCGATTGATACGAATATTAAAAGAATCCGTATTATCCTTAACCGGCCGAGAACTTGAATCCGAATCTGGAATCAAAATAAATACGCATTCGGGTGGTTACTAATGCAAAGTGCAAAGGGAACCATTAGTTAAATATGGCCCGCCTCACCCGAACCTAATTCAAAGGAGAACGAACGACGGTGCCTTGCTATCCCTAACCTTCGACTTCGAATCATATTCGGGTGGTTACTAATGCAAAGTGCAAAGGGAACCATTAGTTAAATATGGCCCGCCTCACCCGAACCTAATTCAAAGGAGAACGAACGACGGTGCCTTGCCATCCCTAACCTTCGACTTCGAATCATATGATACCGCATCCACCTGTTTAGCCATGTTCGAAATAATTCCGTATATACATGTTTCTCGGAACCGCCTTCGCGCGGCTCAAGAAAAGGATACGTATTCGGATGATGGATACGGATATTAGTTGATTCCGATTCCGTATTATCCGGATATATAAAGAATACGGATATTTACAACACTAGTATCAACAAATAAAAAATTATATTGATGGTTTAAATCTTTTGCCCCACAGACAATTCGGTTTTAGGTCGGGATACAGCACGGCGTCGGCTTTGTCTGATTTAACTGATGATTTGTTGCATGCCGTAGATGGGTCCTTGACTACTATATATTGCTTGACTATTCCAAGGTTTTCAACTGCTTGGATCACCGGCAAAACTAAAATACTATGCTTTTTCACACAGTGTATTCCATAACTCATATTTTGCTAACCGCGGGCAGCAGGCTAGCATGAATATTGGGGGTGAGCTAGTTGCATCCAGTAATTTAATATCTAATGGCGTGCCTCAGGGTTCCATTTTGGGACCACTTTTCTTTATTTGGTTTACTGCATCAGACTTGTCTAAAGAAATAACAACAGGTTATCATCTTTATGCTGATGATTGTCAGGTTTATTTATCGTTTCCACCTAGCAAACTCTCCCCATCGCAGAGATTAGCGACAATTTAGAAAAAATAAATGTATTGTCAAAAAAGAATGACCTTCTTAATCCAGGTAAGCCCGCGGGAATACTTATCGGTACAGAAAAACAACGTGTCAAAGTTGATATAACTAATGAAATTTTCTTAAAAAGAGTAACAATTCAATTTAAAATTAAATGTAAAAACCGAGTTAAGTCTCTGTATAAATTTAAATACATATTGGATACTTAGACTAAACTAAAATTAACCGAATCGGTTATTTTATCCTTGTTTGATTACTGCGATGTTGTTTATGGTCCCTGCCTTTCAGGCCAGGACCAACATAGGATACAAGTATTGCAGAACGCGTGTATGAGGTATGCCGCTTGCGTCAAAAGAAGAAAGCACATCACACCATCATACTTACAATTGGGATGGTTGAGAATGGAGGAAAGACGTACTATTCACTTTGCTTGTTTTTTGCATAGTATTATTACTACACGTAAACCTACCTCTCTTTATGAAAAATTAACGTTTGCTGACAGAATCTATGAAAGATCCAGACGAGAGCCTAGCTTGCTTCATGTTCCATTACACAACACCACCGCTTTCAAGGGTTCTTTTACGTACTACTCGAGTATCATATTTAATTCTTTACTTAATAATTTAAAAATGATTACTAATACAAACTCATTTAAGAAGAAAGTTAAGAATTACTACAGAGATCTTTGAAAATTTTTAACAATGTTTGGTTATGGCTGCCCTCAGTCCATGTCCTTTTTAATAGTCAATAATGATGTAACATTTTATTTTGTATTTTCATATCGGGTTGTATAGTTATAATCATGTATAATACTTAATGAATTATTGTGTATTATACGAGTACCTTAATCCTTAATACTGTAATATAATGTGTATTTCAGGTTGAGCCTAAGCAGCCTTTAGCTAAGCCCCGCCTTAATAAACACTTTTTGAATTTGAATAAACTTTCTTAATTCCTATATCTGCAACATGAGAACGCGAGTTCCTTTAAATTTATCTAGATATTAAATAATGCTGCAGAGACGCCACTAATGTCTTCTTGCGGCCATTGTAATATTCCATATGAAAGGAGTTAAAGTTAGTGGAAATGAGTACGACTTACCCGAAATCTATAGTTAACCAAACCTTGTTTACACAGCCATAGATTGCCGTCTCTCGAAGGCCATGGACTTATCGTCTCTTGAGGATCGAAGGTCTTGAAGATCTTGCAGAACTCTGCATAGGTAACGAGCCAACGTAGATCGAACTTATAACTTAATAGGTGTACCTCTATTTTCGTTAAATAAAACAACTCTTCACTTAGAATAGTATTAACAAGTAATAGAAAAAATGCTGTACAAACAAACAAATTTAGTAAATGAAAAAAGTACAAAACAACAGGGAAAATAAAGTAAGAGTAAAAAAAGTACTTAACACGGATCTTGAGACAAGCGTCTACTCTATTAAGAAATCTCGAATCAAAAATATACAAAAAAAAGATCATTGGTACGAAATCTAAGAAAACCAAATTACTGATAAAAGATAACGTAAAAATCTTAGTTACATCTGTTAACCCACCAGTTAGTTAAATGAACCCTTAAACACATTAAATTAAGTTACAACGCTCCGCGAAATCGGCGGCGTCTCGACACCGCCGCGGCGTCTCGACAATCCCAAAAGCTTCCTTCTTGACAACCACCGATTGAAAACTCAAAACTCTAAAACCTGAAAGTACTACTTATGTACCTCTCTTAAGATTTCCCTTTTAGCCCCGCTAGCGAAGCATAAACCCTTAGCATGAAACTGTTGCTACAGGGGCGAATCAATACCGAATTTATAATAAGAAGAGATTAAGTTGTTCTCTGCTAAATAGATTGTTTATACAAAGGTTAAAAAACTATTTATACTAAGGCCTGCTTAAACACGTAATGGAGAAAAAGCTTTATTTCAATATACTTAGTTCTGATTAATAAATATTATGCTGATCAAAGATATGGATTTCTGAATTTGCAATCTCCGCAGATGTCCGGACATTCCATTTTTTATCCATAACGAAAAAGATTCGTTATATCGCGCCAAATATACAAAATTACTACTTAGATCTTTTTTAAGGACCCTGGTATCTTATTCTTTTACCTACCTAAAATAAGGATTGGTACCTCATTTCTTTCCCTGCGCAAAACTATATTTTAAAAGATATCTTTACAGTTCCCAAGTTTAGATATCCGACCTTTCGAAATTTTATGACTCTTCTTGAAATGTAAACCACATGTTTAAAATTCGTGGTTACAAGATTTTAGCTGGCTATGTTAATCCCTTAAATGAATTAAAATAAACATATGCCCTTGTAGACAACTGTTTTGTCACAATATAACTTATAAATAATGTTCTGTGTAATTTTTTTACCTCGTAATGGAAAAATCTGTCAGAAACATTTACTGATGTAACCAAAGCTATCTTTTCCTTTTAAAAAGTCTAATTGCTTTTAGTATTTTAAATGTAAAGTTATTTTAGTTAGCAAGTATCAAGCGGAAAATTAAATTAGAAAATATCTGTGAAATCAAGATCAAAGGTTCGTTACACGATGATGCAGTAAAAGATTCTTAGTCAGTATTAAGAAAATTTTTAGGAAAACTTTCCTATAAAAATAAAAATAGCTTTACGGACATTAAAGAGAGTTTCCTATTTTAGGTAACTAATAAAAGTTAAAATTTTTTTATAATAAAAATATTTAAATAAAGCGAAAATTCTCACCTCTCTAAATCTCTCACATAAAATATGGTGATATTAAACGATATTAATATCAAAGAAGTTTAATAAAAATCCCATATGTAGCATAATTCTATAACGTATGACATACATTCTTTTATTTTAAATACAATGTAATATTAGAGAGGTCCTGTTCTTTACACAAGAGCCAGCTAATTCACGAAACGGGTTTGTAAATTAAGAAGTTAAAACTTCTAGTCAATCATTCAAGTTAGCGTGTATTGTAAACTCCTTTTAAAGTTTTTTAATATGCTTTTAAAATAATTGCATAAAATCAAGTTAAATTGCGTGCATCTTATGTTTGTGGTAAACATAATTTTATTTTAACATACTCATAGTTATCACAGTCAATAAAACTCCTGGGTTGCCACAATTTGGGAATGTATGACATGTTTTTTTTTTTTTTTTTAATTTAAAGCTATAGATAATATCCATTCTATAGTAAAAAGATACAATTCTGAACTGATCAAATAGTTATGTTCAGAAAAAAAAAACTTAAAATAATAGTAATTATATCTATCACTTGTCAAGATTACTCTTATTACACTGTTATATTTTAACGGATTAGCAACGATAATAGTGATAAAACGCATTATCTTGACCACTAATAAAACTATTCTAACTGATAAAATTGTGTAATTGGCCCCTTTGGAATGTGTCAATTTTTTAATACGATCTATTGATTTTTTAGTCATATAGATTTTCTTAAAATAAATGCGATTTTTATTACATACTTTAGCAAAAACAACAAAAGAATGTTTTTTTTATATAAGAAATTTAAACAAATGGCTAAATGTTATTGTGAAGGTACTGACACGTACAACCTCATGATAAATAATTAATTCACAATATTTTTTGATAATTACTGTGATAATGCACTTAAGTTTTTCTGAGTTTTTAAAAATTAAATAGAAACAAGAATCTTACCTACTTGTATAATCTTAAATTCTTCATCTCATTTACCAGATTTGAGCATGCCCTATTCTCGCTATTGGCATTTATGAAAATATTTTTCAAGAAGATTATTATTTATTACATATTACCATTACATGGCAAAAGTTCACACTGTAGCATATTTAAATAACTATCGTTTTCGTATTCATAAAATTACTTTGGTGAAAAATGTAATAATTTAAATTTCAGATTTGCTTTAAAAACAACTCTCGTTAATAACATAAGAACGTTAATTTTACTTTTGGAAGTAATGACACCCAATGAAGTATATTCGAAATCGTTTTTATTCTCTATTAAATGTTTCAGTATTCAACTCAAACTTGTGTTTTGGGCAATTTCGCTCCTTGAAATTCGGACTTGTTTATTCAAAGATTAAATCCCTAAAGCTTCGCTCTCGGGATTTAATCAGAATAAACGTGCCCATCAATTAGTCGTAAAATGCCCAAACAAAAAAGTGGTCGTAACAGCTGGAAAGTTAATCGATAAAAAAACGAACTCTCGTTATATTACCGTCGATCCAATTTTGTATTGTAAAAATGTATTTTCCCGGTTTATAAAAGATAGCAATACAACTAGAATCTATTTTGCTATTTATTTAGGGGCATTTCGCACTATCCCGGTTATGACCTTCCAAATCATAACAGTTTCTCCTCCCTTAGCCTTATCAAATATGCCGCCTCAATAAAATTATAAAAAATGTGCTGACCCCCTTACCCCCCACACCGCACAACAATACTAAAGAAGCCAATGTTAAAGTTTCAAGAAATGTTATAGTTCGTTTATAAAATCAAAGAATTACTCTAAATAATTTATTTAAACGACGCTGAATCATCAAGTCAGCAAAATTGCGGTTTCTGACCTAAAATCAACGCTCCCCAAAAAGAGGGGGAAACTGCTGACTGGGTGATAGGGCGATCGGAAAGACGAGAGTTGGAAAAGACACTGGTGCACGATCCCCCATCCGATTCGTTTGTGATTGCGATAAACTGTAGAAGAAATGATCTTCAAATATGTACTAATGTAAGTACATATATGTGTTTTCTGTTTATGTCCAGATTGAATGTTCCTATTTATTGTAAATAAGTGATTTAAGTTTGTTTTTAACTTACGTTTGATTTCGATCTAGTTAAGGTTCCGTTACCTCTACGCCCCTAGCCACACCGTTAAAACTAGTGCGTGACAATATTAACCAGGTAAAGTTTATATGCACATATTTCTGGTAAAATTCTACCTAATAAATTTTAATAATAGAATGAAGATGTGCGATCAAAGAAACTCAAACTCATTGTGACTACGTCAAGTAGCTTCAATCAGATATGTCGTTTATTTTTCTTATTTTACTTCTTTGGCATTAACGCTATCCCGACCTAAGATTTATTTTACAAAATGAAGCTAGTTGCTGATTTGTATTAAATATAATATTGAAGTGTATGGCTCCAATATTTTTAATAAACTTATTGAAATGAAATATACTGATTTCTTAATTTGAAATCAAACAAATACATCCAATTTTACATTAAAGCCAATCTAATTTAACAATTTTAGCTTGCCTAAAATACACAATACTTTTTAAGATAAAGTTTTAAATATTTCTCTCAACAATGTTTACTTTAACATTCTGCCATTCTAAAATTATTTTAGAATTTTCTCATATACTACTTACGTTGTTGAATAATAACCAGGTAAAATTTACATGTACATGTACGTCATATGGGTATTTGCAGCAGCATTTCAGACTTTAAAAGCAGTATCGAGCGGCGCCACCAAAGGAAATTGAGCAAAGAAACATTCTTTTGTCTTGCCTAACAAAACGAATATGTTAAGGCTCCTACGAGAAAAGAGGTGAAGCCGCATGTCATATTACAGGAAAGAAACAAAACGGTATTTATTAGGCTTAAGTGTAAAACACCTCCTGAAGTCATTTGACGGGGTAGGAAACTTAAGAAGCCATTCACCGTCAAGGCTTATTGTTGGGGAAACCCAACCGTTTATTCAATTTCTATAACTCTATTTTTATTTCCAAATAAATATCAATAACCAAGCAGGTATAAAATCCCCAACAAAATATATAAGCTCAAACTTGTCTTTCTTGGAAATTTAACTCGCTTAAAATACGCGGTTATCGGCAAATACAAAGACCATTTCGGTAAAACTATCTAAATATAATCTTTCTTTTAATTTAGTTCTTATAAAGCACCGGCATGTTGTCGGCGAACTTCAAAGACTTAGTTTCCCTTGAAGTTCTCTTATCTTTTAGTTTTATTGCCTTTGCGTTAAAATTACATTTCTCGGAACCGCGTAAAATAGGCCAGCAACCATAACAAAAAATACTAACCCCTTTGCATCTCTGAACCGTGCCGAGTGCAAGCCCTGCCTTTTCCTATTCCCTAATGGTGAGACAAGACTCGCGTCATCGCGAAAGTGACCTGCCATTGGCCGCGTCCGTTCAAACCGATCCCTGAAAAGGTGTTACATTTTAGTTGGACTTACTTCCCGTCAGGGAACGTAGTTAGTTGACTAGACAACTCGAAACAAGTCTGTTGTGCCCCGGGCACACAAATAAAAGTCGTGACACAAATTAGGTGTACCAGTGTGGGAAAAGTCCCAGTATTCCTCTTAGGCATAGTCCTGTAAATCTCGTTACGTGACACAAATTAGGTGTACCAGTGTGGGAAAAGTCCCTGTATTTCTCTTAGGCATAGTCCCGTAAATCTCGTTAAGAGACACAAATTAGGTGTACCAGTCTGGGAAAAGTCCCAGTATTTCTCTTAGGCATAGTCGTGTAAATCTCGTTAAGTGACACAAATTAGGTGTACCAGTGTGGGAAAAGTCCCAGTGTTTCTCTTAGGCATGGTCCTGTAAAAAGTAGTAACATCTCGTAACACCAGAAAATGACGAATACGTCAAGTACTAGTGTCAGAACCAATATTGTAGAAAATACCCATATTTACAAGTAATGAATATACAAAATTGTTTAGTGAAATTAACGTCTTTTATTGTAAAAAAGTCGCGGCTGCAGGAGATCGCGCATTTGTATAGAAAAATATTATAGTAAGTGGAGGTAGAGTTTAAACTAGAGCCTTATCCTTACACTTATCTTTCCTAAATATTTTCTTTTTTGATTCATCTCGATAGCTTTATTTTTGTTGGAGATGAAAATGTTTAAAGAAAACACCATCAGTTTTAAGGTATTTTTTATTTTAATTATAAAATTTTGCAGAATTTACTAATTCAATCATTAAGCAAGCAATAACGCACAACGGTAAATGAAAACCAAATACTTAATAACAGGTGTTACCTCTGCAGCGTGGCATACTTTCCACAAAATGGCTTATATCCTTATAGGAATAGCTGCCCATTGCTCTTTACAATTCATTCACCGTTCTAGCAAGTAGTACTGGTATTAGGCTTCGAATTATTCTACCAAGTACAGCCCAGACCTGCTCGATAGCATTCAGATCTGAGTTATGCCGTTTGATTTGTAGGATGTTAACATCATTTAAATATTCTCTGAATGTCCGAGCCGTATGAGGTCATGCGTCATCATACAGAATGCTACAAGAATGGAACTTTTGGGAGTCTAGAAAATTTTTATTTATTAAGGATGAAGTTAGTTATTTACTTTGTTGAGATATATTATAATAATAAACAAACCTAAGAACAAACGATAATTATTATATTCGCTCATTTTCATTATTATCAGCTTGAGAGGAAAGCTCTCTTTATTTTCTTTGTTTATATTTTAGGGACAATAAACTTCTTCTGTCTAAATTTAATGCATTCGGGTCACGCTACAGACCGTAACATTTAAAGCAGTAAATTCACTCAATTGCTGATTCTGGTTGTAAATCCTATATAATGCAATGTCTTAAATAAAATAACCGTGTCCTGGTTTACAATCCTTTTTACGGTTTGTTGTATTCTCAACTGAAGGGCCAGAACAAGGCCTAAAGGTATAGAATTTCTAAAGGGTGCAAAACAAAGAAAGTTTCTGAAACCATGGGCGTCTCAAAAAAAAAGTTTATATAAATATATCAATGTATATTTTATTATATTTTGATTTTATGTCAAATATCATAAGAGAGAAAATTTGGTCGAAAAATGTTTCGATTATTATGAAAGGTTGTTGATTGGCAATTTCGAGAGTGGCATTATTAACAAAGCTGAATAAAATGTCGTGAACGAAATTACCAAAAAATAACACACTTGAATAAAGCAAGAGAAAAAATTTGTTAACAAAATTTTGTCTGAAATGGTATATGACTCTTTCACAAAATAAAAAATTTTCAGCTGACAGATTAAAATGACATTGGGCCTTATGAACAAAAATTAAGCAATTGCTTACTTGACCTTGCAGTGGTTGCTTCAAACCAAAGGAAAAGCTTAAGGTAAAATGGTTTGCTAAGAAATGTTCAGCATTTGCATATAAGCAATTGCTGAAATATTTACAAGCATGCACCGCACCATCCTTACATTTGCTTAGATTAGTTTTGTTTTGGTATTTGTCCCGTTTGGATCTTAAAATGGCACTTTTTCAATCGAAAAGAAAAATGTATACAATATTATAGAAAATCGTATCGCGTTAATCGTGAAAATGTACAATGGCTTGGAAGAATGTGGTGTAATACGCGATGGTGCTCTATCTGCTTTAGAAAAAATAAAAAAATTTCTTCGTGTTATGGCGGATCCAAGTTTTCAAAATGGAGTTGCTAAATAAATTGGTGTTCATCAATACACGTCCCCAAAACCAAAACGTACACATACATTATGAATAGAATTGTAAGTAAGGCAACCATTTGGATAAAATTTCCCAAAACTAGTACAGAAATTATTGAGGCTAAAAATCTATGGACCCAAAAATACGAATTTCCAAATGCTATTGGGGTCCTTGACTGCACCCACATCAGAATCCCTAGGTTTGACGAATTCGGCGATGAGTATGTTTAGAGATATGCCATGAGAATGTTCTCAAGGGAATATTTCCGGAGAACGATAAATTACCGAGAATATTTCCCAGCATAAATTCTCGAGAATTTATGATTTTAGAAAAAAATATAAATTACTGGAAAATTACCGAGAATATTTCCGAGAACGAGAATGTTCTCGGGAAACTTCATATTCTCGGAGAATTTATGAAAATTTACGGAAATTTAAGGTAATTTATTTTAATGCCGCTATTGTATCATAGATGGAGATTGGAGCATCTTTATCTTAATTTATTTTCTATGTTGTTTTAAACAACTTGTTTAGACATGTTATTTTATACAATGCGTTTCTAAGTTGTGTTTTATTTATAAAGCAGGTTACTCGAAAATAATGGAAATAAAAACTTAATGTGTTTTTATTTTGACTAAAATGCGTAATCAGGTTAATTTACAATTTAAATATTTTCTAAATTAGGTATTGTGCGGTTGCTATCTCTTTATTTTTTCAGATAACATTATTGTAAAAACTACTTTGGGTAAAAAAATATGTTCTTCCAATTTATGCAGTCAAACAAAACATAAAATTCTCCAACATATAAAATAAATTTTCAAAAATTTCCGATAAATTCTCATTTTTCTCAGAGAGTTTTTCCCAATAATATATTCTCGAGAATGTACCATCTCTACATCTCTTTATTTTTTCTGATAAAATTATTGTAAAAACTACTTTTGGTAAGAAAAATATATTCTTTCAGTTTATGCAGTCAAGTCATAAAATTCTCCAACATATAAAATAAATTCTCCAAAATTTCCGATAAATTCTCATTGTTCTCGGAGAATATTTCCCAAAAACAAATTTTCGAGAATGTTCTATCTCTAAGTATGTTAATAGGAAAAGATTTGCCAGTTTAATCGTTCAAGCAACTTGGAACGTACAAGAAATGTTTACAAGTATAGAATGTCAGTGGCCAGGATCCGTGCACGATAGCAGAATTTTTGAAAACACCAAAATTTATAACATTTTACAAAACGCTGGAGAAGATTGTCTGTTATTACGAGACGACGATTGTTCTATAGCTCCCTGGCTTGTGACACCATGGAGAAATCCAGCGACACCTGCTCAGCCGCATGGTAATAATATTATTTGTCGAGAACGTCTCATTGATGGGATGGAAGTTTAGATGAGTAACCGTCCACCACGATAGATATGCGTCGATTAAAGAGAATGCTACCGATCCAAGTTTAGCGTCTGGCCGGTACCGAGAATATTTATCCCGAAGGTAAAAAGCTGAATCATTCAAATGCGTTAGCATACCTGTATAGTGTTTGCTCAGGTTTGCTGGGGTTTGTTCAGGTTTTAGCCAGTTTTACTTAGTCTTTTTTTATATTCCATTGTTTTGGCAGTGCGATTGATTATTTGTTTCGTAATTTATGAATAGTCACTAACGACTCATCAAATCAACAATCGTTCGGCAAAATTCGGGATAAAGATTCTCGGTTCCGGCTAGACGCTAGTCAATCCAAGTACATAGTTTGGAGGGAAGACCGTCAGCAGGTTGTTTGTTGAGGCGTGCGGCATGCCATGCTTGATCAAAGGCCTTGGAAATATCACGGGCAACAATCTGGGATTTTCCATGAAATTCGAGAGACCGGTTTCAGTTTTCATGTGTGATTCAATGTAATATATCATTAGTTAGCGCGGTCCAGTATAGAGATAGATATTCTATCAGAAAAATTGTAAATAAGCAGACTAAATGGAAGACCAATCCTTGCTATATTTTTAGTTCAGTTAAGTATGGAAAACGATTGTGGGGTTGTTCTTGTAGGGCAAAACAAATCTTTAAGGGCGGTTTTATTTGAGTGCCGGTAAAGCTGCTGCGTTTGCTGTGCCAAGATTAGTGACAATATAATGGCGCTGGAAGTTATGGGTATGATATCTATCTAAACTATCAAAATATCAGATATTTTTGATATACATATATCGGATATTTTTAGGTGGGCATTCTGATAAAAGTTGTTCTAGGGAGAATTGACTACCATAGAAGTTTTGGCTAGTCATAAATAGTTAAGATATATATATATATATATATATATATATATATATATATATATATATATATATATATATATATATATATATATATATATATATATATATATATATATATATATATATATATATATATATATATATATATATATATATATATATATATATATATATATATATATATATATATATATATATATATATATATATATGTATATTATATAACTAATCATGCCAATAAAACCTAAAAGCCGCCGGAAACTTTAAAATAGTTTTTCTTAAAATAAGAGATGTTGGCAGGTGAGTAGCACATTGATTAATTCACTGCCGGCGGCGGCGGCGCCCGGTGGCAGGTGTGAATTTGCCTGAGTCGCTGCATGGGTCTTTGTCTGTAGTTCTCATGGGCGTTTTTCACTCAAAAGCGGCAGAATAAACGATTTCAACTTTGGGTGATCGTCATATACATAGGGCTAACTAAGAAAATAACAATTATCATTTGTATTTGTAAGCTGTTTATAGGATGTGTCACAATATTAGTATAGTGAGATATTTTCAAATAAGCCAGAATGCAATGTAGTTTTCAATACGAATCGTTACGGCTGCTGCATGAACTTTGATGATTCTCGAAATAAAGGCCGAATTTGACAATAAAACCTCCGTTTCAGTCTGCCTCGGGCGTACAAGAAAATAAATTTATATTGGGATTTTCTGTTTTATTTGAAGATATAAATAAATTTAAGAAACAACTTTTGACTAGGAAGAGAAAAGTTTATTATGGGCTATATTTTAAGATATGCTGCTGTTATATAGATGAAAGGAGTCAAATTTCGTTTTTCGAACATTAATATTTTCAATATTATAAAATTACTCACAACAATTACAATGTTTATAAATTATAACTCATTAACTTACTTAGTAACCGTTTTATATTTTAATATAATTAACAATGAAAATGAAGTTAAAAAATGAAAAACAGAATCTAATATAGAATAGGTACCTACTTGTAGAACCCTAATAGTGCATTAAAGTACAAGTTTTTTATTAAGCATCATTTTAGAGCACGCGTCCATGTTAGAAAACCAGGCGCTTGCGACAATTTTTCTAACGGGACAAGTTCGCTAACAGCTGTATAAAACATAGACTTGATACTATTTTTTTCTATTTTGCATTTCTTTAATAAAAAAAAACCCATGTTTAAAAAGAGAATATGCCATACAAATTTTGTACGTTTTTATATATGTCGATAAAATTGTGATGTTGTTAGTTGTAGTTGTTGTTTTTGTTAATTTGTAGATTTATGCAACCAAACATAAATGACTACATACCGCATTACCAACTTTTAAAAAATAAAGAAATATTTATACAGAAAACAAACATCAAATAGTTTGATTGTTCTTAAAGATTAATTCACTTTGCTCTAAAATCACATTAAAATAATTATCCATAAGAATTTTGAGAAAAAAAACCCTTCACAGAACACATATGAATCCGAAGATTGATTTAGATATTTTCCAACATCAAGTTTCCTATATCAAAGAATCAAAAACCTTTATTTACAGCCGGTTACACAAAACAAAACGTTACATTTTTTTTATACGAAAACTGCTCAAATGTAAGCTGATTAAGCAGGCAATTGCCACTACAAAACCCTTGGAGATATTTATTTCTTTATTTGTTCTTAACACAGAGCGGGGAGGACTTAACCCTGAATTAAACTAATTCCACAATATGCTAGGATTAAAAGTATGTCTTTGGTAAAATTTCTGATAAAATATGGAATAGTTCGTAAAAATTTACATTCCAATACAAAATATCGAAGAAAATTCCTTTCGTCACCATTTCAAATTAAAATTATACACTTATGTATTACAGATGTGCAATTAATTATTATTAATATCATTAATAACTAAGTAGGTTGGGTAGGTAGGATTGGGGATCAAACCCAACCTTCGTATCGGAGTATGCACACTGTAATAAAAAATGTAGGACGAATAAAGCTAATTTATAATGCACAATTCACCACAAAATATGGACTATTTGAATAATATACCACATGGTTTCTTTAAAATTTCATAATTAAAATCTCTTTTTTCGCTACTCTTGTGTAAAATTGCAATTAGACGATTGAATATGGAAAAAATAAAATTAAGGGACAGAAAATAATTAGAAGAGTTCAAAACTAAAAAAGTTGGTATGAAATCAGGCCTCAATTACGGAGTTTATGGGACATTTGTGCGGAACATCGAGAAAATATTAGCAGAGAAAAATAAGACTGAGAGAATAATATCTCGTACCGATTTCATTCATAAATACGATTTGTTTTCGATGACCTCCAAACCGACGTTAAAATAAGCTGCCACGGGCGTGCACTGCAGATCTTGGGTTATTATAAAGCACAGTGAGAGTGAGTATTGTGACGCGCCGCAGAAAGGGGGTGTATTGTGAGAATTCTACGCGTCAATCTCGGGGTGTTGCCGTTTGAAGGCCATAGCGTGGTCGAGCTGGCGGGAAGAAGAGATCTTATTCTCTCTGACTTATTGTTCTCTGATATTAGTTGAAAATAAACAACCATGTAGCTGCAGTAAGGTATATGACGTGTATATTTATTTAAATAAAAATAAAATTTTCTTACTTTCTATTTTTAACATTTTTTTTTTCGTTTTAGTTTAAGTGCAGGATCTGTCCCTTTATTTCTTTTCCATAATTACTATTAGCCCCAAAATGCACAAATACAATTCAAAACAAACACAAGACAGATTAGGTACAACCGTTGACGCTTGGCAACTACACGACCGCTTCTGAATGCAAACGCCAATGTTAAATGATTTCATTTTAAGGTAGACGTTAACCAGCTTTACTTAAATCTTGGGTACCTCGACAATGCTTACGATGACCCTATGTCGACTGTGTACTTTTGGTAATAATGTCGATCTATCTATCATCTTAATTATTGTATGCACCTTGAGAAGTTTCTGAGTGGCAAAAACCAAAAACGAACCTGTTATGGCCTATAAGCCCAAACGAACACGATGCCGAGATGTATAAATTAGATGGTGGGTATTCTATTCCATATTTGGCTATACTTTTCTCGAAGTAATGCCTTCCTCTGTGGAGCTTTCGCGAAGCAATTTAGCCTCGTTTTGACTCCTCCATATTTCCGCACTGGAGCAGGCTACAAACGACTCAATTTTTCGATTAAAAGTTTGCTAGTTTACAAAGACTTCCAAGCTTCGTGTTTCTGTTACGGTTTTTAAAATAAACGAATCCACGAATGACTAATTTGACACTTACTGGCTCATCATCAAAATTCGAAAGCAAAAAATCAAGATATCGATAGGGCATACACATTATTAATTTCATTATTAGTAAACGGTTTGTAAAATAAATAAAATGAAATAAATAAACATAAGCTTTTTTGAAAGGATTAAAGGAAAGGAAAAGTACATAATTCATTGTAAATTAACTATTAAATAATACAATCCTTCTAAAATCGCGAAGTTCATCCTTTACTCGCATAAAGGTTGATCTTACATTTAATCAAAATAATGAAATTTATTTACCGATAGGACTTGTCCACAATAGAATATGTAAAAAACCAAACCACGCCATAGCACCAGTAAACTATACAATCATGTGCGGTGGACGTCCAAGACGCAGAGACTGAGAAACGAAAGAAAGCTGAAAGAAAAGAATCGAAATATTAGAACAAAAAATTAAAAAAAAAACGAAAATTAAAAAAAAATTTAATACATACAAAAAAAAATGAAATTCCAACAAAAACGTTATTTAAAAAAGGATCAAGTTCTGCTTGACCATAGATGTAAAATACACCCCAGTTAAACTTTGTTGCGAATTACTGCGTTTGAAAAATATTTTGACCTAAAAAGCGGATGGATTATATTTCCAATTAACCTCAAATTAGACCTTAAGCTTTGTATAACTTGGTCATTATTTATTCTAAGCTTATGTTGAGCCAAAATATTTGCTAGAGTGTGATGGTAAAACAAATAATGATCAATAAACATTTATTTGACCAAAAACTAATGCAAAATGTTGACAAATTAATGAATATTTTATTAAAGATTTTACCAAAGACAAAGATATAAATTTAATCCCGGCATATTGCGTTATGGGTTTCTTGCACTCAATCGAGTTCAAATATTATTTATAAGTAAAACAAAACAAAAATTAAATCAGATTTTTCTTAAAACAGGTCTACTGCTATATATTGAACGTGAAAATTTGAAAAGATTTAAAAAACATGCTATATTTCACATCAATAAAATAATATATCGATTTGCTCTGTTATCACAATGTCTGACGTAGAATAAAAATGATTCGATATAAAACTGTTTCATAGCTCTCAATAATCAACATAAAGTTCCGAGGTAATCAAAGATGTATGTCCGACTCCTTCAATATCACTCATTAGAAAAGAATAGCTTAACACCGTTATCGGCTTTGAATCGAGAAGTCCGCCATGAATGTAATCATGGAACAAACCATTTCATCAGATAAGGTATCAGTTGTGAAACAATATGACCTAATAAACCTTTAGAACTCTGTGTTTGTTTTATGTTTTCGTTGGTTTGAAAGAAAATTTATTCGTTTTTATAAGCGTTTCCACCATAGCTTATTCAGTGGAAAATGGATCAAGGCTTTGAAAGAGCTGATTATAAACGAATAATCTTACCATTAAATTAATACGATTCTGTCCACGACCGTTTCCACGATCTATGATTTGACAATGACCAATGTGATTATTTGAGTTTAAAATCTTACCTGTATTTTAAATTTGTAGCATTTATATTATATTGCATAAATTTATATTTCCTTACTGTTGATCCCTCAAAATTCCCTGTCATGCTTTATTTATCATATCTCCAGAGAATCCACAGATCGCTCGTATTTTAAAACTTTAATGTAAATAAAAAAATCTCTCGTGTTTCGAAACAGGTTGTATCCGTCTATTTTCCAGTAAACATAAATATTTTCAGGTACTTAAGAATAAGAAAAATACCTAAAGATAATCAAAAAATGCCATAAGTGAGCCATCATCTATTCTTGAAGAGGGTCGTTAACGGTATTTTCTCTTGAAATGCGACGTAAAATAAAAATGTAACAGGACCCTTTTTAGAGGAACATCGAGATATAATAAAGGCAAAAATCTTTACGAAACCTTTAGAGGGCGCAAGGACATTACCCAATTATACTATTCAATTTAAAAAAGAAATGACCGATTAAAGAAAATGGTATAAGAAGTTATTGTTGGAAATATTGAGCTCGTATTTTTGGAAACAAGGCGCTTTCAACTTTAAAAATAAATTTAGAAACTCAAATTACGAGAGGCCCTTGGCGCTCATTGGTACTAATTTACTTATTTTCAATGTTATTATTTCTCAGTTATTTGCTATAAGAAACAGAGTGGACACATAGAAAGACCAGTAGATATAGTTGGTCGTTACTCCTTGCACCCCAACACTTTTTTGATAAGTTGACCCCCACCTAAACCACTTCTTTATCCTCTTCAGCAAACCCCTTTTTTAATGTGCATATGTATTTATAATTCATTCAATAAATTAAAAGTCTATTTACATTTGGTGTTGCAAGACTTGATCATAGCTGATTCTTTGGCTAAGGGTCGGAGAAAAGTCCCTATTAATTGCTTCGTTTTCTAGATACAGATTCTTGTTATTCAATTTATTTCATTGTCATTTTTTAACACAAACATTTTTTAAAATGTTTGTGTTCTTTCTAAATAAAACAGAATTTAACGTTGAGATTCACTAGAAAGGTTTAAGATTTAGTGCTGGTTTAAATTAACATTTTCTAGTTGATTACTTAGGTTTTGACAGGTGACAGGTTTAAAAATCTATGAGTTTTTTCTAATATTTCAGTGATTTGCTTGGCTTTAAAATGATTTTAGTCTTGGAACGTATCGCTAGAATAAAGTATTAAATAATTATTGTAAAAGGATGTACTCAAATTGCCCATTTCTTTGTAAATTAAAAAAAAACTCATATTATAAAACTTAGTTATGTTATTCGTACCTTAGACGTACGTCTGGTTGTCAAATTAGGCCGGTCTAGCGTTGGAAAATCTGGCTGTAATAAACCTTTCACCAATTTTTGTTTCTCTAAAAAAAATATTCTTTGTGCTCCCACATTGTTGGTTATATACGTTTCTTTTTCAAAATAGGCAAATAAAACCTTTTTATTTTTAAACTGTGTACTTATTAGATTATGTTTAGTATATTAATAATATAATAGCAAATTCGTGGTCCTCAGTCCGTGGCCAATACACTAGTTTGAATTGCTACAGCAAAATTAAAGAAAAAACAACATTTTATACAAATTTTATTCTCAAATGTATAATAATTATTTTATTTTGCAGATAATATATTTTAAAATAATTATGTCTTGGTAATAAATTATACTTAATATTTCAGGACCTCGATCAAATTTAAACATTTCAATGAATTTTTTAATAAATTGTAAATACAGTTGTTTAGTTTCTCTGTAATTTGAAACCAAAGTTTTATCCCAATTTTTTTATGTTCGAGTATTTTGTCCATAGGCTTATTTTTTAGTCTTGCTGGTATAAAATATATTTCTCATGCTTCATAGCGCTGTAAAGTTTCTGAAAATCTCTATAAACATCAGCAGCGTCGAGAATGCTGCATGGAATGTGTTAATAACGTGTAAAATAAATTATCATGGGCGGCTGTTGCGGCCAAACTTTCCAGACTTTGTAACTACATTGACAAAGACTTTAATCACTTTAATCAGGTCTAGACGACACCGAGATAAAGTCATGCTATTGTGTACTATTTTTGTTCACTTTAGAAAGTACAATATTTGTAACATTCGCAGTGGAGTTTTGATTAATTTGTTACATTTCTTAAAGTAAGCTTTTACGGTTTTGAAGCACAATACTCGTAAAATAAAGAATATAGTAGCTTTCAAAAGTTTTCTAGGGCTTCATGTCTAAAAACTTCAAATATATTCTGATTATTCTCACTCTGATATATTTTCTGAACCATTAACAACCTCGTCATCCTCACCCTTAGAATCCTGATAGAGAATTTCTTCATCCTCAGAATCCTTATAGGGAATTTCTTCATCCTCCGAAGAAGTTTCTTCCTCATCCTCAGTCTCCCTCTCTGACTCTAAATTTTTTGGCGATTTTGAAAGGCGTGAAGGTCCAGGTCTCCTACTTCCGAGTCTTCCCACACTATCATCTCGGAATGCTGATCACTTTCAATAGTTTCAGTTAGTTCAAAACGGAAATGGAGGGATACTTAATTTTATCAGGTTTTGGTGCAGCTGTTTTTGTTTTGGTACGCCAGTAATGGGCGATGTACTTTAATTTTATTGCACGCGGAGTTGTCAGCTTGATTCGTTTGTTTGAATGAACTGTAGAAAACGTGGAAAAAGTTCGCTCGGTCGAAGCTGAAGTAGCAGGAACAGAAAGAATTTGCACTGCCACTTTGGATAGCTGATTGTTTTGTCCAATGATCCCCTCTCAATAGACGACAGGGGTTCAGGGTTCCGGGAAGCAGGCCAAATGAAATATTTTGCCCAAATACCTTCATGCGCTGATATTTTTAACGAAATTTCTGTTTTGATTTTTTTCCCGGGAATTTATTTTGAGGAAATTCCATTAGAAAATCTAGCGAGCGAGCGAGCGAAAAACCGAGCAACGGTATGTCGAAATATCGGCGTCGCAATGCGACCTATTAAGTTTTGCAAGCGCCTGCGGGCTTTTACTGCAAGATATCTCGTAGGCGTCCACCATTTTATGTTAACTTTCGGAAAACCCTATCGCAGTTTTCGGATTTAAAATATGATGGAACTGCTGTCGTTGTATGCCAACAGCGACTTTTGTTGTGGCATTTCCAAGATTGTAAAACACACGTAACAAGCGCTAAGTACATCAGAAATCGACAAAATCCTTAAACTTAATTCCTTATGCTCACTTTTTGTTTTACTTACTGACTATGTTAAGTGCTTGCCATGTACCCTTGTACGTGTTTCGAAAAGAAACTTTTCGGCGTTTCTGGAACAAATTATGTTACACATTGGAAATTACCATCCGATATGAAATTAAGGCGATTTTTACCGCACGTGAGGGGACGGCTTGAAAAGGATATTACGGACGCACGCGATAACCCAAGAATATGGATATCAACTGACAAAACTACGGACTCGAAAAAATACAGTATTTGTAATAGTTTAGTCCATAAGTTGTCTTCTGATAAATTATGGGCTCCACATTTAATAGCAAGTAGAAGACTACAACAGTCTACTGCAGATAGCTTAGAACAACTAATGGTAGAAACACCAAAAAAAAAATTAAAAATATCTCGTAGTCAAGTTTACATACTGGTAAGAGATTTAAAAAACACAATGTTAAAACTTTGGCGCTCTCTTAAGTCTCGGTTTCCTAACGCGTCACCGTTACCTGTATGGTGTCCATTTTGTTGCGGAAACTATCTGGACAAATTACAAGAATGTCAATGAATTAATTGCAAATACGCAAAAGCTGTTTTCCATAAATCGTCCAGACGTACCTTAAAATTACGTAGACGTCCTGGCCTTGCAGAACCACCTGAGCCTATTTTGACATGATGGGAAACGTGTCTTGAAGCGGCAATGTATTATTATAAACATTTTAAGCAAATAAAGACTGTTGGTTGGAAGTTTAATCCTACTCTCAAGCTATTGCCGCGAGTCAGGCTCAGTTTAATAATATTCAAGTATACCCTGACTTATGTATTATTAACACAAATTACGCGGCCGTAGTAGAAGCACTCAATACAAGAAGGAACGCTTGTCTTTAGCGGAAGCTCTAAATATTGTGTATTATGGTACATTCTAGGCTACAAGCGCTAAGAGACATCACTAGCATAAAAATTTGTGAAAGGTTTACACACATTTTAGAAAAAATACCGATTTAGCGATATATATTACAGGACATTCACATACAGTATCAGAAAAATGAAGCTTTAAATGATTAGCAGAAAAGTTTAGTATCGTGTTCGCTAACCTTACATCATTAGATGCAGAATGGTCGTTTTCTTTGTATAAAAATATCTATTCGCCACGGCGAATTTTACAGAAGGAGCAAATCGCAGAAACTAACCATATTTATATTATTTGTACACGTAATATATGTTTGCATTCAAACGTTTATTAGCTTTACTTACTCTTTACAGATACAAGCCTAGTTAGAGCAGGATTTTTAAGTTCTTAATCTTGCCACTTATTAGATATACCTAGCCAAATACATATTTTACTACGTCTCTGACTAAAAAAAGAAAAACTTTTATTTTTGTAAAGCCGAAATGCGTTGAAAAACTTATTATTGTCAATATCTAATGTAAATACATAAACGACGCCGGCTGGACGTAAAGACAACTGGGGAGCACTAGTTATATGTTATATCCCAGTCAGCACCCGATTTCGCTCCGTCCGTCACCGAATTTGTAATAATTGTTAAGTTAAGAATAAGTACCCATCACCTCAGAAAGCTGTATCACTGTTATGTATACACTTAAGTGCATATAAATCGACTCACCTCACACTTTTGAAATATAATGCATTGTTTTAGAAACCAGTAGGTAATCATTTTAAACAAAAAATAATGTCGAAAGTCCATTTACAGTGAACCTAAATGAGTTACTAAGACTACCTTTTGTTTATTTAAATTAATAACTGGTTACTTAAAGAATGCATTCGATTTCAAGTGTGATGGGGACCGATTTCTATGCACGTAAGTGTATATTAGTAAATTCTAAAAATAACTTTTAACAGCCAAACGTGTGTATCTAGTGCTAAAAATTCCTGAACTATGAACGTATTTTGAAACTGGTGAGTTTTTCCTTTTAAATGGGCCAAATTCAAAGTTTCTGACTTTAACTTTATTTTTAATTACTCGCGTATAGGATATATTCTTTATACAGAGTGTTATGAAATTCACTACATATAGTGGAATGGGGGTAGTCTAGAAATATACTAAATGCTTTTCCCTTAAATTGCAGATTATTTTTATTTTTAAAAATGCCCAAATACCTACCCTTATCAAACTTAAACTTAATCAAACGATCCAGCCGCGGCATTGCCAAACTTAAATACTATATCGTGACATCTCATTGTTTTGTGAAAACCGATAAGCCTAAGCTTTCTGCTAAAAATAAACGTTAAAAATCAAAACGAAAAACACTAATTTGAGCACAACTACACAGTATTTCATAATTATAGCCATTTTTTTTGTCAGTTTTAATGAAAACCGAAAAGCGATCTAAACGAAAAACACGGCCTTGAGCACGCAACTACTCAGTATTTTAAAATTATATCCAAAATGCTTTCATTACAGCAGGAAATTTTGTCAAAAAAACATTATTCTGTTTCATGCAGCACGCTCAGAATGTTGTTATTCAGCCTTTTGTCAAGAAAATTATCGTAACTTACCGATATTTTTAAAAAGATCCCCTAAATGAGTTTTTCTACAGTCGAGATGTATTTAAAGCGCTTTCTTGCACCCGCAAATGTTACATAATACGTAAATATTATTAGTGTTAAACACATAATGATAGACAATTTTAGCCAAATTTCCACTTTTATTTAATACTTTACAACATGACGCGTTTCGCTACACTATACGAGTAGCTTCATCGGATGTTTGTTACAGACAGAACGCGTTATGTTATAAAGTCTTAAATAAAAGTGGAAATTTGGCTAAAATTGTCTATCATTATGTTTATAATGGATTTCCATTAAGTAAAGGCCGACACCATTTAAAATTAGTGTTAAATTTAATTTAATTTCCAACCCTATTAAGGCTAATTGTAAGAAACACTATAATCAAAGCACAAACTAAATAAAACTGAACAAAATGAAAATACTAATTAACAGCGGACCCAAGAAGACCATTCTGGGCTAGGTAGCAAAAAGAAGCTACATTATTACTTAAAACTAACTTCTAGAAATTTAATATTGATAATAAAACGCAGCAATACAAATGCATGTTTGTATTGCTGCCTATGCAGTAGAGCACTTAAATGGCTATTATTTCGACATAACTGTTTTCCTATCTCTTATGCAACAATAACTATTGGTAGGTTTTTTTGGGTTGCCGATCCTTTGTCACGTCAGAGGTGAAACGGAACTAGTTTTGCTGGACTATAATAATCTCATTTTTTCGCCTTAGATACTCATTTATCTGCACGTATAATTTTTTCAACGACATACCGAATGTTTTGTGGGTGCCCTAAAACCTAGCAGACTTTTTTTATCGTACCTGAAACCAGTGTATTATCTGGTTTTTAATTTTACTTACTTGATTTCGCTGGCAGCTTTTCGATTGAAACGCTGCGAATATATTTTTAGAAATATCATTTTGTCAGTGCAGACGTAGTGTCAGGTAAATGGGAAATATTTTTATTCTAATATTTTTTATTAATTGTAACTTATATTTTTAGCGAAATTGAAATCAGAAATTGTAACCACCTACACCAAAATAATCCAAGACATTAAACCAGCTTCCGCCCACCAGTTTTCTGAGTTTTCATTCCACCTACCTACCCTATAGAGATCCGTCTCAGAGGTAAAAGTATTTCAAACAATTATATGTATATATCAAATAAGTTATTTAGGCGGACCGCAAGAGTTGTGTTGGTTACTAAATAAATAACTTTTTAGTAACCAACACAAAATTGCTTTATTTTCGTCAATTTGGGAAATGGGTATAATCTTTAGGCCTTGGGGGGGGGGGGGGGGACCCAACCCCTCCTCCCCCTGTGGCTGCGCCACTGGTTAGTATTATTAACGTAAATCTTAACCTATTCTATTTTCTTTGGTAAAATCTTTCCACAGGAAGTGTATTTTACTCTAAAAGTAACAACAAAATTAGTTTCTGTTTTTAATAGTGCGAATAGACAAAAAAGCGTGGAATCTTTGTGTTTAACGTTTGTTAATTATTTTAGATATTAGTCGAGTGCTGTTTTTTTTGCATCAATACTGTGTTATTAGTGTGTATTTGTTATAAATGTTTAAATTCAATCATATATGTGTTTTGAAGAAAAATGCACTCTTATTTAATATAAATGAATTAAACCAAATAATTTAAGCCATTGATTCTAACAAAACACAAGACAATATTTTTGACAGCAAATTTAAAATTTTTAAAAAGAACTCTGTAAAATGCCTTTTTTTATTACACCCAGTAAAGACAACCTTTTTTATGTCCCTAACACATATAAAAATTCCATGCTGAATTCAAAACGTCTACACACCCTACCGAACTAAAAACGTCTCATAACATCCAATGAATAAAACAAGAAAATAAAGCAACTCAACGAGCCGCGAGGGTTACGCGAGGTCAAGGGGTTAACAAGGGTTGAAAAGACTGGTAACCAAGTATGTACATACAACCCCTTGTGACTCGTTACATTTAGATGGTTTTTTAGAAAGTCGGAGAGCAAAGAAATTACAGGAGTAATGTCTTCATTAAATTTTTACAGCGAGCAGCATCTAAAAATGGCTCTGGCTGACTGCATAATGACTGTAAAAAAGTATTATTTTATTGGGTAACTTTAACGGGCGAATATTTAAACGGCTAGTTGCGGTTTTCTGTCAGATGTCGCCTCGATGTCTTAAATGAGAAAATGGTGATACATTTATTTAAACCAAATTTGAAGTTGAATTATGTTGCTCTATTCCTACCAAGAGGGCACCGTGCGCCTTGTGCTTGCAGACTACAAAATCCTAAAATACGAAAATCCCTGTAAACTGGCAACCACCAATCTCCTAATTTACCGATAATACGAAACGCATTCTTACCTACCTCACTTCACCCCGCATGTCAAGCAGTCCATGTTCGCCGAAATTATATTATTTTAATCTTTGGGTTTTCTTATTTAGCTCCCAGTATTACGAGGGTAATATAAAAAGTACATGCATGTTTATTAAATCTTTATTAAAATTATGTACAGTATGTACTATTACATGGGCAGTTCTATTAATACTGTACAAAATTAGAAAAGACAAGAAAATATATTCGTATAGGTACTAATTATGTGCTGAATAATTATGTAGGTTATACCGATCTCTATAGATGTAACATAACAACACTTGCTCTTTCCAAACAATTTTGAGTAATAAAAGATTGATGATTTATGTAATCTACATAATATGTATAATATGTTTCTTTACTGGCTAGCAAAAAGTAGGTATTATAATCGATTAAAACATTCCTCTTGAGATTTGTTCAGATCTTTACGATTTGGGATCCAAAGGTTACAGAAAAATCATTTCTGTCGCGGTCAGTTTGTCAATCTGTTGACGCGAAAGCTCAAAAACTATATAACAGAAAAATAGTTCTTATTTATCGGATGAACCTATACACAGTGAGTAACTGACAACAATTACGTTCAGATTCACCAAAAAGGTTTAAAATTTAGTTCTGGTTTAAATTAAGATCTTCTAGTGGATCAGTTAGGTTTTGACAGGGCTTTGTCCTGTCATTGTTAATAAGTCGTCATTAAAACCTGATGAGTTATAATATTTAAGCGATTTGATTGGTTTCTAAAATAGTTTTGTATTCAAACGTATTGCTAGGATGAATTTAGGTCTATTATAATTAGGGGCAAGCAAATACTAAAATTATCCTTTTCTTTATGGGTTTGCGCAAAAACTAAGAAACAAATTCGTAGTATAAATACACACCCTTGTCAGTTTATAACTTATGGTTGCCAAATTAGACCATTCTAGCGTTGCACAGACTGGCCGATAATTTTCATCTATGTTTTTTTTTTAAATTACATTTTAAGTGTAAAAAAATTCAAATGACTTTAACTTTCTACTAACACATTTTTTTCTCTTAAAATTTAAAAATTGTCGACGAAATGATGTAAAATTTGTTTAGAAAAAATAATAAATAAAATATCTAAACGTGTTCATTGTTTTCTCAGGGGGGTGGGGGGCAAGCAAAAATTTAACCTTTTTTCGCAAATTACAAAATAATTTTTTCTTTACCAAAACATTCCTAGTAGACTCACTCTCAAAACCTCTGAATTTGGTATGGGCCCCGTAAGTAGCAACAGAGATATACAACTTTAAAATTTCTATGGGCGTCCATGCGGCTAGTAGTGGTAGTAGGTTATTTTCGAGGTTATTTTGATTAAAATGCAGTACCAGATTTTAAACTTTAATCGCGTAATTGAAGTTTTTGCAAAAATGAAGAACAGGACAATGGACCTTTTACTCAGATAAGCTTAAATTGGTATGCACTTTTTGCAATATTTCTCTTCGTATTTTTCTTGTATAACTACCGAGTTGAACACCCAGTTTAATACCTCACGAGCCGCCACTGATTTACGCCATGCAGCTGAATTTTCATTATTGAATTTTCGCTATGCAACTTTATTTTCACCTACTGTGCAATTGTAAGTGTAATTCAGCGATAATAACACCTCTTAAGGACAAATTAACACATGAGGGAAAATTTCGAAATAAGTGGTTTTCTAAAAAAAAAATTTGTCGATCAATACCCACTTGATTCGCTGGTGGAGAATATTATTCGCTAGGTATTAATACTTATAGTTTTCTTTTCTGGCTAAAATCTCTATGTATTAATTTTATCTTCACCCAGGGAGAGCTCGTATTAATAAGCCCATTATGTTAACAACTGTGTACACTACCCTAAACTCGTTAATGTTGGCAATTTTCCTCATATTACAAGTTAAGTACCCAAAACAGGGGAATCGTGTTTCATTCGATAAGAGCCGTATATTGAAGCAATCAATAAACTGCAGCATCTATTTACGGTCTTAAATCTTGTCTAGCAACCGTAAAACATTCAATAGATACAACAGGTTTATTATTTTGGGCGAGATTTATTGCTAGACGGAAGGTACACCAAATTAGTTTGTTGCGATGACCTAATTTCTCTTCTACTGATGCATCCTACCGCTACCAACATTAATGACAAATCTGCGCAATATTGAAAATTCCAATAGGAGTTCTGTGTATACCATAGAAATTTACCGTTTAGGCAATAGGCTAGAAATTGTTTTGTAAAATCAATGGTTAATTTTAATTGTGATGTAAGAATATTTTAATGTGTATAACTGTTGTTCGTTCAAATGGATTTCTGACTGGTATCCTGACAAGAAGCACTGATGATGACCTATAAGGTCGAAAGCGCTCTGCTAATTTATTAAATTTTGCACTTAATACAAAAATTTTGTTTCATTCAATAGGCTATTTCACTAAATTTAGATTTTGGTGCAATAGAGCAAGAAAAAATTTCGATGTTCTTACTTTTTGATTTTGTTTAGTATTTTTTGAAAGGAAATAATAGTTGCCAGAGATATTGCTAGTTGAGCCTGAAAAAGTATTAAAAATAAAATGAATGAAAAATGCGAATTTTTTTTCGCATTTTTCACTTTGACGCCATTTTGTGCAATGTTCCTCCATTTCTAGGTAAAAAATAACTTCATATTCGTATTCAGCATTCAGCGACCTCGAAAACATAAGAAAAACTAGGCATTAGTACCACGTGGTCACATATTGCTATTTCTAAGCGACTTTTTGGATGTGTCCCGCTAATAGCCTTTGATGCGTCTTTGAACAACCGGCGCGGCGCGGCGGCATTACAAAGAGTTTGGCCGTAAATGTTTGTACATATTTTTTATTGTAGTATTTTAGGAGTTACGTTAGTAAATTTATTGTGAAAAGTCCTTAGTTTGAAATGGGTTTTATAGCAGGTTGGTAGTGTGTTTCTGGAGTGTCTGTCCAATAAAAGATTTTGTTGGCTTTTTATCTTTGGATATCTTGCGCTAGTGGTAGTGAATATTGTGTTTTACGAGGTAAGTATTTACCTTTTCGTCTAATGCAATAATATAAAGAAAATCTCTAAGAATGCAGGTCTAATTTGTAAGAGAATCAAATAATTTACTGCAGATATCAAAAAGTCGTGGGGCGGATTTTTATTTTTATTTTCTAACACACAATACATGTCTCAATTACACCGGGCTTAAAGGTGGTGATGATGATGTATTTTTTATATATTAAAAAATAAAAAAATTATTTGCTGAAATTTAATGCTGAAAAATTTTATACAAAATTCAAAATTGTGCTTAATAAAGTACAAAGTGATATTTTTATAAAACATGTCATTCTTGACGAAAACATAGATGAAAATTAACGGCCAGTTTGTGCAACGCTAGAATGGTCTAATTTGGCAACCATAAGTTATAAACTGACAAGTGTGTGTATAAGACAACTAAGTTACAATAGAGTCAAACGAAACGAACGATTCAGCTGCGGCATTGCCAGACTTAAATATTACGTTGATATTCCATCTTTGTTATCAGGTTTAGTGAAAACCGAAAATAATTTTTAATTCCAAAGACACATTTTACTAAAAATGTGCTTTTAAGTTAATAGCAGTTTATTTAGTAAATATGGGAAAAATGGCCTATACACTCATAAAATCGGTTGGAATTGTAAGCAGAACGAATTAGGCTATGTTATACCGTTAACACAAATAATTGACTTACCCTATATTACGTTATTAATGAGATGAGCATTATTCCTACTAGCTTAAACTGTCTGTCTTTAAAAAAAGGGTAAAAATCAAAACCCAACACATCCACCGCGGTGGTCGCACTAGAGCTTCACATAATTTACTATCACACTAATTCAGCATACCTACACAGTATTGTAAAATTATAACCAAAATTCTTTGATTACGGCAGGAAATTTTGCCAAAACAAACATCTTTATGTTACATACAAAATGTGCGCGAGGCGAGTGTGATCACTGATCAGACTTGTTCTCATTACTCAGGTTATGACGACGTTTTTAAAATTGTGCGAGTAATTTAGCGTTATATTTTATTATATTGTGAATAAATAACTAGAGCCTTGTTATTACTAAATGTCGGTTTAACTAAATATGATACGTATTTTTATTTTATTTGTTGATTAAAAACATACTAAAAGTTTTATTGTTAAACTATTAAATTAACACTAAAACTTACTTAAGGGTTATTTCGGGTGCAATAAAACAATTTAGATACATCTGGACTTCAAGATAGCACATTTAGACGACCGTTTTCAAAAATAAGATAATTATGGCAATAATGGGAGAAGAGCGCAATAAGCCAAGAGACTTCAGGATAAATTCGAAGACACCTAAACCAACCTAAAATCCCTAAATCCTTTACCGCTTTAAAGATAAACAAGATAAACTCGATGGTGATTCAGTCGGTTAATGATTACATTGATTAAGTACCCCCTTCTTAGACTTTTTTAGAGGTTTTCTATAAGATTTAAGCCCAGAATTTACATAAATTTAACACTGCACTAGTTTAAAAAATCTTCTGATTGATTAACTTTGTTTTAATAAGTTTATGTCATGCGTCAATAAGTAATATGTCGTCAGTAAAAACATTAGTTATTCTGATATTTCTACCATTTGCTTGTTTTTTAAATGACTTTTATTTTTGACCGTGTTGCTTAATGAATTTAGTTCTATTTTTCTGGATAATACACACTTAAATTTTACCATTAAAAATGTGCCACTTAGACATGAATTTATATTCAAAACTATGTTGCCTTATTCTTACACTCGTCAATTTAAAACTTGAATTGTCAAATTAGACCGGGTTTAGTAATAGTGAATCCAACCATATTTTTTTGTTATTGGAATGCCTAGCAGCACTGAAAGCTGAAAGTAGCATTATAATTATAATTACAATTTGTTACAACAACATTTTTACGTCAAACAAATTCGAGATTGTCGATATTTTTATGGCATACGAACGTCCTTAAACCCCATTTTTCATTTAAAGTTAAACACGTGGATTAATGTGAAATGTTTATTTAACGTGTGGATTTGTGTTTCCAAAAGCTGGCTCTCGGTGTTCGAGTCTATTTTTAAACATTCATTTGCAAAACTATTTGATCGGTTTGGCGGCAATAAAAGCCTTGTTATGTAGGTCGCTAAAAGCCTATTTTTGTAAAGTAGTTAAGTATAGAACTGTTATCAGAGATTAACAATGTGCCAGTTAGAATTTAAAATGTGGAGGCGATTAAAATGTATCTAAATTGGGGTTTGTCCAATGGGTTGGTTGTATTTTTACTTTACTTTATTGAACAGATGCAAAATTTTCGTCTATGTATACGGGACAGTCCCTTGAAATACCTGGCAATCCTGACCTATTAGTATCATATATTAAACGTTAGCCACAAGGATGGGCACCGCGAGGGTGATGCAAGGGGGTGCACTTGCACCCCCTAATATAGGAAGGAAAGGGGAAAATTCAGAGAAAATATAGTAAGTTGTGTGATATAGAATTAGTATATTACATAACAAGTGTTGAAAGTGACATTTTTCACACGAGTGGGAATGTTGTCGCACGAGGCGACAGCCGAGTGCGATAATCCCACGAGTGTGCGAAAATTACTTTCACACGAGTAATGTACAATATTTTTCCTACGACCACAAAAATATTTACAAAAAAACCTCAATTTCTGTCTTTTAAAAACCTCACTTTCAACACTAATATTTTCATCAAGTGTGCTGAAAATAAAACAAATGAAATTGGCACCATCTATTTCAATGTCATGTTGACAAGTACTTTTCAACACGTGTGTTGTAAAGTACTTTTCAACACGTGTGTGATATAAGGCACTTTCTCGCCGAGTTAACCGTGCTTTTTTTCTCACTTTCATAGGTGGTCTTAGGAAATATATATTTTTATTTGGATATTAACTTTTACATCACAACATTGAGAAAACCACTACAGAAAAATCAATGTTGGAACAAAAACTTAAGTCATCGATTTTCTTCTTTTGTATTTTAATCTGTAATTTATTGAAATACACCCCCTGGAAGTAGCCGGTGCCCATGGCCACACGGTGTTCTACGGGTTAAACGATAGTTAAATTTTCCAGTTTCCAGAACATAATAAATAATTTGGACGAACGCGATTTAAAAAAATACCTAATTCCACAGTGTTTAAATTTTGCCCAGTAGGAGTGGCGTAATATCCATCAAACCTAGAAAGACTGGGCTTAGGACGCAAAATTTCTAGGAGCAGACGCCAGTGCCGTCTAAAAATAAAAAGGAAATTAAAAAACGAATTAAAAGCAACAAGGGTTAATAAAAATAATATAATTTAAAATTGTTGCAGGAAGTTACTCCGGCGTGCTCAATTTATATAAGGTAAGAGCGCCAAATTCTGCACTATTTTATGTTTAGCCATAATATTGATAATTTCGGATTTTTAGGGTAAAACAAAACAGCGAAGTAATCATTATTTTATGCCTTTATTAGAAATATTCACAAATCAAATTAAAAGTTTTGTAAGTCTTCACAAATTTAACTTTTACAAAAACTTACTACTTAATTTTTGTTCGGCAGTACCGCCTCCAAGGGCTATATTGAGAGTATGATATATAGAATGTACACGGTGTTAAGGCAATTGTTTAATATATTGGAACTCCTGGGGTAGTCTATAGAAACACACTCAGTACCTACTTTTTTTTGGTTTAATCGAAAAACTAAAAAATATTCTCTGACATCCGAAAACCTGACCGTACGCGCGCCCGCACATGCGACTTTGCCAAAATTATATTTTTGATGGTAATATTATGTTTAACACTTGACACTCTGGCTTTGGCTTCTTTGTATATGTTTGCCAGGGATTTTATATACGGTTTGTCGACACCTTGACTAGTTAGGGCTTCTATGATAGCTTTGGGATATATCGAGTCGAATGCCTTCTCGAAATCTATGAAGGCTAGTGTCAGTGGTATTTCATATTGTTTTGTTCGACTGATGACCTCCCTTAATGTGTGTATGTGGTCGATTGTGCTGAAGCCACTTCTAAAGCCAGCCTGTTCCCGTGGTTGTGCAGCATCTAGCGTGTTCTGTATTCTGGTATTTATGATCTTTGTGAATACTTTGTATATTATTGGTAGTAGACTGATTGGTCGATAGTTTCTTATGTCTTCTTTTCTGCCTTTCTTGTGAATTAGAATTATATTGGCGCTATTCCAACTTTGTGGTATGTGTTTTGATCTTAAGCACTTAGTGTAGATCTTAGTTAGGATTTGCCATGTTCGTTTACTTGCATATTTGATTAGTTCGACCATCACACCGTCATTGCCTGCTGCTTACCATTTTTCATGCTATTAAGCACCTTCTCTATTTTTTCCACGAGAACTTCTCGGGTGTCGTCAGGTATTCGTGTTGTCGTTTCGTGTTCCTGTATCATCTCCGGGGCCTTGTATAGTTCACTATAGAATTTGGTTACTAGGTTTATTATTTCTTCTCTGTTTGTGACTCTTGTGTTGTCATTTGTTAGTGCGACTACTTGTTTCTTTCCGATGATGAGGGATTTCTTAGCGGTCTTGTAGCTTTTTCTGATTTCGATTGCAGCTTGTACTAGTTTTTTGTTGTAATTTTTGATGTCTTCTGCAATCTTCTTTCTTATTGTGTTGCACAGCTCGGTGTACTCTCTTCTTTGCACATTGTTCGTGGCTTTCATTTCTCTTCGTTTTCTCAGCAGTTCCCTAGTTTCATCGGATAGCTTCTTGTGCTGATTATGTTTTCTCGGCCCACCTATTTCTTTGGCACAGCTTAGGATAGTTTCCATGAGCGGTGTGCTTTCTTCCTGGTCTTGTAGTCTATTGTTGAGGATTGTCTGGTATTGATCGGAGTTTTCTATGAGTTTATTTGTGTCTACTCCTGTTGTCATTGTATATGCTTGGGAAAGAAACTTAGAAATGTTGTCAAATTAGGCCGATTCTGGACGAAATATCTTTAGTGAAAAAAACATACCCTACATGGGCTGTGCCAAAAACAAACTATACAATTTACCATATTGAAAGGATTTACTAAAATTGCTATTCTAATCACAATATTTCAAGCGCCTCGCGGGAAATATAAAACAGTCACTTGACACTTACTAACAATTTGACTATATTTTGCATACATACTAAACGTACTCGTTGAGATATGATATACATTACGTTTATATGTTCATTCGTCTAGTGAGTTTAATAAAACTGCTTGGCAATAAAAGGTAAAATTGCGAAAGGGGGTTGGTAGGTTGGTAAACTTATAGCCAACAATTGTGAGCCATATCTAGATGAATGATAAACATAAATTTGTAGAGAACTTGTATTACGTTTTTAATATAAAATGTTCGTGTGACATCAAAGAATTTATTTGAAATGTGCTATTAAGGAATATTTTATCCAGAAAATAAGTTTCATGGCAGCTGGAAGCAATATTACCGAAAATAAATTTCATATTTTTTGCACACTTCCAAATGTGATAACTTATTTTACAGACAGAAATATCAAACTGTGTTAATTTTAAAAAAGATTTGAAATATAACTTTAAAAGAGCAGACGCTTTCAACCTACCTTTGTTACTTTTTTACTTTAAATGTTCCAGAAGTTCCCTAATTTTTTCACGGTAGGACATAAACCATTCGGTTTTTCAATATACATCGTATTAAACTAGCATAAAATACTTTATGGTGCAAAAGACAAATATTTACTGCCCAATAGAGAATATGCATGTATTTTTTTATTGCTTAAATTGTACAAGCAAGTCATTATTACAACTCCAAAACTATTATTTTAATGAATATTACTCGAATAATTTGACTAATTTTTTTTTTACTTTTCGGTATAATTTATTACAATTTAAAAAGCAGCCATTTGAGCAATGGCAAATGTCAGGTATTGTCTAAAGCACGCGTCGCTGTTTCATGCTATGTTCTTAAATTCAATCCGTTTTACCTTTTTGCTAAAGATTTTCCTATAGAGATAGGGTGGACTTCTAGTACGTATGATTCGATGCGCAAAGGTAAGAAAAAGAAATTTAGCACTTTTTTGCATATTGAGCCAGTTACGTTGAGATATAAACGGGGAGACGTGTTCGAATTTGCGCAAGACAAAAATATACCCACAACAGGCATTTTGTACCTTTAGAACAAAGATTCAAGTAGTTACCGTAAACAGCTGCACAATAATTGAAGTGTGATAAGACAAGAGAGGCACCAAGCAATTTTTTAAGTTCAACTCTAAAACAATGCCTACTTGCATACAATAGCTTTAGGGATAAGTACGCGCTTGAAAGCAATCCACTAACATGATGACTAAGTTTAAATTATTATCAAAAATTAGGCCTAGACTCGTTGACTTGCTCTGAGTGGGCAACAAACTTTCACCTATCCTAACACTGAAATCACGAAATGTATGGTTTGCTCTTCTAGGGGCAAACAAAATCAGGTTACATTTAGTTGGGTTCAGAATAAAATTATGACGTAGAGACAAAGCTCTTATCGTTTCCAGGCCAGAGTTTAAACCATCACAGGCAGCAACGGCATCCCTCGGATCAAACCCAATGTAAAACTGCGTATCATCGCCATATGCTTGATATTAGAAAATTTAATGCTGCCAAAAATGTCGGCGGTGTATAATGAAAACAGCAAAGGACCCAAACCTGAGGCTTGCGGGACACCTGAGACAAGGGGGAATAATGAAAAGTACTGGTTATTAAATGACACCCTTTGAAATCTTTGTACAAGATAGGATTTCATAAGAGAGTCAGCACCTCGACAGAAGCCGTAGTATTCCAATTTAGAAAGCAATACATCGTGACTTATGGTATCAAAGGCTTTCGAAAAGTCCAATAACATCAGCGCTGTGACCCTCCCACCATCCATACCAGAAGTGACATCATCCGAAGCCCGAGAAAGAGCCGTCACAGTGTAAAGCCCGACTGAAAGTCAGGCTTATGACCCCTTTAGGGGTTGATTGGGTTGGGTTTGATTGGGGAATCCCTTTATAGTGAGTCTCTACCATTATAAAATAAAACTACCGACCAAATTTCATATTTATAGCTGCAGCCGTTTCGGCTCGGCGATGATGAATCAGTCAGTCAGTCAGGACATGTTTTTTAAATATATAGATTATAGTATCATTTTTTAATCATAATGCTTTTGTTCTGGTTGGGTTGGGTTGGGTTGCTCTTTGTGCATTAGAGGTAGTGATGTAAGGATACGTATCCAAAAATCCGTTGGATCCGAATATTAAAAGAATCCGGATTATCCGTAACCGACCGAGAACTTGATTCGGAATCAAACTAAATTCGCATCGGCTGGTTACTAATGCAAAGTGCAAAGAGAAAACGGAATCGGAATCGACTGTAAGCGAACAATACGGTCTGCGATTTGGCATATTTGATCTTATGCTTTCTCTTTCTAATGACCTTTCCTAAAAAAAGATAGCATAGTTATCGGGGTAACGGGTATCATATGGGATGAGACCCATTGGTTAAACTAGGCCCGCCTCACCCGAACCGAATTCAAACGAGAACGAGCGCGACGGTGCCTTCCTATCCCTAACCTTCGACTTCGAATATGATACCGCATCGACCTATCTAGCCGTGTATCCGGATAGAAAATGTTTTAATGTTGCATGCATACGTATACATGATCTGTAACCGCTTTCGCGCCGGTCAAGAAATGGATACGTATTCGGATAATGGATACGGATATTAGCTGATTCCGATTCCGTATGATTCGGATATCTAAAGAATACGGATATTTACAACACTAATTAGAGGCAATTGTAAACTTTTATTAGTTGTCAGCATCATAATATAATTGAAAAAATATATCTTTAACTGTTAAATAATATTTGGTAAAACGGAGCAATATTTAATGTACAATTGATCCAAGTATTTTACTTTTATTGCTTTAAACTTAATTTATTTTTTAAATTTTAACTTTTATTAAAAGAATAAAAACGTATTTAAGAAAAGAACTGTTATTGATAACAAAATTATTTTCTAGGTGTTAAGTCCGAAAAAGTAGTAATACAAATAATACCTTTTTGGACTATTACATAAATTTAGCTTGGAAGAAACACCATTATACTAGGATTAAATTTTTTTTCTCGTATATGTAAATTGCAGGTAATTTCATCCTCTTAACGAATTCTAAAAATAGAAGCAACAGCTTCCAGCCATATCAGTCCGGCCTGAAACGCTCATACGCGAAGGCTCATCATTCATTTTTCTGACAATCTCAATTTTCAGCTTAGCAAATTTCCATTTTTTTCGCCATGAAAAAGACCAAAAATGCTACATGTCAGTTAGGTCGAAAAGGGTAGCGCTTCGAGTGCTTTGTTTTATTTATGAAGCTTTTTGGATGAATATTGAAGGATTTCATTTTATTATCTACCACATTTTTGCAAGGCATGGGTGGGTCCATTCCGATTTTAAGGAGTCGTACTTATGCAGAGTTTTAATTAATTATTTCCTATTAGGCTTTTTTGGAAATTTAATTAATTTAGAAGGAGAATTGTTTTTACTAATAAGGAACTGTATACATACATAAAAGACTATCATGCTGGCATAATTATTACTTATCACTATTAGTCTTTATCCAAGGATAAATACTTTTCTGAATTTCTGTCATGTTATCTACACCGCACCTAATATAAGACATGCTTTTGATTCATTGGCTAAATTACACTTCTTAGCTTTGCTACTGTTATTACTATCAACACTTGATTTGCGCAAAGTACTGTAATAGTAAGTAATTTTTTCTGTATTTGGCTTATACAGTAAAGCTCTTAGTGCCGGAGAATCTTTATTTGGTGATGGTTCTTTGGGCCTATTACACTGGAAATAGGAAACGAAGATAAAGAAAAAAATAAAACAAAATATTGCAACCACTCCTCCAAACTGGCCAATTCGAGTTTGACTATAAAATTGCTATTTGTGTATAGAAACCTGAAAAAACCTGGGCAACGTACGATATTTTTATTATTTTTGTCGGTCTCTTGTGTCCTTTCTGCGTCAGTGGCTGCCGGCATACTACATATTTTAACCCATAATTGTCAGTTTAGACCGGTCTTAGCAATAGTAGATCTGGCCGTTAAAGAATACTTTTTACTAGCCCTAATTTTTGTTTAACTTTCCTATTTAAATTAGCATCGTAATAATCGAGATCCCACTTCTGAGCATTAGGTTTAAAATAGTGTATGTTGCTTCACATTTTTCATGAAGTATTTAATTACGCTCTTAAATTCTACTAGAGCGAACGTTTTTACGATTTTTTCTCTTTAATTTCAGTAGTAAGTTGGGCGCCGGGTTCGCTTTTGCACAAGCACATAAATTTAGTACTTAAACGACCAGTCTGTGAAAAATAGGTCTTTTATAATGGGGAATTCACTTTATTCTCTAATTGGCCTCCGTTAGAACGTGTAAAACATAGCAGAAGGTATACTTAGTTATGCTGTTTAGTTTAGATCTATCTACCACACATTTTATCAATTATTTGCGAATATTTTTTTTACAAAGTTTGATATTGCCTGCAAAAATCAGCTGTTTTTACATAAAGGTACGGGTATCTAAGAGTACTATATAATATAAAACAGCCCTAGGCTGGATCAGTCGGTTGGTGGAACCTCATTCATCAGAAAGCATAACCCTTTTGCAGCTCCCCTGATGGTTACTGCGATGTTGCCGTGTTTTGTTAGGGTTCTCTTCCGTACTATAGCCAGCAGTAGAGGAAAGAGAGCAGAACCTACAGCTCACGTAGGGACAATTCGGTCACATTTATAGCGAGACTCTGGCTTTTAGAAACAAACTACAAATGCTATAATAATATATGTCAAAAATTATTACCATTTTCTTTTAATTCCGTTCATTTCCGCAACTGAAAACGCGTCAATGCACACGCATAATCTGATTCACACTAATAAGGGGTTTTCTTAATTATTTATTGTACAATACTGACTGTGTCATGTCGTTCTACTAAACGGCAAAAAAATGTGGGCAGTTTTCATAAAAACGGAATTTCAATAGTGCACTAATTTGTACTTTCTTGTGTGTTTTGAGATTTTAGGTTTATTTTATATTAGTTTCTAATTTAATATATTGGTAAATTTTTACATGTTACGCTTATGATAGAAGATCTGGATCTTTGCAGAATACTCGATTCTGTTATTTTCTGCGAGGAACGCCTATGACGCCTAGCACTTACCGCGCACAGTCTTCTATTTTCTTCTGTTAATGCTTCTTATATCCTTCTAAAATGTTTCAGAATTCTTCAGATCCAGCAAAAGGGTACATAAAAGGTCCAAATCGGTTGTTGATTTTCAGTTTAGTCTTAACAACGCATTTTATTTATTGTGACATTGACAGTGAAAACTGAAAAGTAGGTTATTGTCAGTGAATAAAGATTAGAAAGCCGGAAGTTTGTGTAGTATTTCGGCCTTCAGGTACAATATGAATTTTTTGATTTTAGTATTTATTAGCTAACTCCCAGAATACATCCTTCTAGTTTCTATAACTGTCTCATTCATAAATTAACGCAAAAAGATTCTAGAACGTGTTGTTTGTAATCAAATATTAAATTATATAGATAATAGTGAAATATTATCACAATTTCAATCTGGTTTTAGGAAAAAATTTAGTTCTGAATGTGCAGTACAATATATCATTAATGATTGGAAACAGTATATTGATAGGGGAAAAATTATTGATGTAATAGAAAACAAATGGTTAAATGCGAAAATATTTCATCAAAAGGTAAAATTATAGATGTTCCTCAAAGAAGTGTGTTGGATTATTTATTTTACACATAAATGATTTATCAAATATTTTTAAACATGTAGTTCTGCTTTTTGCTGATGATGCAATAACTTATTTGTTTGAGAAAACTGTTCACTAGTTTTACTAGTTTTTGATATTAATAAGGAATTAGAATCTGTAAATAAATAGATAAAACTTAATAAAATGAAAATAAATGTTAGCAAAAAAATGTATGGTACTGGGATGTCAGAAGTTATGTGATTATTGCAATAGTTATGCTTATCAGTTTAGTATAAATTTTAAAGAAATTAGTAAAGTTAATAAATTTAAATATTTAGGAGTAATAATAGACCTAAATCTTAAGGTTGTTGATCATCTGGATTATATTGTAAAAAATATCTAAAAAAGTGGAATTTTTGAGAGAGTTAGTGGTTTTATTAGTGTAAATTCAAGGAAATTATTATTTAACTCTATTATACTTCCCCATTTCAACTCTACTTTATATACGTCTAGGCAAGCTGATAGAAACAGTTTACAAATTTTTTAAAATCGAGCAATGAGAATTATATTAGCCTCTGATAAATACACAAGAATTTTAGATATGCTTAAAAATTTAAATTGGATGAATTTTCAAAATTTGTTAAAATATAATAGTTTAATTTTTATTCATAAAATAAAATTGAATATTTGGGCTCCATATTTATCAAGATTTTTACAAACGTTTAACAAAATTCGTAATCACAACACAAGGGAAAATCAAAATTTTATTCTAGATCAAAAAAAAATTAAATCAACACAAAATTCAATTTTATTTAAAGGTTTAATAGAATATTACAGCTTAAATAATGTTTTTAAGAACTATGGTCTACTCAAAATTAAGAATAGATTAAAAATTCAAATTTTATCAAATATAAATACAATACATTAAAAAGTATAAGTAATTAAAAACCTATAATGAATTATTCATTATTATAATTTTTTCTAAATAGCTTTTAGCTAAATAAATCTCTTTAACATTGTGATTTTTAAAAGCTGTAATTTTTCATATAACCGATGCGAAATGAGGGAGAGAATTTGCGTTAAGAGAATTTTCTACATGGATTAGTTTTTCTATACTGGATATATTCTGGTGAAAAGGTCTCTGTGTTCACCGTTTGCAGCTCTGCAGTTTTCTGGAAACAAATCTACATGGAACGGAAAAAGTGTTTCTCTCAACACATAAGTATTAAGTGTTTTTGGAAACTGTGATCGGGTTAAGCTGATTTTATTAGATGATATCAGATGTGTGTTTGAGCGAACGCTAACAGAGAAAGACATGAAATCAATCATCAGCTAATAAACGGGTTAAATGGGGATCAGAGTTTCTGAAACGGCATATTGCCATGCCATGCGTGTTCAATTTTGAGTGCCACAATATACAATTGAATTAAAATTAGGGATAGTCTCACGAATATTCGGAATCCGAATTGAGAAATGACTTTTAGAAAATTTACACCCAGTCAATCAAAATTAGATAAAAGAAATAAACTTACAACTCGACTGTAACCCAGTATGACGTGTTCTCATATTTATGTATGTTTTTGTAATAGAGCAATAAATTAAGCACTGCACTATCTTGGTAATAAAGATAATCAATTCTTGTAATTAGGGAAATATCATAATTTAACTGTAGCTATTCCCCAGTACCCGACTCTCCTATTTAAATTTCCGTAGACCAAAAGTGAGAGCAAATTTCAGGACAAAGGAAAGTTAATTTCACATTATAACGACCCTATTTTTAGTGGAGGGACCGTTTTAGAAATAGAATTTATATGTTCGCACAAAACCTCACGGGGCGGGCGCTTGAAATATGTTAGTCCGAGCAAGGGGGACCTTCGACATTACTCTTTTGGGTCCGCTTAAAATAAAGGTTTATTCTAGTAAGGTTTTTCTATAAAATGCGATTATGGCCTATATTTAAAGTAACCAATCTTCAAGGGGTCTGTTTCAGTCAATCGAATTAAATTTTATTTATATTGGAAAAAGGGGTGGACATGTAAATTAGTAAAGTCAGATCAATACGAATCGCACCATATTCTGTCTAATCTAATACTAAATACCATGAAAATACAGACAGTCTCAAAGATACAAGAGTTGGACGTCGAAGCAAAAAATTTCCCAACAATACCATTTATCCCTTGAATACGATGGTTTAATATAGGCCCAACCAAGAACAGATAATTTCTCAAGGAAACCGTTGTCACGATCAGTACTCCCTTTGCTAAAAATGTTATTCTTTCAAAAATTCGGTTAAGTGCAAGTTATACTTGCACAATTAGTGTTCCGTGCCCCACTGAACCTGAGCAAACCTCTGCCACCCGATCTCCGCCCATCTGCCGCGCTATCCGCCGCCGACGGAACCAACGCCGTATCACATCGTGTATGCGCGGAGCTGAGTGGGCAGCGTTTCGAGTGAGCCAAATTAAAAATTTTGAAAAACATAAAAAGAAAAGTTGTTCCTTATATCGTGAGAAATTTTTTTTGTTGAATAACTTTTTCTCTAAAACCAATGGTTTAGCATTTGTAAGGAAATAAACAATTAAATTGTTTATAACAATTGATCCCGCTAGAATTTTTGAATCCTGATAATTTTGGCTCAATCTACACCTAATTTTCAATGTTCATGATTTTTTAAATATTTTTCTGAGCGATCCTTTGGGTAATAAGGGTGTGGGACAGCAATTTTTAAGCGTTTTTCCCGAAAAATATATAAAAAAATGCATAAAAAATACACCATATTATATTGTTGAATTCGTGCTTCAATAAGCTTTTGTTAATTTTTTCCATTTCGCAATTTACCCCCTGAAATTAACCCCCAGAATCAAAATTCAACTTTTTATACGTCACGTCTATAATTGGGCCACCACAGTCTATCTCTGTGCTAAATTTCAAATTTTTACTTCGAGTAGTTTCAGAGAAAATTGCCTGTGAGAGACGGACGGACGGACGGATGGACACCGAAGTGATTCCATAAGTCGTCGGCTTGCATACGAAGGGGCGTATCTCAAAAATCCATTGATTTCTAGTTGCGCTTTCACGGTACGGCATCTGTGTTGTGTTGTTTAGCTGCTCTCCAAATGGCGTAACTCAATCTCGCTTAGTTTTAAAGTCATTCATAAAATCTATTTGGGCGTAACGCTTACAGCAAACGAAACGGCGTATCTCAGATACGATATGATTTGAGATGCAAGCCGACGAAGTGTTCCGTTTTGCTTGGGTTTGATTGTTAGCACGGAACACTAAAAATACAACAACCAATAATTCAACATTCAACAAATTCACTTAATGCCAAGATTTTCTTTGTAATTACACCTATTTCAAGCACTATTTAACTTTCTACTTCTGTATGGAATTAATGCTCGCACCCCATTCATGGTCTATGTCTAAACTTTTTGTGTCCTTCTTGTTTCTCTTCTTCCTTTTCGACTTAATCTTTGCCTAACTTTATATTGGCCCAAAGTGCAAATTTACACTGATTATATCATCAAGTGCGTAAGCAAAAAACGCCAACCGATATAAATTCACATAAAGCCAAGATTTTCTCTGTAATTACACCTGTTTCAAGCACTATTTAACTGAACTTTCTAATGTTACTTTTATAAACTGGAAAAAAGCCCGTTTCCCGAATTTTTTCCCTCTAATTCCAGTAATATGTTGGACCGAGTCTGCTTTTGTGCGAGCACATAAATTCAATCTTTGAACCAGTCGGCCTGCTAAAAATAGGGTCGTTATAATGCGAAATTAACTTTACTTCGTTCTTTTTTAGCTTGTGGATCTGACAGAATCTTGTACGGTACACGTTGTGATCGTGTTAACTTTCCTCTTGTTTTGTGTTTTTTAAGGACCAGATATTAGCTACTTTTTAAAATTAAGCTTTTGACATTTTTTCAGTAAGAAAAATACGGTTATGTAAAAATTTTATGCTTGAAATTTTTAAGTAGATTTGGTTTAATAGCTCAGTCCTATTTATTTTGACATAGGCAGCTGCATACCCTTTGCACAATTATTGACAAAATTGGGGTAGCTGAGTTGGAATTGCAATCAGACCATAGCCAAGATTTTAAAATGACATACCTTGCGAGATCGTAATCGATGATCGAAGCGTGTGGAATAAAAATAAACCGGATACTACCCCTGGAGCAACAATCGGGTACGCACGAATGGTACACAAACCAAAGACGGTACTGGAGTAGGGGTACATGGGATAAGATAAGCGCAACTCCTGTCAAAAAAGAATTTTAAAATGATTAAAAATACCTAGATTTTTTTTTATGTTCTGACAACCCACGAAGACCGAAGTCTAAGTACTATGTACCGTGGGTGTACTGGGGAAATCCGACTCGCACATCCAGGGCTGGAAACATCCGTACGGACTTCACCAGCCTTTTAAGAGGATGTGTGGGGTGGTACTACCTCGGTCGAGGAAGAAATCCTCTACCACCGTCCAAACCTAGATGGAAGCCAATTTGAATACCTCTGGGTCTCCGGTGGCCGAGTTGGTACGGCGCCAGCTTTGCAACCGAGAGGCGCGGGTTCGAATCCCGCTTCGACCACGGATATTTTGTGATTGTTAACTGTTGGAAGGTGGTAGAGGAATTCTTCCTCGACCGAGGTGGTACCACCCCACTAGCGATGGGTCGTTCGCGAACGAGTCGTTCAATTTAAAGGATTCTTTTCAAGGAGTCGCGAATAAGCCGCTCCCATCAACTGAACGATACGTTCGCCGTTCATTAAAATATCTGCATTATAGGCGACTGTGACTATAGGCTTACTCTCGTATACATTCGTAAAAGTTCCACTACAACTCTAGAGAGCGCGAGAGGTTCAAATGTATAATATGTGACAATACATTACACAGTTTGTAGGTCTTTCGTATTACTATTATTTTACCATTAACGATTAATTACGTTGCCGGAAATCTGCCCTCGTTCAATCGAACGACTCCTTGTGAACGACTCTTCCAAGTGAGCTGAACGAGTGAGCGGGCTCTCTTGAAAATGAACGAATGACCCATCGCTACACCCCACACATCCTCTTAAAGGGCTGGTGAAATCCCAACGGATGTTTCCAGCTCTGGATGTGTGAGTCGATTCCCCAGTACACCCACGGTACATACGAGTAGTACTTAGACTTCGGTCTTCGTGGGCTGTAAGAAGATAAAAAAGCACAACCATCGATAAATTTAAGATATGTTATGATAGCTTTCTTCTTATTTATGTTTTTAAAGCTTCGTTACTATGCAAACAATAGAGCAAATGCAACATTTTTTTCCGTACACACTTCATTTTTGACGGAAAATCAAATTTTCGAAAAAAAATATACTTTTCCATTTATCATTACCAATTTCTCATTCACCCTTCAAAATAATTCAAAATGTTCCATCATTTTTTAATCGAGACCAATTAAAATTCAATTGATTTTAGAAGATCTACAAAATGTCGTCGGTGAGCCATTCGTGTGCTATCGGCATTTTACAGCCATGTGGTACTACTATGTGACCATATTTGATAGAATTCTACTTTGGTCCAAAAAATGTACTTATTAGTAAAATTAGGTATATCTGGATTTTTATTAGATAATGATACAGGGTGTTAATAAAGTAAGTGGCCAAACTTCAGGGTATTATTTCTTACTCAATTTTAAGACAGAAAGTTCATATAAACATAGGTCCTAAGCGACTTTGTTTTTAATACACAGGGTGTCAAATTTTTTTTTTAAAGGTTTTTCCTAAATAACTAGAAGAGAGAGATATTAGTATCAAATTGAAACATGGGGAAAATTTTTAATGCAGAAAGAGGAGTATTTTCAGCAAAAAACTGTTTTCCTGATTTTGCCAGTGGCATGCACAGGGGTAACGACCGAGGTTTAATTTTAAAAAAATATAAGTACGCCACTCTTTTTTCTCAATCTAATAAGATTTATGATTTAGCAAATAAAACTACACAAAAGTCATCTCTTGAATTGCTTTGCTCGATAAAAACGAAGAAATGTAAAATTGTGCATAATATTATTTACTCTTATGATTTTTTAAATATTGAACCTGTGCACGCCACTGATAAAGTAACAAAAACATTATTTAGCTTAAAAGACTCCTTTTAACATTAAAAATTGTCACCAAGTGTTACCTTCATAGATACTAATTTCCCCCTTCTAGTTATTTAGGAAAAACCTTCTTAAAAAAAATTCGACACCCTGTGTATTAAAAACAAAGTCGTTTAGGACCTATGCTTATATGAAGTTTTTGTCTTAAAATTAAGTCAGCAATAATACCCTGAAGTTTGGTCACATACTTTATTAACACCCTGTATATATAAAAGAAGAAACTAATTGGCTGACTGACCGACTGAGGTTTCTTACATAACATTGGCATCCACTAAGGAAGGGTTTTTCAAAATTCAACCCCTAAGGGGGTAAAACAGGGGTTCAAACTTTGTATGGAGAAGATATTAAAGAGGATGGTCCTATTAACTCGAAACTTCATAGAAGTACTCTAAAAAAATGTTTAAACACGTATTTTACAGTTTTTAATAAATTAGACCCTAAGGGGGTGAAATGGGGGTTCAAAGTTTGTAACTGAGTAAAATTGCTATACCGCGGACGAAGTCGCGGGCGAAAGCTAGTATTTCTATAAAAAAAATTGTTTAGATTCACTAAAAATGTTTAAGATTTAGTACTGGTTTACATCAATTAATATATTCTAATTGTTCAGTTAGATTTTGACAGGTTTTTGTCTTGTCATTGTTAATAAGTCGTCATTGAAAACTTATGAGTTATTCTACTATTTCAGCGATTTGCTGGGTTCCCAAATGGTTTTTACCTTGGAACGTGTTACTAGAATGAATTTAGTTTTATTATTGTGAAAAGTACGTATAGTAAAATTGGCATTTTCTTTATAAAATTGCGGAAACACTCAGAAACAAATTCGCGGTATAAAACTTAGTTTTCTTATTCTTACACTTGTCAGTTTAAAACTTTTGGTTGTCGAATTAGGCCGATCTAGCGTTGGAGAATCTGGCTGTTGATCTCTACATGCTAAATTGCGTCTATAGCGTAGAAGAAAAGTACTACAAAAATCGAAAAAATCACTTATTACAAAATATTGAATGTCGAGATTTGCAGAATTTATAATCTTTCGTTTCGGTACTTATGGTGGCGGTATCTCGTAAGGTACCTTTGGACATAGTATTGTGGCGTAGGGGTAACTTGTGGCGACTTTTAATTAAAATTGTCTTCTTGTTTCTCAATAAATAGTAAGAACGTTGAAAATTACATTTTCCCTGAACTTTTGTTCGGAAATCCGGAGAAAATTTATTAAATCAGATCAACATTATGATAATTTGTTTCATTAAACATTAACATTGCTAACGTATTAATTGGAATATATGTTGGTCTCAGTGAAATAAATTTTTGTTAGGTATTTAATAAAATAAATCGTTATTATACAGAAGATTTGATTTAATGTTGATGTTCTGCCACACTCAATAAATTTTGTTAAGCTCGTATTTAAAATGCTATTATAATAGTAATATTCCTGCAAATCTACATTTTTTGCGCCCTTTATAATTTATATTAGTTCAAATACTAAATTTAAATGAAGTATAACAAACTAGAATCAAAAAACTAATTGGAGAAATAATTTCTGGTTTATATTACATTGGAATTTATTAGTTATCAGTTAATTAAAAGAGGAAATGTTGGTCGTAATTATCAAAAATAATTAATCTCTTTTGTAATTGATATTATTAATATAATTAAAATTGGGGGATCCGAACTCGAAATGCGATCAGACCATATGAACCCAAGGTTTTGCTATGACATACCCTTTCAGATGGAAATCGTGTTACGGTTTGTTTTGTCATACGAAATTAAAGTATTATTATTATAGCAGTTGCAACAATTAGTTGAGTTTTAAGACTTCGACCTACCTTTTTGAATATATTCCCTTACTCCTTGAACGTTTTATTTTGATTTGTTTTCCATTTAGTCAAAATCTTTCCTAACCTCGAATTTAATTTTTACAAATTTTCCGTCACTAGTCTGTCTTGGATCCAGCCTTGTTTTCCCTCTTTCTGTATAGTTAATCCCTAAGGAAATATGTCTGAATTTGGCCCTAAAAACTATAGTTGCCAATAAATATAAATTAGAGTTTGTTTACCCTGACAAACGTGAAACGTCATTTTTGACATTTGAATCGGCCGTAATTATTTTCTGTCGAGCCTGTTGCATACATCTTAGTTTTCTGTCCTGAGCCGCCCTCTGTGACTGTTGTTGGAAAACGTCGAAGCCAGGAACGATGGGATCTGCGTTCTGAGTTCTAGGTCCCTTGATTTTAAAGGTTTCTAATGTTCATTCATGCATTACGGTTCGAGGTTGACCAAAATCGTAGGTGGGATGCATTTGTACTGCCAATTGTACGAACTATTAATGAATGTCGGTTTATGGACACGGAAAAATGTATTTAATTGTTATAGTTTTGTTGGTATATTGCCGGTGTTCATTGGTTAAGTTAATTTTTACTGGCAGAACATCGTGCCAATGCATTGAGGGGAATACCATGGAACCAAAGCCTTCGAAAATGTACCTAATTGAGTACCAAAGTGTACTTACAAACAACCTCTTGTGACGTCGCTTTGCAAGGAAAAAAATCGATATTGGAATTTTTCGTCAAGGATTGGGTGTGGAGAGGTTCTTTTCACAAACTGATCGCGTCGTCGACTGTATCGTATTCTAAAGTCTTTAGAAAGACACCCAAAATTGGGATCCGTGAATGCGGTACAACTAATTTCTTTTGCGTTGTTTTGTTGTTTGCCATTTTGGCGTTACGTTGTTGGTCCAGTGAGGCCGTTTTAGTTGTTTTTGTAGAAGAAATTCGACATCTCTTCGTCGGTTTTTACGACGACAGCGGACATGTGGACTTAGACCCGACCCGAGATCGACAGGTATGCCTTTTTGCCACTATTAAACCCTTAAAAATACAGAATCCCGCGATTAAACTGCTATTTTAATTAATTTTCGTTGATTCCCTTTTTGATTCTATTTTTTTTTTACGACGTCCACGTTTTTAATTAGTTTTTCTGTCGTTAAAACTTCTCTAAATACAAGTAGATCGCTACATTTCGTGGTAGGAAAATTATGTACAGATGGTTCTTTTTTTATTAAAAATTAAATGGGGTTTATGTGACCTTCACAGGTTTGTAGGTCAAATTCTTATCGATACCTAATTTTTTTTGTCAGCTATGCTAGCTTGATTTACTACATTCTTTGATAATGTTGGTCAGAACTCTACCGGGTGACCCAAGGTTAAATTTTATTTTGTTATTTCGTATTCATAGTCATAGTGAATCAGTCATTGGTGTATGCCCGTGATTTGGAACCTAATGTTGTTTCTTTTTATCAACTAATTATGCTAATAAGCGATAGCCAGGTCATTAAAAATTCAGATCTTGTGTTCTGGAATGTCAGCTGACAGCGTTAGAGACCGGCAATTTAAAACTATAGTAATTTGGGTAAATATTTTAAATGTCTGACAGTCAGAAGTGTTGACTTTCGTATTTCACTTATTCTTTTTCTGCTGCTAATTAGCTTTTAATTAATATTGGGTATAACATAGACGGGGCTGATTCTTAATTATTAGATTTGGTTACAAAATTTCAGGGTGGGTGTAATATAGTACCGTTAACTATTCACTATGGCCTATGGTATTTGTTCATTCTTGGGTTACGCTTACAGATACGGTATGGTTATTCTATATTCATAAATATTAAGCTACATTTACTATATTCGGATGTATATGTTTAGTAATAGTAATACTGAATTTCTCTTTTGATTATACTTAACGTGCTAAATTTTATCACATTGTATTTTGCGGCTAAACTTTTCTTTTGTGTAATTAAGCGATTACCTAACAATTTTGTTTATTTTGTCACCAGTGTATGATCTAATTGTTTAAGATTTTTGTAGCTGCATTACTTATGTAAATATAATTATTTTATAATGAATATTTGTCTGTGTACAGTAGCGTACAATGGCTACTTTTATGTAAATTTTAACTTAACTTTGATTTGTTAATTAATTGGCTTCGATATTGCCTGTTTATTTTTTTTTTGACTTGATGTCTCTATTTAATTCAAAATATTTCCTTCGGTTTTATTTTCTTGATACCAGTGAATAATTGTATAAGGCCTTCAGCCACTAAAAGTTTTTTTTTGTGATTTAAATTTAATATTTCTTCTAAATTATATTTGCATAGTACCTGAATTTTACCTTGCCTTGACGCATACCTTTTGTTTTATCAGGGTCTTTCTTTCTGCTGGGAAACAGCACTTCTTTTTGCTGGGAGACAGCACCATCTCTTTTGCTGGGAGACAGCACAATCTTTCTTTTTACTGGGGAACACCGCTACCCCACAACTTCTTTTGGGCTGGGAGACATCTCCAGCCTTTGATCGTGCTGAGACAGTTAAGCTGCCTAGGCCACGTCAGCATTGACCTAGGAAACCATCATAAGGGGACGAACCCCTTCAGGCAACCTTTTATTTTTTTTATTGTAATAACCAGGATCACCTTTTTCACGATAACAAATTTATTCAATTTCGGCTCTAACCATGGTTAGCAATATTTAATTTTAAAACCGATTAGTACTTTTTTTTTATTTCCCCCTCAGGGTTTACTACAAACTGTCACAGTAATAACATAATATTAATAATAATACCTAATAATTTTATTGTATCAAATTTCACAAAATGACACGATACACTGATGTGTTATCAAAATTTTTGCCCTAACGAATCTGTAATATATTAGTAAATTTGTTTTTAATGGTAGTGTTTTATTTGCCTCACCAGACAGCGCAGTTTCTATTTTTAACTTTTATAATATGGTAACTTTATGTGAGTGAGTGAGCTGAAAGCGAGGTCCCAACATCATCTAGGAGGGTTTCTGTTTTTCACCCGGCTTCGAAAACAGTGGCGCCCTCAATCCACCCCTCTCTCCGGCATTGGAGCTAGGGCAATTTTTTTTGGCACGCATGCGCAAGCCTCTCGCCTTCAACTCAACTCTTTACGTGAGTTAATTTTGTAAATTCTCAATATCTTTTTTTTTAATTTTTTTTTTTTACCGAACTTTGAATTTTTATTTATGAAGGGTAAGTAGAAGTAAAATTCTTCTTCTGTGCGAAAAAGAGCGTGGCAAATTTTGGCGCCCAACGTGGGGCCTTCAAGCAAAAAGAAACTGCGTTTGGTGAGACCAGATAGAGCACTTTGGTACTAACATTATCAAAATTTTTTTTTTTTAATTTTTCATTTATCGATTTTTGCGCTTCTGATATGTTGTCTTACCTCTGATGAGATTTTTTTGCTGATAATGCAATATTTTTTTTTGCGGCCTACCTATTGTTTTGTTGTAGCCATCAGAACTTCGCTGTTCTGACGGGTTTTCGTTATTCTTTCTGTTAGGACATCGCTGTCCTAACCGGTTTATTTTATTTTTAAATCTTTTTGGTGAAGTTTAATTAGTGAAAATTATCTGAAAATTTAGTTGTGTAAATTATTGCAGTTTACAGTGTCAAGTGCAATCAGTGTTAATATTTTATTGATTTTTCTTTAGATTTATTTTTGTTTGTGTATTATTTGACTCGTAATAACTTACGATGGATTACAGTATGAGAGTGCATTACCTTAGAAAGGACATGCTCATTTATGAGTTGCAAGTTCGTGGCATTCCAGCTGATGAAACGAAAACTGTCGAAAGCCTTCGTGCATCTTTACGCCCATTGTTGCAGATGGAGAAAGTTAGTAAGTCTATAAGTCACCCTCCCTATAATATGGATTTTGCTGAAGAAAGAGCTTATGTGGCGACTAACTTGAGGAAGACTAAATTGGCGATTAAGTCCGTTACTGGAGAAAAAGCCAAGACCAAATTTGAACGTCTACAGACACACTTGGTCCATCTTCTCAACCGAATTGATCGTGTACCAGTCAACCAACTGTCGTCAGAGGATGCTGACGCACGAGCAATATTAATTGCAGAAACCTTATCTGCTCTTGACGAGCTAGAGCAAGTATCCAGACGAGATCCCAACTTGAGCGTGTTATTGGATGCAGCACGTTCGGGAGGTTCTGATTCTGAGGATTCGTCAGAAGAGGAAGTGCCTCGACCAACTCAGCATGGTTCAACCCCGAATAGACAGCCAGTGTCAAACTTCAAGGCACTACGTATAGAAAAATGGGGCCTTAAATTTACAGGAGACCCCAAGAGTATGTCAGTCCATGGATTCTTGGAGAGAGTAAACGAGCTGAGATTGGCTCGTAATGTATCAGAAAGAGAACTGTTTGAGTCTGCCATAGATTTATTTGAAGGCAAGGCATTGAATTGGTTTAGAGCGAACCGTTCCCGGTTTAACAGCTGGAGAGAACTTGCTGAACTGCTTTGCAGACACTTTGAACCACCAGATTATCGTGCTAGACTCTTTAAAGAAATGCTCGAGAGGACTCAAGATCCATCAGAAAGCATAGTGGACTATCTTTCAAGCATGCAGGCTCTGTTTCGGCGTTATGGTTCCCTCAGTGAGGATGCAAAGTTGGACATGATAACTAGGAATTTAGCTCCATTTTACACCACTCAGTTACCCATAGTGAACTCATTGGAAGAATTAGAGGAGCAGTGCCTGGTTTTAGAAGCCAAGAAATACCGTGCAGAACATTATGTACCGCCATCTCGGAAGCGACAAGGATTTGTAGAACCTGATTTCGCCTTCGTCTCAGATATGCAAGAAGCCTTACCTCCAACTAAGGTCAATGAAGTGAGACATGTCAACCCTCCTACTACCAGTAGAGGTCCTAGAGAATTAGTCTGTTGGAATTGTCAACAAACGGGACATTTTAATCGAGATTGTCAAAGCCCTAGAAAAACACACTGTTATCGTTGTGGAACACCTAATGTCACCGTAAGATCTTGCCCTAAATGTGCTAATTCGGGAAACGCTTCCCGGGGGAATCAATAGGTCGTACGATTTCTCCCAATACCAAGCGTGTATCGACCAATGATTTTGACTTTTCATCCAAAATTCTTTTAGATTTCATCATTAGTCACGCACGAGGAGATCAACGTCCATATTTGGAAGTTTCTGTCATAGGCACACCTATACGAGGTTTGCTGGATTCTGGTGCCACTCGAACACTTGTTGGCCTTCCTGGATATGAGTTGCTACGGACTTTGGGACTACAACTTTTAGGTAAAGAAACAAGATGTACAGTTGCTAATGGAGAGAGCTGTTCTGCTATTGGTTACATGCAAGTACCGTTTAGTTTAATGGGAAAAACCCGCATGATAGATGTGTTAGTCCTGCCTGCACTGGCTCATACCTTAATTTTGGGAGTCGATTTCTGGAAGAGCATGGGGATCGTGCCGGATTTAAATCAGGATGTTTGGCATTTCGCAGATGAAATGAATTCTACTCAAGTACTTAGCATACGGGATGAGAGTACCCTTACTATTGCTCAGCGAATGACGCTTGATAACTTAGTCAAAGAAAAACTTGCTTTAATGGGTACAGGCCTGGGATGTTGTAAGGTGGCTGAACATGTTATTGAAGTGGAGCCAGGTACGAAACCTGTCAAACAAAGATATTACCCGGTGTCTCCATTTAAGCAGAAAATTATCGATGAAGAACTTAAACAAATGTTGGAGGATGGAGTCATCGAACCTTCGAAGAGTGCTTGGTCCAGTCCGATATGTTTAGTGCGCAAGAAGGATGATTCCTACAGATTTTGTGTAGATTACAGAATTTTGAACAGTTTGAGCAAGAAAGACGCATATCCCTTGCCCTACATTTCTGCCATTTTGGACCGCCTGAGAGATGCAACTTACCTCAGTTCCATCGATATCAAATCCGCATTTTGGACAGTTCCCTTAAGTGAATCTTCGCGTGAATATACTGCATTTACCGTCCCTGGAAGAGGACTATTTCAGTTCCGTCGCATGCCTTTTGGTTTAACCAATTCACCAGCAACCTGGCAGCGCATAGTAGATACCGTCCTTGGAGCAGACCTTCAACCAGCGGTCATGGTATATCTGGATGATATAATTCTCATATCTCAGGACTTTGATGAACACCTACGTCTGTTGGGCTTAGTTTTCGACCGACTACATGAAGCGGGGCTCATAGTTTCACTAGAAAAATGTCAGTTTTGCCTGCCAGAATTGAAGTACTTAGGATATGTTGTGGACCGTCAGGGGCTCCGACCAGATCCATTAAAAGTGGAGGCAATTGTAAACATTATACCACCAAAGAATGTCACCGAAATTCGCCGATTTATTGGTACAGCATCTTGGTACCGTCGCTTTGTTCCGAATTTTTCATCCACCATAGCTCCGCTAACTAACTTGACTAAGAAAAATGTCAGATGGTCATGGACAACCGACTGTGATAGAGCCTTTAAAGCGATCAAGGAAGCTTTGGTTACAGCACCGATACTTACCTGTCCTGATTTTAACCGTCCTTTCGTCCTGCAAACCGATGCAAGCGCATATGGCCTTGGTGCAGTTTTAACACAGACTTTTGATGATGGTGAGAAAGTAATATGCTTCCTATCACGTTCACTGACTAAACAAGAAATGAAATATACAGTCACCGAAAAAGAGTGCTTGGCAGTGATTTGGAGTGTGGAGAAGTTGAGACATTATTTGGAAGGGGTACACTTCACGGTAGTAACTGACCACCATTCGTTACTATGGCTGCACAGACTAAAAGACCCTCAAGGTCGTTTAGCGCGATGGGCGCTTCGTCTGCAACCCTATGATTTTACCTTAATCCATCGCCCTGGTAAAGAGCACATTGTTGCCGATTTTCTGTCCAGATCCGTTCCTGTCTCCGCAGAAGCTATTGACACCGATGATAGTGATGTTCCGATGTCTTCCACCACTGATGGATGGTATAAAAATATGTTTGTAAGGCTTGAACAACGACCGGACAAATTTCCTGCTTGGCGTGTAGAAAACAACATGTTGTACAAATATGCTAGAACCAATCCTCCGGACCTTGGTACTCCATCCAGCTCATGGAAAATTGTCGTTCCTAAGGATAAAAGGCGCCAGATAATCGCCCGTTGCCATGATATACCTGCTTCGGGTCACGTAGGCGTATTCAAGACCTACTGGAAAGTATGCCAACGCTATTATTGGCCTAAGATGAGGAGTGACGTCACGAGTTATGTGAAAGCTTGTCGAGTTTGTGCCCAGCACAAAGTAGAACAAAAACCTCCTGCAGGATTAATGGGTGACCGTCCAGTGATAAATCAACCTTGGCAGTGTATCAGCCTGGATTATATTGGACCGTTTCCTCGTTCGAGGTCAGGTAACACTTACGTTCTTGTGGTTACCGATTATTTCACCAAATTCTCCGTTTTATTTCCTTCTCGTTCAGCGACAGCTAAATCCCTCACCAAACAGGTTGAAGAAGGTATCTTCCTAATGTTTGGATCACCACAGTTCCTAATGTGTGATAATGGAGTACAAATGAAGTCCAAGGAATTTCAGAACCTATGTCAACGCTATAAAACCAAGCTATTCTACACAGCATCTTATCATCCACAAGCCGATCCGACCGAACGAGTCAACAGAGTCATAAAGACCATGATGCGATCTTACATCAAGAACAATAACCACCGTACCTGGGACGAGAACCTAGCTTCTATAGGCTGTGCTTTGCGAACATCAAGACACGAGACCACTGGATTTACTCCGCATTTTCTTAATTTTGGGAGAGAACATAAATTGTACGGACAAGACTTTGCAGAAGAGACTGCTAACACCAATGCAGACCTTCAAGATTATGTCAGGAAAAGACAAGCCGCCTTTGTGAAATTGTATCGCGAAGTCCAGGACAAAATCAAGTCATCCCATGTTAAAAATCAACGAAGATACAACTTACGTAGACGACCCGTTGAGTATGCACCTGGACAAGAGGTTTGGCGTAAAAACAAAAGTCTTTCCGATGCCGCGAACTATTATAGTGCCAAACTGGCTCCGGCTTATGTGGGCCCGTTTATTATTAAGAAGAAAACAGGGTCCTGCACCTACGAACTTCAAGATCGAGCAGGACAAAGTAAAGGTGTTTGGCACGTAAAAGATCTCAAACTGTATAATCCATCGACCGCAAATGAGAGTTCAGATAATGATTAGTTTTACCTTTAAATATTTTTCTTTGTTACCTTATTCCGATTTCTTTTAATACCTTTTTTTTAATGCCCTGCAGTGACGGGCGCAGTGGCGTTTGGATCCATCTGGGCGCGAGACTTGATGGATTTGAACACTATCGCTTAGAATTGTGCTGCACTGGTGAACTAGTGGAGGTAGGAGTCCTCCGAAAGCCTTCAGTCAACTTGCTGCTATTGCGCGTAGTAAGTCTGCCTTCAGCATTTTTACTACTTTTACTTGCTATCATCGCTTTACGTCTTTTCTTATGGTATCATCTATCTTTACCTTATATAAATTTCTTTAACTTTTGTGGCTTTAGTAACATAAACTTAGAGTTTTTTTTTTTGGCGGTGTCTTGCAGACACCCATCTTGGCGCGAGACGTGATGGGAGTAAACACGACACATGGTCATTAGTTTGTTTTTTTCTTAAGGCGATGATTTATTTTATTTGTTAGTTCCACTACTTGAAATTTAGCGTATTCTTATTTGTGTCATTAATTCATTAATATCTTTTAGTAACTCTAAATTTACCTTATCTGAACTTACCTTAAATTTACCTTATCTGAACTTACCTCAAAATTACCTTATTTGAATTTACCTTAAATTTACCTATTTTGAATTTCGTAATACACTGATTGCTATGATACTTGACCATTTGTTTTGGATAATTTAATTTACCTTAACTTGATTTGACTTATGACCTTAATCCGTATCTTGCTGAGTGATTTCGTTATCCTAGCTTGATCTGATTTAGTGTCCTTATTGTGACTTTCTTATATTACCTTACGTTACCTTGATTATCTTACCTTACCTTGATTATCTTATCTTACCTTACCTTTATTACTTTATTTTATTTTGGATTTAATTATTCAGTTAATTTTACCTTCATATCTTCCAAGTCTTATTTAAGTATTTGGCTTGGTACCTTACCTTACCTTACCTTGAGTAACTTTATCTTACCTTGGGTTTAATTATTCGGTTAATTTTACCTTCATATCTACCAAGTCTTATTTCAGTATTTGACTTGGTGTTTCTTACCTTACCTTGATTTACCTTATCTTTTCTTGTGTTTAATTATTAATTTAATTTTACCTTGATATTTCTTTATAGTCTTATTTGACTTGCTATTTTTGTCATCCTGGATTTGACTTTGGCCTAGGTCTTGGTACCTAGACCCCTATTTTGGCGTTCTATATTTGGGCTATAGTTTAACTAGCCAAAATAGAACCTTCCCGATTATGACTTATTTGTCCCTATCTCCTTGTTTAGGCTGCGCGGTGTTGGGTGCTACCGAATGTCGCTTCGACGTTCTTTGTTGGAACTATTGATCCTTCGGAGAGCAGACCGACTGGAAGGGCTGTTCAGGGGGGCGGAAGTCTGACCCCTGGGGTAACATTTTGCCCATCGAACTTGTTCGGCGGGCCAGGGGAGGGCCAAGCTACTTTGTTCGGCCTGAGCTCAAGTCGGCCTATTAGGTTGCGACAGGCCGGTGGCAGTGCCACCTTTCAGAGTACCCTACCTAATTTATTTTGTTTTATACAGGGACTGATGTACTACCCATTCGGTGCATCTTTTAGTTTAGTGTCTACTATAATTCACTTCCTTATGCTCGGTGGAACATATGGGCTATCCCTTTCTCTTCTTAAATTACCTTGGTTGTATATTAGTTATCTTTTCTTTTTAGTTTTTCCACCCTTTGGTTGACTCGACGCGTGACAGTTGGTTATCTGTTTTGGGACGCTCTGGAGTGAGGCTAGTACACGAGGTACCTCACGCTTTCTTCGAGTGTTACGCAATGCTAGCCCCCTTACCATCTTTGGGTTAATGTTACCAGGCTGTGCTTCCTGCACCCTGAAGTTTTATTCCACCCCGGATACTCCTGGAGGGGTCGCTGGTTGTCTAGCGGCAAGGGGACCAAAGTTAATTTTTATTTTTAATTATTTTGGTTATTGTAATATTTTGGGTTGTCGATTACCTGAGTTAGTGGGTTTAGTAATCCACTAAGCTGCGGGTATTATTTTTAGTAGGTGTCTTTATAGGCAGTTTGAGAAATTACCTCATTATGCCTTTGGTTTGTTTTCGTCCTTGTATTGGAACCACACTGGTTCATGAATTTTCATTTTATTTCTTTTCTTGGTTAATTTTGGTTGGCTAGGGTTGTCGGCCATGGTGATGCTTGGCCTAGCGGAAATTTCGGTTTCTCGGGTGTCAAATCCGGACCGATCTACGTGGCCCTACACTATAAAAAGCACATTTGGTTTTCTTGGTGCTGAAGTGTTTGGCTGCCGTCAAGCGTGCCATGATCTACAAACCCGGTTTGGCTCTTCACTGTCTTACTTTTCTTTGAAAACTTAATCTTCAACTTTAACTTAGTATGTTTTTGCCAAACCCAGACCATACCTTTGGTATTTAATTTCTTTATTTTCTTTTATTGGGAGCTGCTATGATGAGTACGGGTGTATTATGACCTTGGCGGAAATTCCGGAGCTGGGGACACGTTTTCCCAATTTTGGTCTATGTGGCCACTATACCATTAAGGCACAGTCGACTCTGCGGTGCGGAAATGGTGGCTGCCGTCAGAAACACTCAGGCCTGTCATGTCATGTCAGAGTTTTTTTTTTTGGTTTAGTTGTTCTTCTGGTGGTGTGAGTATATGTTTTGTTAGTAGCGATCCACTGGTATCTTTCACTCTCTTCCGTTGCTTCCTAGGGGAATACCCCCGGAGCTCCGGTAGTTAATTTTTTTTTTTTGCCTTACCTTGTAAATACTGTAGATTTTTGAGTACTTATCGTCGGTTAATTTTCTTGAGAAAATTTCCCTCCTTTCGTAGGAGAGGGGGAGTTGTTACGGTTTGTTTTGTCATACGAAATTAAAGTATTATTATTATAGCAGTTGCAACAATTAGTTGAGTTTTAAGACTTCGACCTACCTTTTTGAATATATTCCCTTACTCCTTGAACGTTTTATTTTGATTTGTTTTCCATTTAGTCAAAATCTTTCCTAACCTCGAATTTAATTTTTACAAATTTTCCGTCACTAGTCTGTCTTGGATCCAGCCTTGTTTTCCCTCTTTCTGTATAGTTAATCCCTAAGGAAATATGTCTGAATTTGGCCCTAAAAACTATAGTTGCCAATAAATATAAATTAGAGTTTGTTTACCCTGACAAACGTGAAACGTCATTTTTGACATTTGAATCGGCCGTAATTATTTTCTGTCGAGCCTGTTGCATACATCTTAGTTTTCTGTCCTGAGCCGCCCTCTGTGACTGTTGTTGGAAAACGTCGAAGCCAGGAACGATGGGATCTGCGTTCTGAGTTCTAGGTCCCTTGATTTTAAAGGTTTCTAATGTTCATTCATGCATTACGGTTCGAGGTTGACCAAAATCGTAGGTGGGATGCATTTGTACTGCCAATTGTACGAACTATTAATGAATGTCGGTTTATGGACACGGAAAAATGTATTTAATTGTTATAGTTTTGTTGGTATATTGCCGGTGTTCATTGGTTAAGTTAATTTTTACTGGCAGAACATCGTGCCAATGCATTGAGGGGAATACCATGGAACCAAAGCCTTCGAAAATGTACCTAATTGAGTACCAAAGTGTACTTACAAACAACCTCTTGTGACGTCGCTTTGCAAGGAAAAAAATCGATATTGGAATTTTTCGTCAAGGATTGGGTGTGGAGAGGTTCTTTTCACAAACTGATCGCGTCGTCGACTGTATCGTATTCTAAAGTCTTTAGAAAGACACCCAAAATTGGGATCCGTGAATGCGGTACAACTAATTTCTTTTGCGTTGTTTTGTTGTTTGCCATTTTGGCGTTACGTTGTTGGTCCAGTGAGGCCGTTTTAGTTGTTTTTGTAGAAGAAATTCGACATCTCTTCGTCGGTTTTTACGACGACAGCGGACATGTGGACTTAGACCCGACCCGAGATCGACAGGTATGCCTTTTTGCCACTATTAAACCCTTAAAAATACAGAATCCCGCGATTAAACTGCTATTTTAATTAATTTTCGTTGATTCCCTTTTTGATTCTATTTTTTTTTTACGACGTCCACGTTTTTAATTAGTTTTTCTGTCGTTAAAACTTCTCTAAATACAAGTAGATCGCTACATTTCGTGGTAGGAAAATTATGTACAGATGGTTCTTTTTTTATTAAAAATTAAATGGGGTTTATGTGACCTTCACAGGTTTGTAGGTCAAATTCTTATCGATACCTAATTTTTTTTGTCAGCTATGCTAGCTTGATTTACTACATTCTTTGATAATGTTGGTCAGAACTCTACCGGGTGACCCAAGGTTAAATTTTATTTTGTTATTTCGTATTCATAGTCATAGTGAATCAGTCATTGGTGTATGCCCGTGATTTGGAACCTAATGTTGTTTCTTTTTATCAACTAATTATGCTAATAAGCGATAGCCAGGTCATTAAAAATTCAGATCTTGTGTTCTGGAATGTCAGCTGACAGCGTTAGAGACCGGCAATTTAAAACTATAGTAATTTGGGTAAATATTTTAAATGTCTGACAGTCAGAAGTGTTGACTTTCGTATTTCACTTATTCTTTTTCTGCTGCTAATTAGCTTTTAATTAATATTGGGTATAACATAGACGGGGCTGATTCTTAATTATTAGATTTGGTTACAAAATTTCAGGGTGGGTGTAATATAGTACCGTTAACTATTCACTATGGCCTATGGTATTTGTTCATTCTTGGGTTACGCTTACAGATACGGTATGGTTATTCTATATTCATAAATATTAAGCTACATTTACTATATTCGGATGTATATGTTTAGTAATAGTAATACTGAATTTCTCTTTTGATTATACTTAACGTGCTAAATTTTATCACATTGTATTTTGCGGCTAAACTTTTCTTTTGTGTAATTAAGCGATTACCTAACAATTTTGTTTATTTTGTCACCAGTGTATGATCTAATTGTTTAAGATTTTTGTAGCTGCATTACTTATGTAAATATAATTATTTTATAATGAATATTTGTCTGTGTACAGTAGCGTACAATGGCTACTTTTATGTAAATTTTAACTTAACTTTGATTTGTTAATTAATTGGCTTCGATATTGCCTGTTTATTTTTTTTTTGACTTGATGTCTCTATTTAATTCAAAATATTTCCTTCGGTTTTATTTTCTTGATACCAGTGAATAATTGTATAAGGCCTTCAGCCACTAAAAGTTTTTTTTTGTGATTTAAATTTAATATTTCTTCTAAATTATATTTGCATAGTACCTGAATTTTACCTTGCCTTGACGCATACCTTTTGTTTTATCAGGGTCTTTCTTTCTGCTGGGAAACAGCACTTCTTTTTGCTGGGAGACAGCACCATCTCTTTTGCTGGGAGACAGCACAATCTTTCTTTTTACTGGGGAACACCGCTACCCCACAACTTCTTTTGGGCTGGGAGACATCTCCAGCCTTTGATCGTGCTGAGACAGTTAAGCTGCCTAGGCCACGTCAGCATTGACCTAGGAAACCATCATAAGGGGACGAACCCCTTCAGGCAACCTTTTATTTTTTTTATTGTAATAACCAGGATCACCTTTTTCACGATAACAAATTTATTCAATTTCGGCTCTAACCATGGTTAGCAATATTTAATTTTAAAACCGATTAGTACTTTTTTTTTATTTCCCCCTCAGGGTTTACTACAAACTGTCACAGTAATAACATAATATTAATAATAATACCTAATAATTTTATTGTATCAAATTTCACAAAATGACACGATACACTGATGTGTTATCAAAATTTTTGCCCTAACGAATCTGTAATATATTAGTAAATTTGTTTTTAATGGTAGTGTTTTATTTGCCTCACCAGACAGCGCAGTTTCTATTTTTAACTTTTATAATATGGTAACTTTATGTGAGTGAGTGAGCTGAAAGCGAGGTCCCAACATCATCTAGGAGGGTTTCTGTTTTTCACCCGGCTTCGAAAACAGTGGCGCCCTCAATCCACCCCTCTCTCCGGCATTGGAGCTAGGGCAATTTTTTTTGGCACGCATGCGCAAGCCTCTCGCCTTCAACTCAACTCTTTACGTGAGTTAATTTTGTAAATTCTCAATATCTTTTTTTTTAATTTTTTTTTTTTACCGAACTTTGAATTTTTATTTATGAAGGGTAAGTAGAAGTAAAATTCTTCTTCTGTGCGAAAAAGAGCGTGGCAATCGATGATCGAACCCTGTGAAATAAAAAGGAAGCGAATAGGACTCCGATGCACGCACAGTGGTTTCGGCAAAAGGTCATAATTAAAAATATGTATTGTTAAGAATCTGTCAGATAGGCATTGCTTTGGGTTCAAAAAGAATCAAATTTACTTGAACCACTAAAATTTTGGCACTAATTTCAGTCGATTTGTGACTGGCAAAGATTGTGGATTTTAAGTACGATAAAAGCAGTATAAATATTGTGTTAAAAGTGGGCTTTTTATTAGGTAATATCGTAAAGATTAATTAATATTTAAATCCCTCTTTAAGTGGCCTTAGTAGCGTAGGTACTTGATTCTTTTTTAGTAAAATATTGTTGTTAGAAAAGTTGTATCTACAGATGTTTTAAACAAGTTTTTGATTTAAAAACCTACTTTATTGCAAGATAGCTACGAGGATCGCTTTAACCTAATCAGAACCACATTTTGTTATACAGGGTGAAAAAGAACGGTGTGTACGATAAAAAAGTAAAAACTTTAACCACGTGGCATTCCTAGAAATATTTTTTTTTCAAATTTTATTTTTACGTTATGTGGAAGCTTGAATTAATATCTAATGTCAATAATTAATTTCCCGTAAACAGAATTCCTGTAACAAGAATTATCATCATAATTGTTTTAAAAAAACAGCTGTGAATTTTAAGATACATATATTCATTATCACAACAACCTATATCGTGTGTATCAGTATTATTAGTTATATATTATTTATAACAATTTTAGTAAGCATGTTTTATAGAAAATAACAGTTAAATTAATGTGACTTAAAGGTTTGACTTTTTAGCGACCTTTTCTGTTTGTAGATAATTTTAACTATATAAATTTATACAAACCTAACACATGAAATATACTCGGTGTCTGCCTGTCACAGTCCTCTTTTTTTAAGACCGCTAAACGTTAGGAGCTGAAATTTAGCATATGTACAGGTCATAGAATAAAAGCAGATTTAAGATACAAAACATGAATTCCAAATTTTAGGGTTTAGTTATAAAAACTGTTGTCTCTTTCCTATACTTTGTAAATCAGAGTAGAACAAATCTGACAAAAATCAATGGTTTGTAGAATAATTCACACAGTAGAAAAAATTATAATAATAAAAAATTGTATTATGAAACACTTATCACGCTAGCTAGACTCACACTTCACCATTTTTGTTTGCATGGCTTGTTTACAATAACCCTTTTTAAGTACAGAAATGCATTTTCTTTTATTAATTTTCCAAAAATATCAGTTGCAATAACCCATATAGTCGGAACCACTCTGGGACTGTTCAAAAACCAAAGACGGTACTGGAGCTGGGGTACATGGAATAAGAATTTTCGTAGCGACCTCTTTACATATTATAGTCCATTATTACTCTTTAAAGGCCTCTGGAGAATAGTAAGCCTCGGATTTTTTTATTTTAATCTTTTTTATCAAGGGGGCTATGATAATTTTTATCATTGTCTGCTTTTTAAACACAAACTGCACAAATATGAAAAGAAATAACCTCAAATGCAATTTAAAGAAAAATCTTATTCTTAGTTTTACGAATTGGTGATATAATTACGAAATTCGAAATGGATTTTTTTTTATGAGTGGATCTTGTTATGATTTTGATTCTTTTTGATACCGTGCTTATTTAATTCTACGTCATAAGTCACATTTTTTTAGGTAAGGCATTCAAATATGCTACGAAAATTGTAAAAAAAATAAAAACTCGTGCTTGGTACTTGCTAAAAATAAATGGTATTTATTTGTTTAATGTTATGTTACGATGTTATGTGCTAATAAGCTTAAATAGGATTTTCTTGTCATTTTCCTTACGCTAACTTTGACAGTAGTAAATCATAATCTGAACATCTGCGTTCAAACTTTCGATAGAATCTATTATACCATAAAAATAAAAATAAATAAATAGCAAAATATGCTTACTTGAAATTGGCGATACTACTAGCATTTAATGGTATTTATGTAAAATTTTTAATTAACTTTGCGCTACTTCTTCCGATTTCGGCTCTTTTTTGTACATGAACAAAAGTTTGCTCGGGGTACTGGCATGGTTATTTTTGCATATTGGCACAATACAATACTTAGCGGATCTTTTTTGTGAATTTTCATTATTTAATAAAAAATAATTGCACACAAATTACACTATAATGAAGAAAAGAACTTAACGCAAACAAATATGTCTATTTGTGTCATGAATAAACTATTCCGGTAAGATATGGTGAGTACAGGCAACTTATACACTCGATGATAAATTTTGAAACTAAATTTTTGACAGGCACGTGAATAATTGTTGTAAAGAAGACGATCACAGATCCCGAGCAAAACAGATAATCTAGAAAATTAGCACAAAATAACTACGCGTGGTTTAGATATCATCTGACGGCACGCGAAAATTGTGGCTTTTGCTATTGGCATTTGCAATAAATTATACCGAAAAGTAAAAAAAAATAGTTAAATTACCCTAGCAATTTTCTTCAAAATTGTATTTGTAAGTTTGTAATGACATGACTTGCTTCAACGATTTACACATATGCAATAAAAAATACATAAACATTCCCTATTACCTTAAAACCAGTCTTACGTTTGACCCTGTATCCTTCTTTAGCTAAAACCTGTGGAACTCAGATAGCCAGAAAAAAAGTTAATACACAGAGCTTTTATATGAAAATCAATATGAAACGATATCGAAACTAAAGTCAAATATTCATATGCCTCTTCCAACTCACATAAACTAGTTAATTAACTGTATTCAATAAAGCATGTTTTTGTGACCTATTTTAAAGTTTGCCAGTTTCGTTCCGTTTTAATTTTAATATTTATTTGGAAAATGTAAAGTTTGCGAAGTTTCAATAAACCGACATATTTTAACGCTATTTTTAGCAATAATCTAGGTTGGTTAGTTTTTAAATTACAAATTTAGTATAAATTTGTTTGCTTTTCGATAACTTTTATCTGGGACATTTCTCATCATAAGGCCGGTTGCACACTAGTGATGTAACGAATATCAATTTTTAAGCATTCGCGAATGCGAATGCAAGTGCTAATATCTGCCGCCGATATTCGCGAATGCGAATGCGATATTCGCGAATGCGAATGCGAATATTCAGTTTTTAAATCTGGCGCCATTTTCCTATGGCTCGATTTTGTCAGCTGAGTTAGCTGAGCTGACTTGCCGCGCGAGTCGCACGCACACATTTGTCATCGTTTACATCTTATTCCGATGGTTGTTTGTTTACTTATCGACAGATCGTTAACAGAAACACCTGAATTTTGGGGTTAGAGTGTGATTAGTGATCTGTTAACATGAGTAAATCAGAAGAAATTAATATTTTTTTGTTTCATTTACCTAATATTATTGACATCTTATGTATTTTTTCTGACGTCCATATTCGCAAAATATACGCATAAATTTTGCGAATGCGAGTGCGAATTCGAATGTCAAGAAATATGCGAATATTCGCGAATGCGAATGCGAATACGAATATTCGTTACATCACTATCGCACACCAAGGATGCATAAGACATGAACTTTACTAACTTGATAGACAATAATTAGAAAACAATGTATCCGATTAGTATTATTAAATTAGGTATTTATTTTGTTTTTTCATATTTTTGAGAAGCGTTTAGAATTTATCTTAATAAAAATAATTAAAAAGTCTGCATAATGCGACAACAGATTTCTATAATTTTCAATTAAGGTAATTAATTTTTGAAAGAATTTAACAAAATTTATTCTAACTCTACTTTACATTTTGTTTAATATACAGCCTCTTTTTTCTCTGGAAACGGTTTATCACTGGCACTTAAATTTTAAAACATTTTGTTTTCCACACTTTTCCTGACGAAGTAGCTTATCAAGACTTAATGCTTATAAAAACTTGAGAATATACAGAAACACCGAGTTAGTTACGTCGATAAAAAAGTTTATGAGGGTAGGAAACTTTTATATTGCGAGGCCTAACTTCTACTTCACCAGTTCTTATTTATTTCACTTTAGTTCATTTGTTACAGTTAGTCTTTTTATTGTTGAAATTTACAAATCTAAAATTGCTTTGCTGTGGCTGTTTAGATTCTATCCTGTGTTAGTTCTTCTACTTTCCCATACCTATTCTACAGCTTTACTATTTTTTAATACGTATGTCCCTACCTTTAGCTCACACCATATATGTTCTTAAGGCGGGATAAGTTCCACCATTATGCTTTTTCTTTTGTTAATAATGTTTTTGAGTACAATTTTCTCTTTACAGAGGCGCAACTAGGGGGCTAGGAGGGGCTTAGCCTCCCAAACCCGAAATTACACCCTTCCCCCCCCCCCCCCCTAGACCGAGCGGTGCATGATTGCATACTTCATTTCTTAAAAATTTGATTTATCCTCAAATCAACTTTATCTTAAGGGTCAGGTCTTAAGCCCCCCCCAAAAGGCACTGTCTAGTTGCGCACTGATAGGTTGGGTTGGGTTCCATGGCTCAGTACTGGGCACAACCCCATTTCTTTTTCACATTAATAGCTTTACTAACAATCCGATCTATATCTTTCCGAGAAATCTCTAGTGAATTTTGTGATTGTGTGTGATTTGTGTGAAAAGGGCAGATCAATCTATATACTTATTTAAAACGCAAAGATAATATTTTGTCTCCCTTATTTTGAAACTTCTGCAAAACATAGCTTGATGATTTTTTTTGAAAGAAAGAACCCTTCTTCTCATTGAGCCATCACTCAGGAGTTTGTGTCTAAGTAAGGCATGAAGTACCAACAAAGTTCAGTTAATTCTGACGTAGGTAATATATAGTTCTTGACACTATAACGAATGACATTTTAATTTTAAATATAGGTCATTAAAGGTAGAGTAGTAACGCTGTAAGCTAAGCACCGCAATGTTATCAGCCTAATGGTAGCCAAGTGCCGCGCCGCTTGCGAGGCATGGGTTAACGCTCAAAGGCTATAACTTTCGAACGGCTCCGAATTTCGTTTTAAAACTTTAGGGTAAGAGCGGATCTATGAGGGGAGGGGGATAAAATTGTTGGATTTATTTAAAAAGTATATCATGAAGTACCTATTGGGCCACCCTATATATTCAGTAATTTGGCCAAATAAAATGTTCTAAGGCTACTCCAAGCCACCCTATGTATTCAGTAATTAGGCCAAATGAAATATTCTAAGGCTATCTGCATAAATAAACTGTAGATGTAAATAAGACTTTGCATAACCACAGAAATAAACAGTTTCTGTTTGATTATTCTTGTGGCATAATGTTACATTACCGCTAAGCCCTTTTTCTGTACGCAGCTCGCTCAAACAGTGTTAACATTAAATATTAATTTCGTCGTTCATTTTGCGTCCTAATTCATTCGGAAACCCGATGTGACTTCAAATAAGCCAAAAAAGTTACTGCTTTCACATATTCCGAAAATACGGACACGAAGACATCTGCATAGATAACAAAGCTTTTTGATTGAAAATTATGGAGGTACGTTAATGAAAAGAATGTATAGATTAAAAGTAACGAGATAATTTGTTTTAATGCTCTTTCCCTTTATACCAGCGAGTTTTTAAATATGAGTTGATTTTTATACTTATATAGTGTCCACAACATGTCCTTATTGTTGATGAAATTGAGTCGAGGGGGAATTTCAGTCAGTGATCATACACTCTTAAAAGTTAATTTCTATTGCATTTTTAATTAAATTATATTAAATATTAGTGTATTGCTTCCCACCCCTTATTAAATATAGGTATATTGGTATCTAATTACAGGTTGTCAGTTTTATGAAATAACTGTAGAGCATGAAGACATAAAAAAGAAGCGTGTAACGTTTCTTACTGTTGTATTTCAAGTAAGTAGTTCAATTGCTATTTGGGTTTTGGAGATTTTCGAGCATGTACGAATGAAACGCGTGAATTCGCGAGATCATGAACTCGAGGTAGAAGTATCGGTCATACCCTCTTGGTTGACGTTTATGACTAGTGAGTTGTCATTCTGAAGGGCTGTGGTCAACAAAGAGCGCCCTTTTTTAAAGGATATTTAAATCTATATAGTTTTATCCCTCCTGTTAAATCAGATTATTCTTTGTTAGGGACTCTAAAAGGGTGAATAGTGTTGATTTTTCTAATTTTTATTAAATACTTTGTGCGCCACTGGTCCCATTTAAAACATGTGTGTGCTTTATTTCTCGAAAACAAATGACCTAGAAAAAATCTGATTAAGCCACAGTAAGTTTAATTTATATCTTTTTGATAACCAAGATACGGGCCTCAAAATGCAAAATTTTGAAAAACACCCCGTATCTTAAAAACTAAGAGGACTAGGAAAATTGTGTTTGCGGCATCTTTTGTTTCTCAAAAAAGTAACACAGTGCCGCCAAAACTGCATCTTTCAATCTTTACGAAAAATGGACACACTGTACGTTTATTTTTGGTAAGTCCATTGATTGGTCATTACCAAGTCGCTTTATTGAACTAAAATTAGTAAACCACCCTCAAGTAAACTGCCCCGCTACATTACAGCTAGTCAATGGCTTTTTGTCATGCATCTTGGCGTTTAGTATAACAACTATTATTTGATGGCAGCAACTGTACGTAAAAATACATTTTTAATTAACAAAAGGCAATAACAGGCAGTAATACAGTTGTAATATTTCAGTATACAAAATATTTAATAAAACAGAATCGTGGTTACAGAAATAAAACAACAGGTACAGCAATATTAAATTGTAAAAATTGTATTTTTATTTTCATTAAACGAAAAATTTAGAAATTATATACAATACTTGGTAACATTTAATGGCTGAGCATACTACCCATAATTGACTTAACTTGAGTCAAGTATAGTATAGTACCTTAATAATAATTATCAGCCACAAATTAAAACACAAAACTTTTAGTCTATTTTTCTCACTCTCCCGCTGTTTCAGGAACAACTTTTGGAAGTTTAGGTTCTTGGCATAATTCTTTTCTTGAAAATTAGTCTCACTAACTCTCATACCATGTTAGAACACAGTGCTTGTTTAAAAATTATTATTATTGAAGTAAAATTTGTGACTGTTTCGCTAGTTCTTTATGGGCACTACATTTAACTACTAAATTTAACACCAATCTTGCTGCAGGGTCGCCCAATTTTGATTAAATGGTTGCGTACCGCTAATGCATCAGTAGCTTTATTTAATCAAGTGTGATTTGCTTTGTCGAACTTAATAAGAAATGATTTAAAATATTTGCGTATCTTTGTTCACTTCATCAGCATGGATTAAAAGTAATAACAAATCTGTATTTTATATAAATAACAATAAAAATTATAAAATTGATTTACAGGTTGAAAAAGAAATATAATTAAAAAATATAATCATGCATCTCTCGAGCTTAATCAATTGAATTTTTTACTGTGGATTTGATCCGTTTAGTATGAACCAAATTCGTTTTAAATACATACTAATTATTTTGTCCGGCTGGTATAACGACCGAATAAGTTTAACCAATCACACACAAAAAATACATCAAATAAATAAATAAATGGACAAAACGTCAACCAATGCCAATTTCCAACAAAATCCAATTTAATCCATCCAGATTTCCATTGTTAATTTATTTTTGCTAATATTTGCTTGTTTAAAATACAGTAAAACACTTCCTAAGCCCTTTGATATGATATTTAATAAATCAACTAATTTCAGAACTTATTAATTGTGAAGAAGTCCGTTATTAATAACCAAGATATTTTTGGTGCATATTCAAGTTCACTTTGTTACAATGCTGGGTATTGAATGGTTCCGAAGTTATGCGAGAATGAGATGAAAAGTTTCCGACCTAACGAAGAAATCAGCAAAATATTGACTGAAATTAGTCATTTATGGCAGCAATTACTTCTAAATATGACAAACTTTTTGCCAGAAAGAATTTTTTTTAAGTTCTTAGACAAATTGAAATCTGATGGAGCCAGATCGGACGAATAGGGTGCATGAGAAGGGTTACCATCCGTCCCGATATATCGGGGAGTTCAAGTCCCGACGTACCGACAAAGGTGTCAAAAATCCCGATCGACGTTATCAAGGTTTTTTTAAATTTAATTTTAATAGGCACGCACGTACCAGCAACCGTGACTTTGAAACGATTTTAAAAAGAAAACTTTTGCGTATAGCGCACTACAATAGCGTGAGGCAGTAGACCTCTATCTTGCGTATTTGTGCGTAGCGTCGCGTCGGTATTCTTTGGATACCAGGTCACTTGACGTCTAGCGGTTACTATTAATGGTCTAAGTTAATTATAAAATTCAACATTTTTGACTGGATGTCGCTGTCTGAAATCCCAGAATGGGAAAAATTGGAAGAAACAATTATATATCTGAAATAGAAGAGTTTGAAAATTTTAGGAGATCACTGTTGTCAACAGTATTTACACTACAAAAAAGAAAAAGATTTGATCCGAACGTAAAGTACCGTAAATTTACAGAAACATCCTGATTTTATTTCCCTATATATTTTTGATAAAATTCACTAATAAAGTAAGTAAATTTGTACACAATATATTCATTATTTTTTAATATCAATAACGTATACCTAAAATTTTCCTTTTAAAACTACTTTATATATTACCGAAATACGTTAATTTCCGTAATCGGAATATAAATTGATTATATTTACCATTCAAAATTGCATAATGTAATATTTAATTTTACTGCCCAATTTTCCTGCACATATTTAGAAAATTTACAGCTGCTAGTAGCAGTATATTTATTTCTTCTTTCTAATTTCTTAATATTATGTAACGAGTTATTCGTACACAATTGTGGATCTTAAATACAAACTGCTGGAAACGGAAAAACATTTTTACTTTTTTTCGTAACTAAAAATATTTGTGCAACACAACACAACTTGGAAAGATCGACAATAATTGCGTATAAAGCAGAACTCGTTACAGAAAAAGAAATTAGGAAACAGAAAGAAATAGAAAGTAAATTTACGTAGATAGTTCCACTGCAGCATTTTATAACTTTTTACTAGAAAAAGTTGGGTATACAAACTATTTACAAAACTGGAAATATGTAGGTAACAAAAGAAAAGATACCAATGTTGGAATTCTAAGCGTATACTGGTGGAAAGAAGGCAATACAAACAAAAAAATAAAATAAATATATGGCTGGGTTTTTTTTAGAGTAAAAATTATAAACTTGGTTTTAAACATATAAAACATTTTTAACAACAAACATATTAAAACATATTTAAGGATATACTTTACAAAAACATTGCTTAATTATTTTTAAACTAATATTACAAAGTCTGCACATAGACATAGTTAAATAATAATATACTCACTTGATTTGTAAAACACAAAATTTATCAAACTAACAACGAACTACACAAAATGCTTGTTTATTGTTGGAAGATTCACAAGGAAATGACGCTAACTAATGCCGGCTTGCGTTTATCTTTGCCGCATTTTCAGTAACAAGTTATGCGATTCCGTCAACAATTGACTTGTATAGACGGGCGTGACAGATTTGCAGAACTTATAATGTAAAAATTGGCGCTAGTTGGTGACGTATAATATTTCGGAATTTAAACTGCATTTTTAATTTGTGATTTTACTTTATTTTGTGAAATTTAGTATTTTATAAATGATTTTCTTTTAGGAATTAAGTTTGCATAACTTATTTTGTGATAATAAAATAGCATAATTTATTAAGGAAAAATAAGCAATATCTTATGGAACCAAACTGTAATTTTACAGTAATTTTTTGCAGTGTTTATCTTAAGAATTTTATGGAAGAAAAAACTCTTTAGAAGAGTGGAAAAACAGTTCGATAGAATATGGTTAAATTACTTAAAAAGCACAGAACATTAGATCAAAAATCGGAGGTACTTAAAATGTGTGACCTGTTCGTAATCCCTGCGCATAATGCAAATTGCGAAAGAATGTTTTCCTTAATCCATCCAGTGCAGTGGTCAAAAGAAAGAAATCCTTTATTAGCTGAGTCCGACCATTCTGCAATCCCAGTATAATTTTAAATTAACATGTGCAGAATTTTACAAGTACATCAAAGATCACAAAGATGTTCTAAAGAAAATAAGCATCGGAGAAATACAAAACGGGGAAATCTTAAAAAACAATCATTTAGTTTTAAGGAATATCAGTTATAAAAAAGATTGTTGCTCCTAATATAGATGTGTTTGTGTTTTGGTATTTAGAGCTAGATAAGATTAAGAAAAATTAACCCCAACTTAATTGACTTCGTTTGAAACTTTAACGGTAGGTATACTAACGAAGAGTGCGGCTGTGTAAATACGTATCAATATTACGTTTAGTAGCGCCCTCTCCGGGTCAAACTGAAAACTTTTCATCCCGTCCTCGTAGAATTTTAGTACATGAAACTGTAAAAAACCGATGAAGCTTTTACAACTACAGTAATAGTTAATAACCAGAAAAATTTTAATCAGAGTATATTTTCTTTATTTTCAGGTAAGTCACAAACTAGCATCAAGCATCAGTGTCATTATTTATCACCGGTAAGTTATGAACATATTTACAAACTAAGACAAGAGATCCGTTTGTCTAGACATTTTTCTACGCAACTAAGTACAATGAATAATTTATAAACTTATTCGCCTGATTTTCTTTATAATTATGATGCTTAAAAACTTTCTGCCCTTTAGGTTAAACTTAATCGAGGCACACCGTGAGCAATGACAAATGAAGTCAGATGTTGTCTGCAGCTAACGTTCTTAAATTCAATCCGTTGTATCTTTTTGCCCCGAATTTTTAACAGCCATCTGATCAATCGTACTGTTGACAACGTGTCAGTCAAAAAATAAGGAGCACGGCCTCGAGTGTATATTCAGTTGCCTGATTAAACCTAACCCGAATCGTTCGTGTGTGATATAAATAGAAAATATTTGTTGTTTGCATAGAGTTCGTTTTATGATTATAGTGTAATTTGTGTGTAATTATTTTTATTAAACTATGAAATTTCTTAAAAACTACCCTATAAGTATTGTATTATGCCAGTATGCAAAGATACCACTGCAAATGCTTCGCACAAAAAATAAAGGGTTTGTTAGTACCCCGAACACTGTTTTGTCTTCTTGTGCTATAATCAGCCCAAGTCAGAAGAAAGCAGTGCAAAGTTATTTAAAAATTGTATACAAATACTAATAAATGTTAGTATCGCCAAATTCAAGTAAACCTATTTTGCTATTTGTTTATATTTACTTTATAATAAGCCCTAACAAAAGTTTGAAGACAGATGTTAATGTTCTTTATGATTTACCACTGTCAAAGTGTAGCGTAAAGTCAATAAAAAGAAAAAAACTTATTTGGAACTTATTAGCACCTAACATTATTTCAAACAAATACCTTTTTGTTTTGTTAGCCCGCAAGTTATCTGATTGTCTTTGTGGTCATTGTTAAACAGCCTTTTTAATTTGATTTATCCTCAAATCAACTTTATCTTAAGGGTCAGGTCTTAAGCCCCCCCCAAAAGGCACTGTCTAGTTGCGCACTGATAGGTTGGGTTGGGTTCCATGGCTCAGTACTGGGCACAACCCCATTTCTTTTTCACATTAATAGCTTTACTAACAATCCGATCTATATCTTTCCGAGAAATCTCTAGTGAATTTTGTGATTGTGTGTGATTTGTGTGAAAAGGGCAGATCAATCTATATACTTATTTAAAACGCAAAGATAATATTTTGTCTCCCTTATTTTGAAACTTCTGCAAAACATAGCTTGATGATTTTTTTTGAAAGAAAGAACCCTTCTTCTCATTGAGCCATCACTCAGGAGTTTGTGTCTAAGTAAGGCATGAAGTACCAACAAAGTTCAGTTAATTCTGACGTAGGTAATATATAGTTCTTGACACTATAACGAATGACATTTTAATTTTAAATATAGGTCATTAAAGGTAGAGTAGTAACGCTGTAAGCTAAGCACCGCAATGTTATCAGCCTAATGGTAGCCAAGTGCCGCGCCGCTTGCGAGGCATGGGTTAACGCTCAAAGGCTATAACTTTCGAACGGCTCCGAATTTCGTTTTAAAACTTTAGGGTAAGAGCGGATCTATGAGGGGAGGGGGATAAAATTGTTGGATTTATTTAAAAAGTATATCATGAAGTACCTATTGGGCCACCCTATATATTCAGTAATTTGGCCAAATAAAATGTTCTAAGGCTACTCCAAGCCACCCTATGTATTCAGTAATTAGGCCAAATGAAATATTCTAAGGCTATCTGCATAAATAAACTGTAGATGTAAATAAGACTTTGCATAACCACAGAAATAAACAGTTTCTGTTTGATTATTCTTGTGGCATAATGTTACATTACCGCTAAGCCCTTTTTCTGTACGCAGCTCGCTCAAACAGTGTTAACATTAAATATTAATTTCGTCGTTCATTTTGCGTCCTAATTCATTCGGAAACCCGATGTGACTTCAAATAAGCCAAAAAAGTTACTGCTTTCACATATTCCGAAAATACGGACACGAAGACATCTGCATAGATAACAAAGCTTTTTGATTGAAAATTATGGAGGTACGTTAATGAAAAGAATGTATAGATTAAAAGTAACGAGATAATTTGTTTTAATGCTCTTTCCCTTTATACCAGCGAGTTTTTAAATATGAGTTGATTTTTATACTTATATAGTGTCCACAACATGTCCTTATTGTTGATGAAATTGAGTCGAGGGGGAATTTCAGTCAGTGATCATACACTCTTAAAAGTTAATTTCTATTGCATTTTTAATTAAATTATATTAAATATTAGTGTATTGCTTCCCACCCCTTATTAAATATAGGTATATTGGTATCTAATTACAGGTTGTCAGTTTTATGAAATAACTGTAGAGCATGAAGACATAAAAAAGAAGCGTGTAACGTTTCTTACTGTTGTATTTCAAGTAAGTAGTTCAATTGCTATTTGGGTTTTGGAGATTTTCGAGCATGTACGAATGAAACGCGTGAATTCGCGAGATCATGAACTCGAGGTAGAAGTATCGGTCATACCCTCTTGGTTGACGTTTATGACTAGTGAGTTGTCATTCTGAAGGGCTGTGGTCAACAAAGAGCGCCCTTTTTTAAAGGATATTTAAATCTATATAGTTTTATCCCTCCTGTTAAATCAGATTATTCTTTGTTAGGGACTCTAAAAGGGTGAATAGTGTTGATTTTTCTAATTTTTATTAAATACTTTGTGCGCCACTGGTCCCATTTAAAACATGTGTGTGCTTTATTTCTCGAAAACAAATGACCTAGAAAAAATCTGATTAAGCCACAGTAAGTTTAATTTATATCTTTTTGATAACCAAGATACGGGCCTCAAAATGCAAAATTTTGAAAAACACCCCGTATCTTAAAAACTAAGAGGACTAGGAAAATTGTGTTTGCGGCATCTTTTGTTTCTCAAAAAAGTAACACAGTGCCGCCAAAACTGCATCTTTCAATCTTTACGAAAAATGGACACACTGTACGTTTATTTTTGGTAAGTCCATTGATTGGTCATTACCAAGTCGCTTTATTGAACTAAAATTAGTAAACCACCCTCAAGTAAACTGCCCCGCTACATTACAGCTAGTCAATGGCTTTTTGTCATGCATCTTGGCGTTTAGTATAACAACTATTATTTGATGGCAGCAACTGTACGTAAAAATACATTTTTAATTAACAAAAGGCAATAACAGGCAGTAATACAGTTGTAATATTTCAGTATACAAAATATTTAATAAAACAGAATCGTGGTTACAGAAATAAAACAACAGGTACAGCAATATTAAATTGTAAAAATTGTATTTTTATTTTCATTAAACGAAAAATTTAGAAATTATATACAATACTTGGTAACATTTAATGGCTGAGCATACTACCCATAATTGACTTAACTTGAGTCAAGTATAGTATAGTACCTTAATAATAATTATCAGCCACAAATTAAAACACAAAACTTTTAGTCTATTTTTCTCACTCTCCCGCTGTTTCAGGAACAACTTTTGGAAGTTTAGGTTCTTGGCATAATTCTTTTCTTGAAAATTAGTCTCACTAACTCTCATACCATGTTAGAACACAGTGCTTGTTTAAAAATTATTATTATTGAAGTAAAATTTGTGACTGTTTCGCTAGTTCTTTATGGGCACTACATTTAACTACTAAATTTAACACCAATCTTGCTGCAGGGTCGCCCAATTTTGATTAAATGGTTGCGTACCGCTAATGCATCAGTAGCTTTATTTAATCAAGTGTGATTTGCTTTGTCGAACTTAATAAGAAATGATTTAAAATATTTGCGTATCTTTGTTCACTTCATCAGCATGGATTAAAAGTAATAACAAATCTGTATTTTATATAAATAACAATAAAAATTATAAAATTGATTTACAGGTTGAAAAAGAAATATAATTAAAAAATATAATCATGCATCTCTCGAGCTTAATCAATTGAATTTTTTACTGTGGATTTGATCCGTTTAGTATGAACCAAATTCGTTTTAAATACATACTAATTATTTTGTCCGGCTGGTATAACGACCGAATAAGTTTAACCAATCACACACAAAAAATACATCAAATAAATAAATAAATGGACAAAACGTCAACCAATGCCAATTTCCAACAAAATCCAATTTAATCCATCCAGATTTCCATTGTTAATTTATTTTTGCTAATATTTGCTTGTTTAAAATACAGTAAAACACTTCCTAAGCCCTTTGATATGATATTTAATAAATCAACTAATTTCAGAACTTATTAATTGTGAAGAAGTCCGTTATTAATAACCAAGATATTTTTGGTGCATATTCAAGTTCACTTTGTTACAATGCTGGGTATTGAATGGTTCCGAAGTTATGCGAGAATGAGATGAAAAGTTTCCGACCTAACGAAGAAATCAGCAAAATATTGACTGAAATTAGTCATTTATGGCAGCAATTACTTCTAAATATGACAAACTTTTTGCCAGAAAGAATTTTTTTTAAGTTCTTAGACAAATTGAAATCTGATGGAGCCAGATCGGACGAATAGGGTGCATGAGAAGGGTTACCATCCGTCCCGATATATCGGGGAGTTCAAGTCCCGACGTACCGACAAAGGTGTCAAAAATCCCGATCGACGTTATCAAGGTTTTTTTAAATTTAATTTTAATAGGCACGCACGTACCAGCAACCGTGACTTTGAAACGATTTTAAAAAGAAAACTTTTGCGTATAGCGCACTACAATAGCGTGAGGCAGTAGACCTCTATCTTGCGTATTTGTGCGTAGCGTCGCGTCGGTATTCTTTGGATACCAGGTCACTTGACGTCTAGCGGTTACTATTAATGGTCTAAGTTAATTATAAAATTCAACATTTTTGACTGGATGTCGCTGTCTGAAATCCCAGAATGGGAAAAATTGGAAGAAACAATTATATATCTGAAATAGAAGAGTTTGAAAATTTTAGGAGATCACTGTTGTCAACAGTATTTACACTACAAAAAAGAAAAAGATTTGATCCGAACGTAAAGTACCGTAAATTTACAGAAACATCCTGATTTTATTTCCCTATATATTTTTGATAAAATTCACTAATAAAGTAAGTAAATTTGTACACAATATATTCATTATTTTTTAATATCAATAACGTATACCTAAAATTTTCCTTTTAAAACTACTTTATATATTACCGAAATACGTTAATTTCCGTAATCGGAATATAAATTGATTATATTTACCATTCAAAATTGCATAATGTAATATTTAATTTTACTGCCCAATTTTCCTGCACATATTTAGAAAATTTACAGCTGCTAGTAGCAGTATATTTATTTCTTCTTTCTAATTTCTTAATATTATGTAACGAGTTATTCGTACACAATTGTGGATCTTAAATACAAACTGCTGGAAACGGAAAAACATTTTTACTTTTTTTCGTAACTAAAAATATTTGTGCAACACAACACAACTTGGAAAGATCGACAATAATTGCGTATAAAGCAGAACTCGTTACAGAAAAAGAAATTAGGAAACAGAAAGAAATAGAAAGTAAATTTACGTAGATAGTTCCACTGCAGCATTTTATAACTTTTTACTAGAAAAAGTTGGGTATACAAACTATTTACAAAACTGGAAATATGTAGGTAACAAAAGAAAAGATACCAATGTTGGAATTCTAAGCGTATACTGGTGGAAAGAAGGCAATACAAACAAAAAAATAAAATAAATATATGGCTGGGTTTTTTTTAGAGTAAAAATTATAAACTTGGTTTTAAACATATAAAACATTTTTAACAACAAACATATTAAAACATATTTAAGGATATACTTTACAAAAACATTGCTTAATTATTTTTAAACTAATATTACAAAGTCTGCACATAGACATAGTTAAATAATAATATACTCACTTGATTTGTAAAACACAAAATTTATCAAACTAACAACGAACTACACAAAATGCTTGTTTATTGTTGGAAGATTCACAAGGAAATGACGCTAACTAATGCCGGCTTGCGTTTATCTTTGCCGCATTTTCAGTAACAAGTTATGCGATTCCGTCAACAATTGACTTGTATAGACGGGCGTGACAGATTTGCAGAACTTATAATGTAAAAATTGGCGCTAGTTGGTGACGTATAATATTTCGGAATTTAAACTGCATTTTTAATTTGTGATTTTACTTTATTTTGTGAAATTTAGTATTTTATAAATGATTTTCTTTTAGGAATTAAGTTTGCATAACTTATTTTGTGATAATAAAATAGCATAATTTATTAAGGAAAAATAAGCAATATCTTATGGAACCAAACTGTAATTTTACAGTAATTTTTTGCAGTGTTTATCTTAAGAATTTTATGGAAGAAAAAACTCTTTAGAAGAGTGGAAAAACAGTTCGATAGAATATGGTTAAATTACTTAAAAAGCACAGAACATTAGATCAAAAATCGGAGGTACTTAAAATGTGTGACCTGTTCGTAATCCCTGCGCATAATGCAAATTGCGAAAGAATGTTTTCCTTAATCCATCCAGTGCAGTGGTCAAAAGAAAGAAATCCTTTATTAGCTGAGTCCGACCATTCTGCAATCCCAGTATAATTTTAAATTAACATGTGCAGAATTTTACAAGTACATCAAAGATCACAAAGATGTTCTAAAGAAAATAAGCATCGGAGAAATACAAAACGGGGAAATCTTAAAAAACAATCATTTAGTTTTAAGGAATATCAGTTATAAAAAAGATTGTTGCTCCTAATATAGATGTGTTTGTGTTTTGGTATTTAGAGCTAGATAAGATTAAGAAAAATTAACCCCAACTTAATTGACTTCGTTTGAAACTTTAACGGTAGGTATACTAACGAAGAGTGCGGCTGTGTAAATACGTATCAATATTACGTTTAGTAGCGCCCTCTCCGGGTCAAACTGAAAACTTTTCATCCCGTCCTCGTAGAATTTTAGTACATGAAACTGTAAAAAACCGATGAAGCTTTTACAACTACAGTAATAGTTAATAACCAGAAAAATTTTAATCAGAGTATATTTTCTTTATTTTCAGGTAAGTCACAAACTAGCATCAAGCATCAGTGTCATTATTTATCACCGGTAAGTTATGAACATATTTACAAACTAAGACAAGAGATCCGTTTGTCTAGACATTTTTCTACGCAACTAAGTACAATGAATAATTTATAAACTTATTCGCCTGATTTTCTTTATAATTATGATGCTTAAAAACTTTCTGCCCTTTAGGTTAAACTTAATCGAGGCACACCGTGAGCAATGACAAATGAAGTCAGATGTTGTCTGCAGCTAACGTTCTTAAATTCAATCCGTTGTATCTTTTTGCCCCGAATTTTTAACAGCCATCTGATCAATCGTACTGTTGACAACGTGTCAGTCAAAAAATAAGGAGCACGGCCTCGAGTGTATATTCAGTTGCCTGATTAAACCTAACCCGAATCGTTCGTGTGTGATATAAATAGAAAATATTTGTTGTTTGCATAGAGTTCGTTTTATGATTATAGTGTAATTTGTGTGTAATTATTTTTATTAAACTATGAAATTTCTTAAAAACTACCCTATAAGTATTGTATTATGCCAGTATGCAAAGATACCACTGCAAATGCTTCGCACAAAAAATAAAGGGTTTGTTAGTACCCCGAACACTGTTTTGTCTTCTTGTGCTATAATCAGCCCAAGTCAGAAGAAAGCAGTGCAAAGTTATTTAAAAATTGTATACAAATACTAATAAATGTTAGTATCGCCAAATTCAAGTAAACCTATTTTGCTATTTGTTTATATTTACTTTATAATAAGCCCTAACAAAAGTTTGAAGACAGATGTTAATGTTCTTTATGATTTACCACTGTCAAAGTGTAGCGTAAAGTCAATAAAAAGAAAAAAACTTATTTGGAACTTATTAGCACCTAACATTATTTCAAACAAATACCTTTTTGTTTTGTTAGCCCGCAAGTTATCTGATTGTCTTTGTGGTCATTGTTAAACAGCCTTTTTAATCAGTTGAAATGTTTCCTATCCACGAAATCTCGTAATCTTCGTGAAACACTCAAGGAAATAACACTCAAATTTACAATACACCAGCCATAATAACAATTTGCAAGTTTTGAATTTTATATGAAAATTCGTAAAGGAAAATCGTTGTATTTCTTAATAAAAACTAAAATAAATGGTTAAAAACAACTGCCACAAATATTTCATTTATGTAGAGAATATAAAAAAAAATTCTACAGATTTATTTAGATTACAGGCGTATTGCCTATTATATCTTAATCGACCTTGATGTGCACTTTCAACTTTTTATTGTAGCATAACAAAAGTAATATCTATTAGAAGTAAAATATTCCAGTTTGATGTTGGGTCTCGCATAAAATAGTAGGAAAAATAAACAACTTTGAAATGCAGTGGAGAAGTATTAATATTTAATTCTTCAGCTGGTCTTGGGTTTCATTTATCTCTGGTGCATCGTTTTCTTTGATGATTCTGGTTACAAAAATAAATTTCCAAAGAAAGAGGTCTCGCAGGTGGTGTTATATTAAAATATTTCAGTCACGCTGTTGCTAAGTCAAAGTTTAAATGTTTGAAACTGTAATGACAAAGATGAAATGAGAATTTAATTTATTTATTCAGTTGGCACACTTTGTCCCCAAACACAATTAAAAATATTTGCTTGTAGCCTGTTCCTTTTCAGTATTTTAATTGGAGTGTGTCATTTAATCGAATTAAACCATTATTTAAATTGAGAACAGGAATGGACTTATAAAAATAAACAGGTTTTAACTTTAAAGCCTAAACTTCCAGAAATATTTTTATTTATTTTTAACAAACGCACGTATACATTTAGTAATTCATTCAAATCTTATGATGTGGGATCTACGTCAATTGACCCAAAGTCAATTGGCCGTGGTCAACCGAAAGTCAATTGGCCGAATACGTCAATGGCCAAATCTGTCAATGGGTCGAATCCATATATTTATAAATTATGATATGGTAAATAGATGCAAAGTTAAAATTACACAAAAAACGAAGGGTATAAATAATAATACATAGAAATCAAGCAAAAAAGGTAAGTAGTTAGATCTATTAGAAAAAACACATCAAAATGAATTAGAGCAAAAAAGTAGTTATAAAAGGTATTGTTATAAAGACCATCAGTAATCTGGTATTCTGCCGATTATTTATTATTATTTATGGGGTAGATTTTAGGAAATTTCATTGTTTAATAGAAATAATTACACGCAAATTAGACTATAATCAAAAACAAACTTTACTCAGACACCAACGTTCATTTTCTTAAGAAGGTTTAAGATTTAGTACTGGTTTAAATTAAGATCTTATAGTTGATCAGTTATGCTTTGACAAGTTTTTGTTCTCTCATTGGTAATAAGTCGCCATTGAAAACGTATGAATTATTCTGGTATTTCAGCGATTTGTTTGGTTTTCAAATGAATTTCTTCTTGGAACGGGTTGCTAGAATGATTTTTTTCCCAGTGCCATATTATTGTCGAAAGAACGTACTAAAATTGTCATTTTTACTTAAACTTAGAAACAAATTCATAGTATAAAACTTAGTTGTCGTCTTACACTTGTCAGTTTAAAACTTTAGGTTGTCAAATTAGACCGGACTAGCGTTGTAGGATCTGGCTGTTGATGTTTTCTATTTACATCACAGATAAACGATTCGGGTTTGATGGGATGAGTATAGGCAACTGAATGTACACTCGAGGCCGTGCTCCTTATATTTTAACAGGTACTTGACTAATAATTGTTGACAGTTGATCACATGGCGATTAAAAATTCCAAACAGAAAGATAATAAGGATTATTTTAGGAACGTAGCACGACACAGCGACGCATGCTTAGTTTAGACTAGACATCATTTGTCGGCGCGCTCAAATGGCTGCTATTACAATTGTAGAGGATAAGGTCCAAATTTGGGCTACCATTTACTTTTTCGGGTATATTTTCTAATTAGTTTGAGAACATATTAATTAAACACAATATACATGGAACATGCATGACTGAGTTGTTAAAACATTTAAAAAAAATGACATACCTTATTTATGTTTATAAGCATAAGAAATATCCTTATCACAAATTTTGAAGGTAGGTTCTGAATTTGGGATGCTCCAAAAATTTTGAAAAAAGCAAGCGAAGTTTTTATTATGTGAAAAAATTGTTAGATACTTAAAAATTACACAGCACAAGAAATATAATTCTAAAAACTAGTTGTTTCAACTAAAATATGGTATGGATAATTAATTCACATTCACATTCGACACCGGTGCATTCATTATGGGCCCACATAGAACACACAACCCATAACTCCCCCTTGGTATCATCAGAGAATTTTCCATCACAGACCAAAGAGTTCGTATCCTTGTCTCCTGGGTTTCTCTGACCAGGAGTTACGTCCTGGTCGCTCTCTATTATCAATTGTACAAGATAATCTTGAGATTCCTCTGAATATGAAACCTGCCTCTTTCTTTTTGATGGTTCTTTTCCTTTTTTTTTGTTATCTTTTTTTCTCTGGTCTTTTTTAGACCGGTTTTTGTTTGTTTCTTTTTTTTCATGTCGTCATTGTCATTGAACGTCACTTTTCGCTTGCCTTGACTTTCTTTATGTATTCTTTATTTTTACGTTTCTCTAAAGACTCGATTAATGTAATTTTTGTATGGACTTTCAGTTATAATACATGCTCCGGTAGTCTTTCGACCTCGATTACTGAATTTTTTTGTTTATAGTAGGGAGTGGTGAAATGTCAAGAGGGCTCACAATATTTGAGGCTGCTGTTTGCTCAATTATGTGGGGCGAATCTACAGCCTGTTTTGAGGTTTCAGGTTCCAGGCAATGTTTGCTAAGTTTTTTGGGGTGAACCATCAGTCTGTTTCTGCGGGTCCAGGTAATGGTTGCTGACTGTTTTGAGGTGAAACATCAGTGCGTTTTGAGGTTCCAGGCAATGGTCATAAGTCTGGTCTAAATTTGGGCTACTAGTCCAATTTTAGACCCGATATAGTAGCCTGAATTTGGAACATTTCGATATTAATGTAGTATTATTAGGTGGTATGACGTTCTTAAACGCTACAATTTTATGTTGCCTTAAAGCCCTAACTATCAGTAATGCGGTGTCCATAAAGGCATCGCTCAGGATTAAATTTATAAAATTAAAGTAAGCATATCTAATAAAGTTTTGTTGACTCCAAAAACGAAAAAAACTCACGTGCCGACTTATCTATTTGCTTACTACCTCGAAACTGAATGGCACTGCTTCCTTTGTCTTAGAGTAACCGGTTCACAGTTATTTACCTAGATGGCAGCTCATAATGCGAATAAACTTAATAGCCCGATTTTAGACCCTAGCCTAATTTTGGACCTTCTCCCCTAATAAATTATACCGAAAATTTAAAAACAATCTTAGTTACATGATCCTAGTAATTTTCTTAAAAATAACATTTTGTGATTTTTAATGACTTGAACACTTTACGTAATAAGAAAATATATCATATTCTCTATTATAACAATATTCAATAGCGCCGGCCCTCCTTGTCATAGTGTTTAAACTTCCCTGTGTATGTAGCTAAGTTTAATTTAGTCGCCTCATATACAATTCATGAACGCGCCTCTGAAACTCTATCTCCTAATCAAAACAACAAAATCCCATTTAGACTCTTTAAAATGTAATTTACCTAAAACCTGGGTAAGAATAATTTATACAACTCCAAATCCCTGAATGTGATAGACAGAACACTAGACTGGTAAAAACATTTTCGTTTTCAATTCTGTCACAAGTTGGGAAGTTTCTGTTTAACAAGAATTACGCTTTTCACGCTTGAAGAAAATAATAATTTCGTAACGTCTCGACTTTCGATTTAAAAACTTAATGGAGTATTTTCTCCGTGGGAATTATCTTACAGTTTAAACGCCTACGAAATTATAAAATATATTTTTTCGAATAGCTCTAAAAACTTTTAAATTAGCAATTAATTTAACTTTAATAATTTTACCTTGAAACGCGAAATGTTTTTTCTAATGAGTGGGCTGCATAAGATTATTTCAAACCGCTCTAAAAACGACATTTCCAAAATTGTATGTTAGAGTTTAGTATACTTTTTTAAACAAAAAAAATTTAATTAATGAAAACCAAAATAATGTTTATATTTTACGTTTTTGCAAGTAAAAACAAAATTTCGATGAAAGTCTTTTTGTTCACGAACGAGCTTTCTATATATAGAAAACGTGTATAATATTTCATGCAGATCGATTTAATGGTTTTCGAGATATCGTACTCACCGCCAAGCGGTTTTTAAAAAAAAATGCGATGTCGACAAAAAACTTTCAAAATTTTAGGCTTCTTTCACACGGACGGTTTTCTGCCGTGGTCGTGCAGCGATCGTGTCGTGAAAAAAAAACTGTGCTTGTATTTACACGTGTACGGTTCCGATTAGAATCGTGTGGTGTGAAAGCTTTCATTTAAAACAATGCTATACGATATCGTTGCCGTACACGACCACGGCAGAAAACCGTCCGTGTGAAAGAAGCCTTAGGCTTCTTTCACACGGACGGTTTTCTGTCGTGGCCGTGCAGCGATCGTGTCGTGGAAAAAAAACTGTGCTTGTATTTACACGTGTACGGTTCCGATTAAAATCGTGTGGTGTGAAAGCTTTCATTTAAAACAATGCTATACGATATCGTTGCCGTACACGACCACGGCAGAAAACCGTCCGTGTGAAAGAAGCCTTAGGCTTCTTTCACACGGACGGTTTTCTGTCGTGGCCGTGCAGCGATCGTGTCGTGGAAAAAAAAACTGTGCTTGTATTTACACGTGTACGGTTCCGATTAAAATCGTGTGGTGTAAAAGCTTTCATTTAAAACAATGCTATACGATATCGTTGCCGTACACGACCACGACAGAAAACCGTCCGTGTGAAAGTAGCCTTAGGTTTCATTCTAACGGTAATACCAAATCCAACGTTGCTTTTTATACTAAAGCTTTGGTTTTAAAAATCTTTCAGTAGTACCTTTCCTAATTATACTATCTAAAAGGACTGCTTATCAAAATGATACGTCATGCCAACTGAATCTAGCTTATTTTTGAATAATGTAATGAAAAGCATACTAATCTTGACCGAAATCAAAAAGCATTTTTAAAAGTGAAACTACCTGGCAAATATACATTTTTCCCAAAATTATAAATTCACTTACCTTGAAAGACACAAAAATAGGATTAACAAAAGTACACAACAACTGGACATAATTTTTTATTCTATTTTGCTATTTTATTCTCGTTTGTTTATTCACCAGTAACAGTTTTTAATACTAATTTAAGGGATTGAAAAACCTAATATTTTTGACTTATTTCTTGCTAGATTTTAACAAAGCCACACTGTGCGTCGCCGTCGTGTCGGCTGATCATATCTTAGTTAAACCATTATATTATAAAATCATATAAATTCATTTTATATTGCATCTAAATAGTGCAACTTAGCCAAAAATGTTTTCCATTTCTATAAAACAAATGTCTACTTCAGGTTTAACCGGAGTAGTTTCGGAAACTGAATTGGAACCGAAGTAGTTCTAATAGAATATGGTATATTCTTGGATAGAGGAGGAGAAACTAGGATAGAAAAGTACAAGCTATTTTTTCTTAGATGTCGGTTTACATGACATCCACGAGAAATTTTTGAAAATATTGTTTTGAGAAATTAATTTTTAAAAGTACCTTTTTTGTCAATACAATTTAAGTGGACTTTTTGAAATAATTTTGTTCAAAAATTGAGTTTGCTCAAATTTGCTTAGATTTCTGGCTCAGATTTTTTTTTGTCTGTTTTATCTACCTTTCCTAAAGGTTTCAAATTAGTTATTATATTTTAAACCTAAAAACAGTTAGCATTACTACTCAAACCCATATATTGTGAACATATTGTTTAACTTGGCCAGGACCATAACATCCTTATTTTATACCGAAATTTCAAAAAAAAATTAATTTTCAAAATACCGGACTTTCGAAAGAGGTATTTATGGAAAAAGTGTATTTTTAAAATGAGTGTTTTTCGGGAAAAAAATTGAAACATTTTTTTACAAAAACTATTTTCAAAGAATTTCTTTATATCCGGTGAATATTACAGCTGTTATTTTTATAATTCCAATATCTCGATAAACTTAGATGTATGGTATATTATATGAAATATCTAGAATTTCAATTTTGCTGTGGGTCCTGCTTTTATGAACCACACTCTATAATATAAAATTCAATGAAAATGCATAAAACTGTAAAATAAACGTCAGAGCGTTAAATTAAACAAGAAATGTTGTATTCGAGATCCATTTTTTCCATGCACAGTGTAGTTTTTTTATCTTCTTAGAACCCATGAAGGCAGAAAACCTAAGTACTAAGGTACTCTGAGTCGTATGTATATCGCACAAACGACTCACACACCTAGTGCTGAAAAATCTCTAAGGATTTCACCAGCCGTTTTAAGAGGGAGTATGGGGTGGTTATTTTATATAAATTTATTTTCATTTTAAAAATTACCAGAAAACAAAACGAACAATAAAATTGCTTCTAATATGCCATTTATCTCTTCTGGACATGAAAATTTATTTCCATATTATTCTCACGCTGCAAATGCAGCAGTGTCTACGTGGACCTCGGCAATATATCATTTAATATGCCATGCATTGTTATTTAATGTATTATTTTGAGATTTGGTTTCGAACCAAGAAGAGAATATTAATTGTATTTATTGCTCATATAATCAAAAATAATGAATTTTAATACTGTATATTAATGCCACTAACTAAGACAAATGAAAGCGTGGTTTCTAACAAACTCTTTTTGTTTTAAACTCAATTATGCCACGGACAAATTTTTATAAATTGAGAAACACCGAAAAGAGAATTCTATAATCAAAAATAAAGCACTCTACTTAAGTATATACAGTATACAGTGCTTGTATTTACAGATACAATAAACTCATGGCCAGAATTTTTTTTTGTATTACTTTGTTTAGCCAATAACACACGTTACTTGGGATACGAAATTAATTTCCTAACAGAAGTATAATATTTTCCAAAATAATAAAATATTCTCCCCCCCCCCCCTCCATGTCATCTCATCTTTCCGCCCTTATCTGATACAATGCACATAGATTTCAAGCTTAAGTACTAACGTACCGTGGTGGGCGTCTGAAGAGAAGGAAAATGTATGAATGAGCGAGAGAAGTCGGAAGTGGGATGTTCTAGGCTTTTGTAGCTGGACCACAAATTTCTAAAAAGAAATAGATTACCTACCTACTTCCCATAAGACCCATTGTTAATAAAATGGCACACATAAGCACAGGACGGCTATCTGAGGGATTCAAGTTTAGATGCCGGCACGTTGGCAACTTGGTTACTTAAAATATGTCACCAACAAACAATATTACCGACTTGAATATCTCTTGGGTGCGTTCGGATTTACGCACTGCTTTTCGCTCAACATTTTCTCCTGTTTATATTAAATAATTGTAGCGCAGAATAGCTTTAAAACAATAACCTTAACTAGCACAGCATTTGAAGTTATTTTACATTATAAGATCCTAACACTTATATTTTATACATTTGCTTTTAAAATTACCGCTCATCAGCTTTCACGAGGTAAGCGCTGCTGCCAACACACATTCTAGTACCCAACCTAATAAAAATTAAATCCTCCATGTGGCCGCCTATGCCTGCGTGCGCCATTTTTGAAAACTTCTCGGTATTCTATTTTTTTTAGAGGCGTGTGAGCTGAACAATAACACATACGTAACGTGCTTCTTGTGAATTGTTCTGAGCCAAATTAAAAATTTTGAAAAACGCGTAAGAGCAAAAATTGTTCCTTACATCGTGAGAAATATTTTTTGTCAAAGACTTTTTCTCTAAAACCAAAGCAGTTATTAGGAAATAAAGAATTAAATTGTTTATAACAATTGACCGCTCTAGAGTTTTCCAATGCTGATAATTTTCATTTCATCTACACCTAATTCTTAATGTTCATGATTTTTTTCAGATGTTTCTAAGCGAGCCTTTTGGTAATAAGGGTGAGGGACAGCAATTTTTAAGCATTTTTCTCAAAAAATATTTTAAAAAAATGCATGAAAAAACATCATATATATTGTTAAATTCGTGCTTCAATAAGATTTCATTTGATACTCTACACGATGCCCTTGAAACTTTTTTTCCCACTTTACCCCCTGAAGTTAACCCCCATTACTAAAATTCAACTTTTTATACTTCACGTCTATAATTGGGCCACCACACTCTATCAGCGTGCTAAATTTCAAATTTTTACGTCGAATAGTTTCAGAGAAAATCTCCTGTGACCATGGATTTATTATAATAAGGATTCGATGTCCGTATACTGTGAGCGTATCGAACGTGAAGCCTTATATTTTGTTGTTTGTTTTTGTTTTTGTTATTCTCTTGGGGGAGCAGTTTACGAACTACGAACATAGACAAGACTACGAATTACTACGTAATTGAATCAAGAATCTACAGTAGAAAGAGATAAAATAGCATTGGAGTGTTGGAGCTCAGAAGTCTTACTGTCTGTTATGGTTGTTTAGGAAAACGGCTGAACCTCGGTCTGAACACTCGGTTACACGTACGTCTTTGTCTAATGAACTAGAAAAGAAAAAGTGCGACGTATAGATTTATATAGATTTATAAATGACTCGGAGCGACTTTAAATAAACACCTTTAGAAATAACATAACCTAGACCTAAATAATCAAACCTTTTTAACTTAAATTTATTATTATTTAGCAGAAAAATAAAATATTTTAGGGCTTTTATTACTTTTAGTAAATCTTGTGATGCTTCTAACGTATTTTTGTACAAAAATACAAGGTAAAATAAGATGTGGCCAATGTTTACAAATTGTGTTTACAGTGTCGTTTAGAATGGTTTGTTTTGGCTTCAAAGAATGTGAAATCATCCCGTATCGAGTCCTAATAAATCCATGCCTGTGACAGACAGACGAACAGATGGAAGTGATTCCATCAGTGTTCCGTTTCACGGAGCACTAAAAATGATATTTACATATTAAAACAAAGTGTCTAAAGGGTTTTTTGAAAATACCATTATGAATTCGGTTAATTTTGTCAATTCATATTCGTGAAAATTAAATAAAGGAAATATCCCTTTACCAAAAAGAAATTAAGGAAAGTGGAAAATTTTCCTCTCTGATAAAAAAAATTGTTTACAAAATATGTTTCGCAGTATTTTACCTCAGTTTTGTTTTTAAAATAAAAACAACTCTCGGTTCGAATGTAACAGATTGTTTTGACGTTTGGCAGTGGGTTGCTCAATTATTTGTGTATTTCATATATATTTTCATAAATATGTTTTTATTTCTTAAAGAATTTGTGTTTAGATGTGTTTTTAACGAAATATTGTATTTATAAATTAGTTGATAAGGTGATTGAATAAAGTTGTATTGTGCAAACTTTTCTGGATTACTTAGTATTATTATATTACCTTGATCATGTAAAAAAGTTTGGTGTTAAAATCATTTTTCTCGTGTTTCAAGTATTGAGTTCGCTTTTCATTTAAAAAAATTCCAAATAACATCGGCATGTTTCTAAATATAGTATTATTCAAAATTTATGGGAATATAAAAAACTAAAACAAGAAACCATTTCAATAATACATTAGCAATCTTTACGTGGTTAAAGCTTTACACTGCTAATATTTTTTTAGACAGTCACTCATCTAATTTGCATTTAATCATAGCGTACCTAAAGGCTAAATACTGACGGCAGCCCTATATCTCTACGTTAAGGACATGCTCTCTTCTACTGTCAACCACATCCATCATTATTCTGACGATGGTGCTCTCTATGTTCATCGTCAAGGCCGACCAAAACGATACCAATCGTTTTCGGATGGAAAACGGTGACGTCATGGTATCATTTAAAATTAAACTTTTTTTCCCAAATTACAAAATATTTTTTTCTTTACCAAAACATTCCTAGTAGGCTCACTATTAAAAACGCTAAACTTGGCATGGGTCCCATAAGTAGCATCAGAGATATACAATTTCAAAATTTCCAATTACGCCCTTGCTGACTGACTGACTGACTAGCTGACTGACTGATTGGCTGAAGTCTCAACGCACAGCCCACACCGCTGGGCCTAAATTGAAATTTTCCACAGAGGTTTCTTATCTAACATAGGCATACACTAAGAAATGATTTTCCAAAATTCAACCCCTAAGGGGGTGCAACAGGGGTTCAAACTTTGTATGGCGAAAAAATATATATTGAACGAAATTTTTTCAAGGAAAATCGGATAGTTTTCTGAAAGTTGATGCTTGTGTGATGGATGGCATCTTATTCGTCTTTAAAATTTCGTTACTAATACTTATTATTCATTGTAACGTAAAAATAAACATACAGCCAAATATGCTTACTTACTTAGATTTAACAATACTTACCTTTAATGATACCTATTTGTGGAAAATTTTTAATTAACTTTGCACTAGGTATGTGTACTTTCTTCGAACATCAGCGGTTCTGGAACGTCAAAAATGATGTTTTCAGGGCACTGGCAGTGGTATTTTTTAATGAATTTTATTGTTTAATAAAAAAATTATACACAAATTACACTGTAACAAGCGTAACACAAACAACTGTCTGGGCAAATAAGGCGGCTCACCACATGCTTCTCGTCTAAAACGCACACCTCTGTTTCCGAAGTTAAATTCCTCATCTGATTGTTTGATGTCGTGTTGCGAAGAGAGAAAAATACGTCGGATATGTGACGCTAGGAAATGTGGATGTTTTTTGTGTTGCATAACGAATCTGTTCAACTTTAGGTCTTGTAGACTAACACTTTGCCACTCTTAAGCATACAATGTTACAAATAATAACAACACACAGTTTGGTAAATCAATATTATCAAAAAATTTTCACTTGCTTTCGGACTGTCACCGAAGTTGTCGATTCATATACGCTTGTATGTGCCACCCCTAGTTTTAGCTTTACGTTGACATGTAGACTGGCAATTATTTTTGTTTATCTTCTGACGTCACGTGGCTCTGAGGGGAAATGGCTGCTTTTTAAATCGTAATAAATTATGCCAGGAAGTAAAAAAATTACTTTAATTATCCTAATAGTTTTCTTGAAAATAATATTTTTGGTTTTGTAATGACTTTCTTAGACCATCTATGCTATAAAAAAATACATGTACATTTTTTATTACTATACCCTCTGTATATCGCAACGAAAATGCAGAAAGAGAAAAGGCGAGGATCCTTAATATTTTACAATTTGTTGTTTGTGACTGTGTTTTAAACTAGTCTAAATAAAAGTTTAAAATCTGCATTTTTCATATGATATCAAAAGGAGTACTCAGCCCTCATGCCTATTATTTTGGTATTTTCAGTATTGTCTGAATATCGCAAGGAAAATGCAAAAAGAGAAAAGACGGGGATCCTTAACATTTTACAACTTGATGTAGGTGACTGTGTTTTAAACTAGTCGAAATAAAAAGTTTAAAATCTACATTTTCAATATGATGTCAGGAGAAGTACTCAGCTCTCATCCCTATTATTTTGGTATTTTTAATATTGCCGTTACTTAGCTACATGCTGCAAAAGCTCAATGGCTTTCCCCTGTAAACCATAGATATAATATCTATAGACCGGCAAACAATATTGGCGAATGTTGCAAAACGGAGCAAATTCAAGCCTAAGTACTAACGTACCATAGGCGTCTGAAGTGGGAAAAATGTAATTCATTGTTTCGGAATTTAAAGGATTGGAAGGAAATGCATCTGCTGGCAATTTGTTCCACGATCTTGAGACCCTAGGTATGAGCGAGAGATGTAGGATGTTCTAGGTTTTTGTAGCTGGACAATAACGGGATGCATATGTGACGCGCTTCTTCTGTTCTGTTGGGAACAGTCAAGCGGTTAGTTCTCCAGCGTGGAAATATCTGTAAAAAGGGCCAGATCCCCAACAGCGCGGCGATGAACGAGATAAGGGACTTTTCTTGTGAAACTGAGCACTCCTCCTAATATCACATTGAAACAGAATGCAGAACTTTTAAGCTTTTTATTTCGACTTCTTCAAACATTAAGTTAATGCTGATAAATATTAAATAAAGGTCCGTGAAGATTCTTCATCGAAATTAAAAAAACGATCGATCATTCGCAATCACTTTCAATTATTTTATCATTGGCTTGACCAAAACCGGAATATCATATCACTGGTTTTCAAATCAAATAACTGATCAAGGACAACGTTAATAAAACCGAAATAGTGGGGATGGATGCTAATTGCTACTTCTAATGCATGTTTAGATTAATTTAATTGCGCCATTAAAGCAGTGTAAAATAATTTATCACAATGTATAATATCTGTATAGAATTAATCCAATATAAAATTATTTATGGGAACGACGCGTTCTAGTTGGCACAAAATTTTACAAATTTTTATTAAGATCTAATAAGTTTTTATTACCATGATTTTTAAAACTGGATAACTAAAATTTATGTCATCGGATGTTTTATTCTAACAAATTTTATTCAACTGGTATGTTTAAAAGGTGATTTATATTCGTCAGCATGGTGAAACAAAATTTCGAAATTGTTTGATATCCAACATTTTAAGAATGATTAATTATATTTAATTTGTAATATAAATAGGTTTTAAGTGGAATTACCTTATGAATAAAGCAAGTTATTAGATTTTCATCGTTCAATCCATCGTCAGATTTTCACTGGGGCAAGAAATCCAAGCTATCTCCCAGTCCAAAAATGCTTTTAAGAACTACATAAAAGATAAAGTGCTTGCCGAAAACATTAGTGAAAATTTCTATAGAAGCACTTTTTCCTCCGCTGACAACTAAATTATCTCCACCTCTGACGCGAAAGCTTAACTATTTGCCGAATAATTCGCTCACGATTCCATTCTTATTCCTTCTGCAACTTTCGCTCTTCCAACCGTTAAGTCTGTACCCCACAAAATGCCCTGCTTAAGGTTAAACAAGTTAAAAAAATTCTTCTATCACTTGACACAAAAAAGTCCTCCGGTCTGGATGGCATACCATACTGTTTTAAAAAGTTCCTTCCATCCAATTATATACCTATCTCTCCTCTCTATGTTGTCAGCAAAGTTATGGAGAAAGGCATCACCTTGCAAATTCTAAAACAACCACAAACTCATTCACTACAGACAGTACGGATTTCGTTACTACTAACGATTCACAGCTGATCCCCTACCTTTGTTACATATGTATAACTGGAGCAAGTCTTGTAGTTCTTGACATTTTCAAGGCCTTTGACAAAGTATGCCATGCTGAACTTCTTAACAATCTACCTTTTTACGGTCTTATTTCCAAAACTACACAGAAAAACACTGTCGTATATTGAATTAGATATCAATTCACTCAATGACACAATCTATTCCGTATTGCACAATACAAATTCAGTTCTCTCAATGATTAGTTTATCATTGTTAACCAATAGGTTATAAGATTGCTTGGAATATAAGATTTCATTTGTTTTTAATAGGTCGTTGCAAATTACAGTTATTTGATGCAGTAATACCCTATTCCAAATCCAATACCAAATATATCATTGTTTTCAGTAAACGTTTAACTGAGAGAATATACATCTTATTTAATCGAAATACTTATTATTAGTGCAAGACTTTGTAGATTTGTTTTACTTAAATACCATAAAACACTGAAATGAGTTGCTCCAGTCCCCACAATTGCAAAAGATCTATTATGTTTGGCGTGCCTTTAACGCAATAAACAAACAGGCTGCAAGCTTAAACGACTATTCAACGAAGAAATACCAACACCACAATTTTAGCTCTCTAAAGGATGTCCGGGAGCAATAGAAGTAATATTTCAGTCAACAATAGAACCCATTGAATTAATATTTTTTATTATTTCTGTAATACCTTATATGATTTATTTGAGTGTTTATTTTAATTGACATGATTATAACGATTATTGACTTTACTTTTAGATTTTGTATTTAAACTGTTGTTAGTATTCTCATTAAATAGTTTGATGTTTTGGCTCTAACAGTTCTATACTCTAAGGAACAATAGAAATTTAGTGGTTTCCGATAATATTTTGGTCATTGAAAAAATGGTAATTCTATAGTTTTTAAAGAAGTATAAATACTTTTCAGCTTCAGTAATAAGTCTATATTTAAAGATTCTCAATTATGTTTTGTTGAGGCACTATTAACTTTAATAGAACTAATGTGACAGTGGTATAAAAAATACAATTATTAAAAATAGCATAGCAGTTTTTTCTGTATATGTACCTGGATTGGTAGCTTTCTCTCTAATCGACGCATATCACTGCTGGCGTACATCAAGGTTCAGTCCTGGCACCAACCCTATTTATTCTTCACATTAATGATATGCTCTCTTTAACCACCAATCCCGTTCACAGTTCCGCTCACGATATTACTTTTCACTGCAACATTCATTGTCCCAGACAAGTTTCGACTTCAGAGCTGGATAATATGTAGACGCAGATCTCTGCACCTATCTCTTTGGCAAGACCTTCAATTAATCTTAGACTGGGGTGCCAAAAACCTTGTTCAGTTCAACGTTCAAACCTAAGCAAACCTCCCTGTCACGCAAAAAATCCGGCAACACTTATCCCATCCACATAAGTGGCCGAGCCATATAAAACAAAGAAACGTTCGATCGCTTTCGAACATGATTTCAGCTAGCACAAACACATTACTTCAATAGCCACAACAGCAGCTAAAAAGCTTGGTTTTCTCTTCTGAGCAAGATACTATTCAACATTCTTCCCGTCCCACTTGCACACTATCTATGTTTCCCAAATAAGAGCTAACCTAGAATACGGTTCCCAAATCTGGGGAGCAGCGTCAGCTTCGACAGTTAACATGGTTGAGTGTATCCAAAAGAGAACCATCCGACTCATCAATGACCCAGTCCTCACAAGAGACCTCTCATCCCTCACTCATCGCCGCGCTGTTGGGGATATGTTCCTATTCTCCCGATATTTTCATTGATTTTGTTCAGAATAAATACCGCTATTATTTCCTTCCTTGAATGATCCTAAGAGACAACAGGAAGCGCGTTACATATGCATCCCTTTGCTGTCCAGCTACAAAACCTAGAACATTCCACCTCTCTCGCTTATTCATACCTAGGGTGTCCAGATTATGAAAAAAAAATAGCTGCAGATGATTCTCCTTGCCTTACTAACCTCCAATCCTTTAAATTATTCCGTATCAATAGATTACATTTTCCTTCTCTTTAGACACCCACGGTAAATTAGTACCAGAGAAAAACCAAGACAGAGAGAAGAATATCTCGTACTGATATCATTCATAAATACGATTTGCTTTCTATGACCTCCAAAGCGGCTTGACGCACTCGACTACCGACGTTTAAATACAGCTGTCACGGGCGTGCGTTGCAGATTTTGGGTTATAAAAAAATGCTGCAAAATAAAAAACACATATTAAAAACAACAATCAAAAGTTTAAAAGATTCTCTAAAAATGTAGCCACGCGTTAAAAACAGAAGAGCCCGCCCGAATAAATGGTATAAAGCACAGTGAGAGCGAGTATTGAGACGCGCCGCGCCGCACAAAACTCTCTCTGCTTGCCGTGTTGCTACCGCACTGACTATTGTCGGGGTGCATCTCTGGGTGTTGCCGTTTTAAGGCCCTGGCGTTGTCGAGCTGGCGGGAAGAAGAGATATTCTATCTTGGTTTTTCTCTGTTAGTACTTAGGCTTGAAATCTACGGGCAGCCCACATAAAAAAAGTCAGGTGAGTCTCGGGTCTACTTTCTTACTTTATTAATTTACTAGCTAATAATTTTACGTTGCCACCTTTGAATAATCATCCTACCACAATTACTTTCATCCGTTAGACATTTCTGGGGTTTATCAAGAGAAATAAATTAATAAACATGACTGTTTCTCCATCAGATTGGCATTTTTTCACAAAGCCCTACTATATTTCATCATCTTTTATCATTATCATAAAAACAGTAACACCAAAATAATACAAAAAACCGTAATAACCTTTCTGGACCCTTCTCCGCTACATAAAATAATATTATCTCCTAAAACCTTTTTATATTTGGCACTTTTATGATCATCCCATTGTTTTATACTTTTTACGACAAAAATATTTTTTGATAAAATGTATTAAAAACGTTAAGATTAAGTTGTAAAGATAAACGCAGCTTTTTAAAGGCTTAGAAAAGTAAAAAACGACATTGCCTTAAAAAGTTAAAAAAGTTTATTAACATAAAAAATATCAGAAATTACTAAATTACCTATTGCCGATTTTCACGTTGCTGATGGAATCTGATAGAATCGATACTAAAAGATATCAAAAAGTTTATTTTCAGTTGACTTTCAATATTTTTTAATTGTTGGTTTTGCTGGTTTCCTGATTCCCTTCCAAAGGAACCCCATGTATTATCGCTTAAGCATATCCAATTTTTAAAGTACCGGTAATAAAAATGTTCTTTCAGAACCTTTACTGACCACGAGTTAACCGACCATAGTCTAGTCCGGCCGGCCGGTGGCTCAGTAAGTACAGGTTAATTTATGATAAAACTCAGCGTTTCGACATTTAACAATCACAGATGACAACAACAGCTGACACTGGTTCCTTCGAAAAGTGTCTAGATCAGTAGTGGTAAGTAGTGGGCCGTGTCAAACTGATCCGACAGGTCGCGTGTTTTATTTTCGTTTAATTTTGGTGTTCTGTGTTTGTGATGTTGGTGTTTATGTGGGTGTTTTTTGGATAGTGTTTGTTTTAAACATTTTATTTTTGGATTTTATAGATTTCAGAGACTAGATTTCCTTGGTGCTTATTATTTAAGTTGATCGATGAGTACAAGTCCGGTCCGGTCTATCAGCCAACCTCTAACCGTGAAAAAGACCAGACTTCAACAGGGTGTCATAAATACAAGTGAGTTGGCCACCATATTGCGAGATCTAAGAAAAAGTTTACTATAGCGCTCCAGAAGTGCGAAGCGGACCCACTTGATTCCGGTTCTGTATCCTAAAAAATAACAACGTACAGATCTGGGTGTTTGTAATCGTCAGTATAAATGAAGCATGTGTATGGTGTGTGCGTGCTGTACGAAAGAGGGTGGTGTAGAGCAATTTTTCCTCGACCCAGGAGGTATTACCCCACACACCCTCTTACAGGGCCGGAAATTTTCCCATGAATGTTTCCAGCAGTAAGTATATAAGTCGGTTTCTCACTACATACAACCCACGGTACATTAGGTTTTAGGCTTGTTGCCTTGGTAGGTCGTATAAAAATAAAAAAACAGTAAGGAAATCTTTCAGACGTATATTGATTATGATGTAGTTATATATTAAAAACAAAAACCATCAATATGACTAATAACATAACAACACTGGCCTACAACCAAAATGTATCCGAGGTCAAAATAGACGAATCTTGTACACTTTGCGACGCAAATTCATAATTCTGCTGTGTTTTATCCCCAAGAGCAGCGGACCTACCCAAACCCAACAAAAATCTAAGTTATCGCCGGTTTTCTTAATACCTGTTCGCTTTATAAACAGGTCTAGCTACGATATAAAATGTATAGCTGGTTGCCAAATGCTGGGTGTTAAATACTTCAGAGTGTGACGTAGTTTAAAGTTTTTTTTTTACTTTTATTGTTCAAAATGTTTTAATTTATATAAATATTTTGTCTAGGAACAATAAAAATATTCTGAAAAAAACTTATACAAAGTCTTTCTACACCACATCTTTTCGAATAATTGTACCACTGTTTAGGGTTAAAATAATAAACAAGAATGTAAAAGTATCGAAACTTTGACAAACATCGATATTTTGTAATATCGATATTTTCGTTCCGATATATCGAGGACGTCGATAGTTCGCTTTCGATAAATCGATGTCTGGATACATCGTCATTTTCATTCGATTTTGTGATCGCTAACTGTGCGGATAGTCTGAAGTTCGTATCCCAGTATCGGCGTCTAACTTTTATTTATTCGTTCGGCACCTCGTGGAAGGCAATGGAAAGGAATGGAAGCCTCGAAGTATTATGCCTAATCTAGTACGACCTCCGAAATAGTGCCCATATATCTGTGAAAAATCTGTAAAATGGCATACATCGCGGGTATATGTGAGAGATCAAATATGAGAATTTTATTGGAGGAAGAAGAACAATGATAGGATAAAACTTGTCAAAACTTAACTGATCAACCGGGAGATCCAAATAATACCTTTGTATCGTGAAATCCGGGGAACATGTTAAAATGACGATATTGTAAAAAAACGAAAAGAAAAATGAAAATGAAAAAGTATCAATTTCCTGCCCTTTTAATGTACAGTTCAGTAAAAGGCACAATGTAGGGTCGTATATTATTTACTCATATTGCTATTGTGTTTTTTTGTATTTTTTGTCTGAAATACGGCATGTGGTCTTCAATATATTTGTACCATTGTATTTTTAACTTCTATTATATTTGCGTTAATTTAAACCATTTGATAGAAACCATTCGTTTGGAAAAATAAGAACTGTAGCATTTTTAATATAAATTACTAAAAATAGTGCATGCGACCTAGTTAGATGGTCAATAGATTTGACATAAAATTTTATCATTAGCTCTCCATGTCGATTTTGGTCAACCGCCGACGGTAGTTTCAAAATGTGTGAGAATAATTCGAAAACGATCTTCCTGCGTGTCGTAAGAAGTCGTTTTTTAATATTACTGAGTAAAGTTACAAAAGTGACATTTTCAAAACTGTTCTTAATTTTTCTACTTTCGTAATATATTTATTACTAAGTTGCTTTTCTTCCAAATCGTTAGGCCGCATCTCCCAAACCTTACTACGCCAATTTGATCCCTTCCCGCTTTTGAAGCGTTTTCAAAAGTCAAAATCAGTTTAAAAACGTAAGAAAACTATTGCGTTGGTAACCTTAAACGAAAAACATCACAGCTGTCGGCGTTCATTAAGGTTACCTAGACGCTCGCAGACGAACACCAGGACATCGTCGAAGGATAGTCCGCGCACTTTGCGCTATAAATTCCCCCTCCGCCGTTGCTCGCTTCTCGCCTAAGCCCGTCGCGCCATAGTCGAATCGCTGATTCCTGGCAGAACCAAGCGATTGAATGCTTTACGACCCATTGCAAGAAATGCCGGCATTTCGCGGACTTCAAAGAAGTAACTAGACTTTTAAAATATATTTTGACGATGACCAGGACATGCTTATGACAGTAAGAAGTCACGTGATATATTAAACCAAACTCGGGAAACAGCGCTATAGCGTTTAACAGCAAATTTCCTGGGTCATCAATCGATAAGGGTTCGGTTTACATTAATTAACGTCACACTGGAGATAAATCAGCACTGTAGTAGTGACCCACCGTTTGTTAGTTGCTTTGGAAAGATTACTGCCCATTTTCCAGACTTAAAGTATGACGGTACAAAGATATATAAAAGACATGTTAGCAGTGTTTATCTTAATCGTAATCTACAATTTATAAAACTGATATAAATATAATTAATGAAATAACTTATAAAAAAGTATTTAAGTAATTTTTTTCTTAATGGTATACACAAAAAACTGATATGCTATTTTCAATAATTTTATTATTTTTTACCACCGTCACATCTATTAAAGTTAATATTGTCTCAACAAAACATTATTGAAATAATCCAAAAAGATATTTCTTTAAATATAGACTTATTTATTGGAAATACGTAAAATTGAGAATAAGTTCTCTAAACCACCTGAAAATTCCTTATACTATAAGGATTTGAACAAATCATGGTAAAACAGCTATTCTCCGGGCTATATGCCCCTACGAGCGCTGGATTACATACCAAAATTTGCCGTATTTTGACTAACACTGTTAGACAACAAAATACTTGGTTTGACTGCAAGAACTACCAGGAAGGAGGAAGCTTTTTTCTTTAGTTAGGATGTCGTACCTGCATACCGGTTTCGAACTCTTTAGTTCTCATCAGTACAGGATAAACGAATATACCTACCCTCCGAAAAAGCATACTCTTTAAGCTAGCCATGTCACACTGCATAAGCAGTATAAAACAGGCAGCGCCATCCATTAGCCGTTTCAAGCAGTTGGAGTAGAATTTACCGTGAGGTAAAATATTACAACAATGAAATGAAGTCTACTTGTCAGGGGTACATATATAAATACGTAAAATTGAGAATAAGTTCTCTAAACCACCTGAAAATTCCTTATAGTATAAGGAAGGAAGACTGGCGGTATAGACATTCTTTAGCCAGACCATTCATACTTTTTAACGTTGATGATAGTATTGTACATCAAATAACATGCTATTCTGATGCTTGGGATATGTGGAAAGCACTCAATGATGTATTTGATAGAAAAAACGAGTATAATTTACATGCATTGGTGAAATCATTAGTTGGTATTAAATGTGAGTCAAAATACACTATAACAGAACATATTGCAAAGTATAACGAGTTATGGTCAAGACTCATAGAAAAAACAATTAAAACACCAGACGAGGAAAGTGACACTCTAGAAGCTGCTTTAAGACCAATTGCCACATCGACAAAAGCAAAAGGATCTCTCTTCTTGACAACTCTTCCCGAAGAATTAGATAATGTAGTAGATAACCTTAAAACCAAACAAGGTCTAACTTATGATGATGTTTGCACAAGACTGACAGAATTGTCTATAGCGAAAGGTAATCCAGCAGATAATGAGGCTTTTGTCGGAAAAGGTAAAAAAGAAAAACATTATTCTCAAAAGGAATGCACTTACTGCAAAGAACGTAAAAAATGGTATAAAGGTCATACCGTAGAAAATTGCCGAAATAGGGCAAAACTTCAAGAAAAAGCAAACCCTGCTGGCTGGGGTGTTGCTCATGATTCAGAAGAATCTGAAGATGAAACAGCCTATCCAACTTTAACACAAGGAAGTCATCAGTGGAAATGGGTATTCGATACAGGTGCAACATCTCACATGACAGGGAACAAAAATGCTTTCACTGACTTAAAACCCTATTCTGGCTCAATTCGACTTGCAAACAACATAAAAGTAAATATCACTCATATTGGAACTATAAAATTATTAGCTCTTCTATCATCAGGTTCAACTTTAAAAGTAACACTTTACGATGTTCTATATGCACCTGATTTAAAGTGCTCTTTAATGTCTTGGGAAACTATTAGATCAAGAGGCATAAGCATGACAGGAGATAAAGATATTCGACTTTGGAAAAATGGTTGGTTGGGTTGTTACGGAAAATAAAGAAAATATTTTTCAAGAAGTGTCAGCCGAAATCGTCAATAAAAGTGTGGTTACGTGGCACAGAAGGCTAGGGCATGCACCAACTAACTCTTTTAGAGACATAAAAAATGCAGTAGCTGACCCTCATGTTTTACCAAAACAACATTACAAAATAAGTTGTGAGGTATGTGATAAGTCAAAAATGACGAGGAATATTTCAAGGGAACCTGGGAATTCCTGCAATGAAATTTTAGAGAAAATTCATTCGGATGTTGCTTGCCCCTTTCCAGTAAAATCATTGGGCGGTAAACGATTTTATGTATCTTTTATAGATGAGTATTCTCGATATACAGAAATCAAATTTTTGACTCACAAAAGTGAAGTTGAAGAAGCCGTTAAAGAATACATTAAAAGAATGGAAAGGCACACAGGAAAGAAAGTTAAAATGTTCAAATCAGACAATGGTGGTGAATACACTTCAAATTCATTACAGAGTTATTTCCAGTCGGAAGACATAAAAGTACAACATTCGATTCCATATATACATGAAACCAATGGGTTAGCAGAGAGGATGAATCGTACGTTAACTACCATGGCCAGAATAAATTTATTGGACTCGGAACTGCCTGATAGTTTATGGGCTGAAGCTGTAGCTTGTTCAGTATACACAAAAAATCGCATTCCTCATTCTTTTCACAAGAAAACTCCTTTTGAGCTATTTTTTGGATACAAACCCAATATTGGTCACTTAAGGTGCTTTGGTGAAAAAGCTTTTATTCATATACCTCAAGAAATACAAAAATTACAAGGCAAATTTTCACCTAGATCTATGGAAGCAAAATTTGTGGGATATGGTGAAAAAGAAAGTTGGTACCGCTTCTGGACTGGGAGAAAGATTGTTGTATCTCGTGATTACAAATTTCACAGATCAGAAGACGCTGTAATTATTGAACCTTTAAGCAGAGAACAGGAAAAATTTGTAGAAGAACAAAAATCAGAAAAACAAAAAGAAACAAATGATAATGATGAATTGCCAGGAAACTCAAAACAAGAACAATCAAATATTAATGAAGAATTGCTGGAAAACTTACACCCAACAGAAGAAAACTCTATAATCGATTATGAAGAACTTACTACGTCAACAAATTCAGTTCTAAGACGAAGTAACCGAAAACATAATCCTCCGAAAAGGTTTGATGAAGAATTTTGTCATATTGCATTTGATGAGCCAAACACATACCAAGAGGCAATCTCTTGTGCAGAATCAGAATAATGGAAACAAGCAATACAAGATGAACTAAAATCTATGGAGAAGAATAATGTATGGGTCATTGTTGAACATCCAAATGATAAAAAAGCTATTGGTTGCCGATGGATATTTAAGAAAAAAATTTCAGAAAAAGGTGTTGTCAACAAATTCAAAGCTAGACTGATTGCAAAAGGTTATAGTCAAGTACCTGGAGTTGATTTTCAAGAAACCTTCTCACCAGTTGCTCGATGTGAAACTATTAGAATGACTCTTGCCCATGCAGTACATAATAACATGATTACTAGACAGCTAGATATTAAAACTGCATTTTGAAATGGAAATTTGGATTGTGAAATTTATATGGAGATTCCTGAAGGGTTAAATGTGGAGCCAGGGAGAGTATGCTGTTTAAAGAAAAGCATTTATGGACTGAAGCAATCCCCACGCCAATGGAATCACACTCTGATTGAAGTTATGCAGAAAATTAATCTTGTGCAATGCAACGCAGATCCTTGCCTGTTTGTATCTGAGGACAAGACACAAATAGTAACAATATATGTTCATGACTTGTTACTTTTGGGCACGTCTGAAGAGAAAGTTAATGAAATTGAAGAAATATTAAATGCACATTTTGAAGTAACAAGTTTGGGAACACCTAGATACTTATTATCACTACAAATAATGTGGCATAAAGATTATGTCTCAATTTCCCAAGAAAATTTCATCATCAATCTACTAAAAAAATATTCCATGTTGGAGTGTAAACCTGCCAAAAATCCTATGGATGTTGGTGCCAAAGCAGAAAAAGCAAAACCTGACGACCAACGAGTGGATAAACAGATTTATCAATCCAAGATAGGAAGTCTTTTATATTTAGCTAGTAGTACAAGACCTGACATAACTTATGCTGTAAATGTACTATCGCAGTTTAGCTCAGATCCAACAATGGTTCATTATAACATGGTGAACATTTATTAAGATACTTAAAAGGGACAATAAACAGAAGCTTAATTTACCGCCATACATAGTCACCTATGCTGTGTGTATACAGTGATGCTTCCTATGCTAGTTCCGTTACGGACAGAAAATCTTATACTGGATTTATGGGTTTTTATGGAGAAGCTGCAGTATGTTGGTGTACGAAAAAACAAAATTGTGTCGCTGTTTCTACAACTGAAGCTGAGTATATGGCGCTTTCAGCTTCTTGCCGACAGTTAATTTTGATGTCTTTTATTGTAAAACAATTTACTGAATATATAGAGTCAACCTTATTGTGTGATAACCAAGCTGCAATCAACTTATCAGCAAATCCAGTTTTGCTTCAAAGAAGTAAACACATTGATGTTCACTATCATTTTGTGAGAGAAAAAATAATAAATAAAGACATTGGTATTTCTTACGTACCATCGAAAGAAAATATAGCAGATTTGCTAACCAAGCCCTTGGGAAAAGAAGTCTTGAACAATTTGTGCTCCAATTTTATGGAAAATGTCCACTGAGGGAGAGTATCGAAATCCAGATGAACTTTCCTATGAATTGTAGCATATTTTTTATTATACTCTGTATGTTTTGATTGTTGTAACTGGTTAATAAGAATTTTTGAAGTTAACCGTCAATAATAGTTCTTTACTTTAAAATGAGTTTTTCTTCCTAAATAATAAGAGATTACAACAAAGTGAATAATCCTTATATCCTTTCAATTAAAATAAACTTTGTAATAAAACAAATAAGGTATTAAAAAATAATAAAAAATATTCATTCAATGGGTTCTACTGTTGGCTGAAATATTACGTCTATTGCTCGCGGACACCCTTTGGAGGGGGGAAGGGGCTATTATTGTGCTGTTGGTATTTGTTCGTTGAATAGTCGTTTAAGCTTGCAGTCTGTTTGTTTATTGCGTTAGAGGTACGCCAAAAACAATAGATCTTTTCCATTTCTGGGGACTGGAGCAACTCATTTCAGTGTTTTATGGTGATGTAATTAAAACAAATCTAAAAACTTAGCAATACTTAGTAATAAGTATTTCAATTAAATAAAATATAGATTCTTACAAAGAAATGTTTACTGAAGCCAATGATATATTTTGTATTGAATTTAGAATGGGATATTACTGCATCAAATAATTGTTATATTTAAACGATCTATTAAAAATCAATGAAACCTTGTATTTCAAGCAATCTTATATCCTATTGGTTAACAATGATAAACTAATCATTGAAAGAAGCTGAATTTGTATTGTGCAATAGGGAATAGAGTGTCATTGGGTGAATTGGTATCCAATTCAATATACGATAGTGTTTTTTCTGTATAGTAAAAGTAATTTAGGTGGGTTTATGTTAAAGTGTCGATGGAATTACACAGGTTTATTAGATAAGACACCCTTTCAAGTATTTTGTAGTGGATAACCAGTGCTACATCGCTTTCCTCATGTCAAAAACATTTTCGAAAATAATATAACAGGGTAATTACATGCCAAACTATTGTGGCTTTTTGTCGATAAGACTAAGACATAAATTGAACCGCCAGTTGGAAGAAGGAAATGAATCCATACTATTGATTTTGGGAAAATCTTTTTTACTTTCTTTTTTCATTTTTTCTTGAATTGAACTTGTGGATAAAATATAGTGCAGTGTGTTTTAAGTCCAGTAGGATAACTGTACACCATATAGTGGTTTTTATCACTTAGTTATCATAATAATAAGGGCTTGGATTTATTTCCTTCTTCAAACTTATGATTTTTTTTAAGAGAATAAACACAATAACCACATGAAATATTGTTATTTACTGGACATATTAATAATATCAAAAAAGACGTACTTAAACAGTAGGTTACGTTAAGGTAAATTTTTAAAAACCTAAATCTACGCGATCCTGAACCCAAATATGACTTGCTAACTTTCGTCATCCGCGGGAGTTTCAGATGAAGTAGTTGGGATGTCAGCATATTCTTGTAGAATTATTTTTTATCATCTAGTATATACTGAATAATTTTGCGGATATCTTCCATCTTTTTTTGATTTATTGGTACTTTACCCTCGTAAGCTGCAGTAGTCGATAATGCAGGGTGTACCCCAGCTTTACGGAGCACAAAACTGTTTTTACCAGTACATCAATGTGTTCTAAGGCTGTTAACAAATCTGAACAAACAAGGTCTACTCTCAATAATACCAGAAACAATACTGAGTAACTGAATTAATATATGACAGATTCATGAGCGCCCGCAGACTTTTTTCTCAGGGGGGCAAAATAAAAAAAAAGTAATATATTTTTAAAGATTTTATTACTAATAATTAAAAAGTATGACAATCTCACAACCACAGGGGGGGGGGGCACGGCCCCCCTGCCTCCCCCTGCGGGCGCCCATGGACAGATTTCCTACAATAGTTCGAACAAGGGAATAAATCCGGGATATTTCCTTCTTGAAACTAATGTAATATGTTACCGCCTATCTCTGCGTAACGTGTGAGGTTTTTATGTCCTTCTTAGCACTAAGACATGGGGTTTGCCTTAAAAATGCTAATTTTAATAAAAAGTCATTTTGCCATATTTTGCCGTTTATTTCCTTCTTCTAACTGGTGGTTCAATTAATAATCTAGGTAAAAATGAGTGGAGTGGAATAATTCGGATTGTATGAATATACATTCCAATAGTGAGCACCTACTTGACGGACGTGCAAATATTACGTCATTGTGTATGTATGTTTGTGTGTATGTACACTTAACGATTTTCTTTAATTGTTTTTAAAATTACGGTTTGTTTACAGTTACTCTTGGTGCAAACATGATCGATCGATTTTAAATTTTTTTGGTTTACACTTTCGATCTTATCCGGTGCTCCCCCCCCCCCCCCCCTTAAATCATGGAAGCAATGATGTCGTTACGAGCATGCCCCTCTTCGAAATTCAATCGTAAATACACCACTAACTGAAGTGCTTGCAAAATATTCATGATTCATCCGGTCATCCGGTTGACTATTGTTTTATTCACTAAAATGAATTCAGCTCAAACATACGTGCGACGTAATATCGAACCAAAATTAACAGTAAACAAAAGCAGAGGTAGCGGATGACCTAATAAAAGTGTCAAGTGAAAAAGGGAGATATATTATACAGTGGCGGCTGGTGAAATTTCGAAGTTGTATATCTCTGTTCCTACTTACAGGACCCCAACCAAATTTAAGGGTTTTAATAGTGAGCCCACTGGGAATGTTTTGGTAAAGAAAAAAATCATTTTGTAATTTGCGAAAAAAAGTTAAATTTTTGGTGTGCCCCTCCTAGGAAAAAAATTAAAACGTCTAGGTATTTTATTTATTCTTTCTTCTAAACAAATTTTACATCATACTGTCGACAGCTTTTAAATTTTTAGAGAAAAAAAGGTGTTAGTAGAAAGTTATAGTCATTTGAATTTTTTTAAGCCTAAAATAAAATTTAAGAAAAAATTCAAATGACTATAACTTTCTACTAACACCTTCTTTTCTCTCAAAATTTAAAAGCTGTCGACAGAATGATGTAAAATTTGTTTAGAAAAAAGAATAAATAAAATACCTAGAGGCTTTCATTTTTTTCCTAGGAGGGGCACACCAAAAATTTAACTTTTTTTCGCAAATTACAAAATGTTTTTTTTCTTTACCAAAACATTCCCAGTGGGCTCACTATTAAAACCCGTAAATTTGGTTCGGGTCCTGTAAGTAGGAACAGAGATCCACAACTTTGAAATTTCACCAGCCGCCACTGATATTATATATGGAAGAATACAACGCATTTTTATAGGTCAATGTACAAATAAAGCAGCGTTCTGACGTCACTGACAGAGGGTTAGAATGAAGAGGCCATGCAAATAAAGAAGTGTTCGGTTACGTAATTGTGGTTTAAAAAATAAACTGTTTATTTTTAGGGGTTTCTGCCCAATGAAAGAGGTTGTATTTGATAACTAAGCGTTAAAAAAAGGATACATTTTTCGTGCGGCAGAATCGCGCTGCAAAATGTGTAAAAAAATAATAGAAGTGCTTATCTTTTACATAATATAATATGTAATGGTCGATTAATGGATTTGGCATAGAGTTGCGCCATTAGGAAATCCCCATGTTGGTTTCGGTTCCGCTCAACCACCGATATTATAAAAATATATCTGTATAATTAGCAAGCGATCTTTCTGCATCCCAAGAAGTCATATTCGCAAATTTTAAATATTTGTCGATAACCTCGAGTTCTTAATTTGCTTAATCTTGCTCAGATTCCTAGCCTAAATAGAAACTTAAATAAACTGTTGCTTTGCTAACCTCAAACCAGAAACATCACAGCTTATAGCATTTGTCATTAATGTTATCTGGACGCTCGCAGAAAAACATCAGTACACGGTTATGACGGCAAGTCACGTGATCGAGTAAAGCAGTTTCAGAACAGACGAATACAAGAAACACGTCCAAATATGTCTTAAACAACCTTGGCCAAGCAATACGTGGACTTTACGTGGAGTGGAGCCAATCCAATCAAGAATACGATAGCAGTTGATATGCTAACACGCGTTCAACTAGCAAATACGACGCCGCTGGCGCTGTTAGTTTTTTTTACCTCTTAGCGAGTAGAGTAATCTGCCTAATGGGCAATAGGCTTTTGCTATGACTAGAAAATGATGACATGACCATTTCAGTGAGTGACCTGCGCTCGGTGAGTGAGCGCTCGGAGGGGCATAGAGCCCGAAGAATAGCTATTTTACCATGATTTGTTCAAATCCTTGTACTATAAGGAATTTTCAGGTGGTTTAGAGAACTGATTCTCAATTTTACATATTTATATATACCCTTGACAAGTACACTTGATTCATAATTAATTAAATGTTTTACTGTGTAGCAAGATTCCAATCTAGGATCAAATTATCCATCATAAACTGCGAAATAGTAGATCACAGTTTTTACAATAATTGGATACCTTATATAAATGTTGTAACTATAGTTTAACAATAAATTTAAACTATTGTCTGTAGTATACTACCCCATAATATCGCCATCTTCGAACGTTCTGAATTAAATATAAAAGATATGCCTTTCTGGCACTTTTAATTATTGTTGTACTTGGTTCCGAAAACACCTTTTTCTTAACTCGTCTTAACTCCACTAAATCCTAAAATTCAAATAAAACAAAGGGCTCAGTATAAGAATGGATTACGTCCCTAAAGTTGTTAAACTTAGAAGTTCTTAATTCTTCTTTTTTTCAATAAGAAAATCGATTTTTAGCACTTTTATTATATAGCTCCTTAGTCGAAAACTTTGAAGTAAAATTTAAAAGAAAAACGAAGATGTCTAAAACGCATTTCTGGCTTGCACCAGATGCTCTGATTATACGAACAATCTGCAAAGTTTTTCAAATTTTGGAATAGGAATTGTTAAAGTATGGAAGTTCGGGTGATGAAAGTATATTTGTATAATAAGAAGGAAAGAAGTTTAGAGTACTTGAATGCATTATGCAATTTAGAAACTAAAAATAAAATGGGATTTCTTGGATTTTTTTTGATGCGACAAAGTTTCCACAGGAATCGCCCAAAATCATCTCCTTCCGCGAAGTTAACTAAATGACACAATTTTCGGGAAAGTTTTATCGACTAACCTTATAGCGGTCGTAAGTTTAAAACGTGAATATTTTTACATAGTTATTTCAATATAAAGGGTGTTCTAAAAACATGTGTCATGGCTTAAAGGGAGATTTTTTGAAAGAGATTGAGGCAAGAAGTCCATATGAACATGGGTCCGCAGATACTTTGTTTACAGTTGGTACAGGGTGTTAATTTGTTTTTCCAGTTTTTTCAAAATATTTTTAAAATGGCTTCAGCAATTTTGATAAAATTTACGTTTTGTAAAGTGCTAAATTAAGCATAATTCCAACTATAAAAAGACTATGACAGGTCCTACAGAGGCGTGCATATCCAAAAAAAACACTGTCGTATATTGACTTAGATACCAGTTCACTCAATGTCATACTCTATCCGTATTGCACAATACAAATTCGGTTTCTTTAATGGTTAGTTTATCACTGTTAACCAATAGGTTATAAGATTGCCTGAAATATAAGGTTTCATTGGTTTTTAATAGGTCGTTTAAATATAACAGTTATTTGATGCAGTAATACCCTATTCTAAATTCAATACAAAATATATCATTGGTTTCAGAAAACGTTTGTTTGTAAGAATATACATCTTATTTAATCGAAATACTTATTATTATTGCAAAGCTCTTTAGATTTATTTTACTTACAATACCATAAAACACTCAAATGAATTGCTCCAGTCCCCAAAATTTTACCGCAAATTAATTCTTTTGTATTTTTTGCAAATTTATAAAAAAAAAGATAAAAGAGAGATAAAACTTAACTACCTCTGTGTTGTTTTTAGTACTGGAACCGAACACGTTCTAAGATAAAGGTTGCTTGGGAAACATGCTAATTGCAGAAGCAACACGATAACTCAAAAGTTCTTAATAATGACTGATGAACAATGACACAATCAATACTAATTGATCAACTAGATGAAAAATGAAAATTTATACCAAAACTGAATTTGAACCCTTTTTAATGAATTCCATGGAAAAACCCTTGCCTTTCCACATTGTGTTTTTTATTTCGTGTCGGTTACTCCATTTTACGCCAAACTAATTTTTTACACCCTCTTTTTCTTTCCCTTCAACTTCATTCCTGCTTCTGCAATACGTATTCGGAAACAAATGTATTTTTGGATTGATGGAACGTATCTTCCGTTCGAACTAAATAAACGTCAGTCAAATGGATTTTCCATGTCGCTCCAATCAGGCTTGGTGTTGATTTATTTATTTAAAACGGACAAGCTGCATATATGCCGTATATTTTCGATGTTTTGTAGCCATCTCATAAAGATCTTTTTTGTACGTTATAAAAACAAAAGCATTAATGTTCACAGAAATTGTAGATTCTTCATATCGCGATTTGCTTGGTTGCCGCATAATTTTTATCATGGAACTCGTTGCTAAAATGAATTTAGTTTTATTATTGTATAAAGTACATACTTAAATTCCTCTTTATTATACCGCAAAACTTAGTTGTCTTATTCTTACACTTGTCAATTTAAACCCCATAAATGTCACAATATAACAGTGAATAATAACAATGAATATGAATATTAATTTCTAGATGTTTATTGTTTTGGTACTAGTCTGGCCTGTTGGAAGCTTCCAGAACCATTGAAACTTACACACACACACACACCATCACACACACACACACATTGTTTTGGTAAGTATTATTGCAACTTTGTGTATATTTTTGATGTCGAGGTTGACGCTATACGATTATACTTTAGGAAAACTCCTCATGCATAAATGTACAGTGCTTTCACTTAAAAACTAACCACCCTCAATAGTACTTGATTGGAAGTAAATTCACTCTAAATAAAAAAACACTAGGAACGGAAAACAAACCAATACATCAGGGTAACTTCGACATAATCGGGGGCTACTTCCACTTCGTGTATTTTACTCAGTAAATTACTGATATATCTACTACGATTTTTGTTCGTTATTAGTTTAATTTAATGAGCCGATGCACAATGGTTACAAATTATGAGAAAATGGTTGGAAGCAAGATGTACCGACAATATACCGAAGAGGATCTTCAAAAAGCTGCCGTGAAAAATGGCATGTCTCAAAAGGTTGCAAGTGAAAAATTTAAAATACCCCGCATAAGAATCTTAGATAGAGTGCCTAGTAAACAACCCCTTAAAACCAGGTTATCCTACAGACTTGGAAGTTATTGCCTTGTAAATAAAAAAGGAACGCAAAGAGGAACAGGTAAAAGTTTGTGCCAAGCTGTTCCTTCTACAACCAAGGCAGGTTGCAGTACCTCCAACTCAGGAAACTATTATGACCCAAATAACTGCTCCGTATGCAAATGTGGATATTCGACCTATACGGATTCCAGAGATTGGGTTGCCTGCGTTTCTTGTTTAAAATGGGTCTGCAATATTTGTAACAAGCAACGGTTCCAAAGCCCCAAACAATGAATGCCCATAATTCAATCTATGTTCAATATTCCTATGCGATTATTCATGTTGCTTTAACCAAAAAGCTTGGATCCACTACATTTCATAAGACCGATGGGTTTGTGGGGGTGCAATAAAGGTTCCAAGAAAGTTTAATACGAACGCTCTGTCTGGGAAGACGACGATTGATGTTTGGTTTAGCAGCTTCCTAAAAATATTTGTTTTTTTTTACCAAAGAAATGTTCCTGTTTTAGTTCTTGTTTTTTATACCTAAGAAACTTACCTTTGTTTTCTTTTGTTAAAATATAAGAATATGTATTTTTTGTTCCAATTTTTCTACATAGAAAATTTGTGTATTTTAGTTTTTTGATTTTGTTGTGTTGAAAAATATTATAGAAAATTCATGGAAATTTTGTGGTTTAATTTTATTAAAAAATGTAAACCATAAAAAAAAATTGTTTTTGGTGTGGAAGAATCCCATAGGCGAGGTTACTCCGACATTTGACAGGAATAAGGGAGGTGTCGAAATAACCCCAGTATGAGGACTTCTTCGACACCAAATTCAAAATAGAAATAAAAGAAATCCAAAAATTTCCGAATTTCGACACATATTGGAATCGGGAGCCAATACATCCATTGTTACGATGCCCTATGTAGTATTTAATTTCAATGCTTATATGGTGATGGACGGAACGTTTTATATCTAGAACATGTCGAAGTAGCCCCAGTTTACGGTAATGAATTTTACGTTTCACCCCCTCACCCCCATTTACCCGTACTTTGAAATTTCAAATGGCACCTTTGATATCCAAATTGACGTGTTTTTTTCATGTCGTATTGAGGGTGGATAGTCTAGTTATACGAGAAAGGTATACGGGCTCCTCTCCTAAATTCGACAGTCTTTGTTAAGATCGTATTTCATAATAAGGGAGTCGTGTTCATTGCTTTATTTTAATTACTAAAATAGTCATCACAAATACACACCAAGTTTAAATCCCAACTTAAATTGAACCTCGCCTCTAGGATAATAACGAGGTATTATAACAAAGAACAGGTCCAGGATCGCGTATATCCTTTACTGGTCTCTTGAGGTTTGTTTCTATTCTGAAACTGAACCAAATGCAGAAGTTTTGGGACTATAAAAGTTTGTGTGAATTTTCACACAAGTATGTAACAAGAAATGTAAAAATTACGTACCGTTTTATTTTTGACTTCATTTCAAATTTTAAAAGAGTGGTATTTAAACGACAAAACTTTTAAATTAATGTACCGATAAATATACTTACTGCGCACACCCAATTTTGTGCAACAAAGAAAACGAAACTAAACACACTATACATGGTTAGTCAGACAGAATACTACTTTTTTATTTTAAATGGAACGACCTGTATATTTTGGAACATTTAAATTGCCCCTTAAAAGACAAATTCAATGATATAAGGTTCAATTGATTTATTTGTCAAAATGACATGAACACTAATTTGAAATAAATGAACAAAAACACAATGGAAATAGGAATACCTAACAACTGAACAAAAACTACTTTATGAGATGTTCAAAATGTCTGCCGCTGTTAGCTAGGCAATAGGCAAGCCTGTCTCTAAATTCTCGTAAGGCATTGTCAAAAGTATCCCATCAAATTTCACATATTGGATTTCTAATCCGAGCCTTTAATATATATATATATATATATATATATATATATATATATATATATATATATATATATATATATATATATATATATATATATATATATACATATATATATGTTAAGTATGTTTGGAATTATCTGGAGAACTACTGTTTCGTCTTCCTCGGTATCTAAGTTGTTAAAAGACACCACATCGACTCATCAGAGGCCTGACAGTAGCATGAGCATTTCTGCTCCCATATAATTCCACAGTTCTTGCCTACAAAAGACAAACTGAAAGTTTTTTAAAAGGTAGAAGTTCTTGAGATTGCTCTCTGAGAAATGTCATAGGGATCCTTATCGGATCTCCCATGGTAGCTTGGATGTGGGAGTCTCGCGACCTCTCCACACTACCTGCGACATTCTCATTTATGAACATAGTTAAGTATGTTTGGAATTATCTGGAGAACTACTGTTTCGTCTTCCTCGGTATCTAAGTTGTTAAAAGACACCACATCGACTCATCAGAGGCCTGACAGTAGCATGAGCATTTCTGCTCCCATATAATTCCACAGTTCTTGCCTATAAAAGACAAACTGAAAGTTTGTTGAAAGAACTGTGGAATTATATGGGAGCAGAAATGCTCATGCTACTGTCAGGCCTCTAATGAGTCGATGTGGTATCTTCTAACAACTTAGATACCGAGGAAGACGAAACAGTAGTTCTCCAGATAATTCCAAACATACTTAACTATGTTCATAAATGAGAAGGATCCCTATGACATTTCTCAAAGAGCAATTTCAAGAAATTCTACCTTATATATATATATATATATATATATATATATATATATATATATATATATATATATATAAGGTAGAATTTCTTGAAATTGCTCTTTGAGAAATGTCATAGGGATCCTTCTCATTTATTAACATAGTTAAGTATGTTTGGAATTATCTGGAGAACTACTGTTTCGTCTTCCTCGGTATCTAAGTTGTTAGAAGATACCACATCGACTCATTAGAGGCCTGACAGTAGCATGAGCATTTCTGCTCCCATATAATTCCACAGTTCTTTCAACAAACTTTCAGTTTGTCTTTTATAGGCAAGAACTGTGGAATTATATGGGAGCAGAAATGCTCATGCTACTGTCAGGCCTCTGATGAGTCGATGTGGTGTCTTTTAACAACTTAGATACCGAGGAAGACGAAACAGTAGTTCTCCAGATAATTCCAAACATACTTAACTATGTTCATAAATGAGAATGTCGCAGGTAGTGTGGAGAGGTCGCGAGACTCCCACATCCAAGCTACCATGGGAGATCCGATAAGGATCCCTATGACATTTCTCAGAGAGCAATCTCAAGAACTTCTACCTTTTAAAAAACTTTCAGTTTGTCTTTTGTAGGCAAGAACTGTGGAATTATATGGGAGCAGAAATGCTCATGCTACTGTCAGGCCTCTGATGAGTCGATGTGGTGTCTTTTAACAACTTAGATACCGAGGAAGACGAAACAGTAGTTCTCCAGATAATTCCAAACATACTTAACTATGTTCATAAATGAGAATGTCGCAGGTAGTGTGGAGAGGTCGCGAGACTCCCACATCCAAGCTACCATGGGAGATCCGATAAGGATCCCTATGACATTTCTCAGAGAGCAATCTCAAGAACTTCTACCTTTTAAAAAACTTTCAGTTTGTCTTTTGTAGGCAAGAACTGTGGAATTATATGGGAGCAGAAATGCTCATGCTACTGTCAGGCCTCTGATGAGTCGATGTGGTGTCTTTTAACAACTTAGATACCGAGGAAGACGAAACAGTAGTTCTCCAGATAATTCCAAACATACTTAACATATATATATATATATATATATATATATATATATATATATATATATATATATATATATATATATATATATATAAGGTTCAATTGATTTATTTGTCAAAATGACATGAACACTAATTTGAAATAAATGAACAAAAACACAATGGAAATAGGAATACCTAACAACTGAACAAAAACTACTTTATGAGATGTTCAAAATGTCTGCCGCTGTTAGCTAGGCAATAGGCAAGCCTGTCCCTAAATTCTCGTAAGGCATTGTCAAAAGTATCCCATCAAATTTCACGTATTGGATTTCTAATCCGAGCCTTTAATATATATATATATATATATATATATATATATATATATATATATATATATATATATATATATATATATATATATATATATATATATTAAAGGCTCGGATTAGAAATCCAATACGTGAAATTTGATGGGATACTTTTGACAATGCCTTACGAGAATTTAGGGACAGGCTTGCCTATTGCCTAGCTAACAGCGGCAGACATTTTGAACATCTCATAAAGTAGTTTTTGTTCAGTTGTTAGGTATTCCTATTTCCATTGTGTTTTTGTTCATTTATTTCAAATTAGTGTTCATGTCATTTTGACAAATAAATCAATTGAACCTTATATCATTGAATTTGTCTTTTAAGGGGCAATTTAAATGTTCCAAAATATACAGGTCGTTCCATTTAAAATAAAAAAGTAGTATTCTGTCTGACTAACCATGTATAGTGTGTTTAGTTTCGTTTTCTTTGTTGCACAAAATTGGGTGTGCGCAGTAAGTATATTTATCGGTACATTAATTTAAAAGTTTTGTCGTTTAAATACCACTCTTTTAAAATTTGAAATGAAGTCAAAAATAAAACGGTACGTAATTTTTACATTTCTTGTTACATACTTGTGTGAAAATTCACACAAACTTTTATAGTCCCAAAACTTCTGCATTTGGTTCAGTTTCAGAATAGAAACAAACCTCAAGAGACCAGTAAAGGATATACGCGATCCTGGACCTGTTCTTTGTTATAATACCTCGTTATTATCCTAGAGGCGAGGTTCAATTTAAGTTGGGATTTAAACTTGGTGTGTATTTGTGATGACTATTTTAGTAATTAAAATAAAGCAATGAACACGACTCCCTTATTATGAAATACGATCTTAACAAAGACTGTCGAATTTAGGAGAGGAGCCCGTATACCTTTCTCGTATAACTAGACTATCCACCCTCAATACGACATGAAAAAAACACGTCAATTTGGATATCAAAGGTGCCATTTGAAATTTCAAAGTACGGGTAAATGGGGGTGAGGGGGTGAAACGTAAAATTCATTACCGTAAACTGGGGCTACTTCGACATGTTCTAGATATAAAACGTTCCGTCCATCACCATATAAGCATTGAAATTAAATACTACATAGGGCATCGTAACAATGGATGTATTGGCTCCCGATTCCAATATGTGTCGAAATTCGGAAATTTTTGGATTTCTTTTATTTCTATTTTGAATTTGGTGTCGAAGAAGTCCTCATACTGGGGTTATTTCGACACCTCCCTTATTCCTGTCAAATGTCGGAGTAACCTCGCCTATGGGATTCTTCCACACCAAAAACAATTTTTTTTTTATGGTTTACATTTTTTAATAAAATTAAACCACAAAATTTCCATGAATTTTCTATAATATTTTTCAACACAACAAAATCAAAAAACTAAAATACACAAATTTTCTATGTAGAAAAATTGGAACAAAAAATACATATTCTTATATTTTAACAAAAGAAAACAAAGGTAAGTTTCTTAGGTATAAAAAACAAGAACTAAAACAGGAACATTTCTTTGGTAAAAAAAAACAAATATTTTTAGGAAGCTGCTAAACCAAACATCAATCGTCGTCTTCCCAGACAGAGCGTTCGTATTAAACTTTCTTGGAACCTTTATTGCACCCCCACAAACCCATCGGTCTTATGAAATGTAGTGGATCCAAGCTTTTTGGTTAAAGCAACATGAATAATCGCATAGGAATATTGAACATAGATTGAATTATGGGCATTCATTGTTTGGGGCTTTGGAACCGTTGCTTGTTACAAATATTGCAGACCCATTTTAAACAAGAAACGCAGGCAACCCAATCTCTGGAATCCGTATAGGTCGAATATCCACATTTGCATACGGAGCAGTTATTTGGGTCATAATAGTTTCCTGAGTTGGAGGTACTGCAACCTGCCTTGGTTGTAGAAGGAACAGCTTGGCACAAACTTTTACCTGTTCCTCTTTGCGTTCCTTTTTTATTTACAAGGCAATAACTTCCAAGTCTGTAGGATAACCTGGTTTTAAGGGGTTGTTTACTAGGCACTCTATCTAAGATTCTTATGCGGGGTATTTTAAATTTTTCACTTGCAACCTTTTGAGACATGCCATTTTTCACGGCAGCTTTTTGAAGATCCTCTTCGGTATATTGTCGGTACATCTTGCTTCCAACCATTTTCTCATAATTTGTAACCATTGTGCATCGGCTCATTAAATTAAACTAATAACGAACAAAAATCGTAGTAGATATATCAGCAATTTACTGAGTAAAATACACGAAGTGGAAGTAGCCCCCGATTATGTCGAAGTTACCCTGATGTATTGGTTTGTTTTCCGTTCCTAGTGTTTTTTTATTTAGAGTGAATTTACTTCCAATCAAGTACTATTGAGGGTGGTTAGTTTTTAAGTGAAAGCACTGTACATTTATGCATGAGGAGTTTTCCTAAAGTATAATCGTATAGCGTCAACCTCGACATCAAAAATATACACAAAGTTGCAATAATACTTACCAAAACAATGTGTGTGTGTGTGTGATGGTGTGTGTGTGTGTAAGTTTCAATGGTTCTGGAAGCTTCCAACAGGCCAGACTAGTACCAAAACAATAAACATCTAGAAATTAATATTCATATTCATTGTTATTATTCACTGTTATATTGTGACATTTATGGGGTTTAAATTGACAAGTGTAAGAATAAGACAACTAAGTTTTGCGGTATAATAAAGAGGAATTTAAGTATGTACTTTATACAATAATAAAACTAAATTCATTTTAGCAACGAGTTCCATGATAAAAATTATGCGGCAACCAAGCAAATCGCGATATGAAGAATCTACAATTTCTGTGAACATTAATGCTTTTGTTTTTATAACGTACAAAAAAGATCTTTATGAGATGGCTACAAAACATCGAAAATATACGGCATATATGCAGCTTGTCCGTTTTAAATAAATAAATCAACACCAAGCCTGATTGGAGCGACATGGAAAATCCATTTGACTGACGTTTATTTAGTTCGAACGGAAGATACGTTCCATCAATCCAAAAATACATTTGTTTCCGAATACGTATTGCAGAAGCAGGAATGAAGTTGAAGGGAAAGAAAAAGAGGGTGTAAAAAATTAGTTTGGCGTAAAATGGAGTAACCGACACGAAATAAAAAACACAATGTGGAAAGGCAAGGGTTTTTCCATGGAATTCATTAAAAAGGGTTCAAATTCAGTTTTGGTATAAATTTTCATTTTTCATCTAGTTGATCAATTAGTATTGATTGTGTCATTGTTCATCAGTCATTATTAAGAACTTTTGAGTTATCGTGTTGCTTCTGCAATTAGCATGTTTCCCAAGCAACCTTTATCTTAGAACGTGTTCGGTTCCAGTACTAAAAACAACACAGAGGTAGTTAAGTTTTATCTCTCTTTTATCTTTTTTTTTATAAATTTGCAAAAAAAAGGGAAGGAAAAGATGCACTGAAGTAATTTTTTTAATATCCGAAAACATAAATTTTGATTTTGATAGTACAATATAGTACAATATACCCTTAACTTTTACTCCCGTTAGCTAAGTTTATTGTTTTCCTTATCTAAAAGCCATTTGTCTTTCAGTAAAAGGTCCGGAGATTTATTGGTGCCTACAAATTGTAATGTCTGACTTATAATGGATTTTGCAATAAAAACTGGAAACAGATTTTTTACATTAAGGAGGCATCAGAGAAATGATATATTTAAAGAGTTTGCTGGTTTTGCTGTAACAAGAACGTATCTGTCATTTTTGACCAAAATACATTGTCTACATATTGGTGTATTTAGCAAAATTCTTTCTATTGGCTGGTTGAATAATATTTTTAATACATAATCTGCTGTTGGTTGGTGCTAACTATTTTGATTTCCTACCTAGAAGAAGTAATATGTTTCATAACTTGTCAGTTCTGAAAAGTGACACTTTTCATATCCTTGCAATTTAAGAATAACTATTTTCTAATTTTGATAACTGCTCTTAGAATATTTAAAGTTACGCTAAAAAATCGTACGGTGTAACATTTTACCGATTTTCACCAAAATATCAAATGAATTTTGACATAACGCAAAAGAACAAAAACCAAGTTGTTATTTATTTCTATTACTGTTAATGTTGTCCATATTGATATAATCTAAGCAAAAAGAAAAAACAAACTCGACAGCGAACAACCAATAGCTTTTATTCAGATTTGAAATGCTTTTGTTACTTATCTTCCGCCAGAAAAGTGGGGAATACATGAGGTATGTTCCGCTGGAAATTGCACATTTATTTCTGCGTCTTTTCGTCTTGAAAATGACAGTTTTCAAAACTGACTAAAGTTACCAATCACCAGCTGTTTAAAGGGAGTATATGATTTCGACCCCATTCCTGCTAAAAATAAACTTTAACAGACATACTTCCATAAATTGTCATCAGTTATTTCAAAGTTGCTTTTACCTAAATGAGAAAAAATATTGTATGAAACACAGTAGGGAATACGATTTTGTGTAACATTCGTGGTTTGCAAACATCTTACTCGTTACCAAAAATGAGGCATTTTCTAATTTTCACACTTAACGTGACACTTTTTAACCTGACTGACATCGTACTTTTTACATGAAGCTAGGAAATGAAACTGCGTGGGATGTTTGATATCGGTTGATAACTTCGATTTCTCGAATTTTTTGGTTTATCCGGCGACGTAACTGTTCTAGGTTTTGAGCTTTCCAATCCCCGTCATTATCGTAAACTTTTTTGCTATAACTAGCTACCTAGTTTACGATAATGGCTGGGAAGCTCAAAACGTAGAACATTAACGTCGCCGGATAAACCAAAAAGTTCGAGGAATCGACATTGATGACGTCCAAAGACTAATAGCGCAAGATAGTGTTAAGTTGCGTGCTATTGAAGAACATGGGCCTTTATCCCTAGTTTAAGCTTATATAGTTTTAATAACAATAAATGTATAAATAATGACTTATAATTTAATATATATGTAATAAAAAATTAAAATAATAGAAAATATGAGGATTAATGTCAAAACTTATGGGACATACGTTATCAGTACTGAAAAACTGAAAACTAAAAATGTATTTATTTATTTAAAGCACAACTCTGTTAGAGTATACCCAGTTTTATTAAACAAGTTATTTAACATTCGTGACAAAGTATAGGCAACCCATAATAACACTTAATAGTGAGATTTTGCAAGTACAAATTGTAGACACGCTAACCCATAAACGATAAAATTTAAAGTAGTGTTTCTATCAAATAATTTATAAAAAAATCTAAAAGTTAAAAAAAATCAAAATCTTTTGTAGGCTTATAAATTCATTTAGCAAATGGGGTGAAAACTCTGATTAAAATGCTACTCTAAATGTTAGCGTGTCTGCAATTTCCTCTTGCAAAATCTCCTTAATAGTAGCTATTGTCCACTATGGTAGTTAGCAGATCGGCCGATTAGAGCGCAATGTTCTTAATTTAAATCGCCAATAGGATTTCGATTTGACAGGGAAGCAAGAGCGAGATAAGATGTATTTTAGAATAGAATAGTTGGCAAAAACCATACACGGAAGAAGTATGTCGGTACAAATCTATTCTGTTTTCTTTGATGTCGGTAATTTTTCACAGTAATAAATTTTAGTGTTATAAACCATTTTTATAATAATAATGCTAAGAGGTGTAGGATATTAAAAAAGAAACCCATACAGAAATTATGTTTTTTTTTGCAAAAATACATCCTATACCACATAAATTTTTAACTACGTGGGAAAATAATATCTTATTTCACATAAGTAAGTATTTTTTTAAAGTAATATTCCATTTCCATAACACCCTGTATATTCCTAGTATACCTATTTTATTTTTGCATAAATTATTAACACACATTGTGTCTATTTTTTTGTAAAAATGGAATTGGAAAAATGTACTTTATATTTTTTTGTGTTCTGGTCATTTCGAAATGGCTGTGTACAAATTATTTTTAATTAAAGCTTGCTCCGTCTGTGGCAAACAATGTTTTCAAAACACTCTGTCGGAAAAATTTAAATTAGAGCAATTAAGACCAATAAGACTCGCTGCTATATTTACCTAATTATGCGTTTTCCTTTTACATTGTCCTAACGAATACAAAATATGTAAATGGATATTCAACTCGTTTTTTTAATATGGTTATGATCCATATAAATTTAGATACTTTAGTAGAAAATTAAATCAGCATTTTTAACAGCCCAATCTTTAAAGTAATAATTTAAATTTTGAAAAAATGGCTATTATCTTTACAGCTATGGGTTAAATCTTAGCCAAAACCCATTTCAAGTTTAAAGGCATCGACATCTGATTCTAGCGATGAAATAAGTTGAATTAAAAATAATGGAATAGCCGGTTTTTTAAATAATCGATATCATCCATTTATGAAGATTCCAATTTAAACTATAATCGAAAACTCATTTTCCGAGTATTTGAAAAGAGAAGAAAAGAAGTTAGACTAGAAAAGTTACATTGTATTAAACAAGATTAGCTCTACTGGTTTGAACTACCGTATAATGATTAAATAAGCCTTGCTTGCAATCCGTTATACGAAATGCTACTACTTTTTTGCTCAGCGAAAGCCCAAGTTTAATTAAGTTTTTGGATTTGAGATATAAACAATAAAACATGTAATAAAAATAACACTTATGCTTCAAAAAACTAAACACTTAGTTTAATTTAAAAGTGAACTTATTGAAAAGCATTAAATTTAATAAAATTAATGTTAAAACTAAAAACTGTAAAAGTCGGCAATCACCTTATAAATGTGTCACGAAAACCTTTACTTCCAAAATATAAGCAGAAGTTATATTAAATCTTTTGCCACTGACATGGTCATCATATGAGAAAGATATTTTCAATAATAATTCTATCATTGCGGTAAAGCTTATGCTGAATGTGAAAACTTGAAAAGCTCGAAATAAATTTATTAAGTAAGCAGCTGTGCTTTCAAAATTTAGCACGAGGTAATAATTGTTATCGTGATATGAAATACTTTTGCCGATTGTCATATTTGATAGTAGTTCAAAGCTAAAGAAGAATATATAAAGAAATCAAATCAGATATTTTTATTCAAATGCATTACTATCCGAAGTATGATAGGCATTTTCTTATATATTTCTGCATACTTATATTTACTCTTTGAGATACGATACACCGATTATTATATATTTAAAATTTTTTCAGGTTTGCTCGGGTATGCTAAGGGCATACTAAGAGCAACCCACTATATTATTGCTACAGCGAAATGTTATCGGTAGAAAAAATTCATATCCGAATAAAATATTGAAGCTCTACTGTAAAAATATAAAAACTTAGCATAACGTTAAAAATACTGTGTTGTGTTGTCCATATTTCAATAAATAACGTTACATTTTAAGCACAAAGCACTAGCTGGCACCAAATTTAAAGGACCCATTTATATACCCTACTTCACTCTGATTTGAATAAGATACTTGCCAGGCCAGTTGCTCTATTTTTCCTAATATAAATTATTTGAATTGGCCACTTTATTTTTAAGTAGCGCTTTCATAACTGTGAAATTATTGTTTGATTTATATAATATTTAAAGCATATATGACCACCATGAGAATTGCCTTTTTTAATTTGTATCAATGAAATCTGATGGATAAATCTTAAACTAGTTTTGCCAGCAATTTAGATATATTTTATTAATGTATAAGGCCACACGGGTGGCTTTTTGGAGCCATTTTGCGATTTATACCTGCGTTAAGCTGAAACGAGCTGTCTAAAGATGTTGTTTGTGTTTTTTTTAACATTCTAAGAAGCCATTAGTGGATAAACATAATCACATTTGCTTTTAATTTGAAAGTTATAGCTTGTGACAATTTAATTTCGGCCCCAGTATCAGAGTTTGTTTTAAGGGTAAGTTTTGTTCACGAAGGCCTGTTTAGTTTTATTTTATAGTTTACCTTAATGAAATAGTTGTGTCCCCACACGTACACGTTTGATCTGCCCTGTTCCCAGGCTAGTTTCTACGGTTTCTGTTCTGGCTAATTGCTGCTAGCTGTCCTCAAGTCAGCTGTCCTTCGTTTGAAGCTTGTAGATTTAACATCTTTCTTTCTGGTTTGGGCCCTGAATTTTCGCCTGGCTTAAAGTTCACCCTGTGTGTATAGACAAGTTGCCCTTAGTCTATTGAGCTAACATGTTTAAATAGTAAATTTTGAAGACCAACCTACCTTTTAGAAATCAGCTGGTTACATTCTCTGACAACATTGGGACACCCTTGATCTGTGGGTTATGGATCACATTGCCTTTACTGTCCTGGATTCCTGAATCTAGGGTTCTCTATTAATTTAACTCCAACATTTTCTTTTTCTTTTCCAAGATCTTGTTTTGAATTTTGTAAACAATTAATAAATTGAGTTATATGTGGTTAGAATTTTTGGTTGAACTGATAGGCCGACACTGTCAGAGTCTTGCAGTGCTGCCAAACCGGGGGGGAAAATTTGTTCTGTATCGTTAAGCATTTTCGCGTGGCCCGCGCCGCTTATTTGGGTTTTGTAGTTAAGGCCACAGGTTTGTGACGGAAGATTTCCTCTGGGTTTGCCAGTGCAGTACGGAAATCGAAGGACTCCATTTTGATATGTGTCTGTGGTGGGAGGAAGTGTCATATGATTCTTCCGACACGAGGCATAGGTCGGTCACTTCCACTCTACCCTTCGAAGCAATTGTTCCATGGTCCCTATCTTAAAGTTTCAGTTTTGAAATTCTAGTTTTTTATTTGGATTAAAAAGTCAGGGACCGTGTTTAAATTCTTGAAGAATTTGTTTCTGCAAGACGCAGGATATTTTTGGGCGACTTCGTTCGAGGATAGCCATCAACAACGGCATGAATAATCCTGGCCCAAGCCATTGATAGCTGCCCCTTTTGGTGTTGCTGCCTGTGGAAGTTGGAATTCGAACCCTCTTTATCGTTGAAGAGGGTCCTTGGTAGGGGTTTGTGTATTAATCGAAAACAATTAAAAATGTATTAATAATGAGGTGCTTGTATGTTTTAAAATAGAGTACCTACAGTATTAGTATCACTGTCTTTTAAAAAAAAAAACTACGTAGCTAAAACACCAACAATTACATCACAATGAAATTTTGAATATCGTAAAGGATACTTTTTTTTATAGAAAATCGATATATTTTTCTCATTATCAAAGCACATCTATGGCACAGATTACTCCTACCAGATGCGAATCTCTTAATAAATTTCCTATATCAAGATTCCGCGGTCTTGGCGATACGGACAGGGCGGCCGGTCGCTTCGGGCGTCGATGCCGTGAATGGAATTTTCCACGCGTTTGGTAGGTTTTAATTCAGAGAAATTATGGATTATATTTTAAAATATTAAAACATGATATTATATGGCATTTTATATAAAATTATATCATTAACAAATACAAAAACGTATATCGTTTATTAAAATTACACTACAACCTAGTACAACCACAATTTAAACCATAAAATCAACGCAACAAAACTGATGTAATAACATTAGCCTGCTATCTATTCCACCGAGACGCTCGCACACGCTAACAGCGAGGAATTCACCGTTCGGCGACAGACTAAATAAGGTGCATCGCCACCGTATAATTTCTCTAAATTGGGCCACCGTCGAAAGCGTAAGATTCGCATCTGGGAGGAGTAATCTGTGTCTATGTTATATAATTTTTTTTATTAAAACTATGCAGATGCTGACCCTACATAATTTTTTCAAAAATAAGTCAAAACGCTTAAAATATAAACGACATATTAGATGGTATTTTGAGTAACATAAAGCACCAATCGATATATCAGATGTAATTGTATTATGTTTTCTTTTCAGGTAAGTGTAAAGATAGTTAGCCAAATGATCCATAGCAGTTTGCGGTAATCCATTTATTTTTGGTAAGTTATACTATAACATAATTTAAATAATAATTTAAAATTCGTTGTAACAGCACATTAATAGTAACTTGCCTTAACAGTAGAGTGGCGTAACACCAAAATAATGGCTCTTTTCTGTATGAATCCTCCACAATCATATAGACATTTTAAACGTTATCTATTTTAAATGTCTAACAAATTTAAGATTCTTTATGATCATAGTAAAAGACTCCATTAAATTATGGAATACCACAACCAAGTTAAAAACACACAAAACCTTTTTTTTCTTTACGTAAAGATTAAATAGAATATACTTGGATGCTCAAAGGTATCCGATTTGATTCTAGAAGTTTCTATAAGCAAGAGAGTAATCGTAAAATTCATGTTATACCGATATCTCCTAAATATATTGCAGGTCCCCCTTACTTATGCTAGGTACTGCGTTGTACGGCAGATTTAAATATACGTGGACGAGTTCGGCTACTTAGGTATTATTATGATTAAAAAAAAAGCAAGCGTAAGTGAAGAGCAGAATAACAGAAGCATTTGCAGAGAAAAGACAGCTACTAACCAGCAGAATATATAGAAGAAAGCCCTTTTAACACTTCCTAAAGACGTATACGACAAATAGAAGCATTTCAAATGTGGTTTGTACAGTAGAATGATTAGTAGTTGGGTAGACAGGATCATTATCAGGATATAGTACAATGTTTTTGGATGTGCTAGTCGGATTTCGCCAGTACACCAACGGTACATGGTACTTAGGCTTTGGTCTTCGTGGACTGTCAGAAGATAAAGAAAAACACCGAATCAACTTCATACCGATATTTTTTGATGGAAGCCTTATTTATTACATTTTAAAAAATTACTAGGAATGTAATTTTCCTTAAAATGTCCGACTTAATGAGATATTCAGTTAAAAGTGTAATTTCGCATTGTAATATTACTAAAGTTAAATTTGTTTGTCAGTGCTAAAAGTTCTTTATAAACTGGTCTGTTGCAGAATATTGTCGAATTTTGTCGGACTGTTTGCTAAAGCTCCGTGTTTCCGTCGAATGTGCCCGGAAATTTAGAGACAAAGCCGAAGGGTACACGTGCAAGATATTACCCTCCATGTTGCTTTTAGTCTGGATGCAGAATTTAAGTTAAAGTCGTGCGCCACTTTACTAAATAACAAAAGCTAAAACGAGTATATTTCGTACAATTTTAGACCATAGTGTTCAGAATATTAGCTTTGCGTTCATAGGCGCCGATCCCCCCTCCCTAAAGAAAATATAAGGTCTTAGGCCTCCATAATAAAACATAAAAATTATAAGTATTGTAATTAATTTTTTTTTTAATATGTAACAGAATTTTATATAATATTTGAATAATATTCTCAGCAAACTTGACTTAATTTTTATAGCCACTTTTAGCCGCTTACTGTATATTGAAAAATTGCTTCGAAGGACAACAAACCATTATTTTTACTTAGTGTGGAAAACCAGTGGCGAATTATACAATAAATTAAATTGGCAGCAAAAAATAGTAAGATGTTAATTTGGAGACACCAATAAAATAATTTCTTAACATCTATTTTATTCACCCGAGTTAAAATATTTTTTCTATTTAAAATATTTTATCACTTCTGACTCCTGCATAACTCGAAATAAAATTAAAAAGTACATTTCATTTCCTGCATTTTTCAATCCATCCGCTTTTGTCAATTTAATCGCTAAAAATCACAGTTCTTATTTTTTTCTCATTCCCCATATAGCTGCAAGTAAACAACTTCTCTGTGAAAGGAGCAATTTGTGTGAAATACGTCAAAATACTGTGGGATATACCCAGTATATTGGAAGGCATTGCGCACTACATAAGACAACCTACTAATCACATTGTTAACTAAATCATATTTTTTTTACTAATGTAACGTTACAACGTATTATTTCCTAAGTACGTCTACGGCAATATCATAAAAGTTTGCTTCAACACTGGCTTAAGGTCCCTCGTCATTAGAAGCTTAGAACTAACGTGCCGCTAGGGAGTTATCCTTCTGGTTATTTATTTATTCTTGTACATAAACTTTGTAAAATGATGCGTCAGTGTTAAAGGTTTTTTTAGAGTTTTTTTTTGCGTCTTTGGCAAGTCTTAATACTCTGAAATTTGCCTATTTCAAGTTTTATCTCTATACTTCCAATGGAACCAGCCTAACACGGGGATAAAAATTTAACAGGTTAAACCCTATGGTCCGCTTTAAAAATGCACTGCATATAGGTTGTTACTGTTGGAAAAATTTGTATTTTTTTTTTAATACATTATCTTTCTTGTTGCTAGAACTAATATCTTGCTCAAAAAACAATAATTTGGATTTATGCAAAATTTTTGCCTCTTGAGCTTACCGAGGAAGAGAAGACAAAATAAGAAATGGTTTTGATCTAGCACTCGGTGTATTTAGGTGCTACAAAAAGTATCAGTAATATCGTTAGCACGTCTGCTGGCTGAACAGGAATGTTTCGTTTAGGATATTCAGATTATTATCTCATGACAAAGCTAAATGGGATGTTTTTTAACCATATTACGCCCATATCAGCCGGTTGAGCCCGTCCATCTTTTAATCAGCAATTGTGGTCGAAAGTTTCATGAATATGCGTCGTGCAAAGGACGTAATCTTTGGCGCGCTCATCGCGTAAGCGACTAACGAGAGGTAGAAAATCAAACCCACATTTCGTTATCGTAATTTTGCTTTTTGCTGATAAGACCTATTGATATGTATAATTCTGAAAATACACTAAGTTAAAAAACAAATGGCGAAAGCTTTTTAATTATTGTTTGCACGAGTATTGTTAGTTCAAAGTTTCTGACAATTAAGATAACCTATTGTACCATGAGATCACCTTTAGAAGGGTAATTTAGAAATAGTTTTGCTTTTATATGGCAAAATCGGGACATGTTGAAATTAACTGGCTTTAAGCCGACGTCCCATGCCCACGATTTCCGATATCCGATATCCGAAATAGTTTGAAATTTCGTGCAAACAAAATCCCGTGTCTCATTCATCCGATATTCGTATCCGTAGACACTTGTCATTCTCAGATAATTAAAGTTTTTCTCTAGATCTGTTATTTCTTGTAATAAGCAGTGCTCCTTTAGTTTTACCATGTTTTAGTAAATCTCGTAACCAGAATCTTCAGGTATGTTTTCCTTTTTTTCTTCTCCTAATTAGCAGTAAAAGGGAAAAAAGTAAAACATTATTCAGTCTACGCCGATTTGCCAATGCCTGAATACTATTCATTTTTTAATTTTTATTATTCCACTGACCTAAATAAAACCCCTAAAATAAGTGAATATACAACTACAAACATACAATGTAAGGTTAAAAATAACATGACATCGGACAAAAGTTTAAGGAATTTTAATTTTATCCGACATCGTACCTACATAATGTTAAAATATTCGTATGAAAAAGAGCGCGAAATTATTTTGACCAATAGGAGCTTCATCATGGGACGTCGGCATTAATCTTTACACATTCAAAACATGGGAAAATATGATCCGTCCTCATGTTTGATTGGGGAAACGTCTTTATCGTAACGTTTAAATGCATTTGATTTAAATTTTGAATTTATTTAATTTTAAATTTAGATTTAGCTTAAATACTTGGAAATCGGTTCTCTGAAATTGATTGTCAATTTTTGTTATTGAGTTTACAAAGTTTCAGCATTTGAGACGAAATAGCAGCCAATTTAGAGAAATACAACTTGCGAAAGATCCAACTTTCATTTCAAGTTTTATTTTCAATTCCTAAAATAGTTTCCAAAGTTGAGAAGTCTACTAAATGATGCTATCTCAATAACTATTTGTTCAGCAGAGAAAGAGAGAGAGAGAGAGAGATGCATTTAAATTCAAATAATTTTCCAATTTCAGTAACTAAAATTTAGTAAGTATTGCAAGGTTGTTTTCTAAGAAATTTAAGACACAAGAATATAAATCTAGTAATAAGTAAAGGTTGAAATAGTTAAAACTTAGTATTGGTCTGAATTTAGTTCTTCTAGTTGTTCATTTCGGTTTGTGCAAGTTTTTGTTTGGTCATTGTTAATAAGTTATCATTAAAAATGTATGATATTCTATTATTTCTGCGATTTGCTTGGTTTCCAAATGATTTTTATTTTAGAACTTACTGTGAAAATAAACAATTTCTACCATTATCGCAAATTCACACAAAAAGAATTTTCTTCAATCTTGGCTAAGCCGGGACGTTTCTGGCGAATGTTTTGGTTCAGTTGGTCAAGTACAAGTCCGAATACTCTGAATCGTTTTTCCCTTTTTAATATAATCTATAGGAATAATGCGTTTGGCACCCCAAAAAATTTGGTCAAGTGCAAGCTATACCTGCACAATTACTGTTCCGTGCTGTCAGCCCCCCACGTAACCTGAGCAATCCTCCGACTGCTTGAAACTGCTAATGGATGGCACTGCCTGTGTCATACTGCTTATGCAGTTCGACATGGTTAGCTTTAAGGATTTGCTTTTTCGGAAGGTAGGTATGTTCATTTATCCTGTACTGACAAGAACTAAAGAGTTCGAAACCGGTCGCAGGTAACGACATCTTAACTAAAGAAAAGCTTCCTTCTTCCTCGTAGTTTCTTGCAGTCAAACTAAGTACTTTGTTGTCTAACAGTGTTAGTCAAAATACTGCCAGCCAGATTCTCCAAAGCTAGTCCGGTCAAATTGACAACCAAAACTTTTAAACTGAGAAGTGTAAGAATAAGACAACTATGTTTTATACTGTGCAATTATTTCGGAGCTTTTTGGCAAATTTAGAAAGAAAAGGACAATTTTAGTACGTACTTTTGACAATAATAGAAACAAATTCATTACAGCAACTCGTTCTAAGATAAAAATCATTTGGAAACCAAGTAAATCGGTGAAATATCAGAATGATTCATAAGATTTTAATAACGACTTATTAACAATGACAGGACAAAAATCTGTCAAAACATAACTGGTCAACTACAAGATCTTAATTTAAACCAGTACTAAATCTTAAACGTTCTTAGTGAATCTGAACGTGCAAATTTTGGTATGTAATCCAGCGCTCGGAGGGGCATATAGCCCGGAGAATGGCTGTTTTAACAGTATTTGTTCAAATCCTTGTAGTATAAGGCATCTTCAGGTGGTTTAGAGAACTAATTCTCATTTTACATATTTACAATTAGTCACTTTATGATATCACGGGGCAATATATTGTATTGCCTGAAATTAGCAATATTTTCGAAGGCGATTTCGCTGTTACCTTTGTGTAAAAGGTTACATTAAATGCCGTGCTTTTTCATTATGCGATACATATTGCGCGGTTCTAGTTGCATCGAGGGGTAAATATCTGCTCAAAATTTAGTACACCATAAATCCTTTTTGGCAAATAAATCCCCATAAATCCCGTTAAATCAGCAATAATGTCTGTAAATCCCCAATAATTCCTGTAAATCCTCAATACATCCTCATAAACCACCATAAATCAATATAAATCCTCATAAATCCCTATAAATCATTGGATGTATAAACAATAAACCCGTTTTTACCTTATACAGGGTGTCTAATATAGGTGATACCACTATTGCTATCTCCGAAACGGTAAAAGATACGAGGCCAGTTAAATTAGAGAAAATGTGCCATTTTTAGTCCCTATTCATATTTCGTTTACGGAGTTGCCAAATTCTCTATAGTTTCTTATCTACAGGAGATTTTTAAAAAATAGTCAAAAATTTAATTCTTAAATATCTCGAAAACTATTTTAGTTAGAAAAAAATTGCTTTAACAAAAATCACACGATTTTTTACCTTCTCTAAAGTAACGTTATTGTTTTGTTCATACCATTTGTTTTTATTGAGTTACTAATACTAACTTGTTTTTTTCAAAAACGGACCTGGACTTTTTGCTCCATTTTTTGAAAGAATACTTTATACCCCTTACAACTGTGTATAACTTGAAAATATTTTCCGACGTTTTGATTACGAATAGCAACATCAGGATTTTATAACAATACGGACATGGGATCTTCCATGTTAAGACACAATTCATAACTTATCGCTATGGTTTGTGGTTTTTGTGGTTATAAAATGGCTGATGATGCTTTTCTTCATCAAAACGTCGAAAAACATGATCAAGTGATATACAGATGTAAAGGGTATGAATTATTCTTTCAAAAAATGCAGCACAGGACCGTATTTGAAGAAAACAATTTAGTATCAGTAACTCAATAAAAACAAATGATATAAACAAAACAATAACGTTACTTTAGAGAAGGTACAACATCGTGTGATTTGTGTTAAAATAATTGTTTTCTAACTATAATAGTTTTCGAGATATTTAAGAATCAAATTTTTCACTATTTTTAAAAAAATCCCCTGTAAATAAGAAACTATAGAGATTTTGGCAACTTCGTAAACGAAATGTGAGTAGGGACTAAAAATGGCACATTTTCTCTAATTTAACCGACCTCGTATCTTTTACCGTTTCGGAGATAGCAATAGTGATATCACCTATTTTAGACACCCTGTATTGCTCAAAATTAGCTTTGTGCATTTTTATCGGTCATTGCCCGAATTCGAGTATTGAGCGTAACATATATAATTATTAAAATTTACCTGGAAATTTAACTCATAGTTGGGGAACGACGGTTAATAATGATAATAAGACATGGTTAAAGATTTCAATTTTTTTATTAAGACAGGAACACGACAAGAGGTAACCAACGCATACATTAATTATACATAAACATAAACTAATTATATTTTAACTTTTTATTGGTGTAAGCAACATTATATTCATTATACCACTGCGCTACAGAGATCGTTGCGTAAATTTGATGAATTCGAAAAGACATGAAGCTACGAACGCGGACGATAGGAAGAGAGAATTTTCTGTACTGCTATAGGTCTATAAAGGATGTTAAAATGCATACGGACTCGGAGTTGCCCAGCCAGAATTTCGAAACCACTTTCACATACGAAAAAAGCCAGCGAAAATCCTCCTTACAAAATTTCAACCGGCATAAAATCTTTTAGAGAAAATCTTCACCAGCTCGTAGACTATTAGCGTCTCTATTAACAGTACATGTACTTGTCTTTGTGGATAGAATGTTTTAAAAACATTTTGAAAAGTAATTGTGCCACAATGTTAGGTTATGTCGGTCCAGAGACGGTTAATTTAGATTTAATATAGGTTTTAATTATGTGTAATACGATTACGTCAAGAAGGGATAAATATAACATTAAAGTTACCTCGGAATTCACCGTTTAATTTGCATTAAACAACCAAAAACAAAAGCAAAATAATATTTGATTCGCTATCTCGTTCGCTATGTTGCCGGTATGGGGGTATGGGTAACCAGAAGATATGTTACGCGCACGCGCATGACATTAACAGCTGACTTAAATCCTCTGTAAATCCCCGATAAATCACCGTAAATCATCGTAACTCCTCGATAAATCATTATAAATCACCGTAAATCCTCTTAAATTGTCGTAAATCCTTAATAAACTACCGTAAATCATCGTAAATCCATAGTAAATCACCGTAATTCTTTCAGGCTGTACACCATAAATCACCAGATATTTACCCCTCGAGTTGCATATACCGTTACCTGTTGTTTTAGTGTGAGAGCCGCCTTAGACCTTACATTGCTTTAATTGTCGTCTTTTACAAATTTAAAAGGTAGGCCAAAACCTACACCTTTCTTTTGCTTCATTACCTATTTTTAACTCCTCTTTTACTCGTATTTTATCGTGACTATTGCTTTGTAATATTTATGCAAATTGTAAATTGTCCTCCTCTCCTTAAGACACGTTGGCTGCTTACTAAAACAATCTATTAATATTAACTACCTAAAAACCTGCAAATAATAAATATAATACTTCCAAAGTAATTGTGAAATATTTAAAGATGATTTTATAAAACACGACCCGGAAACAAATAACTCGCTAAAAATATAAAAGGGACTGTAAAATTGGGAGAGCCTCCGAGTTCCCATATAATCCGATTAGTGTCACTTGTCTTTCTGTCATCTTTAAAATAACTAACACCGGATTTCATCAAAAATGTTTAGGATTTAGTGCTAGCTTAATTTAAGATATTCTAGTTAATCAGTTAGTGTTTCTACTGTCACTGTTAATAAGTTAACAAGGTATGAGTTATTCCAATTAATAAGTGATTTACTTGGTTTACAAATGATTTTTATTTTGATCTTGTTGCCAAGATGAATAATAATCCTATTATTGTAGAAAATACATACGCATTACTCCGTTTTTTTTATAAGTTTGTAACAACACGCATATTCTTGTACTTGTCAGTTTAAAACCTTAATTGTCAAATAAGGCCGGTCTTAGCGATAACGAATCCCAGCGTACACCTCTGGTGATTATTGAATTAAAATTAACATAAATAAAATGTATTTTTAAGATAGCTTTTTGATTCGTTGTATACGCCAGCGCATTGCGTATCTAATATATCAACTGTCCTGACCTTTTTATGAGCAAATTCACACATCATTTTTTACTAGACATATTAAAACGTACAACCCTCCAGAAAAAAACGGGGAAGATGGCACATCCATAAACAACCACCTTAAAGTCCCTGCCGGAAATTCCATATTATGCGGGATAATAGGGAAAGCCATTATTTGCAACCACACTTAGGCCTGTTCTTTTGGTTGTGCCAGTTTGCCAAGAGGAAGGGCATCATTAGCGTAGCCTCAAGAAAAATGTTCCGGACTCGAAAGTGTCCAAGGTAATTAATCGATTTTGTTGGACTCGAGTTTGCCTAAGTTATTTATATTCTTTCGAAAAATCGAAAAAGAGTTTGTCTTAAACAGGAAAGTTTCTTTATTTTGCATTAAAATTTTGGACAATCAATATTTTGAAAATATTTTTTTAAAGCTAATTTGTGGAAAATACTTTCATATTTTTCGTATACATATAAGTACCTATACGTTTATTCTAAAACGTGTTTTCTTTTAACAGTTCCTTCGGACGAAGCATTTTCGAGAATGCGTTATAGACTAACGTAGTTATGTTCTGGCCAAGTTTAACGTGTTCATCGTTTTTTATATAGGTAAGGTAGAGCTCCGCTCACCTTTGATGGCGACGTTATCGTCACTAGTGACATTTTTCACATGACTCTGTATCAGATCACGGCGTTATTACCGTCTCTTGTCCCATACGTCCCGACTTCGACACGATCTGGCACTACAATTCTGCCGACTGGGACGGTCTTCGAAATTTCTTCTCTGCCTTTCCTTCGAACCCTGTCTGTTTTTCCACTTCCAATCCCTCCGAAATTTGCTGTTATATCACAGATATCATTTAAGTAGGTATTGAAAGTTTAATTCCACATATCCGCAAGCAACCTTAATTCCATCATCAAAAGCCCTGAATCTCCAGGGTCTGTGATAAAGCCAGACCTAAAAAATTCCGATCTCACAAAATGTTTCTTTAAAATCCTACACCCGATAATCGTCAGGTTTTACCAAAGTAAGAAGTCAATACAGTCAAACTCTCTTTGAGCCCAAAAATGCTTTACCAACCGCATAAAAGACAAAGTGCTTTACTGTTCCAACGGCAGCTAACCTTTCTGGTCACTTGCCAAAAGCATTAATCAAATCTTCTGTGGAGCCACTTTTCCTCCCCTGACCTGTGCCAACGAAATTATCTCCACCTCTAAGGGGAAAGCTGAACTGTTTGATAAACAATTCACCCTGCCAATTTCGCTCTTCCAATCGTAACGTCTGTACCCCGCAAAATCCCCAACATAATACTTGAGGTCAAACAAGTTCAAAAAATTCTTCTATCCCTTGACACCAAAAAGTCCTCCAATCTGGATGGCATACCAGCAATTGTTCTAAAAATGCACTTCAGAACTTGCACCCATCTTAACTCGTCATTTCCAAATCTCCTATGACAAAGGCTTCTTCCCAGACAGCTGGAAGACTGCTCGTGTGCAGCCTGTCCCAAGGTTCCAAGTCCCTTCCATCGAATTATAGACTTATCCCTCTTCTCTTTGACCTGAGCAAAGTTATGGAGAAAGTCATCAACTTGCAAATTCTAAAATACCTAGAAAAACAGAAAATCATCCATGACAGACAGTACGTATTTCGTCACCAAAGATATACAGCTGATCTCCTTAACTTTGTCACACGTACTTCCCTGGAACAAGTCTATCCAATTTCATGTCGAATCCCAGATTGTTGCTCTTGATATTTCCAAGGCCTTTGATCAAATATGGCATGTCGCACCTCAACAAACTACCTTCTTACGGCCTTCCTCCCAAACTATGTACCTGGATCGGCAGCTTTCTCTCTAATCGGCGCATATCTGTCGTCACGCGTTGCTGGCGTACCCCAAGGTTCAGTCTTAGCACAAACCCTATTTCTTCTTCACGTTAATGACCTGCTCTCTTCACCTACCAATCCCATCCACAGTTACGCTGACGATAGTACCCTTCACTCCAACATTCATTTTTCCAGTTAAGTTTCGAATTAAGAGCTGGATAATAGACGCAGATTTATGTAGCTATCCCTTTCCCAAGATCTTTAATTAAGCTTAGACTGGGGTACCAGAAACCTTGTTTAGTTTAACGCCTTCAAAATCCAGTCATGCTCCCTGCTACGCAAATAATACGGCAACACTTTCCCCACCCACATGAATGGCCAAGCCTTACAGAACAACGGAACGTTCGATCTTGTTGGCATCGCTTTCGAACATGATCTCAGCTGGCACAAACGCATTGCTTCAGTAGCCACATGGCAGCTAAAAAGCTTGGTTGTCTCTTTCGAGCCAGAAAATAGTTCTTCCCTGCCATTTTACACCCTCGCCCAGTCCTCACTAGAAAACTCCCTTCTCTCGTTCGTCGCCGCGCTGTTGGGGATTTATCCCTTTTCTACCGATACTTCCACGGATTTTACTCTGAAGAACTAGCCGCCATAATTCCCCCTTGATTGTTTCTAACAGATCAAATATTATCGGGTTAATCGAATAATTCCCTAATTCACAATTTTGGTTTTTATCAGTCTCGATTCGTTCTTTTTTGATTTACATCGCTTGCTAAAGTCGGGCCATCATCAGCTTTCCGCTCTCCACTCTCTACAATTCAGCGAAAACTGAAAACGGCCCGAGATTCGTAAAGTCTTATCCGATTTCCAAAAGTCTTTTTCATATAAAAGCTCTGTATGTCTAATTTTATTTTCACTTACCAACGAACAGGAATAAGTAAGATAAGTACGTAAGTACAACATAAGACATAAGTTCATGTTTTTGGTAAAATTTTCTAATGAATTGTGCAGTTCCTAATGTTATCTGTTTGTTGTTCTATTTTAATAATCAAAAAAGCTACTATTACTTTTATGGTTATATATTTTCTCAGAATATCAACAATTAAATTACAAACCACATCCTGTAAAAATCTGATTATTCAAAATAGGGACCAGACATACAAAAAAAAAGAATTTCTGAAATCCGGTAGGATTAATTTTCAGCTGTCTCTTTAAATTAGACTAAAAAGAGCCATGTTAAGGGTTGGAAAGTTTATATAGAGGAGGCAAGTTAGATCTGGAGAATCAAAATAAGCAAAAAAATTATGCAGTGGATGAAACCAATTTAAATGGGTCCCCAAAGGTGTCCAGATGAAACTCTTTATTACAAATATTTTGTTGCTAATCTATTTATTAAAAATTTATTGCAAAAAGTAGATTTTTTATGTCTTTTTTCGGTTCTTCCGGCATATCTCAGTTGTCTACTAAAATAGCGGAACGCTGTTCGGAAAGGTGAGAGAATTTTACACAGTTTTGCTACTAAGCACTTTTTTCTACGACCAATAGATTCGTCAGTATTCAGTAAATAAAACACAGCTCAAAAAGTACGCGCGCAGCGGATGCAGTACGCATAAGCGTCGCGTGCTGTAAACAAATGCTCAGAACTTTTGATTAATCGAAAATATTTGGATAAAACAAAATAGCACATATAAATAATCGCTAAGACAATCAATTAATCATATTTTACAAGTATTTCGAATGTTGGGGTTTCCGGTATTCTTGTTTAAGTGTGACATATGAAAAACCACGTTTTTTTTTTGGAAAAATACGAAATTTATGAAAATATATGCAAAAACGATCATATCTATGGTTAAATATCAATAGAAGACATATTTATCTACAACTTTGCCAAGTATCAGATGATTATATTTTTTCATTATCTTTTTATACCAATTTCTTTAAAGCAATATTTTCATTTTTTTCCAGATAACTTAAACTTTATGCCAATAAAAGTCACTGGTTTTCGTAGAACCAATCACACCATCTGAAAGTAAATGTTTTACCTCACTGATTACTGTATTATTTTTAAAATTGAAAAAATACAAAAAAGTAATGATTGGATTTCCTAAGCGGCAAACACGCAAAAATCTATTTTTCGTAAAACGCCTCACAGAATTCGTAGATAGTTGTCTCAGGAAGAGATTACAATACTTACTTTTAATTTTTTAAAATTTGTTTATAAAGACAGGGCTTGAATTAACAACGTGGAAAATTTCGCACTTGAACAAGAATACCGGAAATTCAAATATTCGAAATACTTTCAAAATATGATTAATTGATTGTCTTTGCGATTATTTATACGTGCAATTTTGTTTTATTCAAATATCTTTAATTAATCAAACGTTATAAGCATTTGTTTACAGTGCGCGGCGCTGATGAGTATACTGCTGCATCCGCTGCGCGATCGCGGGCGTAGTTTTTGAGCGTTTTTTTATTTATTAAATACTGACGAATCTATTGGTCGTAGACAAAAGTATTAAGTAACAAAATTATGTAAAATTTTCTAAGCTTTCCGATGGTGCTGGCGTCCCGCTATTTTAATAAATAACTGAGGTATGACGGAAAAACCGAAAAAAGACATGCAAAAAAACGACTTCTTTGCTCTAAATTGTTAATAAAAAAAATTAGCAACAAGATATATTTATAAAGAATTTCATAAGTTCATCTGAACACCTTTTGAGACCCATTTTAATTGGTGTCATCCATTGCATATTTTTTTGGATATTAGGACTCCCCAGATCTAACTTGCGTCTAATATGTTATTAAAATGAACCAAGCAATGGAATCAATTCCATTTTGCTTCTACGCCAGTGCAAACTCGTCTGCCCTTTTTAGGTAAAAACCTCGTTTCGTTGCAATAAGTAACACCTTTAAATTGATATTAAATATGCCTTTCTGGAACAATTTTCCTGAAAACAGATGCGAAGCATAGCAGCAACACAAATGGCGACTCTGGGACCGGGGCGAATTTAAAGGAGCTATTTTTACATTCTTGTTTATATTATAGAAAAAAAATCCCGTTTTATAATGAATAAATAGGCTTTTTAGAATAACATTGTGTAGTCTGTCCTAGGACAGAGAAAAATATTACGCTTTCCAAAAATTTTTAATAAGTCAGAAATAAGATTTTCTATGGTAAAACTGCAGTAAGGTGAGTTTCTCTTGGACAACATTTTTTTAATTTACTTATTAGACAGTGCTTAGCTCTAAAAATGCTCGAAAAATCGGTTTAAAGTTCTAATTTTCTCTTTAAATATCAATATTTTAGACCAGTAACCAATGCTCATTAAGAGTAGTTTTCACGAAGTCTTGGAGTTTAAATTTAAAAATAACGAATTAATAGAATTTCTTTTACTGGCCGGTTCTTGATTAGGCGTTAATAAACCATTGTATTCAAGAAATAAATGGCGCTATGGTTTGGAAATTTCTCGCCTCGCCGTCCAGCCCTTGTATCTTTTTTGCGGCTCGTCAGCATTTAGTTAGATGATATTTGGTATTAGTTGAGATAGAATACGGTGCAATTCGTAGCAATTACTAGATGGACAAGCTTGTTAAAAGTTAATAGAAATATTTTAGTGCTAGCCTGTTATGCAAGTTAAAGGTGAAAACCTGTTCCATGTAAAATAATCGACTGATAATAATATGAATGCGTTAAGATTGTTATCATAGACTCAATAATACCTAGATGAACACTGCCGTGCAACGAAAAGCGGGTCTCCCTTGAGACATTTGGTGGGTTTGCTGGTTTATGGTTTAAAAGTTTGCTTATCTACCATTATATAAATATGTATATTATGTATCTACATGTATATATAATTGTGGACAAACAAACTTTCAAACCATAAACCAGTAAACTCACCAAATGTCCCAAGGGAGACCGGCTTTTCGGTGTATTCGAGTGTCTATATTATTTATAATCTCTGGCGTTATTCAATAAAATTTTCTCTTTTTAACCTAGGATTTAAATGTACTAAAAAAATCTGCATTGTTTTACACTTTTCCGATTGTTATTTAAATAAATAAATGCCAGGGAAACATTTGACCACTGCACAAATTTGATTTGTTATTTTATTGGTGTCAAATATGGCAGGTTTTTTAAATTTCTTTCACAATTTTCTCGTTCACTGAGTAGTTGAATAGTTTTCGCAAAAAACTTACTTATCTTTTGCAAGTTACCCAACCGACGCGACGTCCACTCCTTGTTATTCAAATAAGAGTTTAATTCAATTGAATGAGACAGACCCATTTTGAATGCTTGGCTCAATGACTAAAATAATTGGCAATTAATCGAGACACCTTAGGTGGAGGAGTTTTACCTGGCGGTATATCTTTGAGTCATTTTATTTTTATGCGGTTAGGTTTGAGTTTAGCAAAATGTGAATTTGTCCTGGAGAAACACCATCTTCGCTAGTACCACGAGTTGTGTTTCGCCAATCTGCGCTGGGATTCCAGAATGCTATTCGATATCAAAATATTCTATTTGGCGCAAAAAAACGATTCCCGTTCGTTTTCAGCTGATCGCGGATCGTCTAAAATGACATCGATTCTTTCACTACCGCTAGAGATCCCTTTTCGGTCGATTTCGAGAAGAAGACAGTGATTTTTAGGTTAGAATTATTGTTTTTTTTTTAGGTTTTGCCAATTTTTTATTTTTGTTTAAATTAACAACTATAATTAATTACTGTGTCGTTTCTAACATTTCACATGTGTGAAATATGTAAGAATACCAATATAAAAAATTTATTTATTTGAAAAAACGAGATTTTAGACTTTTCCAGTTAAAATCGGATAAAGTTCGATTTTTAACATTTTGGTAACAAAACAATAAACACTATTTAGAAGTGATCGTTCTTTTAACTGATTTTTTAAAGTTTTGCAACAAAATAATCTTAGGTTATAATTCACTACGCATGCGTGCTACAAATACTACGGTTTCCGATAACGTAGAAAGCGATGGCATAAACGACATCGAAGGAGAATACCGAATTGGTCGATATCGCTTTGACTATCGAAAGGGTTACGATAGCTATCGTATCGAGTGAAAGGGAATCCCAGTGCTGCTGAGACAATAATAATATAATGAATAATAATAAAATATAAATGAAATTTTAGTTTTACAACCAGAACATATTGTTTGGCTTTTACGCAAAAACTTACTGAATATGTAAATATTAAAAAAGATCAAGAAAAAATTCGATATGATTAGTATTGGACGCATTATAATATTTTCTTATACGGGGTGTCCGCAAAGTCTTAGTATGGGCTTTGCTATATTAGTAAAGATAGAAACACCAGATTTTAGGTGTGTCTTATTGGTTAATAAATATACTTTTTGTGAAATTTAACTTTTTCAACCCTCTTGAGGGGTGACCCTGGGAAGTTGAGGTCAAAAATTTAGAGATAGTGAAATCAGTTTTAACAAGAAATTTTTTCAAATATAATTTCTTCCTATAACAATTTCTTTATATCTGCCCTATTGAGAATATAGCTGGGCAAATTCGGCCCTGCCATTCGGTTCCTGTCAGTTCCCAAACAAGCTTTCATTAGCATTTTTTAGCCGGACGGAAATGTTCTTACACTAGTAAGCATTTCGAACTAATTAAATTCTTTCCAAAAGAAGGGTTGTAGTCTTGTTAAGCATACCAAATGCGTGATGTTGCATTTTCATAGATTTTAGGGGATAAAGAAAACTGCCTGCTATTTGCATTCCAATATTTTAATTGTACTCTGAAAGCAAACAGAGATTGATTAAAGCAGTGTTTTCTATCTAAGTTTATTTTACGGTGACTTTTTTGTCTCTTATAAAAATAGGAATTTAAGGGAGTTTGAATGAAAATATGGTATAATTGGCCTCATTTTAGCTTATTCAATTCAGCACAGATGACCACAGTATCTATAAGGTTTGTCCATTTGTGCCGTTTGGAGTTGCCAAAACAAAAACACAAAATTTAGGAAACTTGGTGTTTGTGTTTTGGCAACTTTCGCTGAATGTTCGTTTATGTAGTGCAATTTGCTTTAGTTTGTGTTGAATAATGATAAACGTGTTGCTGCACAAAGCAGTTCTATACAGAACTGGTGACTTCACAAACCTGCACTATGTTGCTTTAAGTTGGTGGAACACAAACGAATAAGTTTAAGTTCTGTTGCATCTAAGTGTTTATCGTTTTTAACCATAAGGCAGTGTAACCGTGAATATATAATACACTCTATTACCTAATTTTTATGGTATTTTAAAGAGGAGGAAAAAATAGAATTTTTGACGCTTTTGCTTTTTGATATCGTTCAGTAACTTTTGAGAAAAGAAAAAATACAGTGAAGTTTCCAATTATAAAACTTCCCAAATATTTATTATAGGTCAGGCACTACTATTATATGCATTTTTTTAAAACGATTTAGAACAAACTTCTATGCCGCGAGGTACCTTATTTTAAATGTCTTCAAAAAAAAACATTTTACCACAAACCCGAGGCCCGTATCTTAATTCGTTTTTAAATGGCAAGCCTTTAAAAATTAGAAATCGTGAAAATAATTTAGTACCTTTATTCCTCTTATTACTTTAAAAGGTGTTCAAAATGACCACCATGAACGTCTTGGTAGTATAAAGTCGATTTTAGAACTCTGCCAAGAAGTAACACCTGCCATTCTCGAAAATATGAGAAGTGAGTTTCAAAATCGACTTTCTTACTGCCAAGAAGTTCATGGTGGTCATTTTAAACAACTTTTAAAGTAATAAGAGAAATACAGGTATTTAAATTTCTATTTTCTTTACGATTTTTAATTTTTCAAGGCTTGCCATTTAAAAACAAATTAAGATACTGACCTCGGGTTTGTGGAAAAATATTTCTTTTTTGAAGACCTTCAAAATAAGGTACCACAAGGCCTAGGGTTGCATTTAAAACTTTTGACCTCAACTCCCTAGCGTCACCCCTCAAGGTGGTTGAAAAAGTTATATAAAAAGAAGTAGATTTAATCACCAATAAGATACAACTAAAATTTGGTGTCTATCCTTACTAATAGCAAAGATATTTGTCCATATTAAGACTTTTCGGACACCCTGTATAATACTTTAAACTTTAATTGCTTATTAGAGAAGAATCTTTGTAATTTTAATTAATTAATTATCTGAGAAAATCTAAACTTATAATAAAAATTGATTTTAATGTTAGTTATTAACGTTATAAGATTCAACAATCTTTTAAAATATAAAATAATACAAAATTACTATAAAATAATTTTAAAATTTACCCACACCTCCATCCTCTTTACAATATATTGTTTCGGCCTTTTTGGGCCTCATCAGTGCAGGAGTAGGAGATACTTTATTTAAATTTTGTCTATTACAGATCTATGAAAACAGTATGTCAAAATTACTTATAAAGATCTTAAAGTCTTACTCGTATTGATATATTTTTTGGTAAAATATCTTAAAAAATAAAGGTATTGTTTTTTACGTTTACATTTTATTTCTTGCGGATAGTCGTAGCTAGAACATATTATTTGCTGTTACGCAAAAAATTACTGAATACATACATATTAGAACGCAAAGAAATATAGCGACTATCCGCAACTAACAGGACACATGGCTGTAAAGGACCACCTCAACAAAATGAAACTGTACCAGGGAGACGTTAGCTGTAGACTATGCGGTAGGGACAGGGAATCAGTTCAGCACATAATCTATAATTGCGAGTCACTAGATCGCAAGCGCCACCAACTATTCGGGCAACCAAAGTTAGAACCGGAGGAATTGATCACCCACTCCCTTGTGGACCTGTACAGGCTTGTGCAGAAACCTGGGATAACAGAGTGGGTGTAACAAAAGGTATTGGGTAGGCACAATAGGCCTCTAGTGGCCGCAGTGCTTCCGGTCTCGGACGGAGCCCAAGGGGGAAAAAAATCCGCAAAAAATAAAATGTAAACGTAAAACAATACCTGATGGCTAGACTTTTCTAACAAGCTATAGAAATGTTCGCCTCTTGATTAAACAGGTCTGGTTATAAATAATCTTTCTACTACTATCTATAAGTTTTACGATGCCTTCGCGTTATAAAGATTCTTGTCAAAAGTTCCAAATTCGACTGAACATTTTGATTATTTTCAATAGAATCGAATAGGATTTGACATCGCGACAGTAAAACAATTTTGCTGACAACATTATGACGTCAATCTAAATTCCTCGAAAAGCACTTTTACGAAAGATAGATTGAGAAAATGTCGCTTGTCGAAGGCGGCGACGCGACGCCTTAGCTTTAACTTTCTTCTTTGTTTTTTTTCCTATACTTACGTCTGATTCATTGCGAAAAATATTTTTATTGAATAGGAAATAGTTTAGTAAAAAGTACAATAGGACTAAACATTTTTGGTTTAATAAATACAGGGTTCTATGAAATTCACTTCATATATTGAAACGGTAAATGCTGATATAAATTCAGACTGAATAAAAATATTCATAAATGGCGCTTCATGATAAAAAAAGGTTTATATCGTCCCTCAAAAAAAAATTGTTTCAGTAACTGCGCACCACTGGTAATAAATACCAAAAAAAAATTTTTCGCCAACTGCGCACCACTGGTAATAAATACATGGTCATATAAAAAAAACAGCGGGAAACGTCAGTTACAGCAAAAAACTTTTGTTTTGACGCCAATACTGGTCTCTCTACAATATTCCTGTGAAGCAGGTTTGAAAAAATAATATTTTCGGTATCTTTAAAGTAAGAAATCATATTAACTTTTTTAAAACATTCAATTTTAAAAGTTAAAATACTACAACACAATTTTCAAACATTGTATAGTTGTTTTTTAACGGTAGTTGTGCACGCATGATTTACCATTACACGAATATAAACAAGAAGCGGTGTGGTGCCCCGCCACACTTTGCGTGACAAATCCGAGTCATCCCAAATGGCAAATTTGGAAGTAAATGGATTAGTCGTGCTAGCCCCGTAAACTGGCCTGCAAGGTCTCCTGACTTGACTCCCTTGGATTTTTTCTTGTGGGGATTTATATAAAAAAGTTGTAACCGACTGAATTGGACAATCATATACATTAGTAACTCCCTAAATCTTAAATCACGTGCGCAACTTCTGTCAAAAAGAGTTTTAAAATGTTTGGAAGTAGATGGAGGCCATTTCGAACAACTTTCAAAGCACGACCTTAGTTAAATTTGAGGTATTTTTACTGTTGTTTTTTATTTGTTGAAAATTTCGTAATTATACAACCAGTAGAGTAAATGCAACAACTTTCTATGTCCGTTTGTAGTTTTTGACGGAGAATAGGATTTAAAAAAATACACCTTTCCATTTGACATTTCAAGCTTCCCACCCGCCTGGGGAGAGTAAAAGTCAAACATATTTTGAAATATGTCTTCCTGCCACCTTATTATCTTGCATACATTTTTCAAACCGTTGTTGAGACATTGCATTGTAACATAAAATCCCCACCGTCTATAATTGCGGTAAAAGTCAAATTAAACCCTTCAAATAGAAGATCCAAATTTAAACCAGTACTAAGTCTTTAATCTTCTTGGAGAACTCTGTGTTAAAGATTTTTCATTTTCCTATTCTGTTTCGAGCAATTTGTATTGAAAAAAGATTATGGTTCTGTTTGAAGAGATATAAAAGAAACTGATATTCTAAAAAAAACGTTAAAAAAGATAATAGATTAGAAAATATCCTTATCACACATGAATAGACACAAAAAAAAACAATTTTCTTTTTCTTATACTATCGCTGCGAAAAGTTATTTTTATGGATGTATGGATTGACGTCGAACTTATTTCTGGGAAATTGGTTTTCTTTTAATTTGTCGAAATAAGAATCTCTTTGAAAAAAAAGGTGAAGCTAGGAATTTTCTGGTTTTCTCCAATTACGATGCTGTAATTAGGCTTATATTACCAATTAACTATGTCAGATACGGGAAACTTCAACCTCTCTAATTTTCTCAATTGCTGTGTCGGCATTTACAAAGTTAAAAGAAATTTAAAAATTCCAGAACAATATTTAAAATTCCAGTTTTATTTTATACTTTTTATTTCTTTTTAGTGTTCTAGGTTACTTAAAGGCGCGTCCATATCAATAAATTTGTGTGTTGTGTGTATTTTAAACACAACGAAAAAATTTTTGGCGCAAATTTTATTTTGGGTAGGTACACATTTTTGGGACGAAACTTTGTGTGCTGTGTGTTGTTTCTGTGGATCCATTTTTCTTTGCGGTGTATGTGACTCCTTTGTCAACATTTCTGTAGATATCGCAGTGTTAGTGAAAGTAAATCTGAATTTCAATTAACGTCTTTTTTTTATTATTTTTCTCTTATTTTGGAGTAGATAGTTCAATACTATGTACACTGCACATTTATTTTTCATATATTGAGACATGACGGCACACTAAAAACTATTTAAATAATCTGCATACCTTAATAATTTTTTCGACGTACAAAGACCACGATTCGACGCAAATCTCTTTGATGTCGATACAAAAACCGACAGATCGATGGATAGCGTGCGTTGTGTCTGACGAACAAATTAGCGTCAAATAAAAAGTACAACGTAAATATGTATTGATGTAGAATGTAGACGCGCCTTAATACATACAGGTTGTCCGAAAAGTCTTAGTTGCTGTTAGTAAAGATGAAGACACCAAGTTTTCGGTGTATTTTATTGGTTAATAAATCTACTTTTTTATGTAATTTAACTTTTTCAATCCCCTTGAGGGGTGACGCTAGGGAGTTGAGGTTAAAAATTTTAAACGCTACCCTATGCAGTGTGGTACCTCATTTTAAAGGTCTTCAGAAAGGAAACATTTTTCTGGTTGGGTACGTATCAATTCGTTTTTAAATGGCATGCCTAAAAATTAAAAATTGTCAAAAAAATAAAAATTTAAATGCCTACCTAAAAGTATTTCTCTCATTACTTTAAAAGTTATTTAAAATGACCACCATGAACTTCTTGGCAGTAATAAAGTCGATTTTGGGACTCACTTCTCACATTTTCGAGAATGGCAGTTGTTACTTCTTGGCAGCGTTCATTTTGATTATCACTGATGGTTATTTTAAACAACTTTTGAAGTAATAAGAGAAGTAAAGGTATTTAAATTTTTTATTTTTTTCACGATTTTTAATTTTTAAAGGCTTGTCATTTAAAAACGAATTAAGATATGGACCTCGGGTTTACGGTAAAATGTTTTTAAGACCTTTAAAATGAGGCAGAATTTTTGACCTTAACTCCCTAACGTCACCCCTCAAGGGGATTGAGAAAGTTAAATTACATAAAAATGCAGATTTATTAACCAATAAAATACACCTACGATTTGGTTGTCTATCGCTATTAATAGGAAATATATTTGTCTATCCTAAGACTTTTCGAACACCCGGTATATATACATAATAAGAATGTTGCCTGCTTGCAAAAGGACAGTAAATGAGCAGAACATTGTGAATGTAGTAAAAATATTTTGTGGCTGCTGCAGAAAGTATTGTAAAGGCAAGGAAAACTAACGTAAAATAAAAATTTTATCATCCTGAATCTCGGAAGCGATGCGTCTCCGGACCTATGTTAATACAAACTTTTTTCTTGCCAAAAAACCACTATGTAAAATTTTGTCGATCGAGTTTTGCACCTCCCTGTATATTATAACAATTACCATTAAGCGCTGCGTTTTAAATTAATTTATAAAATATTACAAAACGATTTTTCATATTTGTTTAATCTTAATTCACTTTTAAAATAAATTTTAAATTAAAATCACCTCTTTAAATTTTGATGTTATAATGTTCGCATTATTCCCTAAATTATCGTTTCTACGATTCGCAAAGCGGCGAACAAACACGAAGGTATGAGAAGCTCTTTAACTTTCATTGACAGGCTTTAGCTTTTTAATGACAACAATGTGCGTACACGCATGGGTTATAACCTTTTAGCCTTCTTCCCATTAAAAAGGCATAAAACGGTATTATCTCTTCTATAGCAACAGACCGTTTCACAACAGTAAACTTTTATCAAAATGTATATTTTAATTAGTCATAAAAATGTGACCTTTTAGTCAAATTTCGTAATATAAAAAATAATACAATACTGACAACCGCGAATGCTAAATGGACTTCATTAGACTAGACGACGAACTTTAAAGATTTTTTTTAATTTTATAAATATATTATTTATTCGGAAATGTTTTATATTTTTATAACTATTTCTATTAAGTATGAAATAAAATGCCATCACGACTCTGCTGGTACACCCTCGCTCTTTTAATTAATTGTTCCATCACACTGTCGCATATCTGCTGCTCAGTTTCGCCAATAACGCATCGAATCTTGTCTGAATTGTTATGGGATTGTTGGCGTAAGTGCGAGACTTCATAAAATCTCCAAAAAAATCACAGGGTGTCAGATTGCAAGATCTTGGTGGCCAATTTCTATCTCCGTTGCTTGAAACTAGTCGGCCAGCAAATTTCTTATGCAATAATTCAATCGTTTCGCACGCTGTATGACAGGTACCGTCTTGATGAAACCACATGTTTTCGAGATATATATTGTCCAACTCAGGCCAAAAGAAGTGTGTTATCATGTGGGGATAACATTCAACATTTAGTCGATCCTCGAAAAAGTAGGGTAAAGTTATTTCGCCAGCCCAAAATCCACACCAAAGAATTACTCGTAGGAGATACATAGGCTTCTCGTGGATAGTTCTAGGATTTTCTTTGCCTCAGATTCTGCAGTTTTGTTAATTGACATTCGCACCGAGCTGAAAGTGCGCCTCATCGCTAAAGATAATTTTGTTTGAAAATTCAGTATCCACTTGTTGACTTTGCAGTACTCAATTAACAAATACGCGGCGCAGTTGCGCTAATAATTGAATTTTGTAGGGATGCAAATGAAGGTATTTCGATAAAATCCTGTATAATCTGTTTCTAGAAATATCAGTTATCTGTTAATGCTGGCGAATCGACAATTTGGGATTCTCGGCAACATTTTCGCGCACTACTGCATTTTTTTTTATCTGATCGGCTATTACGACGATGCTTTTTTTATGTCCCCAACCGAATCACTTTGCTCAAATTTAATGACTAACATTCGCAATGTCTCGTTTCCTTTGAGGCGTTGTCACAACTGAAAATTGCACGTAATTTTCGGACTGTTTCTATATAACATTAAAATGGGGTTTTAAAATAGTAACACATTGTTCTAGAGTGTACCGCTCCATGGCTGATAAAATCGAAATGTGTTTACACTTCAGCAATCGCATTTTCTAAGTCGTTCTTTGAACAAAGAACAAATACTGCGAAATTTAATTCCGGCAGACCTATTGGGAAACCCTTTATGATGTTCTACTTTTTTTAGTAGAAAGGAACAGTATTCTACTTTCGTTAGTAGAATGAAAAAAGTGTAACAAATATAAAAAAAATGTTTTTACATAATCATCCACAATTAATTATAATGAATTTCATAAATTTTGTTTTTACTTGTTGAAGCCTTAAAACGTTTGTAAATACTATTTAGAAGTACATAATTACCAAAGAAATATTGTGAAGTTTTTTAACGAAGGTTTATGCTAAAAAAAAGGCATATTACGTTTACGGCAAAATTGTGGGTACGATGAGCTTAAGTCAACATAGGCAATATAATATAAGATGAGCCAAGATACACTATATTAAATAATATACAGTCTGTTCAAAATGAAGTCTGCACGATTGCTAACTTTCTTATTATGAGGGCTACGAGTTCCTCTAAATTAGCAAAGTAGTGTATTTTTTAAGCTGATTGCTGGTGTCAAAAAAGTAGTTGACCATCAGAATCACGTGATATTAACAAATAGTTATTTGTTTTACTAGGCAGAAAAGCACAAGATTTAATGCCGCGGCTGGTGTTTCATAGCCGAGCGTAGCGAGGCTATGAAACCAGCCAAGGCATTAAATCTGCTTTTCTGCCGTGTGAAACATATAATTTTTTCTTCAAATTTGTTCCAATTCCACGCAAAATCGACTTTTCCATATTTAAATTGCGTTTCATTATCAATATCCAAATAACTAAATTATTTTATCAAAGGTAACCGGGCCCTGCGTTACTATGTTTACCGCATCATTTTGAGTTTTCTTAATGTCATTGTCAATTTTAATAACCAGTTTGATTTAAATTATTACTTGGAAGGTTGCCTAGCAACGAACTTTTTCTGCCTAGGCAGTAAAATTGGACTTTTTCTGCCTAGGCATTAAAAGTACAACTTCTAAGCCTGCCAAGTGTCATTAAAAGGCCGCTTTTAATGTCATTTGGAGAAAAAATTTATTTTTTTAAATGGAATGCCCTATATCTGCTATAACTGTTTGATAGTCAATGAAATTTTAGACAAAATTTGTCTTTTACATCGCTAGAATTTATAACAACGGAGATATTTACATTTAAATGTAATTTTCTATTTATTATCGCAGGCGGCCGTACACCGTATTAAATGGTCTTCCTCGACAACTTGTCCACAGGCGGTCATCACAAAAATAAAAATAATACATTAGTTAGTTGTGATTAATGATTTAAGATGGTGCGCCGCCGCACAATACATACGTTGCTGCCAATCTACTTACTAAACTTTTTGGATATCGTTGGTCAGCTACACGCGGACCAATTTTATGGCGTATCCGCGTTCACCAGACATTACTCCTTTCGATTTTTATTTTTGGGAGTTTCTAAAAACGAGATTTATAAAATCAGTACAATAATGTTGATGAACTACAAGAATCTATTATCAATAAGATCGATGTGCGAACCGATTTGAAGGATACAAAGAAAGCTTTGAAATGTGCTCGGAAATGTGTTGAAGTACAAGGGGATGTATTTGAACACTTGATTTGAGTTTATAATATTTTTATTTTTGTTAGGGGCAACTCAAATCCCAATTAGTTGTCTTGGAAATTACAACAGAAAATGTACGTTATTTTTAATATTATTTTTTAAAATTCGGTATTATAAATAGCATAATAATTATTATAAATTATTAATCACAACCACAATATGTATTATTTTTTTTGTGATTGCCGCCTGTGGATAAGTTGTCGAGGAAGAACTTTTAATACGGTACACGGCCGCCTGCGGTAATAAATGGAAGATTACATTTAAATGTAAATATCTCCGTTATTAATAATTTTAGCGATATGCACTAAAAGATAAATTTTGTTTAGAATTTTACTCTCTATCAAACGGTCATGTCTCTACCCAAGCAAATATAAAGCATTTAAAAAATACATTTTTATTAATATCACGTGATTCTGATGTTCAATATAATATTCAGCAAAAAAAAATACACTGTTTTGCTAATTAAGTCGAATTCGTAGGTCTTATAATAAGAAAGTTAGCAATGGTGTCGTCTTCATTTTGAACAGGCTGCAAGTGTGATACTTATGCTAGACTTTTATTAGTACAAAAATAATAATAAATAAAATTTTACACAATCATCAACTCAATTTGAAAATCCCCAATTTATTATAATAGAATTCATAAATTTTATATTTACTTGTTGAAGTCTTAATAGCTTTTTACCTTTTAGAAGTAACTACCAAAGAAATATTGTTGTAAAGTTTTTTAACGCAAGTTTTTGATGAAGCAAACCGTAAATAGAATTATGAGTACAATGACCTTCCAACAGCCAAGGTACACTCTTTATTAACATATTGTGTACTCATTTTGTTAGTATAAGGAAAAAAAATTAACTAAAATAAAAAGATATTTCTCACATAATCATCCACTCAACTTGAAAACCCTAATTTATTATAATAGAATTAATAAATTTTGTTGTTACTTGTTCTTCAAGTCTTGCAAACTTTTATTAATATAACATAAGCCTGTTTTTAGAAATAAATTATTAACTAAAACCCGCTTCCAACTTAAGACAAAATCAATACGGCCCACTTATGAACGAAGAAGGAAACTTTAATAAAGTTCCTTTTATTAAAGGAAATATGGGATTATGTTATATTGTTTTGCAAAAAATATGATTTATATTATTAAAATTTTCTTAGTAATGTTTGTTAAGTGCGCATAAATTCGTATAAAATAAACACATTTTCTCCTTTCGGCTTTAACCGTTTCTTGAAACATTTAAATTTATTGAGTTCATTTAAAAAGTATAAAAGCAGAGAAATTTTTGTGATTTCTTACTAGTGTTACTTTTCCTTTTCATAATAAATGCGGATAAAGAGTAACTTTACTTCGGGAATAAAATAACTATTAGTAACTTATTATCTTTATAGACGTGTGGGTATTTGGGGATACTCAATTACAGTGAAAACCGTATGTAACATAACTAAAACTGACCATATTAAACGATCTGGTTTCGAACACTTCGCAGACACAACCGTAAGCTAATAACTAACCTGAACAATCCTCAGGCAGAGTTCTGTAAACTGCCTTTTCAAGCGACTCCGGTGGAAAAAATAAAGCGGTGTCATATCTGGAAATCGCGCTGGCCAGTCTACTTTTCGGGAAATGTTTGATCCAACCATTCCCGTAGATGTAATGCATAATATGGGTGGCTACGCCATATTGAAACGTCCGCGTAGAGTTTCAAAGTGGTATTTATTATAGTCTAGCCAATAATAAGCAGAGTTTGAACTCTTTTTAAAGTGAAATCTTCGAAATTGTCTTATTACTGAAAATAAATTAGTCATAACTGTGTTTTATTATTTTTTGGCCATAACTCATTACGGAATTAACAAAGTCAATTTTTTAAACGTGGTTATATTAGAATTTACCTGCCTTATCCCAAGGCAGCGGTGCAGCTTAAAATTTCATAGTGAAATCTAAATTGTAAAACCTGTAGACTGTCGTGATAAAAGAACTGCGCAGCTAAGGGAACTTTCTACAATATTGTCACTATTAAACTATGAAGGTAGCCCCCAAGAAATAACATTATTTGGAAGCTGACAAACACTAAATGGAGAGCACAACCCCATCGATGCTCGGCGCACTGCTAGGTCAGCATAACTTGGCTTACTCCGTAAAGTTAAACAAAATCAAGCTGACCTTTAATGTCGTCACCAAGTCCGCCGAGCAACAAAGTGTCTGTTCATCGTTTTTGCCAAAATAATCTTTATATAAATAAAGTGTGACTTTAAAAATAATTTATAAACAAATAAATTAATAAAATAATCGATGATAAATTTAAGATCATTCATGACAATATTACTACGAATATTTAGATAATTTTATATAATACACGTTTCTCGGATCGGCTATAAAGAATCCAAAATATACAGCTTTTGGTTTATATTAAAAAAAATCTTAGTTACTTATGAACGAAAACACATTTGTAACGTTTAACATGTCATTTGTTTCCTTTTAAGCGCCCCTTGAATAAACATACGATATTCTTTAACCGCAGCTGTTGTTATGAAAGGTAATTTGTCTTTGTTTTTAGTGGTAGCGAAACTGGCAATTTGTCTTTTGCTAAATCCTCCAAACATGGCCATGGAAGTGAAAAATAAAACAAAAATAACTAATTCGCATTTGTCTTTATTTTGTGTGTTACAAAACTTGACCAAAAGGGCACATTTTCATCCGTTTTAACGTTAATTTAAATATGGGCACGTTACTATGGAAAGCGTCCACATTTTCTATACGCATCCTACTTTGCTAGATAATATACAAATTTATACAGGTGATTCTTCGCTAAATCAAGAGAAAAGGTCATTTTGTTGATTTCTAAGATACAGGAAATTTCTAAGATACAGGATTTGCTGAGTTCATTACATTCTAAACAACCTAAACTACTTTTTGGGATGCCTCTAACTTAGTTTAATAACTTAGTTATATTTGTTGTTTCATTGGAAAACTTTTTCTCTTTTATATTTTGGGTATTCCCAGATGTTTAAAAATTATTTCATAAAATATCTGTTTTTGATCACCGTTCCAAAAATTGGTGTTTTTATATCTAAATAATATCTATTAGAGCTATATAACTGTTCCCGCAACACATAACCGCCGCGGCGCACAGTGTAAGGGAATTAATTTTTCGTGGACATATTATTATGTATCGAATTTTTTTTGTCTCTAGACTATTCGTAAAATATCTGAAGTTTAGTAGCTTACCAGCTTTTTCCAAATGTATGAGCTTAATTTACTTGATTTTTAAGCAGAAACTTGACTTTTCTGAGGGCGATAAAAATGTTGCGAAAATAAATCCAACTTTAAAAAATTCATAATGTGTTGTATAAAAAATTTGAAAGCACTTTTTATTGTAGCTCTAGTGCTAACTGCTCTTGATATTTCCGAGTTTTAGTAGACATATTTGTAAAGTTTACTTACATATGGGATTTTGAAGAACCGTGGTCCTAGTCGAAGAATAAACAAAGTTTGGTTTGCGTTTTAAATCCTTCAAATTTTTCGAATGATATTAAAAGTATTTCCTAAGTACTGTTATGTGTACCAAATTTAAATAAAATCACAAAGCGTGTCCAGACTTGCGTTCACTGGAACAACTGTTTTGACTGAAGAATCACTGGTAAAGGTTTATCGGCCGAATAATGTAACACCCTGTACATATATATATATATATATATATATATATATATATATATATATATATATATATATATATATATATATATATATATATATATATATATATATATATATATATGTATATGTATATATAAAAGGTGTAATTTATTTGAAAGAAATAAAAATATTTTAAATCAACAGAAGCACGCAAATCTCATGTTTTTGATAAAGGTAAAGTTTATGTAGCTAACATGACGTAACAACCACCAAGTAGTAGGGACATGCCTGGTCTCGAAAGTTTTGTACCGAAATTGAATACTACAATAATTCAGAAAAACACTGAAGCGAATGAATTAGGTAATAATGTCTCTTATGCATCCAATTAACTACTAACTCTACATTAAAGTAAATTATAATGTCTTTAAATCTTAGATCGCTTCGAAATTTCAAGAAAGCTTGATCAGAATGAGATCTTTGGAAACAAAATTTTAATATTGCAAATACTCTCCGGCACCTTAAAGCATAAAATTTTTTCTGATGGTTTAAAATAGGGCAAAAAATCGACAAAAATCAAACTAATCGAAAATGATTTTTTAAGGTAGGTATAAAGTGTGTCCATGGATGGAGTTGACAAGAGGAAAAAAATCTTTATTTTTGATTTTACGAGAAAAAGTCAATGAGTGTCCCATATACAAATTTGAGATCAGATGTACAGGGTGTTAATACAGTAAGAAAACATGAAAATGCTTTAAGAGAGAAGTACCATTATTTATTATTTTAGACAAAATGTGTATAAAACAAAGTTGTTTAAAATCTAAAATAAAGCCTAAATACAAAATTTAAGATCTGTGTTGACTGTATCTGTATTATTGGAAACCAATAAATTTCCGTTTTTTCCTTAAAGTATAGAATTGTTAGAGCCAAAAAATTAAGTCAATAATCCTTATTATCATGCCAATTAAAATAAACACTTCATCAAAACATATAAAGGTATTAGAGAAATAATACAAAATATTAATTCAATGGGTTTAGTTGTTGGCTGAAATATTACTTCTATTACTCGCGGACAACCTTTGGAGAGGTTAAAATTGTGCTGTTTGTATTTGTTCATTGAATAGTCGTTTAAGCTTGCAGCCTGTTTGTTTATTGCGTTAAAGGTACGCCAAAAAGAATAAATCTTTTACAATTTTGGAGACTGGAGCAACTCATTTCAGTGTTTTATGGTATGTAAGTAAAACAAATCTATAAGGCTTTGCCATAATAATAGGTATCTATTTCGATTAAATAAGATGTCTATTCTTACAATTAAACGTTGAGTGAAACCAATGATATATTTTGTATTGAATTTAGAATATGGTATTACTACATCAAATAATTATTGTTGTATGTAAACGACCTATTAAAAACCAATGAACCTTATATTTCAAGCAATCTTATAACCTATTGGTTAAAAATGATAAACTAATCATTGACCGAAACCGAGTTTGTATTGTGCAATACAGAATAGAGTGTCATTGAGTGAATTAGTATCTAATTCAATATACAATAGTGTTTTTTTTCTGTGCACACTGTATTTTTGCGAAAACAGAATTTTTTCAAACAACAATTTTTCGAAAACACGCTTTTTGAAAACACATACGAAAATAGAATTTTGTAGTTTCGAAGAAAAATGTATTTTCAAAATAAGTGCTTTTTGAGAAAAATGTCAAAAAAACATTTTTCGAAAAAATATATTTCAGAACTTTATGTAGATCCATATACTTATTTCAAAGTTGCCAAAAACACTGTAGTGTTATTAATTTTGTTTGTTTTGATTTGAAATGAATCAAAGCTTAATATATATATATATATATATATATATATATATATATATATATATATATATATATATATATATATATATATATACTTCCTCTACGAAGACACGTATTGAGATAAATCAAAAAGGGATAATGTTGGGATAGATAGGGCTTGATGATAAAATATACTTTAGAAGAAAAAAAGCAATTTTGGTTTTCCCGGCCGATCGGCTTTGTAACGCATGAAATATCCTAATGCTTATGCTTAGATGGGTAAATAAGGAGGGTGATATGGTTTATTGCAAAATATCTCTTTCATGGTGGGGAAAATAAAGTGTTTACAACATTTGAATTTAGTAGTTATTTACGATACATCGAGGGGTAAAAAGGCAACTACTGTGGTACGTTCGTTTCAACGATTGTGACGACACGCTTAGAGAAAAAACAGCTAAAAGGTTTAAAGATCAACATTGATTTAATACAGGGGCATATTCATGGAAAAGTAAGGGGAGCGTCCCTCCCACATGATCGCTCGAGTACAGACATTATATTCACTAAATGCTAACAGTTTAGTTTTGGCAAAATTTAACAGGTAAAGAGTTTAGCAGAGAATATACATGTATTTTTTATTGCATAACTTCTTTAAGGAAGTCATTACAAACCTGATAATGTTATTTTCAATAAAATTATTAGATATAATTATAATTTATTACAATTTAAAAATCAGGCATTTGCCCGCGCCTACAATTGACGTCAGATATAATTGTCTACAGCACGCGTGGCTGTTTCGTTGTTAAATTCAGTCCTTTTTTTTTATCCTTTTGTTCTCGATTTTTTAACAGCCGGGCCAATCGAACCAACCGGATCAATGGAATTTTTTACAATAATTATTCGCGTATACAATAATTATTCGCGTGCCTGACAAAAAATAAAGAGCATGGCCATGAGTTCAATTGCCTATATACTTACTTACTTAATAGCACACTTAACCCAAAATTTTCTTCTGTGATGTAAATAGAAACTATTTGTTGTTTGCGTTTCGATTGCGAGTTCGTTTTTGGTTATAGTGTAATTTGTGTGTAATTCTTCTTAAACGGCTAGTTAGGGTTTTCTGTCAGATGTCGCCCGATGTCTTAAATGAGAAAATGATCATATTTATATTCAAACCGAATTTGAAGTTGAATTATGTTGCTCTATTCCTACCAAGAGGGCACCGTGCGGCTTGTGCTTGCAGACTACAAAATCCTAAATATGAAAATCCCTGTAAACTGGCAACCACCAATCTCCTAATTTACCGATAACACGAAACGCATTCCTACTTACCTCACTTCACCCCGCATGTCAAGCAGTCCATGTTCGCCGAAATTATATTATTTCAATCTTTCAGTTATCTAATGTAGCCCCCGGTATTACGAGGGTAATATAAAAAGTACATGAATGTTTATTAAAACTTTAATAGAATTATTTACATTATTTACAGTATGTATTATTACATGGGCAGTTCTATTAATACTGTACAAAATTAGAAAAAAAAACAGAAAATATATTCATAGAGGTACTAATTATGTGCTGAATAATTATGTAGGTTATACCGATCTCTAGATGTAATATAACAACAATTGCTCTTTCCAAACAATTTTGAGTAGTAAAAGATTGCTGATTTATGCAATCTACATAATATATGTTTTTCTTTACTGGCTAGCAAGAAATAGGTATTGTAATCGATTAAAACATTCGTCTTGAGATTTGTTCAGATCTTTTCGATTTGGGATCCCAAGTAATGCAGAAATTCCGCATTTTCAGAAGCAGAAGCGACGATTTGTTATATCTCTAAATCGAACTATAAAAATGATATGCCTTTTTCGACTTCCTTAAGAATTGTTTTTTAACTTCAAATCTGCACGATTTGAGCGGCTTATTATACGGTCCTGGATGTTTTAATTTTACTGACGTTTTTAATAATATTAATTACTCAACTTTTGAACCTACCTATTTCCCCTAAAGCGATTTTAAAATTAAAAGGGTAAAATTTCAACTAAAGGCTTTGAAATATTACCCTTGGACCTTTTTATATACAAAAATATTTGGGAAAACATCGCCTTTGCTTAGCGGTTGAAGTGACGCTAATCAAGTAAACTCCTTGAAAACAATTTTGTTGGTATGAAACCTTTTTATAAAGACTAAATTTAGGTATACTACACGAAACTGAGTACAATAGATGTCCCAGTAACTTCTAAAAATGACCTTTGGTGTAATGAGGTTGGTACTTTGGTTGTTTTTTTATAAAGAAACTAGCGTGCGCCCAATCAAACCCAATCAAACCCAAGCAGTTTTAGGTTGAAAAATTATTTAATTTTTAGGGGTTGATTTGATTTTACTCTCTTGGAGGGTGACTTTTGCAATATCCTTTCTTATTGGGCGTCTGGGGTCTAGATTAAAGCTGTATGCAAAATTTCAACTTTCAATATTTGATAGTTAGGGCTGGGGACGCTAAATCAGTAATAGGGGTATGTTTTTACCCCTAGGGATAAAATTCCAACACGAAAGAAAGTAGCCTTATGTAAAAACAATAAACAAAAATTTTCATGTTTTGGCGTTTTCCTTGAAACTTAGTAGCTTTTAAACAATTTAATATTTAGGGGTTGCTTTTACCCTTAGAGGGCGAGTTTTGCAAAATCCTTTGTTAGTGGACATCTACGGCGTAAAATAAAGCTGTCTGCAAAATTTCAACTTTTTAGCCTTAGTGGTTTTGGCTGGGCGTTGATGAATGAGTGAGTTAGTCAGTCAGTCAGTCAATTTACTCTTTTATATATTAGTATGAGCAGGGGTGGCAAGTCAACCTTTTTGTAAGATGTGCCACTTGTGAAAACAAAAATTTTGAGTGCGCCGCTCATTTTGCGGAAGGCAATATTTTATGTTTATGTATAAGGTTAACGGCGCCGCAAGCAAATTTTTTTTGTTCATATGTTTGTGGCAAAACGAGTACATGTACTAAAATATTAGGGATAACTTTTGAGCCTAACATATATTTTAAGAAAAGCCATAAAATTAAGGGCAAAAGGTTTACTTTAAAATCATTTTGGGTATATCTTATATTTTAATTTACAAGGGCCACATGTTTGCTTTAGATTATTTTAGAGAGATTATTTAAAAGCTCTTTCCCAAGAATTTTACCCATATGTTTGTCATCATAGATACCATAATGCTAAAAAGGGCAGAAGGCTGAGTATTGGAACTAAGAACCAATCTTTGTAATCCTAAAATTTACTGGAGAGACAGTAATAAAAGTACCTACGTCTATTTCTGTATGAGTTAGAAAAAGGCAGAAGTATTAATGACCAGTGTCGTACCTAGAAACTTCTTGGCGATTTACTAATTATTCGCGAATATTCTTCTTTATAGAAAATGATGGAATGACAATACAGATATAAGTAACTGCCAAATTGAAAGATTCAAATTCCATTTGTAAAGGCTTTTGAATGTGATTTTTTTACTTTTGGAAAGTAACCAATAAAGGTTTTTTTCGATCACGTATTCAAAGTGCCTTAGCGTAAGTTAGTATAGTGTTTTAACCTTTATATAATGGCTAAACCATCCATTAAACCAAGAACAATTTAATTTCATTTCTTTTGTTTACAATTTGATAGTACTCCACGTCTCTAACAGTCGAAAGGCTAAAAGAGACCTTAAGTCTAGGTAGTACTGAGGAAATATATACGATTCAGTCTCCAGCCGGGTTTCGGGGAGACAGTCGAAATAAACAGTTAACGGTTTCGAGGGTAGTGGCATGTCACGTTTGATCATAAATATTATGTAGTCAGGGAACTTATGTAACTTAACGGGGTTAACAGATGTAAGAGTATATTTTTAACGTTATTTTTATAAGTAATTGGTAAATTGATAGATTACAAAACAATGATCTTTCTTTTTGTATCTTTTCAATTCGAGATCTATTGAATTTTTTTAAAGAAATATCAAGTCAACAATAGAAACACTTTTTTGTAATAAAAAAATCGATCAGATTTATTTTTCCACCGCCACATGGGCGCTATAATGACAATAGTATACTAAAAATGGTAGGGGCGGTAGAAGCATTTGACACAAAAGAAAATATTTTTTGGGAAAAATGTTTATTTTTGACCTACACAAAAATAAAAATATTTCGCTCCACCCTACTGGACAAGCCTGCTGATAAGAAACGCAACATCGCCTTTATGAAGAATTAAAAAAAATAGCGGTCATTTCTTAATAAGTAGATATAGTTTGTTTGGCTATTTTGATCCGAAACTTTACATTATCGTAAAAAAACGCAATGAAACAACCACAACAAAAAAAAACAAGTTTTAAAAAATTCTAATGGAGAATTTAATTTTAAAAAATTTTTGTTGTTAGTCAAGGATAGCTCTCCAACAAATCAGAAAAAAAAAGTTTAATAATTAAATTCATCCGTATCGTACCACTTCGGATATTAAAAATTTTGCTTTTAATTTAAAAGCGCGCGTATCGCTATCGAATTTAATAAACTTTAAATTGAAACTTCCATAAAAATACGAGAGCGACATTTTTGGGATTTTTCCCATAAATCCCGTCCATCCGGGCGAGCGGTCATTGTGTTTGTGGTAATACGACCCTCCGTTCTCGATCGGTCTTTTATTTTTATTGTGGAGGGTTTAGTGTTATGGTCGTCGTTTAAATTGTATTGGACGGCGTTACAAAGTGTTTTTATCGTCACAATGCGCTCAAGAAACTACAAGGACCACTTGATAAGAAGGAATGCTTTTGGGTTAAATAAAGCTATTACTTGATACAATTCTATCGTTGTTTCGTACCAGATTTTTCATAATTTATTGTACACTGAATATTGTTCAGCATTTAGAGTCATTAGATATTAGATTTACGATTTCTAGGAGCGGTCTTATTTGGCAATGGGCCAAGCAGCATTTTGTTTTATTTCATAATACAAAAGAACTCCATTGAAAAAGCTTATCCCCAAAAAATGATAATTGTTTTATATCAAATTCACCCTCAAAATAGCGGTTAAACATCGCTCATTATAAAACGGCGAGATGGCCTCTGGTGACATAGTCCCACGATGGACAATCTAAATTTAATAAATAAATTAAGCGTTGGCACCACTGCCGAAATTTTGCGGGTTGGTCATCGAGATTATATTATCAAACTGAATTAGACAAAAAGTAATAATTATAATCGAAATTTATACACAGGAACATTGGGAGAAATGAGAAAACAGTCAACGCATAATATTATGGAAATGGATATTTACGCATGAGTGTCAAAGAAATACTAACCATTGTTCACCAAATGACAGCAGCAAAAAACTAGTAAGTACACGCCGAGTTTTGGGTTTTACTGTTATTTCTGTTGTATACCAGTGGCGGCTCGTGACTTTTTTATTTGGGGGGCACAAATACAAATCAATAAATAATAACTACTTAAAAAATTGTAAAACAGTCTTTAGTAATAAATATTGCACTGAGGTTATTTCTGATTCCATTTTTTTGAAACGGCGGATCGGGAAAACCCAAAAGTAAGAACAAAACAAAATACACAGTACTAGAGTTACTAGTAACACCACGCCCTAATGCACTACTAATAATTAATAAACTATTTAAATAAAAAAAATCCCTCAACTGATCACAAAAGAAATTATTAGGCCTTCACGTGTTAATATATCAAGAAAACTAAACATAAAATTGTGCAATAATCTCTTCCGCCCGCCGCGCCAACGAAAAGGACAACGCCGGTCGAAATCCAAACAATAAACAAGTGCTAGGAGACACGAAATATTGTGCCCATCGAGATGCCGCTAGCACGCGATTTTAACCCTAATTCTCCAATGCATAGTCCGGCGTCGCCACCAAAACTGATGATGAAATTGGGAGAAATCTGCTGTGTCCCCGGAGATAAGTTTTGATCGCCGGCGGTCGTGTTCGCCGTGGTGCGTGTGACATTCAAGGAAAGAGGTATTGAGGCGCGGCGGTGTATTATTTCTTGTTGACTTTTGATAAAAGATTTTTTATTTGTCGAAAATCTAGAGTGGGCACGTGCCCTTGTGCCCTTTAGGACCAGCCGCCACTGTTGTATACTCAATATCATGTAAGATTTTAATGGCGGTCGTTGACATATGTCATTTATAGTACTATTCTGTTTGCACAACTTGAACTTTCGGCAGGGCCGGACACGAGGCCGAACATAAAATTTTTATCAAAATTTATGGCTTTATAGATTTAGATAATATATATTTTAGTTTAAATGATACACTATTGTTCTTATGACCTGACAAAGTGCACAAAGCAGAGCATTCGTTAAGCTGAATAGGCAAAATGATAAGACTCGTTGGAGATAGGAATGATCCACACACTTTACCAACAAGTGCACCCCTTAATAACTGAATGCAATAAAAAAGGAACATTAACAGCCAGATTCTCCAACGGTAGTCGGGTTTAATTTGACAACTAAAAGTTTTAAACCGACAAGTGTAAGAATAAAACAACTAAATTGTATACTATGAATTTATTTCTGCAGCTTTTTCGCAAATTTATCAAAAAAAGGGCATTTTTAGTACATATTTTGACAATAACAGAACTGAATTCATTACAGCAACTCGTTCCAAGATGAAAATCATTTGGAAACCAAGCAAATCGCTGAAATATCGAAATAATTCATAAGCTTTTAATGACGACTTATTAACAATGACAGGACAAAAACCTGTTAAAGCATAACTGATCAACTATAAGATCGTAATTTAAACTAGTACTAAATCTTAAACATTCTAGTGAATCTGAACGTTAGTGTTTACGGTGCTGCTTAGATTTTATCGTGTCAATTTAGGGACGTTTCCTGTTGTTACGGTTTGTTTTGTCATACGAAATTAAAGTATTATTATTATAGCAGTTGCAACAATTAGTTGAGTTTTAAGACTTCGACCTACCTTTTTGAATATATTCCCTTATTCCTTGAACGTTTTATTTTGGTTTGTTTTTCCATTTAGGCAAAATTTTTTTCCTAACCTTCAATTTAATTTTTACAAATTTTCCTTCACTAGTCTGTCTTGGATCCAGCCTTGTTTTCCCTCTTTCTGTATAGTTAACCCCTAAGGAAATATGTCCGAATTTGGCCCTAAAAAAGAATTAGAATTTGTTTACATGACGAAATAACACGTTATTTTTGATATTTCAATCAGCTGGAACTACTGTCTGTCGAACCTGTGGTAAAACCTTAGTTTTCTGTCCTGAGCCGCCCTCTGTGACTGTTGTTGGAAAACGTCGAAGCCTGGAACGATGGGATCTGCGTTCTGAGTTCTAGGTCCCTTGATTTTAAAGGGTTCTAATGTTGATCCACGCCTACATGTATTCCTGGTTGACGAAAATCATAAGTTGTTTCCAATAATTGTACGAAGTATAATGAATTGTACAAACTATTAATGAATGTCGGTTTATGGATACGGAAAAATGTATTTGTTGGTTGGTATATTTCCGTTGTTCATTGGTTTAGTTAATTTTTACTGGCAGAATATTGTGCCAATGGGGTGGAAGGGAATACCATGGAACCAAAGCCTTCGAAAATGTACCTAATTGAGTACCAAAGTGTACTTACAAACAACCCCTTGTGACGTCGCTTTGCAAGGAAAAAAAAATCGATATTGGAATTTTTCGTCAAGGATTGGGTGTGGAGAGGTTCTTTTCACAAACTGATCGCGTCGTCGACTGTATCGTATTCTAAAGTCTTTAGAAAGACACCCAAAATTGGGATCCGTGAATGCGGTACAACTAATTTCTTTTACGTTGTTTTGTTGTTTGCCATTTTGGCGTTACGTTGTTGGTCCAGTGAGGCCGTTTTAGTTGTTTTTGTAGAAGAAATTCGACATCTCTTCGTCGGTTTTTACGACGACAGCGGACATGTGGACTTAGACCCGACCCGAGATCGACAGGTATGCCTTTTGCCACTATTAAACCCTTAAAAATACAGAATCCCGCGATTAAACTGCTATTTTAATTAATTTTCGTTGATTTCCTTTTTGATTCTATTTTTTTTTACGACGTCCACGTTTTTAATTAGTTTTTCTGTAGTTAAAACTTCTCTAAATACAAGTAGATCGCTACATTTCGTGGTAGGAAAATTATGTACAGATGGTTCTTTTTTATTAAAAATTAAATGGGGTTTATGTGACCTTCACAGGTTTGTAGGTCAAATTCTTATCGATAAATAATTTTTTTTTGTCAGCTATGCTAGCTAGATTTACTACATTCTTTGATAATGTTGGTCAGAACTCTACCGGGTGACCCAAGGTTAAATTTTATTTTGTTATTTCGTATTCATAGTCATAGTGAATCAGTCATTGGTGTATGCCCGTGATTTGGAACCTAATGATGTTTCTTTTTATCAACTAATTATGCTAATAAGCGATAGCCAGGTCATTAAAAATTCAGATCTTGTGTTCTGGAATGTCAGCTGACAGCGTTAGAGACCGGCAATTTAAAACTATAGTAATTTGAGTAAATATTTTAAATGTCTGACAGTCAGAAGTGTTGACTTTCGTATTTCACTTATTCTTTTTCTGCTGCTAATTAGCTGTTAATTAATATTGGGTATAACATAGACAGGGCTGATTCTTAATTATTAGATTTGGTTACAAAATTTCAGGGTGGGTGTAATATAGTACCGTTAACTATTCACTATGGCCTATGGTATTTGTTCATTCTTGGGTTACGCTTACAGATACGGTATGGTTATTCTATATTCATAAATATTAAGCTACATTTACTATATTTGGATGTATATGTTTAGTAATAGTAATACTGAATTTCTCTTTTGGTTATACTTAACGTGCTAAATTTTATCACATTGTATTTTGCGGCTAAACTTTTCTTTTGTGTAATTAAGCGATTACCTAACAATTTTGGTTATTTTGTCACCAGTGTATGATCTAATTGTTTAAGATTTTTGTAGCTGCATTACTTATGTAAATATAATTATTTTATAATGAATATTTGTCTGTGTACAGTAGCGTACAATGGCTACTTTTATGTAAATTTTAACTTAACTTTGATTTGTTAATTAATTGGCTTCGATATTGCCTGTTTATTTTTTTTTGACCTGATGTCTATTTAATTCAAAATATTTCCTTCGGTTTTATTTTCTTGATACCAGTGAATAATTGTATAAGGCCTTCAGCCACTAAAAGTTTTTTTTTGTGATTTAAATTTAATATTCCTTCTAAATTATATTTGCATAGTACCTGAATTTTACCTTGCCTTGACGCATACCTTTTGTTTTATCAGGGTCTTTCTGCTGGGAGACAGCACTTCTTTTTACTGGGAGACAACCCCACCACGTCTTTTCTTTTGCTGGGGAACAATCCTTTTTACTGGGAGACTCCAAGCATCTTTTGCTGGGAGACAGCAAACCTTTCACTGGAGGACACCGATCCTTCTTTTGTGGCTGGGAGACATCTCCAGTCTTTCATCGTGCTGTGAGTCAGCTAAGCTGCCTAGGCCAGTTCAGCATTGACCTGAGACACCGTCAACAGGGGACGAACCCCTTCAGGCAACTTTTTTTTTTAATTCTATAATTGGCGTTACCTATTTTTCTTGATAACAAATTTGTTCGATATCGACTTTAACCATGGTTGACATTATTTAATTTAAGCGGATTAGTACCTTAACTTTCTTTTATTTTATTTCCCCCTCAGGGTTTGAACTTAGTTACTACAAAACCGGTCATGAGACCTACAAATTGTTATAATAATAACCATAATACCAATAATAATGGTAATAACATTAATAATTTTATTTAATAATAATAATACCTAATAATTTCACTGTATCGAATTTCACAAAAGGACAAAATACACTGATGTGTTATCAAAATTTTTGCCCTAACGAATCTGTAATATATTAGTAAATTTGTTTTTAATGGTAGTGTTTTATTTGCCTCACCAGACAGCGCAGTTTCTTGGATTTTTTTTTTGGATAATATGGTAACTATATGTGAGTGAGTGAGCTGAAAGCGAGATCCCAATACTATCTAGGAGGGTTTCTGTTTTTCACTCGGCATTAAAAACAGTGGCGCCCTTATTAAACCCCCTCTCTCTCCGGCATTGGAGCTAGGGCATTTTTTTTGGCACGCATGCGCAAGCCTCTCGCATTCAACTCAACTCTTTACGTGAGTTAATTTTGTAAATTCTCAATATCTTTTTTTTAATTTTTTTTTCCGAACTTTGAATTTTTATTTATGAAGGGTAAGTAGAAGTAAAATTCTTCTTCTGTGCGAAAAAGAGCGTGGCACTGTTCTCTGTCAATAAAATATTAATATTTCATCATATTCGATGCCGCCAAATTTAATTAATAAATAAGAAATCTTCTCTAATCTGATCGTTTTATTTGGTAAAAATAAACTCTCAATATTTTATGAATGAAATACACAAGCTGCAGTGAAATAAGATAAAAAATTAAAGGTAATTTTTCTTTGGTAAAGTACTAACTAATTTTTGTCGGTAATTTATCCTTTTATTTATGCATCCTGTATCAATCTTTAATATTTTTGCAGTGCTATCTTCACACAAGTAAATCTTTTATAAAGAATAATTTATTTAAATAATTTTAATAAAAAAGGGGTTTCATTTGTTAACCAAATATGGGAACACAAAATATGAATTAGGTAGTGCAAAAACAGTAAAAAGAAAGGCCAGTTGATCTAGAAAAAAACCCTGCCTTTATTTGCATTAAGCTGGGTCACTGCAGCATGGTTAATGCAGTATAGAGAGCGGTCACAAATATGATATATGTATTTTAAATTGATCGACGAAATTTTCACTTTATGAAAAAACTTTGTGCTGACCCTAACATAAAATTTTTTAGTGTGTCTATTATAGTGAGTTGAAAATCATGACACAAAAATACACACCGAGTAAACAGAACACTAGGACTTTTTCTAACGACACTGTAAACACAATTTGTAAAAATTGGCCACATCTTATTTTACCTTGTATTTTTGTAAAAAAAATACGTTAGAACCATCACAAGATTTACTAAAAGTAATAAAAGCCTTAGGGCTTTTATTACTTTTAGTAAATCTTGTGATGCTTCTAACGTATTTTTTGTACAAAAATACAAGGTAAAATAAGATGTGGCCAATGTTTACAAATTGTGTTTACAGTGTCCTTTAGAATGGTATGTTTTGGCTTCAAAGAATGTGAACTCATCCCGTATCCAGTCCTAATAAATCCATGGGTCACACCCTGCATTTTGGCCTTACAAAACCGCCCGATATAAATAAATAAAGTTAATACTTTTCTTGCATTACACCGTAAACACCCAAAGTCAATAGACCCTTTATTTGACCCTATCAGCTCGAAGGGCTGAATATAATTCCGATCAACGTAACTTATTTACGACTGTTTAACGAAATTGAACAACCGTGTGACTTTTATTTAACTTGTCCAAGTTGATTCCTTTTGAGTTATGGCAATTGAAAAAGATTGGGTCGTGCTTGATAGGCATTTTTAGAAAATTAGGTTAGGGTTGGTTTCTTTGAAAACGCTTCTTTCTTTCCAAAAGTTGTATCAGCGGACAAATTTAATCTTAATTTATTATTATTAATCTAGAACTCGAACGTCTAAATTGATAGGGATATTGAGCGTGAGAAGCATAATAATCTGAAAAAATTGATCTCACCAAAAAAAATTTTGAATTATTGTGATTAAAGAATTCTGTTGTCTGCTCAACGGTCGTTTTCTAGAAAAAAAGGTTTGAGTTTATTTATTTCGTAATTGGAAAAATTCTGACTTTAAGAATAGCCGATAAGTAATTTTTTCTAGCGTTATTCGACATATAAAATATATATTACATTTCAACAAATGGCATAAAAAGTTCATCTGCGTTATTTACAATTTAAATAAGCTCAGTTAAATAACAGAAGAAGCAGTCTAACGTTGGGTTGCACAAATAATTTAATCACGAATTAAACTAATAAGACACTTGTAATGTAACAGCACTTATGCTAACGTCATTGCCTAATATGACGCTAAACGTCAATTAAATTTACTACTTGATTAAAAGTTTTGTGCAAGTGATATAATTTTGGCATATCCGTGTTTCAAGATTTACGAAACAAAATTTCTTGAAAGTACATTTTTTCGACCCTGTTTTAATTTTTAATTTGATTAATTATTAGAAAATGCTGTCAATGCTCAGACATATCCAACCTTTTCGACAAAATTTTTCAAAGTCCAGAACTGATTTTGCTCTCTAGTTGGGTAGAATATGTTAGTAAAAATACGACAGAAAGAGAACCCAAGCAAACGTAAACAAACCTGAGCAAACCTTCACATATTCGCCTTTTTGAGCGTGGTCCGATTTGCTTAGATTGGCTCTGGTTTTTTACTTTCTTTTGTATTAACATTTCCTAATAAAATCTGCTTTAATCGTCAAAGTATTAGCCATACCAAGGGTTATGCAAACGTTTTTGTTAATAGTTAATTTATTAACAATGTTGTTTATGATAATATATTATTTTGTCCAAATTTAGGTTTATACAAAATTGATCCCTTTTCAGAGATTAAATCGGCGACGAAATATATCTAATTTAGCTTGACACCTGGCAAAGCGAATTTAAAACAGAAAACCTAGAAAATACCTAATAGTATTGAAGTAATTTACAATTTATAATGTTATGATGGGCATATTCTTGTCTGCTCACAATTAAATTTGTTATGATATGCATTTCACCTATAGCTATCTTGTTAACAAGCAAAAAAATCAACTACTTATCAACTTTTAAAAAAAATAACCAGGTTATGAATAAGTGAAATGGCCTTTGCTTTATCAACTAAAATAGTATGTAAATTTTGTTCCGGGAAATGGAGTGGTGCAGTGATTGAGAAGTATTTAATCGCACTTTGAAAAATGTGACATTGTCAGTTTTATCCTGTTGTAAGAGATTAAAAATGTGTCATTGTCAGTTTTATCCTGTTGTAAGAGATTGCAGTTTAAACAGTTCAAATAATTTTAACATATATAATAATACTTTTTGGAATTATGAATAAAACAAAGCCTACTAATACTATGGCTTTATTAAAAAAATTTCTCAAAGACTCAAATTAATATATATATTGAGCACTTATAAATTGAGAACCACTTTATTCTAACAGCTTTCTGCCATAATCGGTTTTTACGATATGAAATAACTAACTGAGTGAAAGAAACTTACAGCTAAATTAAAGTCTTAATACTATTCGTAAGAGGGTATTTGTCTCCGCCCGCCAATTTAAGGTCTACGTTAAATTCAACTCAACGTACCTTGTTTATAACTATTCTCTTAATCAAACACGTGCGACGTTTATACGACTTACCAAAGCCGTTCACATTTAGCGGTAGAAATTAGAGACATTCTAAGCTTAGTCTTTGACTACATTTAGATAATGATACCCCAACTATACAGTGTTATACTAACACTGCAACAGTGGTATAACTTTTAGGGGTTAAAAGGACGTAGATTAAATTTAAGGAAAAAAGTTGCTTCGTTATCGGTCCTAAGTATTCCGGTTAATAGTACTTGATAGAAAAGCTACTAGCCCTGTTTCTAATTTTTTATTCGTTCTGGCTAACCGACCGCCGGAGGTATTTTTAATTAATACAAAAAAGACCGTCTTCCGGTGGCATGATCTTCATACGTATAAGAAAGCCGCCAAAAATATGAATTAATTTGTTAATCACGTCGGTATGTTTTATTATAATATCGATAGATGTCGCCGGTCGACAGTCTATTTAAAATTTCAGATACCGCCGAAAAGAGTTGACATAACCTTATTTCTTGCATTTCCATGTTGATCCACTTCAATAATTGATTTTTTGAATTCTTTTGATCGAGTGTAGCTAGATATTTGGTATATAGTTTTGTTCTACGTATGTGACGAGATGAAGCTAGGCGATACATTTGAAACCTGTGGAGATTTTCTGGAAGCCCTGGATAATTATTCCAAACGAGAATTCGTGTTTTTTTGGAGGAGGGATGCCAGAACGATTCCGGCGGCGAAAAAAAAGACCGATCGTGTTTTAGATCCAAAACTGAAATATTGTCAACTAAAATGTACATGTATTAATAGTGGGAGAAAGTTTAAGCCGACGGAAAAAGGAAAGAAAGTCACAAGGTAAATAATTTATTATTTCTTTGTTAATGAGCAACTCCGCCGACGCGGACGGTAGTATAGTCAGAGTGTATATTGGTGCCGCGGTTATTCTACCAATATTAACGTTCTCCGCCGGTATTTGATATTTGATATTTTAAATAGCGTAGACCGTCGACCAGTGGCATCTGTCGATATTCTAATAACACCCCGCCGTGATTAACAAATTAATTCATATTTTGGGCGGCTTTCTTATATGTAAGAGGATCGTGCCGCTGGAAGACGGTCTTTTTTGTATTAATTAAAATACCGCCGGCGATCGGATAGCCAGTACCTTTTTTATTTAATTATAAGAAAATGCGGTGAATGCTCCGACATATTCAACCAATTTGACTCGGCCAACTTATGAGAAATGTGTTGATATTTTCTTATCCCTTAAATCTCTGCCTTAGCAGGAATTTTGCACAAGCTGGATTCGTCGCTTATCGATAGCACTTATGCAGTTGCCGTAAATAACGTCGCCATGGTTGAATACCGAGAGCACATAATAGCAACTTCAGGCTTCGCTCAGGCTGGCGCAGATGATACAGAACTTTTGATCTTATGAAAGCCTTTTGTATACAGCCTGACACCTGAGCCTTAAACCTCAAACCACTATCAAAAATCACCCCCAGATTGCGCACATTGTCCCGCACTGGTAGGGTCACATAAAACAAAATGTGTTTAAACCATCTTCAACCGTATTAGCATCAACTTAAATGCTTCCATTTTAATTTTTTCTTTAAATAAAATAATTAATAACATGCATTGAAATTGTTATTTAAAAATAATCCTGTTTTTTTTTAGAATATAGTGGATATAATTGTGTTGTTTAAAAGTGATTAACCTGAGCAAACCTATACCTAATTATATACGAAATATTTAAGCATCCTAGAAGACAGTTCCTGTATTTTGGAAGATTTGACAACACAAATCGACTTATTATTTTATTGGTAAAAAATATGGCGGTGTTTCTAGCTTCTCGTTTAATGAGAGTCATGGAGTAATTTTCGAGACAAATTGACGTGACTTTTGTCAATACTTTTGATTCCAATATAAATAATTTACATTGATTGGGTGAAATACACCCATTGTAACATCGATAGTTAGTTTGAAAGATTTTTTATTTATTATGTTTTATTGTGTTTTCTAGTGCCTCATGTAATTTTCGTTGACAGAAAGTCGCTCTTTCCAATAATTTTTAAGAGTACGTTTGAACAAATATTGTTCGTACCCCATGCATTCATTTGGTAAAAACTTACTTATTTTTATGTCTATGTATCTACAAATTTTAGGTTTTATTTTTACACCATTATTCGTATAAAATCCAAACTACCTTTTTATAAACATTGGCCACCAAATCGATAGAAAGAGGCAACCTCTTTACTGGCTCTTTATTTCTCTATGTAGGAACTTTAAACATCGTGCGTGTGTTTCCAAGAAAGGACGTGCACAAACAAAAAGATTATCCGGCTTAAAAAAGGAAAAAGAGTGTTTTCCGAGCTTTGAAATTGGGTTTCATGAGATTACTTATGGCATTTCTTGATGTATAAACATACATTCTACAAACAAGTTAGGTACAGCAAATAGAATAACAGCGCTTCAGGAAAAGAATGGTTATATTTTTATTTATCAAGTAACGGTGTATTATGCAATAGAAGAAGCTGATATTCGTTTGAGAAACAAAATCAAAATTCGCTTCAGCATCCATAAAAGAAATGTTTTAATTTATATTCAGTTGCCAACACCGACGAAATGGATGATATTTTACGGGAATAAGATTTTCGACACAAGTTGGGGCAAACATCGTACTCATGAAAATAATTAATAGTGATTACGGCACGAAAAGTAATACCCTGCAAATCTGTTATTACGAGTATGTTAGTATAGTAAGAAGGCAAGTAACAAGTCGAAGCTCATTCTTCTTAACTTTAGAAACTTATTAGTGCAGTCAGGCAGGCAAGTATTTCTGCTTGCTTGCTTGCTTGTCTTCTTACAGAATTACATAATTATTTTTGCCTGCCTTTATGCCCTGAGAGCAAGCTCTTTTGGATAGAATCAAGGTTGTTAAGTGTCGAAGGTGATGCCGGTCCCCATATGTGGGAGCAGAACTCTAGGTTAGGTCTTATTTGGGAAACATAGTGAGTGTGTAAGTTGAAATGGAAGAAGTATTTTCTTGGTCGAAATAGAAAACCAAGCTTTTTAGCTGCCTATGTGGCTACTGAGGTAATGTGTTTATGCCAGCTAAGATCATGTTCGAAAGCGATGCCAACAAGATCGAACGTTTCATTGTTCTGTAGGGCTTGACCATTCATGTGGATGGGATAAGCGTTGCCAGATTTTTTGCCTGGCAGAGAGCAATACTGAATTTTGGAGGCGTTGAACTGAACAAGGTTCTTGGCACCCCAGTCTAAGATTAATTGAAGATCTTGGGAAAGGGATAGGTGCGTAGGCATAACTAACTGTGGATGGGATTGGTGGTTGGAGAGAGCAGGTCATTAATGTGAAGAAGAAATAGGGTTTATGCCAGGACTGAACCTTGGGGGAAACAATGAGAGAATAAAAACGTGTCAAAAATCCTATCTGGTCACCTAGAAGATCTTAATTAGCAGTACTAAATCTTAAACCTTATTTGTGAATCTGAGCGATAATGTCGCGCATTTTGAATTGGCGTTGTTTGATAAAATACAGCAAAAATTGTGTTCTTTCGGTGAAACTTATATTAAAGGTATAAAAGTATTCAAAAACTGAAAATGGGTCAGGCATAGAAACTGTATCATCCACCTTATGATGAAAATATTTACTTAAAAAACAACGGCCACCCAATACCTAAAATGACACAATCATTAATAAGCAGTGATGGTAGAAAGGGTCCTAGTAGATCTTTCAACATTAATTGTTAATAAAAATACCAATGTGTTACTAGAAATGAGACAAAAAATATGCTTTTTTGCTAGCCATGCGTACTTTGTCAAAAAATATTGGAAAAAATCAAAACAAACGGAAGTATAATAAAAAAAAGCCCCTATGGTTGAAGTTGTATTAAATATTAAGTATGTTTTGCTGAGGAAAAAATACTTTTCTTATTATCAAGAAACTTTACCAACCCTATATAATAACCCACTAGCCACCACTGGATTAGACAGAACGTAAAAATATTGCGTCACCTATAATTTTCGTATGCTTTCTTTTGGTTGTAAAAAGACGATACCCTAAAAAAATTAATTGCATTGTTTTTATTAAAAAGTATCAAAAATTTCACCATTATAGCTGAGGATAAAAAGCATTTTTACATATTAGAATAAGTATTTTGAACAGCTTGCTCAGAAGGTTTATTTTTTTTTTCATACAGTTTACTGATTGGTTTCAAAAATTCTGAAATATGATTGTAAAAAATGTTGAATAATTGATCTCACTGGAAACCGGTGAGTAATGATTATTACCATTTATTAACAAGTTCATAATTTATTGAATGAATACTTTAATAAAAATTATAGAGAAATCATTTTACCAGAAAAAAATCGTAGCATGGATTTGTTGACCATAAGAATTTAATTATTTCTTCAGAGTTATATTTTAACATAAATTTAACATTTTGCTAAGATTAATTAATTGATTGCTTTACTTTTAAATACTTTGAAAATTAAACAGAACTTCTTAAGAGGCCTGTCATATCGTCTTATATGGTGCGATCCAAGATAAATGGATTCAGGGTTAATGAAGTATCTAATTAAATTGGAAATTAATTCGCGATTTTTTTTCTAGTTATTGTCTTTTAAGACTAATCTACCGCTTGCATGCCTTGGAGCGTACAGATTTAATTTTGTATCATGTACCGAATAAAAAGTTTTAAAATCGATTCACAAAGTTCATGCAACTTTGCAACGCCCATTATTTTAGAAAGAAATTCATTGATGTTTTTCAAAAGTTATAGGAGAATTTTAAAAAGGTTTAGTGGATACCCATAATGTATATTAATTTTTACACATTTGAAATGGAGATGCTCAGATGACTTCTTAATTTTTCCTTTTGTAAAAAATGTCGTTAATTTTTTAAACCTTTTTTAATACATGTTTAAATTTTTGTTTCCCAAATTTTAAATACAGATATTCTTTATCTTCCGTAATAACAGTTTTGCCGTGTGCATTTCTATAAACTAATTGGAGTAATTACTGAAAAATTATAGAAAAAAAAGCCTATCAAAAACAATAATTAATAGTAGTGTTGGGATCACTCGATCACTCGGTTACTGAAATCATCGACATCACTCGATTATTAAAGCCAATACTTGAGTTATAGGTTTGAGTAAAAACCGTTGCTCGTAATTTTGTTGTCCACCTAACGCCGTGCCACCGAAATACACTGACTACCAAGTTAAATCGCTCCCACTTCGGTCAGAATCATCTTTGTCTTGCTTGATAAAAAATAATTGAAAGTTTCAAGGAAAGGTTGACTAAATAATTAAAAGCGTCGAATCGAAACTGAAACAAGTGAAAAATCGCTCGAATGTTATTGCGATGCTTACATCGGAATTCTGAGTGAAAAATCACTCGAGTTATCACTCGGTTATTGAAATCATTCGAGTACCGATAACTCGGTTATTTAAATTCATCAATTTTCCCAAGCTAATTAATAGAGGTTATTTTATTTTAACTCAAGGTTTTTCTAAACTTTTACTTTAGTGTACTCGTGAGTGAACCTCAAATTGAAAAGTTAAAAATCCTCGACGCCCAAATTGCTACTAAATTATCCCATTAAAATTTTAAACAATAAAAATGACGAATGGCATCAATTAAAAGGGAAATCTTTTTAAAAAGTGCCAAGCAAGCTGCTGGACTCGTTAAATTTTATAATCGTTATTTTCTGCTACTTTATTCCTTTAGCTTTACAATGGTTTTAGAACAAAAAAAGAAGTAATAATTTAAAGAGATATTATAACAAAAGGTCCACTTTCTGGAACACTCCCTGGAAGGAATACTTATCTTTTAAGATCGGCCGATTTTCCTTTTAACTGCCGGCCTATATCTTTGTTGGGATTACGCAAAATAGTTGAGAACTCAAGGGTGAAGATAATTTATTTATTCTGGGGAAGGGTAAAACTGACATTGGAGCGACAGAGTTTATTTTTAATAGATACCGTATATAGGAAACGGAAGAAGCATAGTACATTTTCATTTGGGCTTCGGGGCTATACCAAGAATCGTGTTACTTGTATTATAATACCAAAACCAAAGCACTGAATTTATGAATTCAGTGTTTTCATTTCGCAAAGTGAATGTCAGCTATAAGATCATTATCAGTCAGATTCACTGTTACTTCGGCTGGTCTCCTTTAACATTCAATGGTCTAAATTGCCAAATGTAAGAATAAGACAAATTTTGTGCTATGAATTTATTTCTGTTTTTTTTTTAATTTATAAAGAAAATGGCAATTTAAGTATGTATTTTCCACAATAATGAACGAAATGATTCTAAAATGAATATTTTAACATCAAGTTCCAATTTTGTAACCAAGCAAATTGTAAAAATAATAGAACAACTTAAAAGTTGTTATTGGCGACTTAATATAATGGCTGGACATAAACTTGTCCAAACCTAAGTGTTCTTAAACCTTTTTAGTGAATTCCGGAATAAATGTTACACATAGCCGGTAGCCATCACAGATAGTTCTTAGAACAAAGCTTAAATAAATAATGTAAAACAGATGGTTCTTTTTGTATTTAAATATTAACGTTCAGATTCACTAAGAAGTTTTAAGATTTAGTACTAAATTAAGATCTTGTAGTTGATCAGTTATGTTTTGACAGGCTTTTGTCCTGTCATTTCAAATAAGTCGTCATTTGAAACTTATAAAATATTCTGATATTTCAACGATTTGCTTGGTTTCCAAATGATTTTCATCTTGAAACGAGTTGATGTAATGAATTTGGTTCCATTTTTGTCGAAAGTACGTACTAACATTGCCCTTTCCTTTATAAATTTGCGAAAAAGCTCAGAAATAAAGTCACAGTATGAAACTTAGTTGTCTTATTCTTACACTTGTCGGTTGTCAAATTAGACCGGACTAGTGTTGGAGAATCTGGCTGTAAATTTTTATCTGAAGAGAACCATACTTCTCTTGCAAGACTGGGCGACGTTGAAGTAAATTTGGATAGTTTAATGGAAGGGTTTGAAAAGTTCTTCTAGTTACTGTATTCACGAAAAACAAATATTACTAGATTAGCTGATTTACGATGGTGGTGCTTTTCAAAGCATCAAATGCAAAGCGATCAGCTGCCCCCTACAAAATCTAGTCTTTATCGGACTTTGCAAAGGGCTAGGTTTCAAGTATTTATATGAACAAACTCACATAAAAAGACATGCAATAATTAAATCCTCTCAACTTTGGGTGGAACGAAGACAAAAATATCTTATTTATACCAGTGATGTAAGGATACGTATCCAAAAATCCGTTGGATACGAATATTAAAAGAATCCGAATTATCCGTAACCGGCCGAGAACTTGAATACTGATTCGGAATCAAAATAAATTCGCATCGGCTGGTTAGTAATGCAAAGTGCAAAGAGAAAACGGAATCGGAATCGACTGTAAGCGAACAACACGGTCTGCGATTTGGCATAGTTGATCTTATGCTTTCTCTTTCTAATGACCTTTCCTAAAAAAAGATAGCATACTTATAGTATCATATGGGATGAGACCCATTGGTTAAACTAGACCCGCCTCACCCGAACCGAATTCAAACGAGAACGAACGACGCTGCCTTCCTATCCCTAAAGGTGATATCAGACGGTTCACTCCTCGGTTCACTCGGATGAATGATCACTCAAGTGAATGTTCTCTTTTTTTTTCATTCCACGCTCACACGACACACATAAAATGACAAACAAATGAACGTTATTCGCTTATTTTCTCGCGAAGTTGTGCGCCGTGGAATTCACTTAATTTGCGATCATTTGATCGAAGAATTGGAAAAAAAGAAGCACAGAAAACGTCGACGTTGGTGGGTGCGACCATGGATTGCAAGGAGAAATGTGTTTGGAGCTTCAGATTCATTCTTAAAAGAATTAAAAGAATTAGCGGATGAAGATCCTGATTCATACTGCAACCATCTTCGAATGGATAAAAGAAAATTTGAAGAACTTTTACAACTTGTCACTCCCTTCATAACGAAAGAAGATACTTTACTCACAAGATACTTTTTGTGTTCATACGTTTCATTTTTCGTTCGTTCGAAGTGCGAATGATTGATGCTGAATGCCGAAATCCAACATCGCTGGATTGGTTCACTAATGAATTCATTTATCACTTTTGATTCATTTAATGCCTAGACGTTTCATTCTTAGTGAAAAAGGCTGAATGAAAGACAGAAATGAATAAAAAGTGAACCGTCTGATATCACCTTAACCTTCGACTTCGAATGATATGATACCGCATCGACCTACCTAGCCGTGTATCCGAATAGAAAATGTTTTAGTGTTGCATGCATACGTATACATGATCTGTAACCGCTTTCGCGCGGGTCAAGAAATGGATTCGTATTCGGATAATGGATACGGATATTAGCTGATTCCGATTCCGTTTGATTCGGATATCATATAATTTATACCCATTTGTCGTCTGCCGCAAACACAGCCCCAGATGAACTCTTAGATTTAATAAGTTGTTCTAGCAAAAAAACAAATGCAGCACAAAACGTTGCCAATGTGTGGCAAATAATTTAAAGTGTTCCGAAATATGTTTTTGTGAAGAAGAGGAAGAAATATGTAGAAATGGACCTTGCCAGCTTTACTCATTCACTTTAATCATACACGATAATTCCTATGCACAGCATTAAGGGGGAGACGGTAGGGGGAGAAAGACTCATTTTTCAAGTTGGCCAGAAACACTTTGGTATTTGGTATTGTTTAATAACACGTAAAAAATATGTTGCCAGCTTTAATCATTTACTTGCCCACGAAATGCGCTATGCGGCCCTACTAAATACTATAATGTACTACCACGCAGCCGACGGAACGAAGGAGCGCTGCCAGGCACCTGGACATGTAAAAAAAAGTCGGTCGGTTGACTCATTTGCTGACGAATAAAATTTATCTTGAGTGAAAGTTTATGATGTTGGACATGTAAAAAAAAGTCTGTCGGTTGATTCATTTGCTGACGAATAAAATTTATCTTGAGTGAAAGTTTATGATGTTGGACATGTAAAAAAAAGTCTGTCGGTTGATTCATTTGCTGACGAATAAAATTTATCTTGAGTGAAAGTTTATGATGTTGGACATGTAAAAAAAAGTCTGTCGGTTGATTCATTTGCTGACGAATAAAATTTATCTTGAGTGAAAGTTTATGATGTTGGACATGTAAAAAAAGTCGGTCGGTTGACTCATTTTCTGACGAATAAAATTTATCTTGAGTGAAAGTTTATGATGTTGGACATGTTAAACAAAGTCTGTCGGTTGATTCATTTGCTGACGAATAAAATTTATCTTGAGTGAAAGTTTATGATGTTGGACATGTAAAAAAAGTCGGTCGGTTGACTCATTTTCTGACGAATAAAATTTTTGAGTGAAAGTTTATGATGTTGGACATGTAAAAAAAACTCTGTCGGTTGATTCATTTGCTGACGAATAAAATTTATCTTGAGTGAAAGTGTATGATGTTGGACATGTAAAAAAAAGTCTGTCGGTTGATTCATTTGCTGACGAATAAAATTTATCTTGAGTGAAAGTTTATGATGTTGGACATGTAAAAAAAAGTCTGTCGGTTGATTCATTTGCTGACGAATAAAATTTATCTTGAGTGAAAGTTTATGATGTTGGACATGTAAAAAAAAGTCTGTCGGTTGATTCATTTGCTGACGAATAAAATTTATCTTGAGTGAAAGTTTATGATGTTGGACATGTAAAAAAAAGTCTGTCGGTTGATTCATTTGCTGACGAATAAAATTTATCTTGAGTGAAAGTTTATGATGTTGGACATGTAAAAAAAGTCGGTCGGTTGACTCATTTTCTAACGAATAAAATTTATCTTGAGTGAAAGTTTATGATGTTGGACATGTAAAAAAAAGTCTGTCGGTTGATTCATTTGCTGACGAATAAAATTTATCTTGAGTGAAAGTTTATGATGTTGGACATGTAAGAAAAAGTCTGTCGGTTGATTCATTTGCTGACGAATAAAATTTATCTTGAGTGAAAGTTTATGATGTTGGACATGTAAAAAAAGTCGGTCGGTTGACTCATTTTCTAACGAATAAAATTTATCTTGAGTGAAAGTGTATGATGTTGGACATGTAAAAAAAAGTCTGTCGGTTGATTCATTTGCTGACGAATAAAATTTATCTTGAGTGAAAGTTTATGATGTTGGACATGTAAAAAAAAGTCTGTCGGTTGATTCATTTGCTGACGAATAAAATTTATCTTGAGTGAAAGTTTATGATGTTGGACATGTAAAAAAAAGTCTGTCGGTTGATTCATTTGCTGACGAATAAAATTTATCTTGAGTGAAAGTTTATGATGTTGGACATGTAAAAAAAAGTCTGTCGGTTGATTCATTTGCTGACGAATAAAATTTATCTTGAGTGAAAGTTTATGATGTTGGACATGTAAAAAAAGTCGGTCGGTTGACTCATTTTCTAACGAATAAAATTTATCTTGAGTGAAAGTTTATGATGTTGGACATGTAAAAAAAAGTCTGTCGGTTGATTCATTTGCTGACGAATAAAATTTATCTTGAGTGAAAGTTTATGATGTTGGACATGTAAGAAAAAGTCTGTCGGTTGATTCATTTGCTGACGAATAAAATTTATCTTGAGTGAAAGTTTATGATGTTGGACATGTAAAAAAAGTCGGTCGGTTGACTCATTTTCTAACGAATAAAATTTATCTTGAGTGAAAGTTTATGATGTTGGACATGTAAAAAAAAGTCTGTCGGTTGATTCATTTGCTGACGAATAAAATTTATCTTAAGTGAAAGTTTATGATGTTGGACATGTAAAAAAAAGTCTGTCGGTTGATTCATTTGCTGACGAATAAAATTTATCTTGAGTGAAAGTTTATGATGTTGGACATGTAAAAAAAAGTCTGTCGGTTGATTCATTTGCTGACGAATAAAATTTATCTTGAGTGAAAGTTTATGATGTTGGACATGTAAAAAAAAGTCTGTCGGTTGATTCATTTGCTGACGAATAAAATTTATCTTGAGTGAAAGTTTATGATGTTGGACATGTAAAAAAAGTCGGTCGGTTGACTCATTTGCTGACGAATAAAATTTATCTTCAGTGAAACTTTATGATGTAAGTAATGATAAAAACTTGTACTGCTATCGAATTTTCCGGGACAAAAGCCAAAAGCCTCGGCAGCAGTGGTCAATGGTTGCGCGCAGCGCTTACGCTCAAAGAAAATGCCCGGGTCATATTCGAATCTTACCTGCTGAAATGTACTTATCCATTACCTATGTGTGCAACGTCTTCTTAATTTTTGAAAATAATGTAATGAAATATATGAAAAATCAATAAGTATGACTCTTATTATCGCGTATTATTAATATTTATTTAGATTACTTAGTTACTCAATTCCTTATAATTTCTCATAATAAAAAATTCATTGGCTAAGAATACTGCCGTCGTCATCACTTTCCTTATCATTTTCTTATTCAGGCGAACCTTCTTCTTCGCTATCAGCGTCTTCGTCACTCTCAGAAATTGTATCACATTCTGAAATAATAACATGAATAATAAATAATAATCGATCTATTTAAAATAATTAGTATGTGCAGATTAACATGTACATAAACATGCTTACCCTCGTCTATCGGTGCTTCTTCTTTATTTACTACAATATCTTTTACCAAAACCGGGAACTGATCTCCTTCAAACCACTTGCCTTCTAGTTTGCCATCCTGCTCATTTCATCCATACTCAGCGTGGTAGCTTCAATGTAGGAACTTGCAAATGATCATGACTCCATAAATTCGCAATGAACGCCAAGCGTAGTACTTCTTGGCGCAATTCACTTTTACACAGTGGCAAAGTAGATCCATCGAAATTTTTACAATATTTTTTAAATTCCTCTTCGGTAATATTACAATTATAAATTTTTATGAATTTTATCATGAATTAGTATCATTATTTACAATATAAATTTTCACTCAAGATAAATTTTATTCGTCAGCAAATGACTCAGTTCTTATATGTTCAGGTGCCTGGCAGCGATCCAGCTTCAAGTATCAGCAAATGGTTTTTCTTTCATAATTTTTTTGTTGCGCGTTTTCCCGCGGGTGCGCTGGCCGCACTCGATTTTATCGTTATGCAGCACTGAAGTAACCGGAAAAAATATTTTTGTACTTCAGCAAGTGTCGCTAGCTCCCGGACTATTAGGCTTTTTCATTTAAATATGTATTTTAAATATTGCGAACTGAAGTTATCTATTTTTTGTTTCAGGTAAGACATTGCTTAAACATACTCTAGCCATTATTGACGACAAGGTAAGTAATTTAAAAACAGACAAGGTAAAAAAAATGTTTTTAGAAACTACTCATTCTAAAGTTCTAATATGGTAACAGCAAATACCAAGTTTAGATTTAAGCATTTTGCAGTGATTTTCCAAGTCTAACCTTCGTCAATTTGCACTCCCAGAAACTTAATAGTGTTAGTTCTTGATCTTTCTTACTTATTAATATGTAATTAGATATCCAGATTAGGTACTACGATCTTGATAATTATGAAAACGAAAACAGATGTATTTTGTTTTGGTACTGTCTAAGAAGAGCGAATTATGGCAGAACCATTTAAGTAAATTATTTAAATTACTGTTACATTTCTGTTCTAATACATTACTGTCATTGTGAAAGAATATGTGAAAGGAGTCATCAGCATACTAGGTAGAGTCGCAGTCCCCATCCAAACAACAAGTAATATCATTAATGTAGATATTAAAGAGGAGTGATGAAAGGACAGCTCCTTGCGGTACTTCCATGGAAATTGACATATAATCTGTTAGGGCTTCCCTGCGTTCCGAACCACTATTGTCATCAACAGGCGACAGCCTCTCGAGAGCCCGCCCACGGACTCCATACAGATGACGCAGTCGAACGCCCTGCTTAGGACACAGAAGACGCGCTCGAGTCCAGAAACTATCCTTCCATAAAAATAATTTATGGCTTCAACCCTCGAACAGCCATGCCGAAAACCAAACTTTTAACCAACTAAAAATGATTAATAAAATTCTCCAGTCTGTCTAAAAACCTGTATTCACAGATGTCAGCGCAATGGGCCGGTAGTTTTCCATGAGATGGGCATCGCCGTTCTTAAATATAGGTTTAACTTTATTTAGTTTTAGAGCATCCAGGAAATATCCCTTTTGAAAAGAAAAGTTAATAAATAAGTGAGCGGTTCCGCAATTTGATTAATAACCCCTTAGGAGGTACCCAGATACATTATCGGGTCCACTAAATTTTTTATTTTTGTGTATACCAATGATTTTATATCATCATGTAAATTATAAATTATTCTAACAACACAGTTGGCTGTTCATAAAATGGACGCCTATAGAATGTAACCGAGCTGGCGTGCCTGAACGTCATGATATGACAAAAAATCTAGTAATACATAGGCGATTACCTACCGTGCATACTACTTGACCTATAGTAATAATCACTTGACATTCATTACTACTGCAGATGACTACTTACTACAAAAAAAAACAACATTATAAGTCCCCTTCGACATTTTTCAAAATATTCATAGCAGTCTATAATTAAAACAAATTTTGCCACATTTTGTAATAGCAGATTCATTAATCACACTTCAGATTATGATGGACTCTGATTTTGATTTATAACTACTATGGCCCGTCTGCTGCCAGTTGTGATGTTCTGTTTATAGAGTTATATAAGGTTTGATGAACCCATTAATCACTTTTTAGCTCTTAATAATTTGTCATTAGTTAGTTTACAAAACGATTAAATTGATAAAGGATGAGATATTGCTGGATCGCGTTTTTTGCTGCTGCATCGTACCAGTGTTAAATGACTTCAAAATTGTGGAATTTATTAAGCACACATATGTAAGCGTATTTAGTTCATAAACAATGAAGGTGCATCAGTCGTATTTCTGCTATATTTCGCTGTCACGTTACATAGCACCATAGATTTCCTAAATTCATAAATGTCGTAATTTGTTTTCAGATAATAACTCGTAAAGGTAATTATTATTGTGCCATACTTATAATTTGTTATAAGTGTATATCCGAAATAAAATGCCCTTTCTCTTTATCTTGGAAACTAAAAAAGTTTTAAAAAAATGTGATTTAGAACTTTCTTGTAATTTTCAGAAGTTTTTCTTTTTAAAGCTGTGGAAATACGAGTCTTGTTAAGTTTTTTTAATCATAACAGAGGTTGTTCCCTGCAACCCCTGCGATGCGGGGGCTTCAGGTCAATTAGGGTCAACACTGTTCCAAGTCAGTCGTAATATTGAAAGAGCAAAAAAATTAAGCGGTATGTAGGTATTTTGATAATTCAAAATACGCAAAATTGGACTTATCAAGCTGTGGTATTAAGGTTACGATATTTTCTGATCCCATCATAATACAATAAAATAAAAAATAAACAATTTCTTCAGGTAAAAAAAAACAGGATTGTCCTAAGCATTGTCATAAGAAAAACACGGAATGTCCAGATTTGTTTTTTCTTAGTTGCAGTTCTAGTTCTTTTCAGACGTTTTTAACCGACTTCACAAGAGGGGGTTATCAATTCGATCCGTATGTGTCATTTATTTTTATTATTTTTTATGTATGTTCACGCATAATTCTTGAACGGATTAACCGATTTCTATATTTTTTTGGTTTTGTAGATGAGTTCTCCCGAATGGTAGGTACCATTTTAAAGTTGTTTTGCTGAAGTAAGTGAAAACCTAAAAAAAAACTGCGAAAAACTAAAAAGCTCTTGAAATCGACAATTTTTGCATGTGTACTTCGGAATGGCAGCACCGATTTCAATAATTCTTTCTCCGTTGTGTTAAGCATGACGATCCTGTGGTCTTGTTGGTATTTGACTTAAATATGACTTAAATGAAAATAATAAAAGGGATTGGATGAGAGGAGTAAAACCGGAGCGGCTTAGAATTTTTCCGAAAATATTGACTATATTTCATTTTCGAGGTTAATGAGGGCATAAAATCTGATTTCGTCTAGAAGATGTTAAAAAAAATTCCCAGGAATATCCACACAATGCATTCTTAGAATAAATTATTTGAGTTGCTGCCTTAGTTCCCTGTTTTTACCATATACGCTGTGGACATTCCATGTTTTTCCCCGATATAATATGGTTCTTGGGTTTGGGTTTATGATAAAATATAGAGGTTTAGCTAACAGATTACAATGGTAACTTAGTTTTTAATATTTTGTGATATTCCTTGTTAGGTAAATAAAAGAAGTTCTGTTATTTCAATATTTTAAAACTTAGAGTTGAAAAGGTTGTTAAAATGATTTTAAAGAGCATAAAAACAATTTACACCATTGTTTAGTCATCTGGTGATAGCACCTAACGAAACTGCTAGAAAATAAAGACGTCACTCGCCTTAAACAATAATAATATTCGATCAGAAAATCTGAACTTTAAATCTACTTTAAGGACATTTAAGCAAATAATAAAACATTTGTGAAGCATCATTAGGCCTTCAGGTGTAGATCTGCTGTTTCTTATAATAAACTCCCGGACAAAAAATACCGGCACCCTGGATTTTTTGCTAAGTTTGCTCCTTTATTACGTTTTTGTTTTTAATCCGATTTTTACAGTCCTTTTACAATTTTATAGAAAATTTCATAAGGAATGTGCTAAAATTTTTTAATGGTGGGTTATGTTCGATAGGGCGATATTATACCGGGGTGAATCAATGTGTGTTTTTTGTCCAATAGTTTAAATGCCCTGTGGAGAAATTGGGGCAGATTTTTTTATATTAATAATTTCCGGATAAAGTTCCATGTATTCCTAACATTTTGTTTTTTGAATCATTACGTTATCTCCATTTTTACAAGAGATATGCATTTTATAACAAACTCAGTTTTTAAAGCTTTTTTTTATCGAAACAATTTTAAAACAGTAGTAAAAGTTTTTAAAAAAATAGTAACGTGTATGTCCTCCTCTAGCTGCAATGACAGAGCCCATTCTGCTAGGTTTTGAATGAATGAGAGTAACGATTCGTTCTTGGTGGATTAAATTATATTCTTCAGAAACTGCTTTCCTTAGCTCCTGTGCAGTACCTGGTTGCATAGGGCGACGACGAACAACTCTTTTCAACTAATTCCGGAAATATTCAATGGGGTTCAGATCAGGAGTACATGCAGGCCAATCTAACCGTCGCACATAGGGGTATTTGAGCAAGAAAACCGGAGAAAAGTCCAATTAACAAAGTCCCTTGTAGCCTTTATTGTTAAGTGGTTTTGAATAGCTGATTAACGTTTTTCGTATAAAACTTTTATTTGACTGTCTTTTTGTTTATCTGTCCGGCTAAAAATGATACACAGATAGTACCACCCCAATTCCAGAACACCGAAGGTAACAAAAGTGAAGAAGAAACGGATGTGGAAATAGATAAGGAGGATCAAGAAATAGATTCAGATACTTTTTTGAATAGTGCATTAGTTTATTATATTTTGTTCAGATTTTTCTTAGGTTATTTTACTTTTAACCCTGATTTTTGACTTAGTTTCTAATATCAAGTTTCATTTATTTGCTTTTAACTGCGACTTCGCAGTATTTGAGAAATAATTGTAAAATAGTGCCAATTTATTGTCCTACAGTATTTTATATCAATTTGTAATAAAGAATCGGAGAGATAATTTTGTCCAGTTTTTTAAAACAAATACTCCTATGTGCGTCAACTCCAACCTTACCTAAATATTCGGTTACCACCCGTGCAACATGGGGCCTAGCATTATCATGCATTAATATAAATTGTTCACCGATTAAGGGAGCAAGTGGAACAACTGCCTCTTGAAGAATATCTTTAATACACCGATGCATATTTAGTGGTCCATTTTCCACAAATATTAGTTCAGTTCGCGCATCAGGTACCACCCTCCTAAAGGGCTGGTGAAATTCTTACGAATGTTTCCAACTCTGGGTGTGTGAATCGGCTTTGATCGACACAACCCACGGTACCTTGGTACTTATGCTTGCTGCCTTCGAGGGTTGTATAAAGATAAAAAAATCAGATGAAATACCCGCCCGCACCATAACGGAACGACCAATTTAACAATGACTGGTGGTCTTATAAAATAATTTAATTCGCAGAATCTTTTTTAGAAAATCGTATCTCTTCTAAAAATGGAGATTACGCAATGCTTCAGAAAACAAAATATTAGGAATACTCGGAACTTTATCAAGAAATTATTAGTATAAAAAATAACAGCCCCAATTTCTCCACAGGGTGTTTAAAATTTAGCACAAAAAACGCACGTTGATTCACCATAGTATAATAACGCCCTATCGAATAGGACCCATCATTAAAAAAAATACAGCACACTCCCAATGAAATTATAATAATATATAAAATGGTATAAGGAAAAATAAAAACGTTATAAGGATCAAACTTAGCAAAAAAATCCAGGGTGTCGGTATTTTTTGCCCGGGAGTTTATAAGAAAGTATTTATTCTTTACATAGTATGAAAGAACTTTAACAAAGGTATTTTAGATGCCGTTTTCATTTGATAAACTTCTCTCTAATCATTTTCTTTACCAAATAAAGAATAAGTTAACAAGATTAAATATCTTGGCACCAGATCATGTATGTTCCTAGCTAAAATGAAATCTAAAAACTCAACTGCTGCAAAGTGTTACGTTGTAACGTTGCTTGTAACACAGCGTAAGACAGGTGTTTTTGCTCATCATTTATAAATTACGACTGTTCTTGCCTCGAAGCGATGGAAATTTTCACAATTGCAATAGTTTTTAGTTTAAACGATGACAAGATACATGGACGAGCTCCGAGGAAAGTTTTAACTACATATTTCTGGTGCAGAAAGTTTTTGAAAGCTCTTGTTGATATTAATTTCTTTACAAATGAAGTTTCTTAGGATAAAAATTTTAATGGTGATGGGATAACTTGAACTAAAAATAATCAGTAGTCTGATTTTTTACATAGTTGATATCATCCCATTATGAAGATCATAATTCAAATTATAGTAATCGAGAGCTCTGATATAAAGTAATTCGAAAAGACAAATAATTTTTACTACATACATAGAAAGTTTACAACGTAATAAAAAGGTTAGCATCACTGGATTGATCTATCGCATAGTAAATAAATAAATCTTTTGTAAAATCCATCATTCGAGGCCTTGCCACTTTGCTTGCTCTATGATATGAAAAATGAGTTTATTTCATTTTTTTGAATTTACTACTACACTAAAAGAGTGATATTATAGCCCTTGTGATTTTCAAAACTAAAAACTTAGCCTAACTTAATTAAAAATAAACTTAGTGAAGGAAAAGTACAAACTAAAAACTATAGAAATCGGCAACAACACAATTCGCTCCTCGCAGCAGCAAAAATTTAGAATATATATGCGATGTGCCTATATAACGAATTGATGAGTAAAAAAGAAACATCGGTTATTAGAATCGAAATTATTATACTCGAAATATCTCGCCTAATATGAGTTATAAATGGCAGAGTGGTGTATGTAAAATAATTCGTATTGTAAAATTCTGCCCACAATTAAATTTTTGTTTTCAAATTTATACTGCTGATCATAAAAATTGCAACATCTTCCGCTCTAAAAACTATAAAAATATGTTATATCAAGAGGGATATTCATATATTTCGTGCCCAAGATGCAGAATATTATTTTTTTTTACATTTTTTATGTAATTTTTAAGCTTCAAGTAAATTAAATGTTATGGGTGTTAGTAGGATAATAAATAATCAGAGGCCATTTTTATTTCTTAAATTTGTCTGGTGGTCTTTTAAACAAATTTTGAACAACACTACACAGAGAAAACACTACCGTATATTGAATTGGGTACCAATTCACTCAATGACACATTCTATTCCATATCGCACAATAAAAATTCCTTTTTTTTAATGATTAGTTTATCATTGTTAACCAATAGGTTATAAGATTGCTTGAAGTATAAGGTTTCATTGGTTTTTATTAGATCGTTTAAATATAACAATTATTTGATGCAGTAATACCCTATTCTAGACTCAATACAAAATACATGTCATTCGTTTCAGAAAAAGTTTATTTTCAAGGATATACAAATATACATCTTATTTTATCGAAATAACTTCTAATAGAAAGATTTTTGTTTAAATTCTAACATACTGGGATTCCCTGGATGGGGTTACCTATACCACAAATGGACTTAATTTTTAACTTTTAGTTATTCTTTATAAAAAAAGTTGCTTTAAAAAAATGCGATTTACGTCTAAAAAATACAAAAATAAACGTGTGATCATATTTAATGTTAACAGTTTTTTAACAGTACGTATTGACTGAGTAAACAGTCTTATAATAGACTATCCAAGAGAGATTTACAAATAAAAAACACACCTATTATTGCAAAGCTTTTTAGATTTGATTTACTTACCATGAAACAGGAATGAGTTTCTCCAGTCCCCTGTCTTGCAAAAGATCTATTATTTTTGGCGTACCTATAACGCAATAAACAAACATGCCGCAAGCTTAAACGACTATTCAACGAAGAAATAAAAATTCTAACCTCTCCAACGGGCGTCGGCGAGCAACAGAAGTAATATTTCAGCCAACAATAGAATCCATTGAATTAATATTTTTATTATTTCTCCAATACCTTATATGTTTTAAAGAAGTGTTTATTTTAATTGAAATGATATAAGGATTATTGACTTAATTTTTACATTTTTTATTTAAACCGTAGTTTTTGTTCGTTTAATAAAATATATTGTAATTTGAATTACACCGCCGACAAATAGCTATTTTTCGCCCAATTATATTTAAGCATTCTAATCAAATAAACTGCTGGCCACTCGAACTTACACATAGAGATTTTTAGGCAAAATTTAAAGTTCAATATTTTCAACAGGAATGCAAATTTTTGAACGCGTCTTGCAGATTTTAAGAGCTAGTTTTTTTCGGATTAAGCTGCATGACGTAAATTTATCGTAGGACCAGAGGTTTATTATATACGGGGTGATCAATGAAGTCATGCAAAAAATCAAAAAGTTTGTATGGGTGAAATTTCCGCAAAAAATTTTTTTGGTCGTTGCAATATGGTTCGTTACTAAGTTAACATCAATATCTCTAGACGTTTTTGTCAGTTTTTGGATTAAGGCCCTTAAGTCTTGTACACACTACTAAACATAAAATTTGGGTAGCAAAATTTTTAAAATGCTATAACGACATTGGATTGACGGTTCTTGATGATCTTTACGGATTTGGAATCCTTATTTCACGTAGATTTTCTATAATCTAAGCATTTTATTTGGGGGTTGAAATTTACACATTATACCGGGTCGATAATAGACAAAAGCGTAGGGTACGACGCGCTCTAAGGTTTGGCATTATTTAAGTTTTTGTAAAAATAAATTTCAACCTGTATATTTCAACCCATAAATAAAATGCTTAGATTATAGAAAATCTACGTGAAATAAGGATTCCAAATCCGTAAAAATCATCAAGAACAATCAATCCAATGTCAAGTTATAGCATTTTAAAAATTTTGCTACCCAAATTTTATGTTTAATAGTGTGTACAAGACCTAAGGGCCTTAATCCAAAAAGTGACAAAAACGTCTAGAGATATTGATGTTACCTTAGTAACGAACCATATTGCAATGACCAAAAAAATTTTTTGCGGAAATTTCACTCATACAAACTTTTTGATTTTTTGCATGAATTCATTGATCACCCCGTATATAATAAACCTATGGTCCTACGATAAATATACGTCATGCAGCTTAATCCGAAAAAAACTAGCTCTTAAAATCTGCAAGACGCGTTCAAAAATTTGCATTCCTGTTGAAAATATTGAACTTTAAATTTTGCCTAAAAATCTCTGTGTGTAAGTTCAAGTGGCCAGCAGTTTAGTTTAATTTTTTGGCTCTAACAATTCTTCACTCCAAGGAATAATAGAAATGTATTGGATTCCAATAGTATTTTGGTCATTGAAATAATGGTAATGTAGTTTTTAAAGAAGTAGGAATACTTTGGAACTCCAATAATCCGTCTATATTTAAAGCAATATTTTTTTGGTTTTTTCAATGATGTTTTGTTGAGACAGTATTAACTTTAATATAACTAATGCGACAGTGATCAAAAACAGTACTATTATAGAAAATAGCATAGCAGTTTTTTTTGTGTAGATCTATAGAAAATGTGGTAGCATTTATCGAGTTTTTAGGCATTTCTCAGTAGAAATTACCCCATAAAATTTTCTAAAAGGGCACAGTTTTTGAGATATTTTACATTTTGTTATTTAACTGCCTTTTTGATTAATTTTTCCTTAGTAATAGCAAAAAACACACAATTTTACATTTAACTCGCCCGCCATGTATACTAGATTAAAATTGCCTCTTTCAAAAAAAAACAGCCAGGCATAAAATTTTAGGTCTATTAGTTTCGGCTTAAATTTGCAGTAAAATTTAATAAAGTCTAATTTTTTTCACCCTGTAATACATATATTATAAAAGATCAAAATGTGCTTGTCAAAACATAATATGACATATACAAATTATGCATTCTTCCTTAAGGTGCTTGCTAGCATTACAGGAACAATAAAATTAATTTATTTTCTTAAGTTTTCCATATATATATATATATATATATATATATATATATATATATATATATATATATAGAAATTAAAATCTTTTTATAATACTACAGCTACATTTATACTACTGATAAGCATTTATAAATTCCATGTAACATAAATAATTATAAATTTGATAAAAATCCCACGTTTCTTATTCTGTAGATTTGACTAACTTCTTTTCTGCATAGTCATAAAAATGTCCCACACTTCATTTGAATTTAAAAGAACTGATTTAAATTTAAATTGGCTCCACAGTCAGACAAAAAAGAACTCCCGGTAAAAGGTTTGAATCGAGAAAGTTATGTAAGTGGCGTATTTCAAACGTTTTTGTCCAATGTTTGAATAATGTTTCAGATCAGGTAAACGATTACAAAAAGTTAAATGTATTTGTTTTTATTGTAGGTTAAATCACGATAGCTTTGAATTTTACCGGGTAAATTTCGCGTAGGTGATTTCTCGAAAACTGTAACTCAAATATTCGAGACCTAATAATTTGACGATGAAAGCCCGAGATCAACGGTCGAGGGCTTTTATCGCAAATTATTAAGTCGAGAACATTTGATTAAAACCAAAAGTTTAATAAAAATGTACCTACATGAAATTCACGTGGTAAAACTTAAAGCTCAAGTGAGACATTAAGACTAATTACTGATTTTATATTTTTGTGTTTAGGTAAATTAAAAAATAAAGTCTGCGTTGTTTAATTAAAAAACATACAGAGTGAACACACAGTAACTTAAAAAAGTTCATATTATGAACGGCAAATTTAAATAGCTTTTGTGAAATTCGAACAATTTACAAATTGCCAAAAACCGCGCCATTATGTATTTTTTCAGTTTGTTGTAATTGCCGTCTCCCATGTTAACGAAGCATACTTGACGCTGCATGGCCTATTATTTACACAAATTTTGCTTTGACTTAGCTCTGAGGAATTTAAATTTATAAATATTACAAGAATAGGTGTTTTAGGGGTTTTATAAAGACAAAAGTTATTTAAAATAATTACTTAGATAAATTAAAAGTATGTGACATCGATTTTTTTTATTGATTGGGTATAGAATTTTGATTTCAAAACCTAGAGGAATTTAATCGCTGTTAAAATGATTGGTCCCTTTAACTCCGTATAAAAATTTGTGGTTGGGGAATATGTGTAAAATGCAGAGACCTGATTTGTTTAATGACAGTCACATGATAAATAGGTAATGGTAAATTATCATTTTAAATGTTTTAGTAACACAAATTAGAAACAAAGGAATTGTTTTGCGCCACATTTTTGCAGTCTGTAGATTAAAGCTGATTCATTTTTGAAAAGGTGAGATTTACTTTTAATTTTTAATCCTTGGGGGATTTAATAAAAAAAAAATAGAAAAGGTATAACAATTACAACCAGCTCGTTTACGTTTACAAAACAGCAAAATCAAAATATAGCACTACTACCACCAACAAAATTAGATATCAAATATTAAAACGTTGGAATTTTTTTGCAATAAGACTGCTTTGAAAATTTAAAATATTCCTTTGTATTATTATGTTGTAAAATCTTAAAACCTCGTCATACTTTGGTATGTCTTAGACGATACTACCTATTTACTTAGTTATAATCTATAATATTACGATATGCTTTTTATTGGAAGACGAATAATTAAAATAAGTCTTGTAGGTTTATTAGAGATTAGCTAATGTAATTTTACGCTACCTATTTTAGAAAAGAAAACAATATGTTATAAAGCAAGTTTCTAAAAATTTCAGTTTGAACTAGCAATTAATATTTAACTTCTTTGCGGCGAGTTGCAGATAGGAAATCGCCTTACATCGGCGCTTACATTCGGAAACAGTCGTATTGCTGCCAAGCGTAAAAGGTTGTACAGGGTCTTCCAACGAGGACTGAACAGGGGCTCATTTTTGAGCTTCCTTGTATTTAAAGAAAAATCTAAAATAGCCAATCGATGTACTTTTTCCTGCAGAATTCAAAAATGAAACCAAAAATTTATTTGAACCAGAAACAAAAGAGTTACGCTATGGATAAGGTGTTTTTTAAATGGAACATAGCTTTTTTTATACGATTTTCGGAACGAGTGATTTTTTTTATGTCCGTTCTGATTAAAATATTTAATATTGTGACAGCTATTTTTATTAAATTTTAATGTTTTATCCAGTATAATTTAACTTCAACGTTTGAAACATACACTAGGTAATAAAGGTAAAATCACCTTGAAATCCTTCAAAGTCAAAAAATTTGACAAATTTACTATAATATTGCCGAAATGAAATATTCATTAGATGAGAGATTGCAGATTGTTATCTTGTTCTACAAATGCCAAGAAAATGAATATTTCATTTCGGCAATATTATAGTAAATTTGTCAAATTTTTTGACTTTGAAGGATTTCAAGGTGATTTTACCTTTATTACCTAGTGTATGTTTCAAACAGGTTGAAGTTAAATTATACTGGATAAAACATTAAAATTTAATAAAAATAGCTGTCACAATATTAAATATTTTAATCAGAACGGACATAAAAAAAATAACTCGTTCCGAAAATCGTATAAAAAAAGCTGTTCCATTTAAAAAACACCTTATCCATAGCGTAACTCTTTTGTTTCTGGTTGAAATAAATTTTTGGTTTCATTTTTGAATTCTGCAGGAAAAAGTACATCGATTGGCTATTTTAGATTTTTCTTTAAATACAAGGAAGCTCAAAAATGAGCCCCTGTTCAGTCCTCGTTGGAAGACCCTGTACCTAACCTGTCTTGTGTTTGTTTTGAAGGATAATTGTGGTTATTTGTATGAATAGTAGATATGGAAAAAAACACAGGTATACATCCTTCAATTATACTGAAAAGGAAAAAGATTTTTGCTAAAAATAGTAGAGAAGTAACAAACTTTTATTTTATTTAAATAAATATACATACTTTATTCAAACTCTACATAGTTGTTATCTCCCAACTAATATTTTCCTAATGTTCCACACAAGAAGCTCGTAAAATCAGTAATTAAAGCCTGATTTTATATTATATTTTCCGGTATATTCCAATTATTAGTTCAGAAGTATTCTTACTTCTTCGAAAGCTATAGTACCATATTTTCAATAACCAAAATACGATTGGAAACCAGTAAATTACTATTATTCCTTGAATTACAGAGTTGTTAGAACTAAAATATTAAAATATTTAACGCGAACACTTAAATATAATTGGGTAAAAAATAGCTATCTGTAGGCGGTATTATTCAAGCTAAAATATATTTTATCGAACGAGCAAGAACTATATACAGTTAAAATATAAAATCTAAAATTTAAGTCAATAATCGTTATATTATTTCTATTAAAATAAACACTCCTATAAAATATATAATATATTAGAGAAATAATAAAAATATTAATTCAATGGGTTATATTGTTGACTGAAATATTACTTCAATTGCTCGCGGACACACTTTGTGCTGTTGTAGTTGGTTTTTCTTCGTTGTATCATCGTTTAAGCTTGCAGCTTGTTTAATTATGATATCATTCTGTGTGTTGGCTGGTACAACTAAGTATACCTCCAAAAATGATAGATCTTTTGCAGGATTAGGGATTGGAGCAACTCATTCCAATGTTTTGTGGTAAGTAAAACAAATATAAAATCCTTTGCAATAATGTGTTTATTTGTAAATCTCTCTTGGCTAGTCCAGTAGACTGTTTACTTAGCCGATACGTATTGTTAAAAAACTGTTAATATGATCGCAATTTTATTGTTATATTTGTATATTTTAGACTTTGTTTCAACCAAATCTAGTTAAAAATTTAGAAGATTCGAATGCAGTGGTAAGCTTTAAATTTGTTCCATCTTCCATCCTGTACCCCAAAGAAATCATAATACTGTACCCATACAAGCCAAAAGTTTTGCAAAGAAGATCGTATATTTTAGGTGAAATAAATGTACAAAGTTTACCGTGTTCGCGTCAAAACTGATGTTAATAAAATGTGGTTATTTTATATTTAAATGTTTACAGAATGTCTCAACCATCTAAACCATGTATGTTTATTAATAGTAAATAAAAATTATTTTAAAATAAAACGTGTTTTATTTGTTTTAAATATTAGTATAATTGATGTAATAGAGATTATTCATTATATTAAATAAGAATGCATTGTTCATCATAACACATATTTTATGATTGAACAACAATTTTTTTTCTATTAGAAGTTACATTAAATTAATTACTGTTAACAATAATAAATATTTCGATCAAATAAGATGTATATTTTTACAAATAAACTTTTACTGACACCAATGATATATTTTGTATTGAATTTAGAACAGGGTATTACTTGCATTAAAGAACAGTTATATTTAAACGATCTATTAAAAACCAATAAAACCTTATATTTTCAAGCAATCCTATAACCTATTGATTAACTACCACTAATGATTGAGATAAACGGAATTTGTATTGTGCAATACGGGATAGAGTGTGTCATTGAGAAAATTGGTATCCAATTCAATATACTATAGTATTTTTTCTGTGTATATTCAAGAAAGGTGTATTTTTCGAAAAGGTGAAAATATTTTTCGAAAAAACGTATTCCTGACATAGGCGGTCTTCGAAAAAAGTTTTAGAATAATTTTCGTAGGTCCATTATAAAAAAGGCATTTCTGACTAAGCCTTCATAAAATATTTGTGGCTCTATTGTCAGTTTCAATTTTTAATGACAATTGATTTCAGGCCTTTAACAGTAACCTTACAACTAATTCCATAGCTACATATTAAACCTATTAAAAGATTAAATAATAGAAGGTGGATTCCCAGTAGGGAACTAATTTTGAAGTCTATAGCAAACATCCCGAAAACCTTTTAATTTCCTAATTCTCAAAGGAAGTTTCGAACATATAATTTTCAATATTAATCCGTCTAATAGAAGCCAACCTAATTTACGTACTACTGTGCCTCATTCGTACATACTATAAAGTCAATAATCCTTTTAGTCCGGATGGAGAAAATATTTTCCCTTACAACACAAAAATTTGATTTTTTTATTAGTCCTTTACATATAAAGAGAATTAGTGCTTTCTTTGCTGTGTATAGTCAAGGTATCTCAAAAACTACTGAACCGATTTAATAAATTTGAACTGAAAATCACGCGATTTTATCAAGGCGTTATCCCAGAAACTGGACATTAGTTTTATCGCACGTCCATATCAGTGCCGTTCGAAAAAAGAAATTTGCATATGCAAATGTGCAATATGTACAGGGTGTCCCATTTTCGGCACTTTTGCGGGGTATCTCCCTTATTTTTAAAGATAGAGGGTTGCGGTTTTCGCGACAGTGTGCTAGTTTTTGATGAAACGAAAGATGGCATAAAAATATTTTTCATGGCCCCCTTCGTTTTTGACATACAGGACGAAATTGATTTTTTTCCATTTTCGGATCCCCCTCGCATTTCAGTTATCTTGTAACTTATAAAAAAAGTAAAAATGGATCCTATTAGAGTTTTCTACGTAGAATCGAGTGGCGTGGTTAGATTTTCATCAGATGTGATATTTTTCGAGATATTAACCAAATAAATGTTTTTTTAAATGGAACACCCTGTATATTTCTTAACCATTACGTTTCCCCTTTCGAGAGCTTTTCAAAAATATATAACACTTTATAGTTATTTTTTTATTTTTAGCCCTTAAATCTAACTATTTAATTCTAAACTTTAATTTTGCGTAGTTGGCCGTGTTTAACAAGTGGTTTAAGGTCAATTCAGGTATTTAGATTTAAAAAAGGAACTGGTTAAATCCTGTATTTTCATTAATTTATTAAAATTGGTATTATTTTTAACCTAAACACTACTTGTTATCTAGATATATAGAAAATCCTAACCAGAACTAAAACTGTTTAGTTTTTAATCACTTAAAGATTAAATTAGTTGTCTTGAATTATTAATAGCAAATAAAAGTCAAATTTAAAAACAAAACATACAAAACTTTAGGTAACGAAAAGAGCTAGAATGGATTAAATGGACTAACTCTTTTCGTTACCTAAAGTTTTGTATGTTTTGTTTTTAAATTTGACTTTTATTTGCTATTAATAATTCAAGACAACTAATTTAATCTTTAAGTGATTAAAAACTAAACAGTTTTAGTTCTGGTTAGGATTTTCTATATATCTAGATAACAAGTAGTGTTGTAGGTTAAAAATAATACCAATTTTGATAAATTGATGAAAATACAGGATTTAGCCAGTTTCTTTTTTAAATCTAAATACCTGAATTGACGTTAAACCACTTGTTAAACACGGCCACCTACGCAAAATTCAAGTTTAAAATTAAATAGTTCGATTTAAGGACTAAAAATAAAAAATAACTATAAAGTGTAATATATTTTTGAAAAGCTCTCGAAAGGGGAAACTTAATGGTTAAGAAATATATAGGGTGTTCCATTTAAAAAAAAACATTTATTTGGTTAATATCTCGAAAAATATCACATCTGATGAAAATGTAACCACGCCACTCGATTCTACGTAGAAAACTCTAATAATACTATAGTATATTGAATTGGATACCAATTTTCTCAATGACACACTCTATCCCGTATTGCACAATACAAATTCCGTTTATCTCAATCATTAGTGGTAGTTAATCAATAGGTTATAGGATTGCTTGAAAATATAAGGTTTTATTGGTTTTTAATAGATCGTTTAAATGTAACTGTTCTTTAATGCAAGTAATGCCCTGTTCTAAATTCAATACAAAATATATAGAAAACTCTAATAGGATCCATTTTTACTTTTTTTAAAAGTTACAAGATAACTGAAATGCGAGGGGGGTCCGAAAATGGAAAAAAATCAATTTCGTCCTGTATGTCAAAAACGAAGGGGGCCATGAAAAATATTTTTATGTCATCTTTCGTTTCATCAAAAAGTAGCACACTGTCGCGAAAACCGCAACCCTCTATCTTTAAAAATAAGGGAGATACCCCGCAAAAGTACCGAAAATGGGACACCCTGTACATTGTAGAGACCTTAAAAATCCTTGCCAAAACTTCGTTGTTACAGCCAAATAATAACCATAACATTTTTTTTTAAGGAAGGACTGAAACTGATTTTTTAGTAAGCAAGAGAGTCGAATTTCCTTAACAGCTAAAGAATAATCTGACATTTGAAATTAAGTAATATTAAACCTATCGCATATGGTTAGATAACTTTTACGCCCAGACTAGTTATCAGCCTTTTTCTTAGCAAATATTCCCTAGTCAAGGCAATAAGGAAATGCTGAACTAAATTAACACAGCTGTGTTTGAAACAATAATTTGTAAATTCGGTTAAATTAACGTAGTTTCAATTGATGCATTTGGGAATAATATTGAATTATCAAAAGAAAAGATTCCGTAATTTTCTCTAACTTTGGAATGAATGGTTTCGTTTTTGGTCTAACTGTACGTAAGTTAACAATAAACATATTATTCAATCCTCATTCCCTGAGTGGTTTGATAATGACTTCTCATTAAAAGGCAGTCTTATATCACCAAATTATTACTTTTTTTGATAAGGAGTTATAGGAAGTTACATGAACATGTTTCGACTTCAGGCGAAGTCATCATCAGCCACACTAAAAAAGTACTATTAAATGATAAGAGTTAAGAGAGTTAAGAGAGTTAAGAGTAATGGTTACAGTTTCTATATGTTGGGTTGGCGCACCATAATGGAATTTTACAATTTTATGGCAGATCAAAAAAGAAAATTAAAATTAAATTTTTAAAACTTTGGTCTCACTTACCCCACCTTACCTTACAGGGTTTTCACATGCCAAATGAGATTTGAATGTAAAAAAATGACTTTATCTGTCTGGACATTTTCAAATTTTAGTTAGTGTTATCTTTAAAATAAACATAATACAGTATCTGCAAATCCTCTGCAAAAATAATTATGTAATTAAAAAAGATTTTTTTTTTGAATATGTCGAAACTTTTATTTTTATTAAGTGAACATTTTACGTAAGAGTTCGTATATTTTAAGTAATTTTATTTTCATTCAAGAGAAATGCGTACAGAGAACTACTTTTTAGGGTGTCACACTTCCCAAAATGATGTAGCATTTTGAGGAAACACAAATTTAATATTTGTAATGTAATTTCGGACACAGCTCTGATGAACTTGTTAGTTTTGTTTAAGGATTATCTCTTAATAATAATAAAAATATTTATTTATGCCAATAAAACAATTAAACATAAATATAAAAGTTATAAAACTAAAAAAGGAAACGAAAAATGATAGTAGTATACTAGTTGGCATAAATAGGTAGGATTTTGATTAAAAATCATTCTTCTAATCCTACCCCTACTAAATAATTTTTAATATTGTTTTTGACAGTTTTATAGCTTAACTGCTTAAGCCTCTCAGATTAGAAGGAACAGTATTATAAATCATAGAAGAGGTATATTTAAATAAAGACATATTTTTCAATATAATGTTTTGGTATTTCTAGTGTGTTCCGATTTCTAGTATTTACATTATGAATATTATTCCTGAATTAAATTTTTTAATATAAATACCTAGGTTTCTGAATTAAAATTATTTTATGGATAAAACAGGATATGTTTACCATAAACCTTATTTCCTGTTCACTCTGCACAGTAGATATGTTTGTGTAAGTTCCTTTTCAGCAACATTTTAAGTATGCCACTTTGTTTTAATTTAAAATATCCTGCATTTGCAACGTCTATTTTATAATCTTGGTTAGCTGATTGCCACATAATAAACATGTCTCCGATGTTCGTACACCTACTCTAGAATTCATGTAATCCTTAGGCAAACTCTGTTCAGCTTAGGGAAACAGTATCTTTGCTTAGAAAACTTTGAATTGCCTTTATGTAAGCTATTCTGGATAACCCAAGAAAAGTTTCCATCGTGTTAAAGACAGTAGGTCTTCGAGTACAGGAGAGTGGATTTTAAGAACAGCTATAAACAACAGAATTAAACAGGCGTTTAAAGTGAAATTAGACAGACATTAAATATTTCATTGTAAAATTCTTTAGAATATAAAATGTACTATCTTTTTAAAACTCTTTCCCTCAATAACTGAAAATACATAGAGTATTTCATACATAGCATGACAAATCGAATAGCTTTAAATATTGTTAGTTCTAAAAATAATGTTATTTTGTCGTTTAAATAAAAATTGGACGCAAACAAGTCCAATACCTTCTTCAATTCTTCTCTCTCTTCTCTCATATTGAGACGCAGAAATGCAGACGCTCAGGCTAAACTGCTGGCCCTAGAAATGCTAAACTGGGAATATTCATGCATACATACCTACTATATAGCTCCCCTCTAAGAAGCGATTATCCACAATTTTGTTCACAAAATATAGGGTGTTATGAAATTCACTACATATATTGGAATTTCAACCCAACAACCCAAAAATCAAACCATATGCTGCTGCAACGTTGCCAAAATTTATTTTTCGAGGGAAATATGTTTTAAATTTGTTCTACTAAAAAAATAAATAAATTACACCAGAATTGTCCAACAATAACCTATTAATAATTACTTACAAGAAAGTAGATAATACATCCCTACGTATTTAAAAATTTATTAGGTATGTTTCCTTTTTTAATATCCTATACCTCTTAACATTTTTAAGAAAACTCAATCCAAAACAGAGTTCAGAACATATTATTCGCATAAAAACCGCTTTTGTTACTATTTATTACACTAATATTTATATACTGTGAAAAATTACCGACGTTTACCCAACATGTTTAAGCACACAGGACAAAAGCTACTAGGGAGATTTTGCAAGACAAAATTGCAGACCTGCTAACCCTTAACGGATAAAGTTTAGAGGGGTATTTCAATGAGAGTTTTCACTTCATGTGCTAAATGAATTTATAAGCCTACCAAAAACGAGGAAGACTTTTAAAAATGTTTTAATTTTTAGGTTCCTTTATAAATCATGTGATAGAAACACCACTTTAAATTTTATCGATTAGGGGTTAGCGTGTCTGAAATTACTGTCCCGTTTCAATAAATTGTATCTCCTTTCTTCTCTCTAGACATCCGGCCTATATACTCTACATGAGCTATTCCCGATAAAAATAATAGTTATGTACTATTGGGTGCAAAATATTTTCAACGACGTTTAACCATAACCATATATTTTTAAAGAAATTTAGTTGTGTAAAACCTTATTAAAATCATTTTTGACATATTTGTTATAACACATTGGCGTACTAAAAAGGTTCTACAAGGAATTGAGAGAAAAGTTTATTTATTTATAGTATAATTAAGAAACTTAACAAAAAAACTTTTAACGCTGCATAATTAAATGATCTAAAAAACTACAAATTAAGAATATTAGTATTTTGTGTATCCGCCATTCGTATCTAAAAGAGCATCCAATCTTCTAGGCATAGACGCTACTAAATTACCAAAATCGTCATTTTCTAAATTCTGCCATTCATTAGTAATGGCGTCTAAAAGCTCTTGTCTGTTTCGAGGCCTAAACTCATAACTGTAGATCTGTTTGACCATATAACCCCATATGTTTTCCACTGGATTCATGTCGGGACTTCGAGCCGCCCAAGGCAAAACATTGATATTATGGTCGGTAAACCATTCCATAGTAAGATGAGCCGTGTGTACTGGTGCATTGTCCTAAAAATTTGCAATACATCAAATGCTATGAAACAATTGATGGTAATAGATAGTTTTGATTGGGTTGAAAAATAAAATTATCTCCAACACATTCTTGGACCGACGGTAACATTACATCTTGCAATATTCGCACGTAACCTGCTGCATTAAGGCGACCATCTATTATATGTAAATTACCAGTGCCTCGAGCAGAAATCCACATGAACTGAAAAACGTCCACTGTTATCTGTTGGCTGTATATATTCCTCATTAAATCTATGCCCTCTTGGTCTATAGACTCTAAGTTTACCATTATTTGAAGATTGGAAGACTTTTCCATTAGAACAAATTACATTTTCCCAGAATTCCTGGTCTCTATTATTTAAATCATTTGCATTCTTCTAATTTTATTCGCTTCTGTAAGACGTATTTTTTTTTTGCTGCAGCGAAGCTTGCAACCCCACTTTGGCGTATTCTTCTCCGGGCCGTCCACTTGGAAGCGGTAAAATGGGCTTCTGCTTTTGCTTGTATGGCTGTACTGAATGGGCGCTGTCTAATAAATTGTACTAAGTTAACGTCCTGTTCTGCAGTAGAAGCTCGTGGACGACCGGCACCAGGAGCTCGTCTGAGATTCTGATGTTGCAGCCACTTCTGTTTCAAATAAAAAATTGTTGTGTTGTGACAGTGCAGCTCATCTGCAGTTCGTTGGTACGACCATCCTTCTTGCAATTTAGCTATAGCAAAACCCTTCTCGGCCTCGGTATGTAAATGGTTGGGCATGATGTTTTAAAATATTTTAAACTAATTTGGCACATCGACTGACAATGACAATATAAAAATTACTGGTTGACAACAAACGCCACTGAACTTAAGGAGATTTACAAAGCTAAAATAAGTCGTTGAAAATGTTTTGCTCCCAATAGTACACTGTACATACGTTAAAAAGCCGCCCCAGTACTAGTTAAATATGCATATCTAAACGAGTACTGTAAAAACTCCTGACAAACCTCTGTCGTATAGTATTTTATTTCATACTGTCTTTTCGCTTCTTTTGTGATGTAAAAGTGAATATTTTTAAATTTAATACCTCCCCTAAGAAATCAAAAGTTGACACTTTCGTTAAATAGTAATAACTTTTTACATATTTCCATGACAACGGTATTTGTGTTTTGTTGGCTTGCTGTCAAGTCTGAATTATTGGAAGTAACTAATTTTAATTTTTACAAGTCACTTGTGTGTTTGTATGTTTGTTTTATAAATATTTACCTATTTTAGTTTAAAGATAAGGTTATAAGCAGTTCAAAAATAGTCCATTTCATTGTTTTCAATTAAATTTAAATTACTAAAAGCGGTGAATTCTTCATGTTATTATTGAAATTTAAATAACAGTACGAAAAATGTTGCATAGCCACATTTATTTATCGGCCCTGATACTGTAAGAATTTATTTACCGGACTTAAATTAGTACCTTAAGTAAAGATATACCGGACAGAATAAAATAAAATTTATTACACATTTTATTCTCCTGCTTTGAAGTTTACGGTAACGATCAATATAAAGTTTTGTAAAAGGTGAATTTTATTGCATACGTTATCAGTTCTGTAGAAAAATGGTTTCTGAAACTTTACCTTATTACTTTCCAAAGTTTTCTCTAGCGCAGTATTATCGGCATGTTCTACCGGTTGATTATCAGAAAACTTTTTACGTTTAACTTGACTGTAAAGGAGGTAAAATGAAAAATGGTTAGCTTGTTTATCTCAAGAAGTTCCTTGTTTACTAATAGGTGTATCTTTGTATTTTTAGTGGAAGTTTTAGTTTTTACATACTAAGTATTTAGTCGTTCTAGTTAACCAAGTTTTTGGCTGTGCGATCTCTAAAATGTGTTATTTAAATCTTATGCTGTATTTTAATGTTTTAACTATTTGCTCATAGCGTAAGAGATCCCGTTATCAATATTGTCAAAAGTTAACTAGTCTACAGAGGAGAAACAAAAAAATGAAAATATCTTTAAAGTTAAAGTACCCTTATTTTCAAAAATACGGCAAAATGTTATTATTTAAAAGTTGTTAGGAATTAAGGGTTATATTGAAATATAAATGCATAGCCTTTTAACTTAAAATATACTTACTTTACTCTTAAACGATTTTCACAGTTGAAAGCTAAAATAATTAAAGCTAAGAACTCTAAAGACTTACTTGAACACCTCTGGGTCTCCTTTAAGCGTAACGGCAAAAGTTTTGCAGTGGGTGTTTTTACCGTCCCCCCAAATCCAATGTTGCTGAATGTATCGAGCACATTGACAATAATTTATCACAATTTACTCCCTTATATGACGAGGTGATTTGCCTGGGTGACTTTAATATTGACCTTTTATATTCCAATAATTTACTTAATCCTTAATTTCTCTTCAAGGCACTGCCACACTTCTCGACCCTATTTTCGTGGTAATAGAGATTTGGTCGTAAACTCCGGAACTGTTAATACTGACCACATCTCTGATCACTCTTATGTTTCCTGTGACGTTAAGGTCGATAGACTTAAGTTTAATCAAAGGCTTATTACCTATAATAATTTCAAAAATTTCAATTTTGAGAACTTTCTTAATGATTTACATCACACCCCTTTCTATCACATTTTGAGAGAGCCTAACATTGATAGGAGGGTGCAGACATTTAACGGTTATTTGATTAATATTTTTAATACGCATGTCCCCGTTGTAACAGCGCGAGTAAGTAGACCAAAGTGTGCTTGGTTTTCTGATAATACCAAATTAACTATGGGTCGATGCGACAGAGCTTAGGGTAGGTATAAACTAACCAAAAACAAAGATGATTCTAATGCTTAGCGTTATCGCATTTCATTTCAATTATTTTACTTAATCTTAACCACCGATAGCACTACCGATAGTGACTTTAAGAACTATCGGAAACTATCGATAGTATCCGACCACTAACTTCCACGTGCGAATTTAGAGTGAAGAGAGGCCTGTAAAGCGCTTAACCTCCTGATTTAGATATTTTATTGGAGAATGGAGCTGCGTTATGATGTTTTATTGCTGCAACAAACATCATTTTCTGTGCGTTCTCAATGTGAAAAAAATGAAACTATTACTAATGGGAGACCTACTTCAGAAGTTACTATTATACAAGTAGATATACGGACAAGAACCGAAAATGAGAACCTAATTAAAAATAATGTTACGTTGACTTAGCAGGCATTATTTTATGAAGTGCCTAATAATATAATCAAACCACAGATCGATTTAACGATATTAAAAAGTTATATTTTTGAACCTAATTTAACCAAACGCTTTTTGCCGATTTTGACGTATCATTTCAGTATCATCAAATCAGTTATTTAACAATTTAATTCAAAGTTATAAAAATATTTTCCAAAAAGACCGATTAAAAACCGAGCTTAATTTTTTTTTGCTGATGGACAGTTCCGTTCCTTATCTTTGCCAGGGATCATAGAGACAAACAACGTACAAAAATAGTCTAAACGAGATTTTACCAGAAATGTGCAAATTGCTATGTTTAATAGCAACACTACCTGCAACTTCGGTTTCAGTTGAACGAAATTTTTCAGCTTTAAAACGCATAAAACTTATTTGAAAAATTCGATTGCCCAAGAAAGGTTAAATGGTTTGGCTGTTATGTCTATAGAAAAGGGCTTAATAAATAAAATGTATTCTTCTGATTCATTTTATGACTTAGTAATACGATCGTTTGCGACTAAGTGCAACAGAAGGATAGACTTAATCAATAAAACATAATTTTGGATTTTTCTTAGTTCGTTTTTAAGTTTGCCATTTGATCTCCGTTTTATGTTATTTTTACGTTTCGATGTGTTTTTCAAATAAAACTATAATATGCTTTATATAATAACTTTTTTGGCATCACCTCTTTTACTGACCACCATAGACAAAATATATTTAGACCATCACAACGTATTCGCGACACCAGCTGAATCCGTCCAATGCTATGGGCGAAAAAGTGCGTTTGTACGCATATGGCGCCAGTCAGGTTCTCTCGAGGCATGCGCACTCGGGACGTCTCGCAAAAGTGGTGGTTGAACTCAATGACGCAACTCGGCGATCAGAACCGGACCCAGTTGTAATCACTGAAGGAAAGACATGGAATACAGGTGTTGTACTCGTAAATGCTGAAGTTGCTATTTCCATTTGCAAAAATACTTTTAAGTTTTGAGTTATTAAGATTAACTCTAACCAAATAAATTTTCTAACTTTTATCTTAAATGCTGGTGTTGAAGTGAACACACACACGGAGAAGTAGAAATATTTATCAGTGACGTATATTGAGTGTGGTCAAGGTGTCAGAAAAGCACTGATGGGGTGTGTGTGTATTAGGGGTATTGTATAAGGGGTAAGATGGTGTAAGAAGGTCATATATAGTGTCAATGCCTCCTTCCCCTATATTGCATAAGGGTGAGTGAGTGTTCAAAAGGCATATTTGCGCTTTCGCCAAAGGGGCACCATAAATACTAGTGGATTAGGGTAGAGGGGAGTATTTTAAAAGGGATGGCGAAAAAAAAAGCGCTTTCGCCAAAGGATCGCTAAGATATCAGTGGATTAGACGGGTGAGTGTCCAAAAGGCATATTTGCGCTTTCGTCAAGGGGCACTAAAAATACTAGTGGATTAGGGTAGAGGGGAGTATTTTAAAAGGGATGGCGAAAGAAAAAAGCGCTTTCGCCAAAGGATCGCTAAGATATCAGTGGATTAGATTGACATGGGGCCGTAAATAAGTAGCGCTTTCACCAAAGTATCAAGTGCACACACTGTAAATAAGTGTAAAAATATTTACATCTTACCATAGAACTTGGTTTGTTCAATAATTATACAGGATGGAATGCCAATCCAATAAACATAGTTTTCGTAATTTTTTTATTTACTATGTTACTTCTTAAAACAGTTGCATATTTTATTTCTATTGTTTAGAATACTATGTTTATATTTTATTTCAACTTTCAATTTTGTAAATGTAACGTTTAAAAAGTAAGAGGGCGGACATTAAAGAGACGCACTGTATATGTATAAACTGAGCTATTTTCGAGGAAATATCGACAGTTTTGTATAGCAAGAAAACTCAGATTTAAGCCAACAAACTATACAATTTTTGTTAAAATCTCACTAATGGTTACATTTTTATCATTAATAAAAATAATAATTACAAGTAATATATTTAGCATTTATTACTCGATAACAGATTCACGTCATGTGAAATAAATTTTGAAGTACGGTCCTGTCTATCAGAAGGCAGACGTTCGACAAGGCGCAAGCGCAAGCCCGCAGGAGACCGTCTGTGTTTACGGTTTCAGCTTGGTAAATTTGCCACATTCGCAAATGACATTATTTCTCTATTATATATTTTCTCTATGCTGACCACCGATCGCCACTGTAGTCTAGCATTCATATTTTCTGAGAATTTATTTCTTAAACATTTAACAGCCAGTTTCTCCAATGCTAGTCCGGTCTAATTTGACAATCAAAAGTTTTAAACTGACAAGTGTAACAATAAGACAACTAAGTTTTATTCTATGAACTTATTTCTGAGCTTTTTTGCAAAGTTATCAGAAAAAGGACAATTTTAGTACATACTTTCAACAATAATAGAACTAAATTCATTACAGCAACTCGTTCCAAGATGAAAATCATTTGGAAACCAAGTAAATCGCTGACAAATTGTCACGGAATCTTAACTAAAATACTAAAACACGGCTTCATCATTAATTCTGCAGCAATACTTTTATTAAAATAAAATGGATATTTACATTTACAAGAATTCAAACGAGGCCTTACCTATAAATTCCTAATACATCGTCGACGGAGGAAAGTGGTTCTGTTTAGTGATGTAAGGATATGTATCCAAAAATCCGTTGGATACGGATATTAAAAGAATCCGGATTATCCGGAACCGGCCGAGAACTTGAATACGGATTCGGAATCAAAATAAATTCGCATCGGCTGTATACTAATGCAAAGTGCAAAGAGAAAACGGAATCGGAATCGAGTGTAAGCGAACAACACGGTCTGCGATGTGGCATATTTGATCTTATGCTTTCTCTTTCTAATGACCTTTCCTAAAAAAAGATAGCATAGTTATCGGGGTAACGGGTATCATATGGGATGAGACCCATTGGTTAAACTAGGCCCGCCTCACCCGAACCGAATTCAAACGAGAACGAACGACGCCGACGGTGCCTTCCTATCCCTAACCTTCGACTTCGAATGATACCGATACCGCATCGACCTACCTAGCCGTGTATCCGGATAAAAAATGTTTTAGTATTGCATGCATACGTATACATGATCTGTCGCGCGGGTCAAGAAATGGATTCGTATTCGGATAATGGATACGGATATTAGCTGATTCCGTATTATCCGAATATCTAAAGAATACGGATATTTACAACACTAGTTCTGTTCAGCTGTAACTCGCTTGGCTCGAAAGGTCAAAGCAAAAGTAACGTCTCTCTCTCATCACATCCATCAGGTCGACCCCTTCCCCTGCCAGCGGCCCGATAGTGCGACGCGCGACGACGCCTCGTCGCTACCGGACTTCAAGCAGGAGGAAGGGTAGTTCCCGGGAGCAATGGAAAAAACAATTTGGTGACACTTACCCCCCCCCCCCCACGAAAAACAAAAATCCGAAGGATACAAACAATCTCGTTTGAGTTTAATAAGAACATTTCAATATACAATTTAAAAAGCTGCATTTTTTTCTCATGTTTTCTTCCCCCTGGCGGATCTTCCTCCCTCCTAGTCGGATGGTTCCTTGGGACTTCTGGCTCTTGTCTTCCTCCCTCCTGTTCGATTTATTCCTTTGTGTGGTCCCCAGATGTTGCGGTCCCTAGGTGGGCTTGTCCCCCGCTGGTATCGTCAGTGGTCCGCTGGCCTGGCAGGTCATCGCCGCCCCCCAGGTTGCGGTCCCAAGGTGTTGTGGTCCCCATGTGTTGTGGTCCCAAGGTGGGTTTGTCCCCCTCTGGCACCGTCAGTGGTCCGCTGGCCTGGCAGGTCGTCGCCGCTCTCCAGGTTGCGGTCCCAAGGTGTTGTGGTCCCAAGTTGTACATGAAAAAGAAACAAACAGGGAGTTAGACGCTACAAAAACTATTTACACAATTTATTTACAATTTTATAGACAGTGAAGCAGTGATTTCTTTCCCGTCCATTTTCTGTGTTTGGCCCCCGTGGCCACCCAGCACGACCGTGCTCGGAACAATTACCTTTCTTTCCGAAATTTTTCATCGCTTAAAAACTTTGTAATTTTTCAAAATTTTCAATTTTCCAAAATTTTCCAAAATTTTCCGCAAATTACTTATTTCTCCCCTCCCCTACCGGAAAAAAAATACGATTAATTAGAGGCTTTACCCATTACTTTTTATCCCTTATACACAAAGACAAAAATAACGACACAGCATCATTGAACATTGCCAGATTATACGTGTTGATCAGGCACGCTTTCAAGCAACGCTCAACTGCACAGAGCCTCGTGCAACTGTTCACGACCTCTCTTACTTTTCTCTCTCTTAACACAAACGTTTAATTTTTCACTTTCTATATTCCTTTAACACCGTTTTTATTACCTTGTACCTCTTTATTACTTGAGGGAAAAAATTAAAACACCTTTTATTTATTTTACTACCTATTTTCACTAGTGGCTTTTATATAACAACAAAAAAATATATATGCATGGTTCGTGGTACGGAGCCAATCTATATACATGGACTGTTTCCTGTTTAGCTCTTGCTCCTTCACGTCTCTGGATAATGTAATTATGGCGATGCTTTTCTTACAACTACAAATGGTCCGTGATACTTGCACTGCAGTTTGTCACTTTTCCTTTCTTTCTAATGTAAACTCTAAGTTTGACTTTGTCTCCTGTTTCATATGTCACTTTTTTGTGGTTACTGTCATATCGGGTTTTGTCCTTTTTCTGTTTCTGAGTAATATTTCTTTTTGCTTCCTGTCTGTGTTCCTCTATATTCGGGTTCGGAATAAGCATAGTGGCTGATTTTAAAAACATGGCGTCCGGTATGAGCTGTGGGTTTCTCCCAAAAACTAAATAAAATGGCGAAAACTGCGTTGTGTCCTGTTTGCTGGAATTGTAGGCAACTGTTACCATTGGTAGGTATTTATCCCAGTCATCCTGTGACGTAGACACATACAGGCTGAGCATATCTGCTACTGTTTTGTTGAAACGTTCAGTTAGCCCATTAGTCTGCGGGTGGTATGACGTAGTATATACGTTTTCTGAGCCCATATTTTGCACCATTTTTGTTACCATTTCTGACCTAAAAACCTGACCTCTGTCACTTAATATTTTCTTTGGTACCCCATGTATGCTTATTACTTGGTCCACCAGACACGCTGCTATTTCTTCTGCTTTTGCACTAGGTATTGCCTTGGTTATTGCATAACGGGTCACATAATCTGTACAAACAACTATATTATTATTTTGACTTTTTGTTTTTGTTAGAGGTCCTAAAATATCTATACCTATCATTTCGAAAGGCTGCAAATCATCAATCTTTATTGGTTGCAGATCACCTGCTGGTTTTTCATTGTTTGGCCCTTTTCTCGTCTGACAATCAGGACATCCCCTAATAAATTTCTTAACGTCAAGATGCATTTTATCCCAATAATAGCGTGTGTTTATTCTGTCGTACGTTCTTGCATAACCTAGGTGTCCCGACAATGGCTCACAATGCAGCTGTTGCATCAGTTGTGCTTTTAGTCCTTGAGGGATTACCAACTTGTCCTCCTGGTGTGGGACAGCCGACTTTTTATATAGCACACCATCTTTGACAGTAAAATTTTTTGCACGACGTTGCAAATGTGAATTGCCATAATTCGGATCCTGGACTGCCTGTAGTAAGTCTGACACGACTGGATCTTCTTCTTGGAACTCCGTGATGTCCACTAAGGGTAGCAAAAATGTGGGAATTTCATTGGCATCATTCTCGTCCTTTAGTGTTGCCTGTACACAGGGTTGTCTGGAAAGACAGTCTGCATCTTGATTGCATTTCCCTGATTTGTGGATTATTTCGTAATCAAATTCTTGTAGTTTGCAGCTCCATCTAGCTAATCTCCCTGTAACATTTTTGAGATTTTTTAGGTAACACAGTGGCTGGTGATCAGAAAAGATTTTTATGTGTTCTCCCCAAATATAGCTTCTCAGATACGTTAAACTCCACACTATGGCTAGACCTTCTTTTTCTCCAACTCCATAATTTTTTTCGGCTTTGGTGAGCGTTCTGGACACATAGCAAATGGGATGCATTTCCTCGTTCATTTTTTATAAGAGTACTGCTGCTATCCCTTGGTCTGATGCGTCTACATGTAGCTCTTTTTCGGCGTTGGGAAGGTAGTGTGTTAACACTGGAGGTGATTCTAATTTTCCTTTTAATATCTGGAAAGCTTCTTCTTGAGCTGATGTCCACCAAAATGGTGTATCTTTCTTCAGCAAATCGTATAACGGCCTGGCAATGACACTAAATTTTTCAATAAATTCTCTATAGTAGTTGGCGAGTCCTAGAAAACTTTGAAGTGTTTTTTTATTTCTTGGAGTTGCAAAATGGTGTATTGCTTCAAGTTTTGAAGAATCTGGAAGAATACCTCGCTCACTAATGGTGTGGCCTAGTACTGTTAGTTCTTTATACGCAAACTGGCACTTAGATGGTTTTAGCTTTAGACCAGTTGCTTTTAGTTTTGACAGTACTTTTCTTAGGTTCTCGTTATGTTCTTCCAAACTTTTTCCATAGACTAAGATGTCATCTAAGTACGTCATTGCTCCATTCCACTTCATGTCTCCCAAAATTGCGTCTGCCAACTGCTGAAAAGTGCTTGGTGCTGTTAATAATTCACAAGTTTTTAATGACAAGGACAGGACAAAAATCTGTCAAAACATAACTGATCAACTATAAGATCTTAATTTAAACCGGTACTAAATCTTAAACTTTATTAGTGAATCTGATTTCAGATTTAGTAATGGTTTAAATTAAGATCTTACAGTTAACAGGTTTTGACAGGTTTTTGGCCTGTCATTGTTAATAATTCATCATTAAAAACTTATGAATTATTCTGATATTTGAGCAATTTGCTTGGTTTCCAAATAATTTTCATCTTGCAACGAGTTGCTGTAATGAATTTCTATTATTATCTATTATTGTCGAAAGTACGTACTAGAATTGCCCTTTTCTTTATAAGTTTGCGAAAAAGCTCAGAGATAAATTCATAGTATGAAACTTAGTTATCTTATTCTTACACATCAGTTTAAAACTTTTGGTTGTTAAATTAGACCGGATTAACGTTGGAGAATCTGGCTGATAATTACTTAATGGAAAGTCATACCCAACGTGCACACGGAAATTTTTTTAAAATAAGAAATATTTTATTATTGCGAAATAAAAATTTCCAAAACCTGTTTTTACCACGAATTTTATTTATGTACGGAAACTGTACTATGTAAATTGTATCGCAGCTACTATATCCTGCTCCATTTTTATGGTCTATAAAATATTTTATACATAGAGTTATAACTTTCGGACGTGTTCAATTTAACGGTAGAAACTAGTTTTTAGCTATAAAACAAGTTTTCGACAAAAATTCCTTTATGCCATTTAATTCCTGAAGCAGAAAATATGTTTAGTTTCGAAAGCTAATAAATTTTAGTGTTTTGAAAACCAATAAACCCTGACTAACATAAAATATAGGTTATACCAAAACCTCTTTTTATTTAATCATTCTTGTAATAAATGAAACAACCAGTTCTACTGCCCAAAAATAACTCTTATATATGTAAATATATATATATATATATATATATATATATATATATATATATATATATATATATATATATATATATATATATATACTAATATACTAGATTCTTGAACCATTCAAATATATTCTTTATAAATTTTTTCTTGGGTTTTTTTGGTTCAACAAAATTCAGTAAGTCTACCTCATATTTTTTATTTCAAACGTTTCGGCAACACTTTTGCCTTCATCAGTGTAATTTTTATTCATAAAAAGGTTATTTCCTATTGAAAGATAGGGTGGTCAAAATGACATAATATTCACAAAAAGACACCACATTTAAAAACTTTAAAAACGTTCTAAAGTACATCCATACGAAACATAAACACATGAAGTTGAAACGGTACTCTTTTTTTTTTTTTTTTTTTTTTTTCTACCTCATATTTTTTATTTCAAACGTTTCGGCAACACTTTTGCCTTCATCAGTGTAATTTTTATTCTAAAACAACATTTTGAATTTCAGTCAAACATACATTTTTATAGGTTAATTAGACTGACTTACCATAAAAAGGTTATTTCCTATTGAAAGATAGGGTGGTCAAAATGACATAATATTCACAAAAAGACACCACATTTAAAAACTTTAAAAACGTTCTAAAGTACATCCATACGAAACATAAACACATGAAGTTGAAACGGTACTGAGATTTGCCAAGATAGATTTGTATGGGATCTGCTTTGGTATTTTTTGTTATTTTCGAGATAAGAAGTTATTTTTTGTTTTATATTTATGATTTATTTTTCGGAGAAGAAAAAGCAAAAGGGGGGGTTGGGGGGGGGGGGAGGATTGTTATTAATTGTATTAGTTAATAAAATATTGACTAATTAATCAATAACGTTATAATAAATTTTGCTTAAGTTTTTTATATCTGATTTCTCGTTCACAGAATCCTCATTTTTTTTTGATAAATAACATTTCTAAAAATTCCCTTTTTTGCTGGTTTAGAGTACCGTTTCAACTTCATGTGTTTATGTTTCGTATGGATGTACTTTAGAACGTTTTTAAAGTTTTTGAATGTGGTGTCTTTTTGTGAATATTATGTCATTTTGACCACCCTATCTTTCAATAGGAAATAACCTTTTTATGAATAAAAATTACACTGATGAAGGCAAAAGTGTTGCCGAAACGTTTGAAATAAAAAATATGAGGTAGACTTACTGAATTTTGTTGAACCAAAAAAACCCAAGAAAAAATTTATAAAGTATATATATATATATATATATATATATATATATATATATATATATATATATATATATATATATATATATATATATATATATTTATATATATATATATATATATATATATATATATATATATATATATATATATATATATATATATATATATATATATATATATATATATATTTATACACCTCTCGACCACAACCTTTTTTGTCTACCAACAACATGTTCTGTTCCGTGTCTATGGCTGAATCTTAGTTATCAATTGAAATATAACCAAGTAAGAAATTCTTAGATATATACATATACATCTAGATAAAATCAACTAAAGAAAATTATTTTTAAAAGCCCAACCTTTCAGGTGGTTTAACAATTCTACCATGCTTAGTTCTAGTATTAGGTAGAATTACAATATGTAGTGCTGATATTTCCTAAAAAAATTTCTATATCTAATTAGAACAGTTCCATCTAATTTTTTTAATATGTAAGATCGATCTCTATGTTTTTTGATCACGAATGCAGGGTACCATTTTTTATTTTCTAACTGCACTAACACTTTTTCATTGTTTATAAAACACTTTATGAATGACTTAGCTCTCTTATCATAACATAACTTTTGTTTCAACTGTTTCTTTTTTATATTATCTTTTATTTTTTTAAGGTTAGGAATACTTGGTTTAAGTAATCTTCTGGACTGTAATATTTGAGCGGAAGAACCCTGCTCACAACATGGAGTGTTCAAGTATTGTAAAATAGCAAGATCCATGTCTTTGTTTTCTTCAACTGCTTCTTTCATACTTTTTTTTATAGTCTGAATGACTCTTTCTACCATTCGATTTGATTGAGCATATCTTGGACTACTCTTAGTGTGAACAAAATTCCACGCCTTTTTAAAAGTTTTAAAAAGCAATTAATTAAACTGGGGACCTCCATCCGTTATTGAAACGGTGGATATACCGTACTGGGAAAATATTGATTTTAGTTTTGATATAGTAACTTCTGATGTAGTGTCCCCTGTATATTCTGAAATAACACAAAATTTAGAAAAATAGTCTACTACAATCAAGTAAGTTTTATTATTATAAGTAAATAAATCACAGCCAAGTTTTTCCCAATGCAGATTTGGGATTTCGTGTAGCAACAAGGGTTCTTTGACCTGAGATCTTTGGAATTTTTGACAAGTCTCGCAATGAGACACAAAATGCTCAATATCTTTTGCCATATTCGGCCAGTATACAGAATCCCTCGCTAATTGTTTAGTTCTTTCTATTCCTTTTTGCGAATAGTGTAGATGTTTTAAAATATGAAGTTTAAGCACATTTGGTACGACAATTCTATTATTTTTATATAAGATACCATGTAAAAAAGATAGCTCATTTTTTACTTTATAATAATGCAATAAAAGTGCATCTAATTTTTTTATTTTAATAGGCCAGCCGATTTTTAAATAAGAAATTACTTGATGTAAAGTTGAATCATTTTTTGTTTCTTTTAGTAATTCTATAAATCTTCTATCGGACATTTTTATAAATCAAGCAAACCTGATCCTCAATCTTTTCATTTATGTCTGAATTATTAAAATTATTAATTGCAATAAATAATTCTTTTCTAGGGGTATAAAAAAGTTCAAAATCAAATTTCTGCAAGCGAATGAGCATCCGTTGAAGTCTTATAGGACACTCATTTAATTTTTTTTACATATTGAAACAAGGGGTTTATGATCAGTCTGTATAAGTACTTTTTTTACAAAAATGTAATGAGAAAATCGCTCACAACCCCATAAAGGATTCCTCAAACTAACGCGGTAAACGGTGGCGGTGGCGGTGGTGGTGGCGGTCATGCTAGCGGTACGAGTCGCGACAGGTCCGTGCAAATTTACGTGGTGGAGGTAGCGATTGACTATTTGGTGAGAGTTATTCAGTTGTTATTTTAATCAGGACACAACATGACGTTAAATTATTTTTTATCTGACCAGATAATAAATGTGGCCCTACTTTAAATCATTCATTTTTCCAAATATCGGTCGAACCATTAAAAAAGTGCAATAGATGCAAAAGTTAACATATAAACCAAAAAAGTTATACAAGTTTTATACAAAAGAGTAGCCAGTGTCGTATTAAAAAAAAAAGGTTTGGGGTCTAAGTCCCCCAAAATAAATAGCACCCTGTAGATAGCTCTACATGGCAAGAGGTTAATTTTGTAGGTCCTTTAATACGTAACACACGAATTTGAATGAATAATCCTTAAGTGCGCTTAAAATAAATAAGAAAACCCAAGAGTAAAAGGTTAACACCCTGTATCTTGGAAAGGAAACGTTTCCGGACCTATATTATTAAGAACTTTTTTCATTACTGTTGGTCAAGGAATCACCTGTTTACATTTGTCGGTACAATATTGAAACACCCTGTAGACATATTATTATTATTCTCACGTAAAATTCTAAACCCTTCTATAAAAGCGTTTTTATACTACCATACATACACTTTACGTTTTTTATGATTAAAAACGCTGTGTATGTAGGGTTGCCAGATTAGGAAACCTAATTCCGGGACAAAATTTTAAAACAGCAGGATTTTAGGGTTTTTGTCTGGTAATCATTAAACAAACATTTTTCTAACAAAAACAACAAAGTAAAATCATTACCAAAACATGTACTTTCAGATTCGCTAAGAAGGTTTAAGATTTAGTACTTGTTTAAATTAAGATCTGTTAGTTGATCAGTTATGTTTTGACAAGTTTTGAGTCGTCATCAAAAACTAATGAACTATTCTGATGTTAAAACCTAACTGATCAACTAGAAGATATTAATTTAAATCATTACAAAATCTTAAACCTTTTTAGTGAATCCCGGTATTTTTTTAACATTACGCTTACATACGTTAGAAATAAAGCACGCATGAGCATCTGTGAAAGAAAACTGTAAATGAGTAAAAGCGACTTTTTTCTTTTTGCTTTTTAATCACCTTGAATGTTAAAAATCTCTTTAAACCATATACAGCCAGGCAGCTTATCGGGACATTTTATTTAAAATCGAAATTCTGAACGTCGCACGTATATAATATCTGTACAATCCAGCTCAGTCCCGATCATCTGGTAATCCCAACGTGTACTATATCATATTGGGTTTCTATATTTCACACCCGTTCTATAACCGTAAAATATTTTCGAAAGTATCAGTATCTGTATCTCACTGTAAAATCCATTTTCGTCCAAACTTCCGTTTACCATTTAATTTGTAATAAAGAAAATCCATCTTTGTGGTTTAAGAAGGTTCTAAGAGCCAGCAGGTTACTTCAGACACAATAGACCTGATGTCTGTGTAATATCAGCCCTATATTCTACCCAATTTGATTTGAGAATGATGACAGACTAAACAACTGAACAAGAATTCACCCTATTGGTCAGTTCCTTGGACAGCTTACACCAGAACATATTTTAGCCATCACAATATTCTTTCCTTTCCTGATAAAATTTCCAACGAAATTTGAGTTCTTTATGGTAAAACTTGCATTAGTAAAAGACAAATAAAAACGATGTTGTTGGCAATAAAAAAGAATATGTTCAATATTTTATCACAGCTGCCTTTGTTTGTGCAAGTATTCCTGGTTGCCTACTTTAAAAGATTTATCGGAATAAAGAATAAAGTCATAAAATAAATTTGTATTCTGGCAAAATACTCTGAAGAACCTTTTGACTTTGGTGAGTTTTATGATTTTATAGCAAAATATCTTACCTTTTTGTTTTTGCCGAACACTATAACAGGACCACTACCCCTCTAAGAAACAATACTTAATACTTGCTGCCCCTCTAACAAATAATTCGCAAGAATAGGATTGGAGAAAAAGTTTTTAAATAAATATAGAAAAGTTAGCAAAAATGAGTAATTTCGGTAGTTGTTAGCCAATCGCAGAATTATAGAACATAGGAATTTAAACTGCTGACAGTTTATATAAACTCTTTAGGTATATTTTTACACTGCAAAAACAACTTAAGGCTTGAAATATGTCATGTTTATGTCTCTCATAACCTAGCTTTTTATTAGTTGTGCAAATATCAGGGTATTAGAGAAACAGAAGACGAGAGAGAAAAAATGAGAGAGAAAGAGCATGAGAGAGACATAATTGACCTTTCCCTTGTAAAATAAGTTTGTGTCATCATTCCCAATTCAAATTAGATACATCATAAATTAAATCCAATTACAGAGGCTGCTAGATCACAAGACGTTTCATCAGTTCGTTCTTTATTAATATTTTTGAGAGCGTGATCTAAGTCTCCTTGCCTGCACTATTGTCAACTCATGGGTAATATAACCAATATTAACATTATCGAGTAAAATTTTTCAACCCCTCTTTCATAGCAATTCTTATTATTATACATAAACTTTATATTTTTTTGTTAAAGCACAGCGCATTCTTTTAGTATATTATGTCGCCTCTTCTATATTTTACGGTCGTTTTATGTATAGTCATAAAATATTTTCGTAAGTGAACAGTTTAATATAAGATTTGCAGCTCTCTGTAAAATTCTTTTTCGTCAAAAATTTCTTTGCTCCGTTTCATTTCTAATAAAGAAAATCCCCCATTGTGATGTAGAGAGCAAATAAAAATTAACAGGTTATTTGAGAAACAATAAACCTTGACATCTCCATAATACTAGGCTTATATAAAGGATCCCGTTATATAGATCACAGTGCTGGATCACAAGACGCCTCATCAGTTCGTTCGTTATTAATTTTCTTAAGTGCGCGATCTAAATCTTTTCGCTTGCACTATTCTCAGCTCATGAGCAATCCAGCAATTTACTAATATTTGCATTCTTAGGTTTGTTCTTTTGTGTTGTACGAAATTGCACCAATCTGCACTGATTTTTTGCTAACGGATGTCTTCCACAAATAACAAAAAAGTGCATGTTAGTGCAGTTTCGTGCAACACAAAAGAACAAACCTCTTGAGAAAACATGTTTAATCCACCTTTCATAGCGATTCTTAATGGGGAAATTTGAGTTGACGCTCTGAGTATTTGGGGCACCTCGACGCATTTTTTTAACTCCAAACGCATCCTGTTGCGTTAGAAATGGGACGAAATGCATTCTCCGAGCGTGTCCGCTTTTCTCGAAATCAATTTATGGAGCGTTACTAGTGTGCAGCAAACACAACATAATTTTCACTGTTTGACGTACAACGAAATGCCCAATGTTAAAACAATGATTATAAAAATTCATTATAATATATTTTATATTCATATAGAAATGTAGACAATTTACTTTGTTTAATATCACTTTATTTTATTTTTACAGAATAGTGACTGCAGTTTCGTAGTACTACTACATTATCAAACTGAATAACTTAAAAACCGCGGTGTATGTTTATATATAACAGGCCGGTACTCTAAAGGAACTATTGAACAAAGGAAGGTAGGAAGGAACCTTGATATCGTCCTTGTATATTTCACACTCGTGTTATATATGGCCATGAAATATTTTTAGAACTGAACAATTCTGTAAAATTCTTTTCCGTCAAAAATTCCTTTTCACCATTTAATTTCTAATAAGGAAAATCCTCCTTCGTGGTTGACAGAGCTAATAAAAGTTAACAGGTTATTTCAGAGACGATAACGTCTCTTATAATATCAGGCCTAAATTACGCGAAATAAACACGTCAAATAACAGAGCTGCTAGATCACAAGACGTTTCATCGCCTTTTATTAATCTCCTTAAATGGACGATCTAAGTCTTTTCGGAAACCGACTGGCAGAATTAATTAACAACCACGTGTTTTAACGCGATTCCGACATCTACTTTCGAGGAAATTTCAACTCTAGGATGGAGTTTATAAATTTGGAGAGTATTTGATAGCTCAAGTTAAAGTAAATCAAGTTTGGCTTTAACCGAACCACAATAACCAGTATGATTGATTCTGAAAGTTAGTTTGGTTCTGTAAAATTATAGTTTTGTCTTATAGATTGTATCAAATGGAGATTGTGAAAGTTACTACTTGTTAGAGGAGGCCCCTAAAACATAGCGGCTTAAAAATGAAAAATATTGAGTTCGGAATGGAGTTAAGTGAAAAAGGAAAAGAAGAAGTAAGGCTACAAGAAGAAAGGCTAAACGAAGTAAAAAACTTTAAATATCCATATTTAATCGTCACGGAAATTGGTACTTTGTGCTTGAAAATGACACGAAAATGCAAGTTGGATGGAAGAACTGGAAGAAAATATTCGTTGTGCTATGACTGCAGGGTTAGCGCGAGGACACAGGGAGTAGTTTATAAAACCTTTAATGATGTATGGCCAATAAAGAAAGTGCTTGAAAGGTTAGATGTAAAGGAAATGAAGATGTTATGATGGAGACACAAGGAGAGACACTGCGCAGATTAGGAATAGAAGAATAAGGAAAGGTTGTTAATATATCTAAGGGGATACAGGAAAGAGGAACCGTATAGGCATCTGATAAGACGAAATTATGATGTCGGTAGAAAGCTAATGACAATCGAGATGTATGTGAGACGTAAAAGAAAGACCTAAGCTAGATAGGTGGTTCGAAGTAGAAAAAACCCGACAGAAAATTATAAAAACAATAAACCAGCCACAATCAACCTACATTGCAGATTGGTAACAGAACTTTTATCTTATAAAACTGCTTATCTGAAATTTGTTCTGGAATAGTAGACGACTCGCTGGATTTCTATACACTCATTTACATCTGCTATCGCTATTGAGACAATATCTTGACGCATCAGTAACGAGAATGTCATTCCAAGGAGTTTCTTCTTGGAGTCTTTGTTAGGCCCAATGCACTCTGTTTCTACGATTATTAGCTATTGCTAATGGACGTCTTAGTGGACCGTTGCATTTAATTCGGCTCAACGATTTCGGACTGTTCGATCTGAAGTCACAGCGCCTGCACCATTTTCAAGATCGTTTTGAAGCTGATGAACAGTTGCAATCGCGTTTCTCCTTACATTAATAATAAGAAGTTTATCTTCTCGTGCAGATGTTTTGCGTTGAGACCTACTCCCAGAGGTTTTTAGTGGTGTTCCAGTTTGTCAATATCGTTTTAAAAATCTTGGTATTACATTTTGGCTTGTCCGAACAGAATTAACAGTGTCAACTTGTCGCCCCCCCCCCCCCCCCATAGAAGCAAGTGAATGTTCAAATTACTTTGTTCTTCCGTAAGATGATTCCTTTGCAACTTTTTAGTTGAGTAATGTTGAAAAAACACAGCCGTGGAAAAGCAAGAATATTGTGACTTTGACTAACCGCACTAACACGACCAAACTTGTTTATTAGTTTATCAGTTAACCTAAATAAAAGCCGCAATAACAAAAAATATTTTATAGAAATTCCATGCAGACTTCACTTATTTCACACTCGTGTTTTATATACGTATGTACATATTAGTTATAACATATTTTTCGAACTAATATAAGATTTGCATCTCACTGTAATATTATTTTTCGTCAAACATTCCTTTTCATCATCTAATTTCTAATAAGAAGAACCCCCCTTTGTGGTTGAAAGAGCTAATAAAAGTTAACAGGTTGTTTCAGGAATAATAAACTTTGACATCTCTGTAGTATCAGGCCTAAATTAAGCGAAATAACCGTAAACACGTCAGATAACAGAGGCTGCTAGCTCACAAGACGTTTCATCAGTTCGTCTTTTATTAGTCTCCTTAAATGGACGATTTAAGTCTATTCGAAAAGAGGCTGGCAGAATTAATTAACATCCAGGTGTTTTGACGCGATTCAGTCATTTGCTTTTCAAGGATGAAGTTTATAAATTGTCTTCAAGGAGCATTTGATAGCTTACTTTTTTAAAGTGAAAAATTTCGACTTTAACCGAACAACATTATCCAGTGTGATAGGCTATAGTTTTGTCTTATAGGTTGTAACAAAAGGAGATTGTTAAATATGCTAATTGTTGGAGGAAGTCCCTAGAAGATAGAGGCTTAAAAATGAAAAATATTGAATTCAATGGAAAAGAAAGAGAAGAAGTAAGGCTACAAAAGGCAAGACTAAATAAAGGAAACAAATTTTAAATATAGGTTTAATCATCACGGAAATTGACACCTTGAACTTGGAAAAAATACTGAACAAACACTGAAAGAAATAAAATGAAGCTTTTGGATATATCTCAGAGGATACAAGGAAGAGGACTAGAATAATAATGATATCGGCAGAAAGCTGACAGTACAGGAGGAGAAGCAAAGAAATACCTAAGCGAGATGGTTGGTTCTTGCGAAAGACCTGTCAGAGAATTACAACAACAATGAACGACCCACAACCAACCTACAGTGCATATTAGTAGCAGAACTTTATCTTGTAAAACTGTTTATACGAAGTTTATTCCCAGTAAATCTATTTTATATAAATTCCGTGCATACCTATGCTACTACAACTTTGTAATTCACTTTAATAGCTCTTTTAATGAAAGTTTTAAAACTGCATTATTAAATTACCTTTAACGTAGTTGTTATGAATTTTCATGACGCAAAATCAATTTATTAACCATTGGTATTCGCAATACAAACTTAATTAATCTTTTAGACGCAAAATAAAATTAAAATTGTCTGCAATGAAATGCTTCTTCTATAGAAGAGAGTCTGATATCACAGTGCAAATTAGGATGGCGTCTCTGTTGAAGTAACATGCACGACTGCACTCGCTAATTTATTTAGTCAGGCAGTCAGACATTTACGAAGTTTATGTACCATTGTGACGTACAAAATTAGTTTGTTGATATTTTCCAAGTTGTCTCTTAGAGTTTAAAATATCAGTGTTTGTCGACAGTAGTTAGAATTTTAATATCCCGTTAAAGTTAAGAGAAAATTTCATCCTTACTAAAAAGTTTTAGATTAGTCATGATAAAGAAACTTCGCAATTTTACGAATTTTCTTGATGCCTTAAAACGACTAGTAAAAACTAAAAATTGTAATTCAAATATATTAGTAAACAGCACTTCCACTTTTCCAGACAAGTAGTCTACACGTTAAGTTCACTGAAATATATTTACCTCCGCGCAGCGACTTGAAAACTTGAAACTTGAAATTTCCCTTAAAAACTTAAGCTTAAAGAAAGAGAAAAAGACAATTACCGTATCGTATTTAATACAAAAGGTTAAGGCCTAACCTATATATTTAACATGATTAACTGCTTAATATTGCCACCAGGATTTTCTTAACATTCCATGCATAGATTACCTACACATTTAAAAGAAACAGGTGCGTGAGGAGGGTTAATTTTGTTACAGAAAAAATACATTTGGCTGTTTTCTGGGACTCCGCATTGATGCTATCCCTCAGCAGCGCATTATTAAAATTTAAATCTTTAAGAGCTGTAGGTCTAGCTACAATAATTAAAATACAAACTATAACGAAATTTCCTGGATCACGAATATAAACCTACTCTCACTATAATCCTACGTCACAATTTCCTTGCATATGATAGGCATTGATTTTAATCTGTGTAAACCCTTCTTAGGCTACAAAAAGTGTTAATGATTGGTATTGTGGTTAAATTACGGTTGCATAAGTCTACGGAAGTTTTGCAAGTTCTCTTAGAGAGAGTTTTTTAGTAATTTTGAAATTAATTTAAATTTTCCATTCCATAGCATTTATTTAAAAAATTTTGTATTTTGATTTACGTCTTGCCTAAATTTTTAATAAAGGATGAAAAAACTAATAAGGTAAGCAATTTTTTATAAGGTAAATATATACCGGGAAATTATCAAAAATGCGTAAAATTTGTCATTTGGCCGTTTCGTGCCCTGTAAGTACGCTTATAGACCAAAGCAAGCTTAAAAGGCAGTAAAGACGCTAAAGGAGTTATGCTGAAGTTGGCAAAGAAGCTTTCGCAAATTTAACCGGAAAGATAGGAACTTAATTAATCAGGTCAAATAGTGGGCTTCTATATTGTTCACAGACTACAGGTATACCGTATAGATGAGGTATTAAAATAGATAAAGAGTGGGTGTTAAAACAATTTTCGCTAACTTGAAAAATGCCAGGTCCGTACTGGTAGAATATCCTGATGATGATGCTATTTTTAACTAAAACGTCGAAAAACATAATCAAGTGATACACAGATGTAAAGGGTATGAAGTATTATTTCAAAAAATGCAGCAAAAAGTCCAGGTACGTGTTTGAAAAAAACAAGTTAGTATCAGTAACTCAATAAAAACAAATGGTATAAACAAAACAATAACGTTGCTTTAGAGCAGGTAAAAAATCGCTTGATATTTGTAAAAATAATTTTTTCTAACTATAATAGTTTTCGAGATATTTAAGAATTAAATTTTTTACTACTTTTAAAAAATCCCCTGTAGATAAGAAACTATAGAGAATTTCGCAACTCCGTAAACGTAATATGGGTAAGGACTAAAAATGGCACATTTTCTCTAATTTAACCGACCTCGTATCTTTTACCGTTTCGAAGATAGCAATAGTGGTATCACCTATTTTAGACACCCTGTATATTTACTTCTAGTATTGCTTCGACTTTACACTCGATAAGCTCCTGTTAATAATTATGCAGAGTTTGCTTAGGCTTAGGCTTCTTCTATCCACTCTAAGCAATGGGAAGGATGCAAAAGTTAATGGAAACATGGTTTACAACAAGCTTTACATTATTTTATGTGTATATGATAAACACGTATTTTCATGCGTATCATGTACAAATAATCCCATTAAAATATTAAAGATTTATTTAATAAATTTAATATTAAATAAAAATTAAATTAAATTAGCTCCTTTAATATTTAACAAATACTAATAATATCACACATAAGACATTTTAAAAAAGTTTAATTTGTTTAGATACTATACAGGGTGTCCGAAAAGTCTGAGTACTGGCAAATATTTTTGCTATTAGTAAAATTTTAGGTGTATCTTATTGGTTACTAAATCTACTTTTTTATGTAATTTAACTCCTCCAACCCCCTTGAGGGGTGACGTAAGGAAGTTGAGGTCAAAAATTTTAAATGCCGTGTGGTACCGCATTTTAAAAGTCTTCAAAAAACATTTTATCGCAAACTCGAGGTCCGTATCTTAATTCGTTTTTAAATGGCAAGCCTTTAAAAATTACAAATCGTGAAAAATAAATGTAAGTACCTTTATTTCTCTTATTACTTTCAAAGTTATTCAAAATGATCACCATGAATTTCTTGGCAGTAATAAAGTCGATTTTGGAACTCTGCCAAGAAGTAACATCTGCAATTCTCGAAAATGTGAAATAGAAAAAACTTAAATACCCTGTATCTCAGATACAAAACGAGAGCGAACCTATGTTAATAGAAACTACTTTTCTTATTTTTAAATGAGGAATCTCCCCACGAGCGATTGCCAATATTTTTTGAAACGCTCTATATATTTTAAAATAAAATACGTTATTTACGTAACAAAAATTTTATTTTCCCGTAATAATACAAACATTGTTTGAAAATCTATATTTTACACGTACATATACCACGTAATTAAATAATGCAAAATAGTGGTGGCTGTAAAATATGTTATGCGACACCTGATAAATTATGAATTTACGTATGAAATAATATAATAGAAGCATTGTTGTGGTCATTCTGCAGCCATCTGTTTATAAAATTAATTATAACTGTAAATTATAACAATTTTGAAAAGCAGTTATTGTTTAAATATTACGTCACTCTCCGGTTGAAAAATGATTCTTTTAATTTATAATGATACGTTATAGCAGCAGACGTAGCTCAAATCTGAGCAAATCAGATTGTTAAACGGTAACAGTTATTTAATGTACAACAAGTCTATTATTTGTAAAAACAATGTATGTCTTGTATAGGAAACACGTTTGTTAATTTCTGCCTGGGTGATCTAATATATTGGCCACGTAACAGGTTGCTAAAAAATCTTCAAATATCATCTCTCGGACATGAATTACTTAACTAAGCCAAATTTAAAATTTCAAAAAACAACTCATATAAGGTCTGTTAATTAAATTCTGCTCTTTCTGCTCCCAAAAACCCAACGAGCATCTATAAGCAACCACAGCCCATCCAGCACAACGCAGCAAAAGGAAGTTACTGGATCTAAAGCTACAAACGAGGGCTCATTTATCAAGTTAACAAAACAGGTAAATTCAAGAACCTTACCGTAAAATACCGTCAAATTTCTTCCCAGATAGCTATTTGTTTAAATTTTGGAAGAGAAAAAAGTCAGACCAAATCTGGAGAGTACGGTGGATAAAGAATCAATTCGTACTTGAGTTCGTGCAACTTCGCCATTAAAACAGTGACCCAACAATGAGCAAACGCGGTGTCCAACGCGCGCTCAGTATTCTCATCCTCACTTCCACATGCAAAATGTTGTATGCCCGTTCGTATGAGATGTTAGCAGCATCCGCTATCTGTCTGAAAGGTAATCGACGGTCGTTTATCACAATTTGGTGAACGTTATCAAACACTTCCTCCCGGCTCGCAGTTTTTGGTCGCCCAGAGCGTTCCTAGTCGAAAATGCTCATTCCCCCACGTTTTAACTTAGCAGCCCAGGTTTTCACAGTTGTAAAAGGAGCAGCATCTCCATACACTGAATCTAATTCGGCTTTGATTTCCGTTGGAATTCTTTTTATTTTAAATGAAGGAATTTTATTACGGCACGATACTCAAATTTAGTTTGTTTACAAACTTTCACTTTCGATGACTGCCAGGAATAAACTAATAAGGAATATGCACATTTTTTTTTATTGCATAAATCGTTTAAGTAAGTCATTACAACCCCAAAACTGCTATTTTGAAGAAAATTACTGGGTTAGTTTAGCTACAAAGAATTTTTACTTTTCGGCATAATTTATTACAACTTCAAACGCAGCCATTTGCCCGCTTAAAAAAGTTACGTCACGAGGATAAGTGGCAATCTACATGTTAACGCAAAGCTGAACCGAGGGCTGCCTACCTACGAACGTCTAGAAAATCAAGAATTTCTGTGATAGTCCGAAAGCAAGTCAGTATTTTCTCGAATGATTGTACCTCTATTAATATTGTAAAGTTATATGCTTAGGAATAGAAAAATGTCAGTCGACAAGACCTAAAGTCAAAAAGGTGATTTTTTTTACAATAATTATAGAACATTTTTCTGGGAGAGGAAACACAAGATGATTACCGACTCTCGGACTAAGACAAGAAGACAGCTGACAGCTACAGTACAGAGTTATATGGAGACCGGCATTAGTTTCCCAGCTGATTTAGTTGTTTATGCTGGTAGCGGTTGTGTTTTTATTACAGTGCTATTTGTGTATAATTCTTTTTATTAAACGTTAAAATCTATTAAAAATATAAACTACAAATATTGTAGTATGCCAATGTGCAAAAGTATCACTGTGTGTGCACTGCAAACCTCCTTTTTCATGTGCCCAAAAAACCGATGTCGAAGAAAGTACCTACTGCAAATTTAATCAAAAATTTTACATTAAGAGGTATCTGTAAAGGTTAGTATCGCTAAATTCAAGTAATCATATGTTGTTGTACATTTATTTTTATAGTATAATAAACAATAAGTGTTTGTAACTAAATTGTAATGGCAAATCCAACAGCACTAACTTCCAGCCAATTTTCCGATTTTCTTTGCACAAGTGCCATGTTTTGGTCATTTATAACCAGTCTGTTTAATAAAATAAAAGGTTTTCTATGGACTAAATCTCCTAGTCTTAGGGAAACACTCAAGAAAATGGATTTACAGTGAAATTTATACTAGCACGTTTACTTAATAAAAAAAGTGACGTCACAAACAAAAAAGTGACTTCACAAACAAAAGAACTGCGTTTACGAGATGTTAGATATTTGCAGGAAAATTTGCAAAATAAAACCTTTTTTTGTTAATAAAACCCAAAATAAATGGAAAACAGTAACTGCCATGGACCTTTAATTTATGTAGAGAATACAAAAAAAATATTTCAGTTTTTTTTGGATTACATGCATATTCCCTATTGCTAGACAGTCGTCAGACTTAGCTCTTTGTGTTTCTATCACTGCCATCTATCGGATAAGTATTAAAGTGTGACTAAAGTCTTGCCCCTTGCACCTACGTAAATATGTATAGTATGTATATGTATAGTGAAATGTATTAATTAACTTAATTGTCTCGAAGTTTTTATCTTTACACCTGGATAGTATTTTCGCATTTAGTTTTATTTTATTTTTCAGTCCACCTTTAATTGCATTAATTGCATTTTCTAAACAAATAAGTGACAATAGTTCCTTTAGAGAAATAAATTGACCAATTTTATATAAAAATAAGGCAGTTTTCATTCGATGTCCGTACATTATTGGTCTAGGCAATAAACAACCTTCTACACGAAATAAGGAGAACCTAGCAGCGGATATGGTCGTAATCAATTCTCATAAATGTCGCCTGCAGATCGTCGTGTCAGCTTGATATCCTCGATTTCTCCATGGAGCAATTTTTAAGAAAACGTAAGAACATGGAAATTTAATAGCTGACTTCAAAACTTTGAATACTCTGAGATATTATTGAAAATTTTAATCAACATAGGGAGAGACCTATATTTTATAAATTTTACTTATCTATCTATAAGCCAACAAATCAATTTAAACACGAAATTCAAAAAAATAATTTTGTTCGCATTTCTTTAATCGCTTACCTTAATAATTAATTAAGTTTAAATTTTCTAAGGGAAACTGTAGGTAGATTTATTGACTGCTATACTGAGGGGAAATAGGTAATATGCATGTATTTTTTATTGCATAGACCTCTTAGACAAGTCATGACGCACCTAAAAATATTATTTTGAACAGAAAATGACCACGATAATTTAAATAAATATGTAAATATAAATATATATATATATATATATATATATATATATATATATATATATATATATATATATATATATATATATATATATATATATATATATATATATAAGTATAAATATTTTTCATCTCATTAATAACCTAATATATGTTAAGCCATAATTCGTTGTGTTGCTCGTTCTGTTTAGGTACAATTTCAACCGATTTCACGAGTGGTCCATATTTTCCCATAAAATAAAAAAATTGCTATTAAATTAAAATATCAACATATTTTTGGCAAAATGCGTTTGTGAAATTAAAAATAGTTTGGATTATTTAAATCTAATAAAAAAATGAGGTGTCAAGATAATATGTAAGTTTGGCAATGTTCCGGCTGGATCATTTGTTTTTTCTTTATAACATTAGAGCTTATGACGTCAGGCTCTTTAGAAGCGTCGGATGCGGGGGTGGTTTAGGGTATTTGTAAAATAAAAAAGCGTGTGGTTTGAGAGAAAGAAAAAAAGTATTGGATCTGTGTGGGGATTGCCCCAGGAGTCACTCATTCAAATATATGCAGTGAATTTCATAACACCCTGTATACAGCGTCCGCCAGAAAGTTGAATAAAAATTTGGAAAAAAAAATTATTATTAATTCTCAGAAAATTTTATTCGTGATAAAAGTTGGAGCATTAAAAAAAATAATTTTAACAACTTCAAATTTTAAGTAGAGTATACAGGGTGCTCAAAAATTACAAAAATCTTGGTTTAAAAAACAAGATTTTGGTGCAAGTCAAATAACACTTTCGCCAAAAATGTGTCGTTGCAGGGGAATTTCATTCTAAATTTTGTAAAAAAGGGGATTTTTGTAAGTTTCGTCCTTAATTTTCTCCACAGCTGTTCTCTTTTGGAAAAAATGTTGTTCTTCTTTTGACAGGAGCTTCACTTTCAATTTTTTTTTAAATTCCTAGATTTTTGTTTATCTAAACCAAGATTTTCATATTTTTTGAGCACCCTGTATACTCTACCTAAAATTTGAAGTTATCAAAATTAATTTTTCTTAATGCGCCAACTTTTATTATGAATACAATTTTCTGAGAAATCAATAATAATTTTTTATCCATATGTAGCCAACTTTATGGCGGATACTGTATATATATATATATATATATATATATATATATATATATAATTGTTCAGTTTATATTTCTTTATTTCTTTATCCTTAGTAATAATAATTGTAATGCAGTCTTTTATTTTACTAATTTTACTGCTTATTTTATTTTTTATCAGATTACCCGTAGTAATTTAAAATAAATAAGAAAAGAAAATGTCAAAGACATGACTAATTATTCCTCATAATAAACAACGTAAAATCAAAATGCTCCGCATACTTAATTTAATTTCAAAACTCTTTTAATTAAATTCTGTTTAAAGGGATTATTATTTTCCTTGGATAGTAATCCTTGGAAGTATTCTGATTTATTAACTAAACTTCAAAGAAACTTTCTAAGTATAATCTTTAAAATGCAAGTTGCATCTGCTTGTCCCGGACACTGAATAAGTTGATAAAGCATTAAAAAGTTTTGATATAAAGATATTTATATATTATGCGGATTTATTATAGGTCATGAAAACTCGTAGAACTAAAAGAAACATGCTAATAAAAGTTAGGAAGAAAACCAATACAGTTTACTCAAAAAGTTTAAATGTTGCAGTAAGAAAACAAAAACTGGAGTACAATGTTATGGGAGACGAAAGGTTATAAACGGAAGTACTTCTTTAATATTATTATATGGTTAATAAAATATAAAGGGAAATTTTTTAACCGCCGCCGTAGAAAATTCGAGTATTTAAGTGCAAATGTGTAAGTCGGTCATATTTGTATATGTACTACATTCCAAAATATTTGCTCACTGTATTGCATTATGTTGAGTTTAAGTTTAAAAGTTAACGAATATGTAGTTTGTAGCGGTTAAATCTTTAACCACTACTACCCTTATTAGTTCTTAATATTTTTGTAAATTTCCATGATCCATCGCATTCGCCAACTTCCAAAATATCTTTACCGGCTGCATCCAAGCAGACGAGATGTCGTCTAGTACCCATGCGTGGTACTCGTAGATCGACGTACCAGCGTTTTTCGAGACACTCCGATTTTGCTAATCGTGTGAGGAGTCATGATTTTTCTGACTGAAGTTTTTTGCCTTTGTAGTGCTATTTTATGCACCAATTATTGCAATGTGAAGTAGTGTCTGATTACTTACATACATATTATTATGTCTTTTTGCCGATTCATGATTATTCTTCCTGGGAGAAGTCCCGTTTAAATTTCTTATTCGCCATGTGCATAGTAAGGCAGATCCCCTCAACCTAGAGGTAAGCTGTTAAATTTCTTTAATGATTTCGAACGTTTTGGTTATTGTAAATATTATTTACAGGGTTTTAGAGAGGTGTTAGATAGGATTTTAGAGAGGCGTTAGATAGGGTGTTAGAGAGGCGCTAGAGAGGTGTCCACGTTTCACAGCACGTTTTCCTCCCCTTTTCTCATAAACTATCAGAGAAATAGCTGTCCGTAGTAACCAGGATTGGCGGCCTAACATTTAGCCACCAACAAGTGTCTGTTTCACAGGATGCAGGGGACACTCTAGAAGCTCCCACCAGAACCTAAGGCCAGTCTATTCCATTTTTTTTAATTGCGTAATTTTTTTTATACTATAACTTTCGTGATATCCTCTTTATTTCTTAAATTCATTCTTTACATATATTACATATTTACCTGTGTAAGCTAGCCTTCTGATTATTTTAAAATTAAATTCACATGCGACTTTTAAATATGTTTTTGTACATAAATGTACATAACATTGGGGTAATCTTTGGCCAAAGATAGGGGTTATGTATATATAACTATAACTCGGGAATTTTGGCTTCACTGCATTATATTTATTTTTATCAGAACAAAATGCATATTTTTACTATGTTATTTGGTATTTATCAACATACTTTTTTCGGTTCTTAATTTGGCATAATTGGTTAATTAAATTGAATGAAGCTAATCTCAGGTAGTCTATTTATTTATTTATTTATTTATTACTAACTATTAATCCTAAAAGAGCTTGGTTTCTCAGTTCAGAAGCTCTGAAACGAATCCATTAAAGGAAAAACTGAGTGGCGCCTTTAAAAAGCGTAAGTGTTCCTAGCCGATGACCATCTGTTCTACCGACGAAGAGCTGCCGTACGCAAGTGGGTACCTTTCTGAGGAAAACTTTTCCCCTAAAAGTACGCCACAAGTTTGTATAAAATTGGATTGTAAAAAGTTATACCAGTTGTATGTAGTTCGTTTTACCCTTTCATTAATTAAATAATGGGCTCTTTCACTACACATGCATTTAATAATTTCATTACTGATATCTTAGTTTTTTTTTACTTTTCGGTATAATTTATTCTAATTTAAAAAGCAGTCATTTAGGCAATGCCAAATGACGTTACATATTGTGTTTCATGTTGTTAATTAAATTCAATCCGTTTTATCTTTTTGCTCGGAATTTTTACTAGCCACGTGATTAATCATATTGTTTACAACAATGTCCTATCAAAAAATAAGTAACTTGGCCTCGAGTGTATATTCAGTTGCCTAACCCACCACACCTAACCCAAATAGAAAATATTTGTTTGCATAGATTTCGTTTCATGATTATAGTGTAAATTATGTGTATAGTGTGCAATTCTGTTTATTAAACTATGATTTAAAAAAAAAGCTACCCATAAGTATTGTATTGTGCCAATATGCGAAAATACCACTACAACTGCCCGGAAAATATTCGTTTTTTTTTTCAAGAACAGCCGAAATCAGAAGAAAGGGGTATAAATTTAATCAAAATTTTACATAAATATTACTAAATGTTAGTATACATACGTACTAAAATACTAACAGCACAGTACAGCCATTAATGCAAAAAACCAGTACTCGACTAATAATTAAAACACAACGATTCCAGGCTTTTTTGTCACTATCCGAATTATTCAAAACCAGAATTAATGTTTTTGTTACTTTTAAAGCGAAATCTGTGTAAAAAAACAATTCATGTAGAAATATTTTACGAAAGAAAATAGAATAGGTTTGTTAAGTTTTACGTTAAACTTATACAACACTAACAAAACAATAAGTATAACCATTAATGTAAAAAACGGTCCACTAACTAATTAAAACACAATGCTTAAAGAAATCCACTGTATTTTTTACTATCAGCACTGAAAAACTAAAAAAAAAATATTTTTTAAACTACACAACTCTTATGGTCCGCCTAAATAAGTTATTTAACATATCTAATTGTTTGAAATATGTTTACCCCTGACGTCACAAAGGATTGGCAACCCAAAGACAACTACCAATAGTTATTGTTGCATAAGAGATAGGCAAAAAGTTGTTGAAATAATAGTGGCATTCAGCAATTTAATCTGTTTTATCGTTTTTCTCGGAATTTTTGAGAGGCGCATGGCTTATTGTTGTAAATAGTTTGACAAGTGCTATTCAAAAAATCGGAGCAAAACGATGAAAAAGGTTAAAAGAGACGTAAGACGGAGAAGCAAGAGCGAGATAACATGTATGTAGAACAATATTCGCAAATCGCGAATATTGCTCTACATCAAAGAAAATTTGTCCTACATAATTGTTTATCAGATTCAAAATTTAATGTGAAATTCGCCTATTCTGCAATGCTCATTTATATGAAACAAAAAACGAACTTCCTGCGATTAGCGTTGGAATAATTGTTTGAAATACTTTTATCCCTATCTGGTGTTTGATTAGTTTAACGTAATCTGCTGCATAGGCAACAATGTCAACACGCGTGTATATGGGTTGCATATTATAAATTTAAATGTTATCAATATTTACTTTCCTTAAGAAGATAGTTTTAAGTAATAATGTAGTTTCATTTTGCTACCTAGAATGATCTTCGTCGATTCGTTGTTAATTAATATTTTGCTCAGCTTTATCTAGTTTGTGTTTTGATTATACTGTTTCTTAAATTAGCCTAATAAGGTTGAAAACTAAATTTAATACTAATAATATTTATGTATTATGTTGGCGGGTGCAAGAAAGCAATTTAGATACATCTCGACTTAAGAAAACTCATTTACGGGATCTTTTTAGAAAAACCGGTAAGTTATGATAAGTTTCTTGACAAAAGGACAATTAACAACTTTCTGAACGTGCTGCGTGAAACAGAATAATGTTTTTCTTGACGAAATTCCCTGCTGTAATGACATAGTTTTGCTTATAATCTTAAAATACTGTGTAGTTGTGCAGATTTAGTGTTTTTCGTTTTGATTTTTAACCTTTTTTATAGCAGGAAGTTTAAGCCAGGAGGAATAATGCTCATCTTCTTAATAATACATAATAATAAATGTTCTTAGAAAATTTTACCTCTCTAAATTCCGACCTTTGTTTTCTTTCATCGCAAAATCTTTCCACCTATGTACCTATAGGCTCTTACGACTACCTAGGTAGGTATACAGGTATTTACGTTACGACTGTTCAATGGAATATTGTAATTTCCAGGCCTTAATTCATTACACAGCACAATACAAACAGTTTTAATAATTATTGTCACTATAATATATTATGTCGAGGATAATTATTAAATTCCGAGCTCTAGTAATGACCTGTTTAGTATTGTTTCTATTAAAATGTTTTGTTGAATGTGATTCTGTGCCTATGTGGTTCTGTTTATGGTTTTCGACACACCACTAAAGTGTGGCCGTATAGGCATGTTAAATAACTATTGTTATAGTGTTGCTACGATGAATAGAAGTGGCCAAAAACGATTTAAAAAGAAAATGCGTCATACCCATGGGTCTACCATCAATCTCATAAAAATTATTTTTAGTTCACGTTAAATATAAGAAGGTACAAAATATGAATAGTAATATTTAGTTTTTATTTCTACATATCAATTCAATTTTTAAAAATAGCACCTGAACTGGGTTTCAATCCCCTCAATCATACAGTGTAGATGTTTGCTGTTTTTCCCAATAACAATGGTTGGTTCATTTAACCTAATTTAGTTTTAGTTGTAATTTTAGTCTTAAGATACTCAACATATCTAATTGGTGGACTCTGGTCACGTGACTTGCCTTAAGCAATTAAAGAATGATCGTATAATGTGCAAAGATTGTCAATTACATAATCATTTATAAGGCGCGACTTCTTATCATTTTTAACAGTTTCTTTTTTACAGCGACTTTTTTTGAGATCTTCATATTCTTACTCCTCATAAATTTTAAGATGTCCTCCTTTTTGGTATTACTGTTAGGTATTATGTTTAATATACGCGAATGATAAGAATCATTGTCCATGACTATTACCGAGTTTGACGGAATTTTTGGTAAAAGTTGCTCAACAAACCACTTTTCAAATAAAACCGCAGTCATGTCCTCATGATAATCGGTAGAAGATTCAGCAATATTTTTGGCCGAAAAAGCAACCATTGGGCACGAAACCACTTTCCCTTCCGGCAAGAAGTATTATAATGCTCTTGCCTCTTGAACAGCTACAATTTTTTGTTCCATCTACCCACCTGTACCGAACTATATCATGAGTATTAAACCACGTCTCGTCTAAGTAAATTATATAGGGTGTCCGGAAATGACGATTACAAACTTTTAGTTATGATTCTACATAAAAAAAATATAGAAAACGTTCATAATAACATAGATACACAAATGCTTCCCTACGGCGCTGCAGGCCCTTGAAGATGGTGTTATAAAAATGATTTTTATTAAATTGATTAGGATCTACGTACAATACAGAAATGAACTTTGAGGCATGATTTGGAGGCCACTTTTTAAAAATAGCAGGTGACCCATATTGCAACCAGTGGCGTGGGAATAAAAGGGTGGTTGGATATTTAAGGTCGTATTTTTTTCGCCTAACCACCCTCTTGCTCCCACGCCACTGATTGCAATATGAGTCACCTGCAATTTTTAAAAAGTGACCTCCAACTAACTTATACCTAAAAGTTCATTTCTGTATTGTAAGTAGATCCTATTTTTTATGTAGAATCACCACCGGTCTGCAGTGGCCGAGTTGGTATGCCGCCATGCAACCGAGAGGCGCGGGTTCGAATCCCGCTTCGACCATGGATATTTTGTGATTGTTGTTGGAAGGTGGTAGAGAAAGTCTTCCTCAGCCGGGGTGGTACCACCCCACACATCCTCTTAAAGGGCTGGTGAAATCCCTAGGTATAGTTCCTGCTCTGGATGTGTGAGTCGATTCCCCAGTACACCCACGGTACATAGTACTTAGACTTCGGTCTTCGTGGGCTGTCAGAAGATAAAAAAAATATCTTAAAATTTGTCATCGTCATTTCCGGACGCCCTGTATATCTATTTGCTTTCCTATATTATTGTATTTTACGCAAATAATCTTGTCGGCGTTCAAGGATACAGCACGATTCCATTATAGTCATCCGGTTATCTATTTTATTTTTATGTTTAAAGCCATATTTTAATAAAATTCCTCATAACGTTTCCAAACATTCGTAATTATAATCAGGGTAGTCACTTAATTTATCCCGGACCGTTTCTAAAGTTGGCACTATGTTTTCCTTATATAAATTATAAACATTGCGCCTAATAACATCTCTTCCTGTATCGTCAACTTTCCGAAACTTTTGATCAATTTTTTTCCGCTTTACTAAATGATCAGTCCCGTCTTCTACCTTAACAACGTGATAAATTGTAGACGTGGAAATTTATGTTAATTCAATAATAATTCTCTTTATAGTAAGTGTATCTGACTGCCCCGTATTTTCTTTTTTTAAACACCTGTAGATATTTAAAATAATAACGCTGAGCCCACGTAGACTTCAAGCCCAAGGGCTAACCTACCGTGGGAGTCTGAAGAGAAGAGAGATGCTATCTATTGTCACGGGATTGGGAGGATTGGGGGTTGGGAAGGGAAGGGACTTAAATATGTAAATCCTTACATTTAAATTATGGACTCCTCTCCATTGCCGATACCGACGGCAATTCAACACTTTCCTGCAATAATCAATTTTCACTCATCTCAAAAGGTTGCCAAAAAGCCATAATATAAACTATAAACGTAAATTTACTTACATAAATCTCGGTGCTTAAACCCTTAACCCACTGCACTGGCTAAATCACTGTGATAAATATAATAAATCACCCGTCAACTCGACAGTAGAAATAGGTGGAAATTCTAATTGTCATTTCAGTGTTACCAGAGAGCGTCCAGGCAATCACACACTTTGTTCCTGGGCGCCCATAGAAATTTTAAAATTGTACATCTCTGTTGCTACTTACCATACCAAATTCAGGGGTTTTGATAGTGAGCCTACTAGGAATGTTTTGGTAAAGAAAAAAAATATTTTGTAATTTGCGAAAAAAAGTTAAATTTTTGCTTGGCCCCCCCTGAGAAAAAAATGAAAACGTTTAGATATTTTATTTATTATTTTTTCTAAATAAATTTTATATCATTTCGTCGACAATTTTTAAATTTTAAGAGAAAACTTCAGAGAAAACAATGTGTTAGTAGAAAGTTAAAGTCATTTGATTTTTTTAAAACTGAAAATGTAATGTAATAAAATGACTATAACTTTTACTAACACATTTTTTCTCTTAAAATTTAAAAATTGTCGACGAAATGATGTAAAATTTATTTAGAACAAATAATAAATAAAATACCTAAACGTGTTAATTTTTTTCTCAGGGGGGGCCAAGCAAAAATTTAACTTTTTTTCGCAAATTACAAAATATTTTTTTCTTTACCAAAGCATTCCTAGTAGGCTCACTATCAAAAACCCTGAACTTGACATGGGCCCCGTAAATAGCAACAGAGATATACAACTTTAAAATTTCTATGGGCGCCCATGACTTGTTTGCGGTTGTCTTCACGGGGTCAATGAAAACGTATGAAATAGGCATGCAATTTCAGCGCTATAAAGATTGATATCGAGTTAACTCGGTACATGTTGATCCTGAATGGATTCTTTAAGGCCACTTTTTTTATCTAAGACATCCCACGTAGACTTCAAGCCGTGGCGTGGGGCGTACTAACGTACCCTGGGCGTCTGAAGAGAAGGAAAATGTAGTCTATTGGCACAAGATTTAAAGGATTGAAGGTTGTGACGGGAAAACATCCTCAGGCAACTTGTTCCATAATGGAGACCCTATGTAGGAATGAGCGAGAGAAGTGGTCTGTTCTAGGCTTTTGTAGCTGGGAAGTAAAGGGATGCATATGTAACGCGCCTCTGGTTGTTCTGTCAGGAACAGTCAAGGGGGGAATAATACCGGCTAGTTCTTTAAAGCAAAATCCGTGTAAGTACCGTCAGAAAAAGGATAACTCCCCAACAGCGCGGCGATGAGCGAGAAAAGGGAGTTTTCTTGAGAGGACCCTGTTCTTGATGAGTCGAATGGCTCTCTTTTGGATAGAATCAAGGATGTTAAGCATCGAAGGGATGCCGCTACCCATATGTGGGGGCAGTACTCTAGGTTAGGTCTTATTTGGGAAACATAGAGGGTGTATAAGTTGGAAGGGGAGGAGTATTGTCTGGCCCGAGCAAGAATACCAAGCTTTTTAGCCGCCGATGTGGCTACTGAAGTAATGTGTCTGTGCCAGCTGAGATCAAGTTCGAAAGCGACGACAATAAGATCGAACGTTTCATTGTTCTGTAGGGCTTGACCATTCATGTGGATGGGGTAAGTGTTGCCAGATTTTTTGCGTGACAGGGAGCAAGACTGGGTTCTAGAGGCGCTGAACTGAACAGGGTTCTTGGTACCCGAGTCCAAAGCCCCCCACAGACTACGATGTTTTTCATCCGTTCGCATCGGCGATTCGAACCGTCGCACAGTGTGTGGTCGTCTGAGCGAATCTGATGAGAGATCGAAATTATGTTGACTTAAAATATGTAAATTTAGCACAGAAAACCCACCTTTTAGGGTCTATCAGACAAGTAAAATTAATCAAACACAAAATTGAGGGTTATGAAATTTATATAAAAAAAAATTCAAAAAGGACACTGAAAGTTTTCTTCGTAGTCTTTAAAATCGCTGTTTTCGGTGATAAACTTTAAAAATATCTTCAATTTCTCTAACGAAACTGGTTTGGCCCTTCCAGACTCTATATAGTTCCTGGCGTGGGATGCCGTCATACAAAGTTGAAACAATTTTTTTTTTTAAGAAATTGCGCGAAGTAGCACACAAAATGGATATCAGTGACAAGCCTAAATATCAACAGTCATGCTCGTTTAGAAACTTTAACGGAGAAAGCGGGAGCACGTTTTTTCTGGTCTAACAAACTTCATTCAAACTTTCGTAATTTTAGTATGTCATACATATGTATCTTAAGCACATATATGAGCACAATATTTAGCTTAAGTTAGGTTTATCAGGTAGGTACTTACCTATATTAGGTGTATCCATAGCGAGAACTTTAAATTTCAATGTACAAACACATTCAATAACACTTATTGCTAGGTAACGACTGGCGCCTTACGCCACGCTTTTCTAAAACACTGGATTTCTTCGTGCTCTCGGTCGGTCGGTTAAGCGAACCTCGATTGAATCATTATTGTTATGTGTTACATGATTAATAAGGTCGCTTATAATGTAGCTTAAAGACGTATAGATCACTTGCATTTCGATCTCTCAGATTGGCTCAGAGAACCACTGTGCGTCGTGTTGAAATTCAATATTGCACAGATATTAGAACGGACGGTTCGGCACGACCGTTTTCGGCCATAGACTATCAGTTTGGCACGCCGCCGCCGATTCGAATCGCAGCGATGCGAACGGATGAAAAGCATCGTAGTCTGTGGGGGGCTTTAGATTAATTGAAGATCTGGGAAAAGGGATAGGTGGAGGTGGAGAGATAGGATAGGTGGTCAGTTACCTTTAGAAATTCTATACCAAGTTAACATACAATTTGTACAGTTAAATAATTAAAGGAGAACAATATACTCGTATATTTATTTTATTATTTTTACGCAACCAATTTAACTTTGAGTCTTGTTTCAGGAGACATAACTCAAAAAGGATATGAAAAGAAAAGGACGAGGCTTTTATCACCCTACGTGCCAAAGCAAAACTCAAGTAAGTTTAATTTTTATAAATAATTATGGCAATCAAGGGACTAAAGAGACTTTTATTGTAGTTATTTTTTTTCATGCTGCGTAACAGTTAATAGTTATTTATGATATAAGTGTTAACAGTACAATTTTACGGCACGAATTTGATAGTTTGCAGAATGAGCGAAGCGAATTCTGCAATTCAAATGAGTGCCTTAAAAGTACTTTTAACACAAATATCATACAACATTTTTTCTACAAACGTCAATAAAAAACAATAAGACAATTACAATTTTTAGAAAGTTTAATATATTGGAAACACATAGTTTTAAGTAGCATCGTAGATATAATATAAAATTATTAAGTTTGTTTGACGTTTGTCAAAAAACCTAACAACCATTGTTGGCGTCGTAGTTGTTATGGAAATACTTTTAACACTAGTGCTATAAAGTACTTTTAACACTAGTGCCATAAAGTAACATTTTTAAGGCCTCTGCGGGGTGCTATAAAATGCATTTTTAACACGTTTGTAGAAAATAGTTATTTATGATATAAGTGTTAAAAGTATAATTTTACGGCACGAATTTGAAAGTTTGCAGAATGAGCGAAGCGAATTCTGCAATTCAAATGAGTGCCTTAAAAGTACTTTTAACACAAATATCATACAAAATTTTTTCTACAAACGACAATAAAAAACAAAAATACAATTACAATTTTTAGAAAGTTTAACATATTCGAAACACATAGTTTTAAGTAGCATCGTAGATATAATATAAAATTATGAAGTTGACATTTGTCAAAAAATCTAACAACCATTGTTGGCGTCGTAGTTGCCATAGTAGTACTTTTAACACTAGTGCTATAAAGTACTTTTAACACTAGTGCCATAAAGTAACATTTTTAAGGCGTCTGCGGCGTGTTAAAAAATGCATTTTTAACACGTTTGTAGAAAAAAGTATTTTTGATAGTATTCAGTGAAACATCATGTATAGTATACAGTGCATTGGGGCTGCATCAGGATTTTACATGCTAAATTTTTAACTCCATGTTAGGATGTTCTATTAGACGTATAGAAGTAAAATCTACCATAGGCAAGTTTTAGAGTCTTAAGATTACAGTAATTTGCCAAATATGTCAATAAACCTCCAAAAATACCGAAAGAATGCGTTTAAGATTGTGAGAATAAAATGTCATAAAATATGTGCCACCTCCACAAAAAAGTAAAAACAATAATACAGCAGGTGTGAAAAATTAAGGGCTTTAAAAAAAGAATTGCATTTTTTTAGGTATTTGTTGGTCAAGTTTTATCCCTATATTTCTAAGAGAGCACGGTCAACATGAGGTTAAAAATTTAACACGTAAAACCCTATGGCTTTAAAACAAATGCACTATACAGGGTGTCCGAAAAGTCTTAGTATGGGCAAATATCTTTGCTATTAGTAAAGATAGAGACACTTTTTTATGTAATTTAACTTTTTCAACCCCCTTTAGGGGTGACGCTAGAAACTTGAGGTCAAAAATTTTAAATGCAACCATATGTCGTGTGGTACCTCATTTTAAACGTCTTTTAAAAAGGGTTTACCGCAAACCGAGGTCCGTATCTTAGTTCGTTGTTAAATGGCAATCCTATAAAAATTAAAAATCGTGAAAGAAAATGTAAGTACCTTTATTTCTCTTATTGCTTACTTTAAAAGTTATTCAAAATAACCACCGTGAACTTCTTGGCAGTAATAAAGTCCATTTTGGAACTCTGCTAAGAAGTAACACCTGCCATTCTCGAAAATGTGGGAAGTGAGTTCCAAAATAAATCTGCTTTATTACTGCCAGGAAGTTATTGGTGGTTATTTTGAACAACTTTTAAAGTAATAAGAGAAATAAGGGTATTTGTATTTTAAAATTTTTTTTCACGATTTTTCATTTTTAAAGGCGAATTAAGATACGGACCTCGGGTTTGCGGTAAAATGTTTCTTTTTTGAAAATCTTTAAAATGAGAAATCACACGGCATAGGGTTGCATTTAAAATTTTTGGCCTCCCTAGCGTCACCCCTCAAGGGGGTTGAAAAGGTAAATTACATAAAAAAAGGAGATTTATTCAAATATGTATACAGCGACAAGCAGAAAGCGTGCGACATATGGGAAAAATGTATTATTAGATTTGGAAAAAAACAACTTTGCCATTTGTCTCTGCACCACTTGAAATTCAAAAAACGATTCTGTGATGCCGACTGTCATTTGTCATTTGGCGGGAAATTTAAATTTTCTGGGTTTGTGTAGCCAAAATTCACACTATTTTTAAAAATATCGAAAAATTTTATTTGAAAAAAGTGTTTATGATTTAATTAAATTTTAACATCAGAAAGCTATTTACACTTCATAGATACAGAAATACTAAATTTTTTACATGAATTACTATTAGAAAGGCGAAGGGAACCAACACGATGGTGCTCCCGCACGCTGGAAGTTCGGACATAGTTGGATGAGAAATTTCAAGACCAGTACCTAGATTGGGCGATATTCTGTCAACCCGTGGCCAGCAAGATCTCCCGATATAACTCCTCTGGATTTCTTTTTATGGGGCTACCTTAAGCGGAAAGTTGACGCCCAGAGGCCTTTTAGGAATATTCAGCATTTGGAATTACGTCGTATTACGCCGTACATGCTAAGAAAGAACTACATTCTCGGACAATTTGCTGCATAGAACGGTGGTCATGTTGAAATGCACAGTTAATATTATTTTTTGGTATTATGTATTAGTAATAAATAATTTTTCCATCTGTGAATATTACCACACGAGTTTTTCCTGTAGTTTTGTGTAATAAATTACGGCTTTACAGTGTCTTTTAATAGATAAATCCGTAAAATTTAAAATACTGGTTAAAAATATTAGAAAATCACCTACGCGACAGTTAGGATACCCTTAAAACAAGAATTTTCAGATATTTCTCAATAAAAACGTACTAAATATCTGGAGATCAACGCAGTTGATGGTAAAACATTTATTTAAGGGAAATAGATCTATTTTAAATGCGTAAACAGAAAACTTATTAATAGTTATTTATATTTTTATTGACAAAAAACTGTCAATTTTTAAATTTTTTCCAAACAAACCCCGTACGCGGCCACACTTTGTTCAAATGAAACTTTGCGATATTTTTACAAATAGTGTGACTTTTGGCTATACAATCCTAGAAAATGTAAATTTCCCGCCAAATGACAAAAAATGACAGTCGGCATCACGGAATCGTTTTTTGGGTTTCAAGTGGTGCAGAGATAAATGGACAAGGTGATTTTTTTTCAAATTTAATAATAAAAAAATTCCCATATGTCGCACACTTTTATTAGGAGTAAAAGCGATACTTTTATGACGAGTCTGTATGTTTGCCGGAGGAACGAAGTGAGTCCGGCAATTATAGACAAGTCATAAGTAGTTGCTTTTACTACGAATAAAACATACTATTTTTTCTTCAAACGTCTTTTAAATATAGAAAAATAAAAATATAAAATTTTGTAGATTTTTCATTTAAAAATGTAGAGTTTCGAGTGGACCTAGCGTTGCTACGGATTTATTATTGTATTGTTTGAGACCGACGCCGACGCGTCGTTCGATTTGACACGTGTCAGTGTATATTATTGCGAGCAACTTTCTTTAATTGTTACTCTTTTAAAAATACCATTTTTTAAAACCACACTTACTCCAAATTAAAATGTTAAACTCAGAATTTGTTTTTATTTATTTTTTTTAACTTTCTTGTATTATTCAACATATATTTATTCATGAGTACACAGTCATACTTTTACCTCCGCTCTCAGCGGCAGAAAAAGTACTTTTACTTCCGCTGCCAATAGCAACCGCCTACTGACAAAAAAGCAAAACTTTAACGTCAAAAAATTAGTAGAAAAATGTCAGGTATATTGACGTTTGAAAAAAATGTATATTTCCTAAACTCGTACATATTTTTGATCAGGGGCAAATCGATACTTACCCTAGCTAAATTTGACATATATTCTATATGCAATTCATTCAAAGGGTTTCAGTATTTAGGCCCAGTCGTTCTTTTTCTAAACACATTATTTAAAAAAAAAATACTATATGTTTTGTACAATCGTACAATTAATTTTATAATTTTTACTTTCATTGCCCTATTTTCTATAGTTTAACAAAAGATGTGATCCGGAGGTGTACTCATGAGGGCTATGCCTCCCCCTTTAGGTGCTTTAGTAGTTGAAAAATTGGAGCATGAATTGGCCATTGGGACCTTTTACCACAAAACGTCTACGGTTTAGTGCAGGAAGAACTTGCAAAGAAAGATCAACATTTTCCTTAGAATATTATTTTTTCATAGATAAGAATTTTACTTTACTAACCCTATACCCCAAACATAGTGCTTTTGATACGCCACTGATGTGACTGATTGTTTCTATCGGGAATATGTTCAAAATGTCATTAGTTCTGACTTGATACGAGAGGCTTTAAAGGATTTTTTATATGGATCGTTAAATTTTACAGACGATTTAACCATTTTACCAGAGTGTAGCTTTATATTGATTGAACTACTTTATTTTTAAAACTTTCAGATACAGTAAGTGTCAATAAATAGGTATACTTGGAACAATTTAATACATTTTATATCTTGCAACTAAACCTGCAGAAGCAGTTGACTTGTTTAACACTTTTCGGTTGTTTTAACTGACTTTGCGTACGTTTTTCGTACCCTTGACTGTGATACTTTAGTCAACAAGTATATTATGACCACATGTGCTTAGTATTTTACAAATACATATACCTATGTATGTTTCGCGAATATCTATCTATCTGTCTGTGCAGAACGACCTTGGGGTGGGGTTAGACAGCCATGCATATCGTACATTCTTGTCACCGGGGGTAAGTTTTTAAATTATTGGTGAAAATATCAATTAATTTATTGACATTATGTCATTAACGTGATCGGTTAAGTCAGTGGATTTCAGATGATCAGGATTTTAAGAACAGACTAATGTATGTCAAATTTATGTTGATGTTGCAATAATAATCTTATATGCATTGGCTCTTTCTTAAACAAAATCAGGGTTTCTAAGTAACCAAGGGGGTGCCGGCCCTTAGATGTGTGAACAATATTTTAAGTGAAATATTATTAGAGAGACATTAAAGTATACAGATTGGATGAAAAAAAATATTGTCAAACAGAGCAACGTATTTTCTAAAATAACATTGGGAAGCGGTGCCAAAAAGAGAAAATGAAACTTTATTTTCTAGAGTTAAAAAAATTAAGGTACTATTGAAAAGAAAAATAAAATCAAAGCAAACTGGTTTTAAGGTAAAAGCAAAATGGCCTCGTTTGAGGGTATAATTTAATAAATCTGCCTATACAGGTTAGATGCAGCAATTACCGGCAGGAGTTTCATAAGCTTAAATAAACGTTAGCAGTACATGTGGGAGTGCACAAACGTCCGCCGAGAGTCGTAGGCGTATACATTTTTAATAAAATCATTTATAAGTTACTTTAGGTTTTCAATTTGCCATAAATCCAGAAGTTTCCCGGAGAGTTTTTCTGGCAGAAGACGGTGCAGTGATGTGTGTTAAAGAACAAGCGTTTCCACTTTATTAGAACATTACTCATATTTTTTCTTTTTTCCGGCATTTTAGACCGTGTAAATGATTATTTCTATTGAGGTGTACCCATTCCATTTCATAGTATCCCATTCTAAACTGGATATAAGGGAACAAAAAAAGGTTTCTCGCAGGATCGTTTAATTTTACAGTCGATTTAACAATTTTATGGGATTGTAAGTTAAAATTGATTTTACAATTTTATACATAAAATTTTACTATTTATTTAAGTTATTTTTTTATCAATACTTTCAACCCTTTGGCATGTCCACATGCAATATCGCTTTTTCCATTCTTCTGCGGAAAATGATGAGAAAAAATCATCGTAGAGTCTGTCTACAGTTTTAAAGTGAAAATCTATATTTTTCTCAGCCTCATATTGTTTAAACGACGCCCACACTAGTTCGATTGGGTTCAAGTGAGGATGGTACGGAGGAAGCCTTAGAACGGAATGACCTTTTTCAGACATTATTTTATCTATTTCGTACGTTTTAAATCGCGGTTTCCCAACTTTAACCAAGCTATACGGATCAATTTTTAACATTTCATCTGTAAAAGGTATTTTGTATGAAATATGAAGGAATTTTAAGAGAAATTTATTGGTCGCAGTAAAAGCAGTACATTTCCTGTAATTTCTCAAAACTGTTTTTTCAGTGTATACTAGCAGTTTACTTAGTTTTATTGTACTTCTTGGGCTTTCGGTCAGTTTAAATTAAAGTCTTGAAATGGTTTTGACGTTTCGGTTTATTTCATCTCTAAACCATCATCAGAATCCTAATAACAAAGGTGTAATAGTAATATATTTTTCTATGTAAGATTTATATAAACAAGAGATAGTAGAATAGGACATACCTTTTAAATTGATTTCACTTAAACACTACATTTTAATAGAATGACTTATTGCAACAGGGTTTTAAACTAGACTGATTTGTGGATGTTTACAGTAAAGAGCTTTGGTTTTATTATTCCAGATGTTTAAGGGTAGGGACACAAAAATTTTGCTTTTACTTTTTTATGATAAGGTTGTTGTAAATGGTACTTAAATTATCCGTATCTGTTCTATAGTTTAGGGTGTTATGGGTTTTTTTAATATGTATCATTTCCTTTATGTTTCGTTTTTTGTAGTTTGATTCATAATCTAAGATTTCTACGTTATTAAAATTAATGTTGTGTAAATATTCTAGTGAATGATTTGATAGAGCTGTTGAACTGTGACTAACATTTCGAATACTGTTTTGATGTTCCTTAATTCTGTTTTTAAGATATTGCTTTGTTTGCCCAATATAGGTTTTTGGGCAATCAAGGCAATTTATTTTGTAAATGAGTTGAGACTGGTTTGTTTTTGGAATATTTGGTTTTAGATTTGTGAATAGTTTTCTTGAATTATTAATTGGTTTTTCTGCTATTTTGATTTTATGTGGGTGAAGTACTTTTTTAATTTTCTGGTTTATTTCTTTTATGTATGGAGTAGATACGTAATGGTTTTCATTCATATTTTTGGGGTTATTTTTCTGTGGGTTGTATATTTTGTTTATTTTTGCTTTTATGATTGGTTCATAGAACTTTTTAGGGTAGTTATTGTTTTGTAAGATATTTCGTACTTTTTTTAAGTTTTTTGGTCTGTGTTTATTATCAGATAGTTTAATAGCTCTGTCAACTAGTGAATTTACAACACTTTTCTTGTAGTTTTCTGGAATGTTGGAGTTATAATTGATATATCGTCCTGACCACATTGGTTTGGTATACCAGCTTGTTTCTATGTCACCTTCTTCGTTATAGTTTAACGTTATGTCTAAAAATTCACTAGTTGACAGAGCTATTAAACTATCTGATAATAAACACAGACCAAAAAACTTAAAAAAAGTACGAAATATCTTACAAAACAATAACTACCCTAAAAAGTTCTATGAACCAATCATAAAAGCAAAAATAAACAAAATATACAACCCACAGAAAAATAACCCCAAAAATATGAATGAAAACCATTACGTATCTACTCCATACATAAAAGAAATAAACCAGAAAATTAAAAAAGTACTTCACCCACATAAAATCAAAATAGCAGAAAAACCAATTAATAATTCAAGAAAACTATTCACAAATCTAAAACCAAATATTCCAAAAACAAACCAGTCTCAACTCATTTACAAAATAAATTGCCTTGATTGCCCAAAAACCTATATTGGGCAAACAAAGCAATATCTTAAAAACAGAATTAAGGAACATCAAAACAGTATTAGAAATGTTAGTCACAGTTCAACAGCTCTATCAAATCATTCACTAGAATATTTACACAACCTTAATTTTAATAACGTAGAAATCTTAGATTATGAATCAAACTACAAAAAACGAAACATAAAGGAAATGATACATATTAAAAAAAACCATAACACCCTAAACTATAGAACAGATACGGATAATTTAAGTACCATTTACAACAACCTTATCATAAAAAAGTAAAAGCAAAATTTTTCTGTCCCTACCCTTAAACATCTGGAATAATAAAACCAAAGCTCTTTACTGTAAACATCCACAAATCAGTCTAGTTTAAAACCCTGTTGCAATAAGTCATTCTGTTAAAATGTAGTGTTTAAGTGAAATCAATTTAAAAGGTATGTCCTATTCTACTATCTCTTGTTTATATAAATCTTACATAGAAAAATATATTACTATTACACCTTTGTTATTAGGATTCTGATGATGGTTTAGAGATGAAATAAACCGAAACGTCAAAACCATTTCAAGACTTTAAGTTAAACTGACCGAAAGCCCAAGAAGTACAATAAAACTATTTAATCAAAAACGGTCAAGAAACCAATATTACTAACTAGCAGTTTACTTTCCAAGACACAATAAGCAAGTGACAAGGTGAGCCGCTCTATATTGCGCACTACGGGGGCGGGGGCGTGGCCATATCGCGTCTCTTTACAGACTTGATAAGCTGTACTTCCATTTACTTTTTAAACGAACGAGGGCGCAACCATAATCTATATAATAAAAACCTAGTAAGGCCCTAGGAACCTAATAGACCAATCTTTTATTATGGTTTTGTTCACATGCCATGGAAGCTCTGTGTTTTGAGATATTTTTGCGATATTATCGATACCATTTTATTTTTGTAATTTCCTTTATCAAACAGATGCAGCAGTAGGAAAAGTATGGTGTGCAACACTTGTGAAAAGCAGATTTTAGGCTAGTGTGACTTATGACACTCACCCTCGAATTAACAAACTCTTACACTAGTGTGAAAAGTGATATTTTCAACCCTTGTTGCACAATATACTTTGAACATTTTTTAGTGCTTCGATCTACACTGACTACAAGCGGGTAACACCTTAAAATTTGATAATAATCCGGACGCATCTCTTTAATCCGTGGACAGATTTTTAAGTAAGCAAGTTGCTATCCAAAATTAATATGTTTTCGAAGTGTCAGTCCGTGTATGCTTAAGGCCCGTGTGGACTTCTTCATATATTAAGTAAATAACCCATAACTTACGTTAAAAGAATTAAATTTTAGCTTTCGCTTTGCCATAGTACGTATCGCCTTAAAATCTACCGTTCATATTTTAAAAATCACTCTAAACCGTAAAAAACTCCTACATTATATTTTTCATTAGGGTAAGTGTAAATAATCCATAAGCATTAATCTGGGAAATAACTTTTCCAGAAATAGGTCACATTATGCCACTTATCCTTCGAGCTACCTTCGAGTCTTAGACTCATCAAGTTTCCTCACAGTTACTAAGGAAAATAACAACTAATATTCCTAATTTAGATGCTGTTGTCCCTGTTATTAGAGCTTAAGGGCTCCCAAATTAAAAGAAAGGTTCCAAAATCTCTACTTTCTTGCGGTCTCTTTGATCTTTTGAAGTAAGGCGGTCGTAAACAGACCTTTTTGGTAATTTGAAGCAGAGAAACAGTTTTGTCTTGGATTCTTGCTAATACAGGAATCCAAGACAAGTCTTTACAATTAAAGACAAGGCTTTACCTAAAAGAACTTCGTTTTGATGTACGTTGTATTAATAAATATTTGCTTTTAATTTAAATTTAGGCACAAAAACAAAAAGTAAAGAAAATGTTGTTGAAAACAAACCATTAATAGCGTTATTAAGATATTTTGTACTCAAAGAAATGTACGTTCAGATTCAGAATAATGGTTTAAATTAGGGTTTGCTTATGGATCCAGATGGGGATGTTTTTTTTTCGTTTCAGATATGGACCCAGATGGATATAAAATAAGTTTCGGATACGGTTTCAGATAGAGATTTTTATTCTGTTTCTGTTGATTGATTATTGATAATAATCAAACACTTTGTCTAAAAACTCCCCAAAAAGAAGAATGTAATATTCGCCAATACAGTAGAGGTTTTTTTAACTAAAAATAAGTAATATATTATGTCAATACAAAAATTTATTTGTCAAATGAAAAAAATCCAGATATACAAAAAACCAATGTTTTATAAGTAAGGCTGCAAACTTCAATGCTACACCAGTGGCGGCGTATATAAGCAACTACGTATAAGTAGCAATAATGCTTTATATAATATTATGTAATACTTACTCAGTTAGCATTAATACTCTGGATTGGCTAGGCTAAACATTTGCAGCATGCCGTATGTCTCTAAAGTCGCTTACGTAAGCGATATCCGATGAAGCGAAAAAATGTTTTTATATAGAGAAAACGACGGTTCGACATCAACAGATGTTATATTTGCGTAGTTGAAATCGATGGTGTAGTGCACAAATGTTGCAAGTACATAGGAAATGCACAGTTACTTACAACATTTTTGCACTACACCATCGAAGTGGTCTCTGAACTTACAGCATTGGCCAAAAGTATTGAGCACCCGTGTAATGTACCTCCGTCACTGAAAGTATTGCCTTGAAGGGTTTCTGTTGTTTGTTCATCAGCTTCTTGGTAACACAAATGTAAACATAACACAGTTATCAGCTTTATTGCGAGTCATAAATATTCTCACAGCTAGCCGGTGGAATTTTCAAATCTTACCAGTTTGCTGAGAAAATAAAAACTTGCAAAAACATAACCTATTTAGAGCGCATGCCCGCGGCTTTAAATCGATAGACGAGTCGGATGCTGCGTTGCCAAGTTTTGTCAAAATCGTAATTACTGTAGCTTTTAATGTTTAAAGGCACAGTTATAATTATTCTTATTATTAGTAATTGCCTGAATATCTTAAAATAAAATTAGGCAAGCTTATATTAAATGTATAAATATATCGCGAATATTGTTCTAATAATAAATTGGTCAGATTTAAATTAGTGAGCCAGGATTTACGACAACCGCCGCGCCGTGGCGGCGTTGACGGCCACGCGCGCCCCGAAAGGGATATTATTGGTGGGCCGTCGACAAATTGTATCTCTTTGTAACTGAATAAAGCGGGTATGTTTGTTTCTCTCTTAGCTTTAATGTATTTTACCTATATAGTCCATATAAACCTATGAGGTCCATCTAAAATACGGCGAGTCCGGAGCAAGTTGGGCTTGATTCTTACTTGAGGAGTTTTCGCATATAGGATCATTATTGGAAATAAATTTAGGTAGGTCATTAACCAAATGACCTTATGGACGAGCCGCGCCTGTGTTACATATGTATAAATATCTGAATATCTTAAGATTAGTAAATTAAAGCGATCCGTTTATTGCTCAAATACAGCATAATGGCCAAGGGTTGCTCACTTCATTATGTCAAATATGCAAATATTATTACATATTCCGTAACCTTGTAAATTATGCAATCTAATAGGAAATGCTGACATCAGCCTAACATCGTATTAACTCTAAGACAACTTCACGTACGGGATGAGCAACTAAGCTAAGCAAATATTTCCAGAGTTAGTGGAGTAATATATTCATTCTGAAAATATACTGACGAAGTTAATTTATTAAAATTGGAATTATGTTGTTGTGAAATTGGATTAGGTGTGAATTAATTTTCAGACTCTCAAAAAAGCTTTTAGTTTAAATCCGGTCTTATCTGAAAATAAATTATCTAGCACAATATATATTGCAAAGCTTGCTAAGCAATATGCATACAGGGCTTGATTGGGTTTGATTGGGATTTGGGGTTTTTAAAACTAGCCACCTTCAATAACACTTAAGTTGAGGTAAATTCGGTTTGAATATAAACCACTTTAATTTAGATATCGAACATAAAATTTAAAACCAATAAGTAATAAATTTTATCTCTCACTCCCTTACTCCCTGCTACCCCTATTTTCAAGCTTTCAAATGACACCTCTACCTTGTGATACATCGTTTTAAAGTGAAAAAATTGAATTCGGTTGATTCCTTAATGAGTTATGCTCAAGAAATTATAAGATACAGTCACGAATTTATTTTTAGTAATTTGGCAATTTTAGAAGATTCAATTTAATAAATGTTTAAACGTGCTTCGCTATTGACACGACGCTTCGCGGATATTCTAAAATGTTTCAACATTAATCCACCTAAGTTGTTGGATAACCGTAAGCTCTTAAATATTCTCGGGTGGAATTCTGTAAACTACCGTTGTAAGCAACCCCACAGGAAGCGGTGTCATATCTGGAGATCTCGCCGGCCAATTTATTTTCCGGCAAATTTTTAATCCAACCATTCTCATACATGTAGTGATAGGGCCGGAATATCCATTAGATACAGTAGACACTGTGCCTAGGATCTACGAAGCCATAAAGACCTACGAATGATCACAAGGTAAAATAAGAGAAATCGCAAACATTTATACATACCGGCCAAAAACAGAAACGTATTTTTTTAAGTTAAAAAGAATGTGTACAGGGGTATCCAAATAAATGTGAACAGACCTTATAACTTTGTCATTTTGAAAGATGGGAAAAAATGTTTGGTATAAAAGTTTAGGGAATTTTTATGGATCATTCATATTATCAGCAAAAGAATTGAGCATCGAATAAAAAAATATAGTATAAAACATCGATTTTCTCGATTATTTCAAATTGAATGGTATGATTTTTATCATATTTTTGGATTATAGGAGAAGATTTAGACATATTTCGTGTAACATACCCTATATGGTTTTTCAATCGTTTTGAAATATTTCAAATTAAAAATTATTTCGCATAAATATACTTTAAACATAACTATCCAAGTTGCGAACGAAATATCTGCTACCTTTTTAAATTTTCTTCGTAGGTACTTAAGTCAAAGTTAATGTCAAGGTTGATAATAATACTTTAGTCACCGTGAATTTATAATTTTATTTCTATGCAAAATGAGTTATTCTATTAATGAGAGATACAAAATATTAAAATTATATTTAAAAATAACAATAATGTTAGAGCGGCTCAAAGGCAATATGAAGAAAATATTCAAGAGGGGCAAAGAATTCCATCATTAAACACCATAATAAAAACAAATAGAAGAGTAGAAGAAAGAGGAATTCTGGGCAATGGAAAAAGAAGAAGAAAAAGAAATCAAGAAAGGGAGCTAGCGATTTTATTATATTTTCAAGAGAATCCAAAAAAAATTAGTTCCCGATTGTGTGCGGTCAAATGTTGACTTATGGAACATTTTAAAGAACGTTAAAGTATTAACCATAAGTATAGACCATATAAAATTATGCCAGTTCAAAAGCTTAGTGCCGATCAAAAAGATTAAAGAATATTAACGAAAGAATGCGGCAAGATCTTAATTTATTTCATGCTATCTTTTGGACAAACGAAGCAACTTTCTCAGCTGCGGGAATATTTAATAGACGAAGTGACCATGTTTGTTCGGATGAAAATCCCTTTACCGTCAAAGATATTGCTTTTTCAGGGGCTTAATTCAATCAACGTTTGGTGAGGAATATTACAAAATAAAATTCTAGGACCATTGTTAGTAGTGTAACGTTACACTACTATTGTTTTTTCGTTAAACATTAACTGGCCAACGCTATTCTCAATTTTTTAGAAAAGGAAATCGAAGATATTCTCGACGAATTGCCACTTGAAGAACGTCGACGTATTATATGGCAACAGGACGGAGCGCCTCCCCATAATATAATTGAGGTTCTCAATTTTAAACCATCAGTATAACGAATGGATCGGTAGATATGGAACGTTACATTGGCCTGCAAATAGCCCAGACCTCACACCTTTAGATACATTTCCTTGGGATCCTTTGAAAAATGTCGTATACAGCAATCATAATGAAAATATTGAAGAAATTCAAGGGGAGGTGAGAAATGAAGTAAGAAATCTGAACAAAAATGATACTGAAAGTATTATAAACACACTTCAGAGGCAGAGAAGAATGTATGAAAAGTGCGAAGAATTAAATGGCGGACATGTTAAAAATTTCTTTTGATATTATTTATTCGCCAATGTTAACATTTATCTGTTTATGTTATAATTCATTTGTTATTGTTTATAATCACTGGTTATTGCTTTGAAATATTAATAAAAATCAACGTTTATTGTTTAATCGAAGTTTGCATAAAAATAAAATTATAAATTCACGGTGACTAAAGTATTATTAGCTTTGTTCGCGGAGACGATCCGTGACCAGTCCGTAACCTGTACAAGTTAAATAATCCCAAACATTTATGCGCATGTGCGATCCGAAACCGATCAGGAATTGACAAATCTCCGCGAACGTTTTTGGTGAACGTGCTTGTCCGGAACATCTGCGAATCACTTAACCTTAACATATTTTATTATTTTGAATTAAATTTTTAGACTGAACAACCTAATTTAACATTATGTAATGATTAAAATTTCCATAAAGACATATTTGTTCTGTTATGAGTAATTTTAAATACAAGAATAATTGAATATACTATAGAGCATATTATTATATACCAATTTATATCTACCTTTATACAACTAACATTATGAAATTGAACTGTTCGTTATCGCAAAATACAGCGCGCCCAAAATTAAACGACAATTTTCAAACAAATTTCACACTGCACTTGCGCGGACAAATAATTCATCCCCTAATCCTCGGATCGTTTTGACTGGTTACGGATGTGTCCTGAACTTGTTCTCGCATCACCGCGAACGCCAAATTTATTGTCAAAATCAGTGATTTTCTGCACCGCGAACGCAAATAATCGCAAAGCGCACGCGCACTTGTCACGGACTAGTTCCGGATCGTCTCCGCGAACAAAGCTATTGTCAACCTTGATATTAACTTTGACTTACCCACGAAGAAAATTTAAAAAGGTAGCAGGTATTTCTTTCGCAACCTGGATAGTTACGTTTAAAGTATATTTATGCGAAATAATTTTTAATTTGAAATATTTCAAAAATGATTGAAAACCCGCATAGGGTATGTTATTCAAAATATGTCTAGAACTTCTCCTAGAATCCAAAAATATGATAAAAATCATACCATCCAATTTAAAATAAGCGAGAAAATCGATGTTTTATACTACATATATTTTTTCTATTCGACCTCAATTGTTTTGCTGATAAGATATATGAATGATCCATAAAAATCCCCACAACTTTCATATTTAACAATTTTTCCCATCTTTAAAATAAAAAAGTTATAAGGCCTGTTCACTTTTATTTGGATATCCCTGTACAATAAACGGGTAAAAATTGCTTTGGTTTCTACACTACTTTCTGCAGCCCCTTTTTTAAATACGGGGACAGGTAAGAAATGAACAGCATCCGTGGGGCCTACGACAGCAGTGCTTAGGATCTACTAACCTTAATCCGGCCCTGTGTAGTGCATAACGTGGAGGGAGATTCGTCATATTGGAACGTTAGCGTAGAGTTCGAAAATAAGCTTCATTATAGTCTAACCAATAACAACCGAATTCAAATTTTTAAAGGTTATATCAAGATTTTTACGATCTTTAAAGCGATTACATTTATGATTAAAAAACACGTATGTTACAACCTGTCCAGTTTGACAATATTTCTTCCCAACAGTATACAATACATAAGTATAAAAGTTCATTTGTTGGACACAGAAATTGATGAGCCTAAAATGACTGACAAGCAACAGAAAAATTTAACCACAGAATGCACTAAAAAGCTTTTTAACACTTGTAGTTACCTACTAATTGAAATTTAGATCTTGTAATTGATTAGTCTGGTTTTCACAAGTTTTTGTCTTGTCATTGTTAAAAAGTAGTTCCTAAAAACGTATGAATCAAAAAAAAAAGATTACAGACATACACAAGTTCATAAAGCTACAAACTTTTTCAGCTAATCTGCATATCAGTAAGCTTTCATTACTACATCTTTCATCAGAACTGCATAATGATTGAGTGCTTAATATTTTAACGATGGCAACAAATATATCTACCAATACAACGTTTATATAACGTGCATGCTTGTTTATGCTAAATAATTAAAGCTTTAACATGATTAAAATTGAACACGTAAACATGTTTCTTTTTAAGCTTTGTAATTAATTTGCCCTCGTTTAACCGGTATCTTCATGTTTAATAACATAAAAGTCACTTTGAGATACCGTGTTTTATTTTTCATTGTACAAAATTAAATGGTTCTGTTTCACCCAATCGAATTAAACTGTTATTTATATTGGAAACTAGAGTGGACATAATTTGTAAAAGTCAAGTCAGTTTTTCTACTGAACTATTCCATGACCCTATGGAAACCGCCCGTACCCGGGTCGTTATATCAGTCTAAAATTTCGCAAGGGTATATTCTAAAATATGAGATGCTAATAATACTTGCATACATAAAAACCTCTGCTTTAAAATGGTCCAAAAACGTCAAAAAATGGAAAACTTTTCATCAAAAGTGTCTTCCAGGTCAAATTCTTTATATGACGAAAAACAGATGGCTAAGCGACGCTGTCGCACCACCAAGCCACGCTAAGAATCTGCTGTTGCTCTGTGTACCATTACTTATGGACCACCCATATATATATTAGGGTGTCCGTTATTTCCCAAGTTGATTTTTTTTCTTGCGACGCCCCCTAAATTTTTAGTTTATCGTCTAAAGAAAAATGTCAGACCAAAATAAGTCCTTAATATTCAGAATAAACCGTGCCCTTAAGACGATACATTTCCCATTTAACACGTTGGCTGCCACCATATAAGTATGCTAGTGTTATCTGTGGGGCCAAAGTAAAATAAGAGTTCAGATTAATTCAGAACAATTTTAATGCCTTTAAAATAATATAATAAGATAAATGAAACATTTTTTTTGCAAAAAAAGACCGTGTGCACTGGTGCTACACATGGCATATGAGAAAGCGTGCTTCACTTATAGGCCATGTGTATCACGGGTGATCATGATTAAAAATAGTACTAACTAATGCAATTTTGAAAAACAGGTAATGCAAAGAAATTTGTTGCATTTATTGCAATACGTAGAAACGAATTTTGCCTTTTTTGAGGCAAATTGGCGACCTCTTTCCTGAGCAGCTTCTTTATAACAGGACACGCATCTTGATCTTTTCTTTCTGTTATCACTACCTCTTTCTTCACTTGATTTTAGAAAATGCTTCTCATTAAGGTTTTCCCCTGGTTGATATTGTATTCCTAACAAGCTCATAACTAATTGTTCCCTAAAATCCGAAATTTGAATTTTTTTGTCCTTGAAATGTTTATAAATTAGAAGAGAATTGATGACTGCAGTCACAGAAAACATAGCTACGCATGCGTAGCTATGTTTTCTGTGCTGCAGTGTTCAAAAGCATCTCAAATACAAGCTTGTGATACCATCGAATAGTTTTTCTCAGTGGAGAAAAGTAGCTCGCCATTTGATCAGAAATATCTATCCCTTCTTTTCCAGCATTGTAGTCTAAAATAGCACTAGGTTTCTTTATTTCGTCTCCGTTTCTGTTCTTCCTTCCTGTAGATTTAATTTCAAGATTATGTTTAGTTGACAGAAATGGCACTTCTCGCTTATCTTGCCATTTGGCAACTACAATACCGTATGTGCTTTCTTTACCTACTATTTCTCCTTTAGACAACTTAGCAGAAACTACCTCTTTAGGCAAACCTTTTCTATTTTTTCTTAATGTCCCAAGAAGGTGAGTGTTCGCTTCAAGAAGACTTCGAGCAAGTGGAATCGAAGTATAGAAATTGTCAGTGATAACAGTTCTACCTTCATGGGCAAAATCATCTACTAACTTTAAAACAACATTTTCGGCTAAGCCTTTATTTTTATCAAGATTGTCTAAGCCCTGCCCTGTATAAATTGACATTCTGTAGGTATATCCTTTAGGGTCACAAAGCTTAAAAACTTTTACTCCATACCTGTGCCGTTTGCTGGGAATATATTGCCGAAATAATAGACGCCCACGAAACGGTACCATAGTTTCATCTATAGCTATAACTTCACCCGGCACACATTGCTCAGAACATTTTTTTTGAAACTTTTCAGTAATGTTACTTATCTTATAAAGTCTGTTTTCTGTATCAGCGCTTTCATTATCGGCAAAGTGAATAAGTGTGAGTAAAAGCTGAAACCTGTCTCTACTCATCACTTTTGGTACAACTGAGTTTTTGTACAGAATATGATTTCTCCAATAATCTGATATCTTAGGATATTTCACCAATCCCATATACATTATAATCCCCAAAAATTTTTTGATTTCTTCTGAATTTGTTGGAAACCATTTGTTTATTCGAGCTGACCTACTATAAACCTTTTTTTGTAATGTCTGTTGTGCATTTCTGTTAGTTTCCAATACTATAATGTCCAAAATTTCGTCATCTAAAAACCTGCTGTATACATCACAAGGCGATAGATTTATTTTGTTATCTGGATAAATTCCTTGATGGTACTTATACGATTCCGATCCAACAAAGTTCATATCAAATCGTAGTGACGAGCAATCTACTTCATGCCAAGTACTAGTTTCAATGTTGTGAAATTCTAATGGAACATTATTTTGGTCTGGTACTTCCAAGTTGTCTCTATTTCTGTCGATACTGCTTTCGCTGTCACTGCTGCTCTCTGATCCTGAATAACTATATTCGGAAGGCGACTCTTCAAAATCTTCCCACTCCTCATCCGATTTTTCAGCTTCTAAACGAATTTCTTCCTCAGTTAATGGTTTCTTCCAATAGCTTGAAGCGAGCCTTGGTCGCTTTGTTCTTCCAGTACTGATCTGACAAGTGCTGAAATAACGAAAGGACCCTAGTAAAACACAAACCTTCTTACACTCAAATAACTTACCTGTCTTTCTCCAGATACAATTTTCACAAATAACCAATCTTATCTTAAAATTTTAAAATATACACTGACACAAAAACCACATAAAAACATAAACAAGTGCATACATATACTTGCAACCATGTGCATAGGCGACTACTAAACAATATCTGAACGACTCCGCCTACATTCCTCAAAGATAAGCAATCAACCAGATAAATATTGAAAATCAAGAGTGGGTATTATTACCAAGCCACCATCATAATATCAAAGCTTTACTGAGAAGCCGCTAGAAATACGAATCATTTGAGATATGTGGTGCTTGTGTTGCCAATGTGTAACACATGGCCTGATTGTAATATTCTTCTGTGGAGCACCGGTGCACGCATGGCAGCCAACGATTACATGGGATTTTGCCACGTTTTACAATTAATTTTTTTTTTCTCGGACAAGATGACTTATAGCAATGAGACATATATATTCTTATAGCAAATTGAACGCTCTACAAAAAAGGTCTCTTATAATTTTTCGATTAATTCACCCCTTCAAAAGTTATTCAAGGTACTAAATGCGACTTAGCGCGCTTGCGTGAATAGAAAATCCGTGTGTTGGCGGGAATGCTTGTACTGTAATTTTGAGTCACTTACTGTATTGAAGGGAAATTTCATGAAAGTATACAAAAATTTATGAAATTCAATAAACATTAGTTGACTGCGTGTTATAAATGAATGGTCTCAAAAATGATTCAAACTAGAACCAGCTACCTGTTATGCGGTATATTATTTTCCATGTTTAAAATTTTTTTACCCTAATACCATCAGAATTATCTATTTTGAGAAGTAACCTAATAACTTTTATCAAAATTATAATCACTTTTCCGTAAAAGTAAAAAAATCTGAAAATTTACATAGAGTTCAAATTTTACCTTGAATAACTATATTATATAAGTCATCTTGTCCGAGAAACAAAAATTTAATTGTAAAAAGTGGCAAAATCCCATGTAATTTAAATGGGAAATGTATCGTCTTAAGGGCAAGGTTTATTCTGAATATTAAGGACTTATTTTGGTCTGACATTTTTTTTTAGACGATAAACTAAAAATTTAGGGGGCGTCGCAAGAAAAAAAATCAACTTGGGAAATAACGGACACCCTAATATATATATATATATATATATATATATATATATATATATATATATATATATATATACAGGGTGTTATGAAATTCTTATGAATTCAGATTGAATAAAAATATTCGTGAATGGCGCTTCACGATAAAAAAAAAGGGTTGATATCGTCCCACAAAAATATTTTTCTTGTCACTGCCCACCACTGGTAATAAATACATGGCCATATAAAAAACGGTGAGAAATGTCAGTCGCAGAAAAAAAAAGTTTTTTTTTAAGTCACTACTCGCTGTGGCGTTGCCAAGTCTCTCTATATTCCTATGTAACAAGTTTGAAAAAATAAAATTATTGTTTAAAGAAAGAAATTCTACTACATATTTCAAAAAGTTAAAATACCATAATACAGCGTTTTTATTTAATATTATGAATAGATAATTAAATTCGATACTAACATTTATTTTTATTATTTATTTATTATTGTTGCCTTTGTAGTAAAATCTCTGTAAAATACACTTCTTGTAGACTGTAGAAAGATTTTACCAAAGAAAATAGAATTGGTTTTTTAGGTTTTAAGTTAAGCTTATGCAACACTATGCAAATTTATCCCTTAGCTTATAATAGGTAGGCAACCCAAAAGAAGAAGGGCTTTTCTGGCGCATCCGCCAATTTATAAAATAAGGTTTTTAAATATTATTGCATTAGCTTAGTATTTTAATGATAGATCAGAAAGTGCATACATAGATCCTTAAAATTAAAGGGAAGCAAATTGCTTATTTTAAAAAAAATTGTAAAGGTATATTCTTGGTAAATTTAAGATTTTGTATTTGCCATGCGACTGCCAATGTAAAAATCCTTTTAGAGGCCGGGGTGTCGAAATATGATGACTCACCAAGTTCAAAGGCTTTTCAATATAGGAACTAGGAAATCGAGAAAGTTATTAAATACATATATTCTTAAAATAAAAATAATTAAACACATTGTGCCATTTTGATATTCTTCTTTCTTTCAGAATAGAAAGTATCCTTTTTGAAAAACTTTAAAAAAATATTTGTATTTTACCATTACTTAAGCTATCAATAATAACACTATTTTACTTTTAAGTACATACTTTATTCTTGTCATGTCATGTCATGTCACTTGCATACTTTCCACATTGAACAGAAAAATAAAAGAAAAACGACAAAAAAAATCAATAAGTTAAATTTTATCTTAGCAACTTGCTACCAAATCACAATCACATGCAGAGCACCCATCATCCCCATTAAACGTTTGGTAAGAGCTAATAGTCTCTTAAAAGAATAATAAAATAATGTCATTATCATTAACAAAAACCGACAATGGAGCAGTAACAAATTTACACCAAATTGTAAAAGCTACATAGGATTATAAAGGGTTTGCATAATGAAAGTATAATATTTACATTTAAAAAGGTACTTTTAATAGAAAAAATATCATACTGAGATGTAATAATATCTTGTAAATTTGGAAGCTTTTTACAAAAATTTGTAAATATATATTGCCAAAAAAAATTAAATCTATTTTTACACAAGCAGTTACCGGCGTAAATTTACCCTAACTTTTTTGAGTGCATATGCTTTTATCTTGGCTCCTTTTGTATACGATTTCAAGAATTTAAAGGACTTTATAGGCTTCACGTTCTAGCTGCTATGTCCCCCATATTCAGATGTTGCAACTCGCACATATGAATGTAACCACAATTTTATATGTTAACTATTAAATCTGAACAATCACATGAGTTCAACAAAGAAAGTTTTAATAATTTTCATATTATAACGCCCAAAATCTAATTTAATTAGGAGGGTTATTCCCGTTTTCCTTTTACGTCACTAGGGGGAAAACGGTTATGAAATTTGTGAAACGGCTAATTTAATACAGGAACAGGCCTTTGTTTGAAAGCAATAAAGGAAATGGCTTAATTTAATGCAGCGGTAAAATATTATGTATAAAGTAAGCAAGAAAGGGATAAGAATTATTTTAAAGGGGTAGCTTTAAGGGGTATGAAAGAACATTTCTTGTTTTGCCGTCTTTGTCTTGTTATAAAATACTTTCAACCAAAAATTATTCTTATTTCATTCACACATCTTCATGAAATGTGATCTGTGATCTTACATTTTGTAAATAAGGCAATATGCATATATCCCAATAAGTATAAAATATTTTTTTGTTCTCTACATCAATGAAATATATATGGCGGTTATTTTTATCCCTTTATTTTTATTTTTATTGAGAAATAAAAAGACTTTCTTGTAGAAATTCTCATAAAAAATTCAAACCTTGTCAAACTTGATCTCATTGGTTGTGACGTCATATGTTATAGAAATAAAATTGTTAGTATGGCAGGTGGATTGTGGATTCAAGTGATACATTTTCTTGATTTTTGTCCGAAAGTTCAAAGAATAAAAGCTGAAAAGGGTATTTGTTTAAAAAATATTAATGTGTTAATAAGTTCCACTAAATTTATTTTCATTTATCTTTTATCTTAGGCTATACTTTGACAGTGGTAAATCATTTGTCCTCAAACTTTCGTTAGGATTTATTATACCATGAAAATAAATGAAGAGCAAAATATGCTACTTGAATATGGTACTAACATTTAATAATATTTATGGAAAATTTTTAATTACCTTTGCATTGCTTATTTCTAATTTCGACTGTACTTGGCGCAGGAAGAAAAACGAGTGTTTGTGCACGACTGCAGTGGTATGGTGCACATGGGCACAATATAATACTTATTAGGTAGTTTTTAAAAAATTTCCTGGTTTAATAAGAATATTTACACACAAATTACACTATAATTAATAAACGAACTTTACGCAAACAACCAATATACTCGTATCTATTTACTTCACAGATAAACGATTTCGGTTAGGTGTGCTGCATATAGGCAATTCAATATACATTCGAGGCCAAATTCTTAAATTCAGTCTTTTTGCTCCTTATTTTTCGACGGATATGTCACTAATAATCGTTTTAAACGATAAACGATAACATAACTTTAAATAATTTGTACACCAAAGTTCTAAACTTTAAAGTAAGTGCAGCTCCTTCCTTATTAGCTCAGATCGTTTTACTGTAAAATTGAGACATTTTCTGAGTTTAGAACTTTGGTGTACAAACCTAAATTTGATCACAATTAAGCTTTAGCACTTTAGTAATAAATACATTTCCGCGTTTTCCTTTTTTAGTGTCTGTTAATTTTTTTAAAAAATGTATTCTTTTTTAGTGTACCTATTCTTTCTCCCTTCTTCCTCTTAAGTCCTTTTTCAATTTGTAATGCCCCCACCTGTAATCATATCACCGTATTTTTTATGTATATTAACGTCTGTTGCGTAAGATCGGATTCCTTGACCCAAATTACCCCGAAAACAATATACTACACAGCATTCTTTAAGGCAGGTATTTGATCCCCTCTCTTCCCTACTCATTTAGCATGTTTTAACATCTATTGGACAAAATTAGATTTTCTGACCTCAATAACCCTAAAAATTATATATCAGTCAATACTTTTGAAGAAATTCCTAACCGCTTGATCTTGTCCCCTCTCACCCCTCCCCTTTATCAGTTTTTTAGATGCACTCCCTATTATTATTTTTTAATATATGTTTGGCCAAATTAGATTTTTTGAGTTGATAACCCCAAAAATGACATTAGTTAACATTTCTGGAGAAATTCCCAGTCGCTCCTTTTTATATCCTCTCTTCCCCACCCCCTAATTTCTATAACATCTGTTAGACAAAATTAGATTTTCTGACCTCAATAACCCCGAGAATGACATATTAGTTAGTTAGGGTTATCATCCTAAACACAACGGTGAAAAATTATTGAAATCGGGGCCGCCATTCCGAAGTACACAAGCAAAAATTGTCGATCTTCAAATTTATTTAGGTTTCGACTAACTTCAGCTAAAAAAATCTTACATTCTTACATCCGGGAGAACTCATTTCAGTACAAAACAGAAAAGAAGTCATCGAAATCAGTGAATCCAATCAAGAATTATTCGCGAACATACTACATAAGAAAACATACATATGGGTCTAATTGAGAACCTCCTCTTTAGGAAATAACACCCTCTTCCGCACCTAAGTAACCAAAACTTAAAAAATCAAAGAATGTACACGTTTCTCGTGACTTCTGTAAAATTTGGTTTTTGTGACGTATCTGGTTTTGAAATTAAGTGTCTCATTTATTCTATAAACTATAAAATAATGAATTAAGTTTTAGGAAATCCAGTCGAGCCAAGCAAATTCTCAATGCTCGAAATTTCCAAGCAACTAAGCGCCCGTTAGTAGATTTATTTCGTATAAATATCAGGAGATTTGACCCTTTAATAACTAAGTTAAGTCACTCCTTAACTGCTTTAATAAAGTCATGACTCCGGCATTTATACCACTATTCAAATCGCACGGCTCAATGTTAACTTAAAGTGCTTTGCTAATAGCGCCAAACCTTGAACTTTCGAATTAATTCAGGAAAATGTTTATTAGCTTCTGAGCTAAGGAAATGCAAATTGTTTATGATCGGTTGGGTACTTTATTGTCCAACTTTTTTGCTGAATTGCTGAATTGCTGAATGTTTGTTTAAAAGTTCAGAGATAGTTTTATGCATAAATAATTTCCGGTTCAAGTAAATAAAAGGAATTGAAGTTAAACTTTTACAAAGCGCCGGAATTGTAATTAAATATCCATATTAAGAAATGAAATCGAGGTGATCAAATTACTACCTGAGTAAATAACGGATGGTGGTTCATTAGTTGTCTAAATCTTTAGACATTAGAGATTTTTTTCTTCTTTGACCCTGTCTCGTCATAACTTTATATAGAGTCAACGCTTCGAGTCTCCACAAAGCCCGATCCTGAGCTTCTTCCTTTAAATCATTCTTGATTCCATCCACCCACCTCTGTTTTTGGTCTTCTTCTGGCTTCTTCATGCTTTTCTTATATCCTACTATTCAAAAAAATATTTTTTTCTCCAAATGACATTAAAAGCGGCCTTTTAATGACACTTGGCAGGCTTAGAAGTTGTACTTTTAATGCCTAGGCAGAAAAAGTCCAATTTTACTGCCTAGGCAGAAAAAGTTCGTTGCTAGGCAACCTTCCAAGTAATAATTTAAATCAAACTGGTTATTAAAATTGACAATGACATTAAGAAAACTCAAAATGATGCGGTAAACATAGTAACGCAGGGCCCGGTTACCTTTGATAAAATAATTTAGTTATTTGGATATTGATAATGAAACGCAATTTAAATATGGAAAAGTCGATTTTGCGTGGAATTGGAACAAATTTGAAGAAAAAATTATATGTTTCACACGGCAGAAAAGCAGATTTAATGCCTTGGCTGGTTTCATAGCCTCGCTACGCTCGGCTATGAAACACCAGCCGCGGCATTAAATCTTGTGCTTTTATGCCTAGTAAAACAAATAACTATTTTTTTAATAGAAGGTTATGACTTTGTATTTGGAGAACAATTCCATACAGCTTTTCTTTATAACGTTATATATATATATATATATATATATATATATATATATATATATATATATATATATATATATATATATATATATATATATATATACAGGGTGGTGCAACCAAGATGGGGTGGACGATTGTGAGTAAACGGTGAGGAATTTGGAAAAAAATTTTTTTGGATATTATCGATAGTCAGACACGCTATGTTTTAAAATTATAGCCATAATACAGGGTGGTCCGAAAAACTCGTGGCGAACCAAACTTGTATTTTTTTAAATGGGACACCCGGTATATTATTGTTCCAATGGATTCGCCTGTTCGTTACGATCATTGATATAGGGTTTATTGGGTCTAAAACTTATAGTAAGGGAATGGGACGCGGTTAAAGTTGAAAAAATGCTCAGAGTTCGGCCATTTTAAAAAAAAAATTGAAGCAGGTATGGAAAAACCAAATATTCCATAAAACGTTACATATCCTTGAATACATTAATTACTTGTAATTTGTTTAAAATTATTCACTGTTATACAGGGTGGTCAAGTTTTGCAAATACGCCCTGGAATCATTTTTTTTAAATGGAACACCCTGTATATTTTATTTTCATGTTAAAGATAACATCACTAGCTTTCAAAAAATACCATACATGATGCCTTTCTGACCAACAGTTTTTTAGTAAACTAGCCGTGAAAGCACAGTTTCTTCATTCTAATACGATTACACTGAATTTACGTTGTTTATTATTGAAATGAAACAAAAGATTGACGAACTTGTCAAAGCTACTGCCGCATAATCCATTATTTACAAGTTAAGTGTAGTTGGCCCACTAATTATGAGGTAAGAAAACTGAGACCCGAAACTTTTACATGTTTATTAGAGATATTTCAAAAAACAGAAAATATTGTTTTTAGGAAATGTAAAATAATTAATAAACCAGTTATAAACAAAGATAATCAGTTATCAGTATTATTAATAGTGTAAGAAAATTAATTAAGCAAAAACAGAACATCTTTTAAAATTATTTAGGTATGTACTTACTTGTTTATATTAAATTTGGTTTACAAGTAAGTACATACCTAAATAATTTTAAAAGATGTTCTGTTTTTGCTTAATTAATTTTATTACACTATTAATAATACTGATAACTAATTATCTTTGTTTATAACTGGTTTATTAATTACTTTACATTTCCTAAAAACAATATTTTCTGTTTTTTGAAATATCTCTAATAAACATGTAAAAGTTTCGGGTCTCAGTTTTCTTACCTCATAATTATTGGGCCAACTACACTTAACTTGTAAATAATGGATTATGCGGCAGTAGCTTTGACAAGTTCGTCAATCTTTTGTTTCATTTCAATAATAAACAACGTAAATTCAGTATAATCGTATTAGAATGAAGAAACTGTGCTTTCACGGCTAGTTTACTAAAAAACTGTTGGTCAGAAAGGCATCATGTATGGTATTTTTTGAAAGCTAGTGATGTTATCTTTAACACGAAAATAAAATATACAGGGTGTTCCATTTTAAAAAAATGATTCCAGGGCGTATTTGCAAAACTTGACCACCCTGTATAACAGTGAATAATTTTAAACAAATTACAAGTGATTAATGTATTCAACGATATGTAACGTTTTATGGAATATTTGGTTTTTCCATACCTGTTTCAATTTTTTTTTTAAAATGGCCGAACTCTGAGCATTTTTTATGGCTATAATTTTAAAACATAGTGTGTCTGCCTATCGATAATATCCAAAAAAAAATTTCGAAATTCCTCACCGTTTACTCACAATCGGCCACCCCATCTTGGTTGCACCACCCTGTATATATATATATATATATATATATTACTGCTGATTTTATGTTCTGTAGCTCATTACAGGTACACAAATTCTTATCAAAACCAATATGAGACATCTAAAGTAATTAGCCAATGCAGTTTTATACGATTTCACTGGCGATGGCGTCAGGAATAGTGTACATGTAATTTCTAAAGTTAGAATTTATCTGCTAGCACTTCATGAACGGTCTAGAAACTGCTAATTAATTACTTTAAATGGCTACAACATATTCAATTTATGGCGTTCATGGGTCCCTACGTAAACTTTCACTTTAATGCATCCTGATGTTTATTACTTTTATTACTGGGAATCAAAGAGGCCCTCAGACGATCTATCAAACTGACATTATTTTCTATGACTGGCATTACTTATCGGGTGAGGACAAATTTAATACTGGTGGACTGTTGGTACTACTAATGGATTCCAATTTGCCAATTTGATATATATATATATATATATATATATATATATATATATATATATATATATATATATATATATATATATATTTCCGTCGAGTTTCGACAGGTTCAAAGTTGGAATAAATCATTATTCTGACAGTATACTGATAAACCTAAATCCTACAATCAAATTCTACAGAATTTATTCTGTAGACTTTAATAATAACAAATATGTCCTTCTACAGAACTATTATGAAACTGTTAATAAACAATTATTTTTCTGGTAATTTCATTCAGTTCATCATCATCATTAATCAAAAGGCTAAAACAATCACGTTGATACTTGATTCGCCCTCGTAGTTCACATGTAGTAGTTTTTTAGATTAGCTTTTCTGCCTAACTTTACTAACCATTTACTAATTAGCTTTTGCTTTTTCGCCACAGCTGGCAGCGAACAGGATGGCGGTGGAGGTGGTGGCGGCAGTGGGGGTGGTAGAGGTGAAAGGGGTAGCGACAGACCACCCCAGCAGCAAACCAGGCGTCGAACTCAAAGACGCGTCACGCACAATGAGAAGCGCTACCATTCAGGTAGAGCTCTTAGAGTTGATGTTGTGATAAATGTATAGCTTAATTATTGCACTAGATGGTGAATGCAGTATTGTACAGCAGAACGTTATGTCATTTTTGTATGTCCCTCAAAATTTTATTTTAGAATATTAATTTGGAGTATAAAGTGATACTGAGGTATTACAATGGAACGTATAATATGTAGTAGGTATCATTCGCAGTATTTTGATTTTGCTGGTAGGTTTGCCGCATTCTGCCTTGCCTGCTTTTTCAATATCAGACTGTGTGTATAAAAAGGAATTTTAATCATTTTCATCCATGGTCAGAGCTAAAAAAAAAGTTTTCGCTTTGCACAGAGTTTCTTCGTTAAATAAAGTTTAATATAATAAAATTTAACATTTGAACACTTTTTTATTTTTCGTTTACATTAACTAGTCAGTCAAAACAAGTCAAATTATAGTAAGTGTAGGTACTGGTACAATAAGCTAACTCATTTATAGTATTTTTTTGGAACGTTTCCACCCTGTGTACAAATTTAGAATACCATTTTCCACATAACATCCTCAGGTCTGTATAAAATATTATTTCTTTTAAGCTAATGTTCTTGAGCTATAACAAAATAAAACAGATCTCTTATATTTTTTAACCCTGTAATGCATGAAAAATCTAAATTGAAACTGGAAGCTTTAGGTAGCTTAAGAAGCTTAAGTCCTCGAATTAAAACAACAATGAAAATATAGTAATTGCACGTCTTCTATGAAACCGTACCGAATTTCACAAATAATAACAAATTACGTATGTAAAGGACAACTAATGAGTATTGTCTCAGATAGATAGTGCTTAAATTAGAGCAAAACCAGACAAAATTGAATTCTCTTAATTCGTCCACTCAGTATCTGGGGATCAAAGGTGTCTGATAATAAATAAAATTTTTGTAGACCAAAGCTTTTTCAGATAAAGCAACAAAAAACGAAAATTATGCTTTTAAAGTCCTCATCTAGTATACTTTTCACCCAAAGTGTAGGCGGTCTCCAACCAGGGTAAAGTTTAATCTATACGCAAAATTTCAATTTTTAGTTTTTAACTTTTCGGACAGACAGACCGACAGAAACAGGAAACCGTATTTTCTTATCATTGTGCCAAAAATAAGGTGCAGTTCGACCGATGGGTGAACCTCCACTAAGAGGGTCAGAAATTATTAAGCTTTGTATAAAAATAACCCACGATATGGTAATGCCTATAAAACAAGAATTTGTTGTTAATTTTGAAGATGTAGGGTGTTAATATTAAAATATATTAATTTTCTAATGTTACATATCCTTTATCTTGAAAACAATTATTCCGTTGAGAACCCATAGCGATAAGAGGTATTGTCTTACTTAATTAATGAATTAAACAAAAATTAAAATATATAAATACTGACGGGTTCACGTCAATTCGTCTAAGTCAATTGATCGTAAGACAATTAGTCGTAGAAGTCAATTCGTCATAAAGCAATTCATCGTATAAGTCAATTGATCGTAAAGCAATTCGTCGTATACGTCAGTTGGTCGTAAAGCAATTCGTATTATAGATCAATTGACTGTAAAAGACAATTGGTCTCAAAGAAATTTCTCGTATTGCAATTTTAATTAAAATGTTCCTTTATAGGTACATTTTTGTAATACAATCATTTTAAACATTAACATTAAAATCATAATAACAAATATTTATTATACGACAAAGTGTTTTACGGCGAACTGTCTTATACGACGAATCGCTTTACGACCAATTGACCTATACGACGAATTAACTACGACCAATTGACTTACGACGATTTGACGTGGACCCAGTACTAACTTAGCCTTAAAAAACATATGCCAAGTTTGGAAAGAAATCTGGAGTGAGAAATTTGTTACAATTAACAAGTAAGAATTGTTTTAAGAAAGTAAAATTATACTAAAGAAAACATCAAGGGCGTACCCAGCGAGGAGCAGGGGGCGGCCCCCCTCCCCCTAGAAGAAATAGTCTATGACCTTTGCAAATCGAATTCGCCTCCCGCTCCCTTCCTGGGCAGCTGCCCCCCCCCCCCCCTCCTAGAATAAGGTGGCCAACGGTACTGTTTTATCCAGGACAGTTCTCTTTTTTAGCATCACTGTTCTGGGTAAATCGCGATAATAGAAAACCCAGTAAAAGTACTGTTTTTTAAAAGGTGTCCTGAAAGGGATGGATCAGACATTAAGTGAGAGCTAAAAATGAAAGTAAAATTCAGTAATTATGTCCAAGCAAATGAAATGCAAAATTCAGAAACGAATCATTGTAATTTTATTTAACCTTAAATCAACTTTTAATCGTCCATTCCAGCTCTACGCGCGGCCGGACTAAACGTCAACCGCGACTGAATGATTAGACAAACGTCTTTGCACTTCTTGGTATAAATACAAGACCAACTAGTGCAAAGTATGTCGACACTACTTTCGGGTATTTTTTCCTTAGAGGTATAATACGTCTGAGCAAATAATGTAAAAGTACAAATACACTGAATTTTATACCATGTTAAAAAACGACACAGTTTTAAAAGCAATTCGTTCTTCCAAGAAGTATAGGTATTACTTTAAAAAATCCGAAAAATTATTATTTTGTAAGTTTATTTGATTTTTAATTTATGAAATGTTAATGCAAAACAAGAAATAGTACTCTTAGGTTTTTGTTAACAAACAAACCATTACCTATTCACAATGTTGGTTAATTTCTGAATTAGTATTATTCGTTAAAATGTCTCGTCCCATTTTTTCTTAAATTTGTGTTCTGTAGAACATGATTACTGTTTAGAATAAATAAATAGCCTCCATTAAAAATGGCAGTTTGTTTTATTATCTTCTCTATATATAAAAGAAGAAACTGACTAACTGCCTGACTGACGCAACGCACAGCCCACACCGCTGGGTCTAGAAACCTAAAATTTTGCACAGAGGTTTCTTAAATAACGTAGGCATGCACCAAGGAAGGGTTTTTCAAAATTCAACCCCTAAGGGGGTGAAACATGGGTTCAAACTTTGTATGGAGAAAAAATATTAGATGGTTCTGTTAACTCGAAACTTCATAGATGTACTCAAAAATTATACACGTATTTTACAGTTAATAAATCAACCCCTAAGGGGGATTCTCTCTACCTAATGTCAACAAAATTCTTAGAAATATGCCCTTTTTTCTATTCGAGGCTAAGAATACATGGACTGCACTACTTATTTTTACAAGCTGGTTACTTTCTCTTTTTTACCTGTGAATATATAAAATAAATTTGCTTTTAAAAATATCTTCCAGCAACTTTAATAATTGATTTTGATTGGGACTTTAAAAAAGCTTTTTACCAATCTAAATATTTCAGCATTTTTTTGCAATACTAATGGAAATTTTGAAGTCGATTTTCATCCCTTGCAAATTATTGTTCCCTTCGAATAAAAATTATTCAAACTTAAAAATGATATTTTATTTGCAATTTTAATATGTTTTTCCCAGAAAGCCTTCAAGCTCAATAAAATAAAATATTAAGAGAATTTTAGGGTGTATGTGCAAGAATGATACGTAATCCATATAACAACTAATGGACATATTTATTGATGTGCCTGCGATATGTGATGTATAAAGTATGTATATTTAATAAATATTCAGTAATTTTCATAGAATATAAAAATTCATTGATGTTAGCTATGTGGAAATTAGTATAGTAAGGATAGTCGTAGAATAAAGAAGTTTTAGTGGTTACTAAAAAACAATATTTGTTTATTGTTTGATTGATTTGACTTCAATACACAATTATACAGTATTAAGATGTTTGAGAACTTACCCTGCCAGCCACCAGAATACGCTCTTGAAGAGGCTTATCGACGGTGGTAACAAATGACGCGGTGTGTGTTTTTTCAAAGTTGTTTTTGACTTGTGTTTGTGCCATCATTAATCAATAATAAAAATTGTTGGCTCTGGGTCATCAACTTCGAGTATTTAACTATATTCTGGTGACTTTTAATTTTTGTTTGACGCTATTGGTAAACATTAAAATACGCTAAACAAACATGACTTTTTAGTTATGTTCCAAGGTAGATTGGGTGTTAATTTTTTTTTGCTTAGTCTTATTTAGTAGAATTTTAATACCTTTGATTATTTTGCTACTCTTTGACACTTTATTAGTTAGGCAGTCATTTTCATAGATAGTCGTACGAATGTTTTTTCCTTAATCTAACCTTTGTGCAGTGGCGGTTGGTAAAGTTTCAAAGTTATATATCTCTGTTGCTACTTACAGGACCCGTACCAAATTTAGCGGTTCCAATAGTCCACTGGGAATAATTTGGTAAGAAAAAAAGACGTTTTGTAATTTGCAAAAACAGTTAAATTTTTGCTCCACCTCCCCTGGGAAAAAATTGACGCGTTCAGATATTTTTTTTAAAACAAATTTTACGTCATGTAGAAAATTTTTAAATTTTAAGAAAAAAAATATGTTAGTAGAAAGTTTTAGTCATTTAAATTATTTTAAACATAAGATTTAATTTAAAAAAAAATCAAATAACTAACTTTCTACTAACACATTTTTTTCTCTTTTAATTTAAAAATTTTCGGCAAACTAATGGAAAATTTGACTCAAAAAAATAATGAGTAAAATACCTAAACGTGTTAAAAAAACTTCCAGGGGGGCGCGGAGCACAAATTCACTTTTTTCGCAAATTGCAACATATTTTTTTTCTTTATCAAAACATTCCTAGTAGGCTCACTATTAAAAATCCTGAACTTGGCATGGGTCCCGTAAGTAGCAACAGAGATATACAACTTTAAAATTTCACCAACCGCCGCTGCCTATGTCTCTGTATGAATTGTATTTTTTTAGGTAGAAATGGGCTCAAAGATGTTATTTGTCAAGAGAGTCATTTGCTCCTTGACGGCATGAAATGTTTCGCCGTTAATTAGAGGCTAACAATTTAATTTTATGATAGAAGGGCTCAAGAAGTTGACAAATTATGACGAGAGTAACTTTGTTGACATAATGTGAAAGCTACGGCATTTTAAGTCAGAGTTTAAATCTCAATGAACGAAAGTATATAAAATCGATGAAAAATGTCTGAAAATTAATAAGGACTGGCTTGATACATAGCGTTACTTCCTTCGAACGGAGCGAATATATCATTTTCATTAGTTGCAAGGGAATAAAAATGATATATCTAAAGTCTATTTGTTTCGACAATAGACCGAATATAAACAGATGCACGCTGCCTACAAGTGATCGGTTCAAACGGTGAAATTGAACAGGGCCGCATTGAGAATGAGAAGGAAAACTTTAAACTGCAAAACTGTTTACAATTAAATAAAAACTTAAATAATTGCCAGCCTTGACAACCGAACAAACAAAAAGCGATTAAAAATCAACGCAAAAAATTAAAACTACAAAACAAGTCAAAACTCGAAAGAAAGTCGAATAACCTTTTTCACTAGACAGCCTAATTACAATCCTGCGAAATACCGCCGATAGCTGTCTGACACGCCTCTTTCAATTTTATGTCCGGTCAGCCAATACGAATAGGAAGCTGGTGGAGGCTCGACGAGATCGTCAGACTATGACGTGTAGGGTTAATATTTACATCGGTCTATCGTCCAAACAAATAGACTTTAGCCAGGATCTTTCACCGATTCTATAAATTTTTAGTCATTAATAATTAAACTTCGACTTAAAATGCGATAATTTTGTAACTTTCATCATAATTTGTCCGCTTCTTGAGCTGTTCTCTTATTAAATTATTAGTTTAAGAACATTTCATAATATTAAAGAATTAGCCTTTCTTGACAAACAACATATTTGAGCTACAGAAAAACGCTATTAACAAAAGTTGTTTATAATTAAAAAATATGTCCTAATACAAAGTCATAGCCTTCTATTAAAAAATATATTTTAATTAACATTTTAAATAACCCCCGTATAAGGTTTTTTTATATTCCGCTATAATACATTTACAAATAAACCACAATCAAATCACTTCTGCATAACTTTCATCCAGCTGAAGCAAATTTGTAAAATTGACAGATTTATATTTTTTAAGTAACAAAAACTTCATGTCTGTTGCAGCGATATTGCACACAAGTTTAGAATTTCGCAAATATTCTTTAAAAGAATTTTTGCGAAATTCGAAACTTCTGTGTAATATCGTTGCAAAAGATATGAAGTTTTTGGATACTTAAAAAAATATAAATCTAAGTAAATTTTACAATTTTGCTTCAATTGGATGAAAGTGATGCAGAAGTGGTTTAATTGTGGTTAATTTGAAAATGTATTATAGCTAAATATAAAAAAAATCATTATACTGGGATAATTTAAAATTTTGAAATATATATACATATATATATATATATATATATATATATATATATATATATATATATATATATATATATATATATATATATATATATATATATATATATATATATAGGGTGTTTCCTAACCTCTCTGACAAAAGAACGGAGGAGAATCCTCACATAATTTTAAGACGAAAATGTGTTATAAAATTTTTTAGAATGTCGCTTTGTTTTCGAAATACAGGGTGTTAAAAAAGAAAATTTTATGCGTTTTTGTGGCAAGCAATAGTCCAGTGATATCCAGGGTACGCGGGTGTTTACTGGCTCATGGAGGACATTTTCAGCAGTTTATTTGACTTTTGTTCATGTGAGTTAATTATGTAAGATTTTTCAATAATTTTATTTAAATGATTTTTATTGATACTGTATCAACTACTAGGTACTTCGTGTAACATAGCAAATAAATTACATTTTACTCTAAAACCCTAATAGATAGGAGAAAAACGCAAGAGACGTAATTTGCTTAAAATTATTTTTAACATTAGGTAAGATCAAAATATTCAATGCTAAACAGGCCCGTATTATTTATTTTTGCGAAATTATGGTACTCGTTACCCGGATCTCCGCCACTGAACTATTTGAAAAGTTTAAAATGGACACAAAGTAAAGTATTTAAACCCCTTATTATGTGTACTAAATATCACTGGAATATCGCTTGCCACTAATTAATAATTTAAAAAAAACGCATAAAATTTTATTTTTTAACACCCTGTATTTCGAAAACAAAGCGACATTCTAAAAAAATATATAACACATTTTCGTCTTAATATGTGAGGATTCTCCTCCTTTCTTTTGTCAGAGAGGTTAGGAAACACCCTGTATATACAGGGTGATTCAAAAGTACTTTGACAAACTTCAGGAGGTGATTGCTGGCATTATTTTAAGGCGAAAAGTTCATATAAACAATGGTCCTTGGCGGCTTCGTTACGGAGATACAGGGTGTTGAAAAATTAGATGCCGCCATCTTGTCTGTGGGTGGACATTTCCAACAATTTATTTAAGGCAATTTTATAACTGTTACTTATTTATTTAAATAAATAGTTGTTATTTTAATAATGTCTGAATGTTTGATCAATTCAAAATAAATGTTTTTGATCAATTTCAAATAATTTTTTTAATACATCTGTATAGCCGAATAAAATAATGATTAACCTTTAAACCGTTCCCCGTATGAAAAAAACGCAAGAGACTTTTTTTGTTGCAAATAAAGCAAGGACTCACAAAATGACACTCACAATAGTTAAAATAAACTAAGTCAGTGGCGTAGCATAGTTTTCTCAAAAAATGTTATATGAAAGTTTCGTGCCGACGCCACTGGATAAATTAAAGTGCGCGATATACTTTTAAAATGAGTGTCCTTAGGTGCTTATCTCATCCACCGAATTTCATAACACAAGCTCAAAAAGTTTAGAAGCTATTTAAAAATTCTTATTTTTTTTTTTTAATTTTTCAACACCCTGTATCTCCGTAACGAAGCCGCCAAGGACCATTGTTTATATGAACTTTTCACCTTAAAATAATGCCAGCAATCACCTCCTGAAGTTTGTCAAAGTACTTTTGAATCACCCTGTATATATATATATATATATATATATATATATATATATATATATATATATATATATATATATATATATATATATATATATATATATATATATATATATATATATATATATATATTCTAATATATGCTAATTCCTGAGCAACAATAATTTTGACAAACCCGAAAAGTAGTAATGACTACTCTTATTACCTATTAAGGCAGCAAAATCTTTACGTTCCGTGGTGATTTTTGGAAGACTGGAATAACCGATCCCTGTAAAACACTCTGTATATTAGAACCTTTTGAGATATAAACCGAATAATGACAGATGGCATTTTGCCGAAACGTGCCTATACTTCGATCCTGCTTTACAAATTCAATATTGGATCTAGAGAGATGCAAATATTGAACGACTAAACTTAAGTAGGACAATTATCATAATCATCGTCATCAATTGCACATCGAATTAGGTTTATTTATGATAGTAAACATAAAGATTTATACTACTTTAGTGTCTGTAATTTTTTTAAATACTACATTGTCCATTATTCATGCTTTGCAAGTTGCTTGTGTGAGTGTCTGCTTACGGGCCTCTGCCAAATTTATTTTTAATTTTATTGTTTTACTTGCTTTATTTAAGATTTTTTTACAATTAATTTTTTACCTAACGTATAACCTTGCTGAAAATGTTCTCGACCAGTGAAAAACATTTTTATTATTAACATAAAGAAAAAAAGTTTTTCACAATCTTCTGCTTTGTGAGAAACTTTTAAGCAAATTAAAACTTGAGATGGCATATACAGAACCGCTGAACAATTAAAAAATAAAAAATGGACCCTAGAGAGAAATACGGCTAATTTTTATTATAGGAGAAAATGGAACAGAAACATGTTACTTAGAATTAAAAATTGATGTCTAACTTTAAGCTCATGGTCTCCTTTAAAAAAAAAAGGTTTCTTAACATATTCTCAAAATTGCTGTAAAATAGAGATTAAAAATCTAAAAGGCCATCAATTTTTTAAGGAAAATAAGTAATACGAGTTTAATAGTTTAAGTCAATTAATTATTTAAAAAATGTTTTTTTTTGAGATCCTTTTTCCCAGAAGTCCATAAGTCTAAAGGTAGACATAGTTTTTAACTCAAAGTAATAGTTTCTCTTGGGTCAATTTTGGATAATTTTATTTTTTGGCCGTTCTGTACATGCTAACCAAAGTTTTAATATGTATTTTCTCAGACATCCGACCTTTTTATAAAGGGTAACTTCGTTTCGTAAAATTAATAATAAGAAAGTTTTCCATTGGTAGAAATCATTTTCAGACTCTCTGTTTATGGCTATAAATAAAGAACTCTGTATATGGAAAACATTTAAGTATTTTGCTTCATACCCTGCCGTTTCTTTTTGTATATTTCTAGATAATTTTATTCGATTTTTGATTTATAATTACTTTTGCTTTATTATTGCTATTTTATATTTTATTTATTTATATACTTTTTTGATAAACATATAAGTCTAACACTTTTTTAGATATTGGCATATAAAAAAATAACTTTTACCTTAGGTTTGTTTTTTGTGTTGCACTAAACTGCATTAACCGGCACTTTTTTTTATTCGTGGAAGATATCCATAAGCAAAAAATCAGTGCAGATTAGTGCAGTTTCGTTCAACACAAAAGAATAAACCTTGTTTAACAGCATATAGCGTCTAAACAATGTAACTCAGAATAAGATGACTTCTGGGTCTTAGTTTACATTGATAACTTATAATGCCAACTAGGTTTAACCCGAATAGTCCCTGTCACAGTTACGGAACCGGAGCTGTAACAGGAACAATTTTGGTAAAATATAATATGTTAGGATAAGCATAAAAAACTAAGATCTGAACGTAAAAATCATTTTTCTCCAGGTTGCACTGTTTAGATACTAAAGTCTGTTAAAAGAATAAAATGTTATGATGTACATATATGTGAATATCTCGAAAACAGTTCAGCTTAGACACGATACAATTTTTTTTATATTTTGAATATTTTTTATTTTTTGTATTATTTTTATATGGCATGTGCTCAGTGTTGTTGTTGTGTTGTTGCATGTGCAGATGTCGCCTCTGATCAGGGGGGCCAAACCGGGCGAACGAGTGCGCAGGGGGGACAAAGTCCGGCAACCCGAGCAGCACGAAGGGGTAATCGGAGGCTTACGAGGAACGAGAGCCGATATCACTCAGGTAAGTTTAGAAGTAGCTATTGAATATCAAACTAAGTAATGGGTGGGAATTATTTTTAAAAATTATTTTTGATTATTCGTCAAAAATACGACATACAGCGAAGTTCACAACTTAACAATTATGTTATTTTCCTAAAGTTGTTGGTTTTATTTAAAAAGTAAGTCCCGAAGTACCAGTTGGGACAACCTTTATAAGACAATGTAGAGAAACAACTTCCTATAATAGAAAATTATAGAATTACATTTTTAAAATCTCATTTTGTTTCAAGTAACAGACCTTCCTGCACTAAACTCGATTAAAACTCTCTGAAATAAGTAGCATCAATTCATATAATTTTCATTTTTTTTTTCACTCGTAACGGAAAACAGTTGTCGTCCCAGTTTACTGAAAAATGAGAAAACCTCAGAGAAAACAAATTGCTCTTATTTCCTCTAAGAGCAGAAATATTAATCAAAATCAATTACAAGTTGGCATTTACGTTTGTCCCGTTTAGCTTTCAGAGGCGCAGCAACATTTGTCGATTTAAAATAAAAAGACTATAATCTTTAAAAGAGGATTAGGTCAGAAAAATAAACTTAAAAAAAATTAAAAGATATGCCCACTTGATATATCAATCAGATAGCAACCCAAGATATAAATTAATTTATGGTCACCGTGTCAACATGGTTTCACTCAGAATCTCAGTACAGACACGGCCCTTTGTTCTTTTGTTAAGTCGATTGTGGATACTTTGAATCGGGGTATGCTTGCGTCCGGTATATTTATAGATTTTTCGCGAGCTTTTGACTGCGTTAACCATGCTTTATTGTTGGAAAAAATGTATCGTTATGGTGTCAGGGGTATTCCCTTTAGTTTAGTGAAGTCCTACTTGGATGATCGGTGCCAATTTGTAAGAATAAACAATCTTGATAGAGGCACTAGGCGGATCTCTCGAGGAGTGCCCCAAGGGTCAATCCTGGGCCCTTTTGTGTATCTCATTTTCGCTAATGACTTAATTCAATATATTACTACTGAAAATGCCAGGGTGGTTTGCTATGCAGACGACACAAACATCCTTATAACTGCGGATGGCCTCTCCATGCTGAGGGTTTATTCAATGTTCATAGTAGGGTACTGTTATGGGCTGAGAAAAACTTTTTAAAATTGAATAAGGAAAAAACCATACTATTGTATTTTACATTGTCTAGGCCTTACAGAGAATAATTTTAAATTATTTCCGGGATCTTTGGATGAACTGAAATGTCTGGAAAATACAAAGATGCTAGGGTGTAACTATCGATTTTAGGCTCTAATGGGATTTCAAGTAGATAGCATGTGCTCAAAATTACGTAGTGCCTGTTATGGGCTGCACTTTTTATCTGGGTAATGTGGTTTGGCCACCCTCATGTCGCTTTATTTTGCTAACTTTCATGGTCGGCTTAAATTATGGTATTCTATGCTGGGAAAATAGTAGTCAAATAGGTAGGGTTTTTTTGCTTCAGAAGGTTGCTGACCCTAAAAGTCGTACGCCATTTTTACAACCTCGTGCTTTATACAGGTGAGTGATAAACGCTTAAACAAAAATTTTATCCTGCCTAATAAAAACCATAGGAACATATTTTGAGCCAAACTTAATTTTTTGTGTCCTACGTTCTTAAAAGGACTGAAATAACATAGTAACTGGGTCGATAATTATTTTTGATTTTACCGGCCGTATACTAAGTTTAGCTCCATCACATACAGTATGAACTAAAATAATGCAGCAATAGGTAGCTTCGAATTTCGCCACTAAGTGGCCCAGATTTCCATCTTCCAGTAACTGGTGAATTGCCATAATTACCGCTAACAGCACAACACAGATCTTCCCTCATCAAGGTTTGTTGCGCGTCTAAAACTAAATTTTGGTCGGTGTGCGCGGCTTTGTGAAAAACCCTTCGCGAATTATCCAGAACGCAAGTGATACGTGGAGCACAGGGTCTTCAGTCAAATTCGCAGTATCTTGTTTAAATAGCTGATTTTGTGTGAACAGATCTTTGATAGAAGGGTTCATGTGTTAAGAAAAATATTCTTGTCTAAAAGTAATAGTTATTTAAGAGAATTTGTAAAATACTTCAAGAACATCCAGGTTCTTATGGGAAAAGCAATTATGTTAATTCAATGGCTTTGCTTTTATTATAAGACTCAATTTGTCAAGATCACTGAATATCTTGACACAGGTGGAGCTCCTTTTTCAGTGTATAAATCTCGAATAGACATGGTTTCCCATTGCCGTCTGTCTGTCGGTCTGTTGGCGCGAAAACTTAAAAACTACTTGACCAAAAGAAATAAAACTTTTCATATCGATTGGACTTTACTCTGGCTCGGAACCGAATAACTTCCTATAATAAATAGACACAGTGAGCATCTTAAAGAAATTCATTTATATTTTCTGTTGCTTTACCTTAAAGGCGACGCATGTTACAAAAGTCACATTTTGTACATATGTATGTATATATAGGACTTCTACCGTTGATAGATATAAATGCACTTCTGGTCCCCCAAATATAGGATGAACAATTTTAAAAAGTTACATTTTGCCTGCTTTTGCTCTAATTGCAGCTCCGCCTAATTGATACAATTATTACTTATTCGGCGGTTGTATTTTGCATAATAAGTATTGAAATTAGACGTACTATGTATTTATATAGGGTATGCAATTTTGGGATGGTGGATAATTTACAATTGTTGCGTAAACGTTAGTTTGAAAAAAGTATTTTGATGTGCCCACAAGCTTTCAGTGAAGATTTGGATTTTTCATACAATTCTGGGTGGAAAAAATGCTATTTAGTTTTGCTATAGTCCTAGAATATTAACTTTAATAATATCTTATACAAAGCTGAGAATTTTATGTGGAAAATAATATTATTACTTCCCTGCAAAAGGAAGTATTGTATCCGTAAAAAATTCACCTTCCAAGATTTTTCAGATCTTCACGTTTTGGGAGGTTCCAAGATAACGAAAAATATGATTTCTCATTTCCATCGGTCTGTATGTTCGTCTGTCGAACCGTCGCACAGTGGTTCTCTGAGCCAATCTGAGAGATCGAAATTATGTAAACCTAAAATATGTAAATTTAGCACAGAAAACCACCTTTTAGGGTCTATAAGACAAGTAAAATTAATCAAACACAAAATTGAGGGTTATAAAATTTATAAAAAAATAAACTCAAAAAGGACACTGAAAGTCTTCTTCATAGTCTTTAAAATCACTGTTTTGTGTGATAAACTTTAAAAATATCTTCAATTTTTCTAACGGAACTGGTTTGGCCCTTCCACACTCTATACAGGTCCTGGCGTAGGATGCCGTCATAAAAAACTGAAACAATTTTTTTTATAAGTAGTAGCGCTAAGTAGCACACAATATGGATATCAGTGACAAGCCAAAATGCCAATAGTCATGTAGTCATGTTCATTTAGCAACTTTAACGGATAAAGAGTGATCAAGTTTTTTCGGGTCTAACAAGCTTCATTGAAACTTTCGTGAATTTAGTATGTCATAAATATGTATCTTAAGTAAACATATAGCCCACAATACTTAGCTTAAGAGAGTTTTCTCAAAGATACTTTCCTGTTAGGTGTATCCATAGGAAAAACTTGTAGAATTAATTGCACAAACACATTTAATAACAATTATTACTAGGTAACGACCGTCGCCTTAGGCCACGACATTCGAATAAAAGTGAGTTTTGACCTGCCCTCGGTCGGTCGGCTATGCGAACTTCGACTGAACCTTTATTGTTATGTAATGTATTACATGATTAATAAGGTCGCTTTTAATGCATCTTAAAGACGAATAGATCACTTAAGGTTTTTCACATTTCGATCTCCCAGAATGGCTCTGGGAACCACTGTGCGTCGGTTTATTTCTCGGTCTATCTAGCGGCAGGAACTGCTTGACCAAAAAAATTAAATCTTACATATAAATTAGGTTTCACCCTGGTTCGCAACGGGCCACACTTTCAGTGAAATATACATAAGGTGATCACATTAAAAAACAAATTTTTATTTCGGTTTTTTAACTCAAACACGTTTTTACAAAAATTATGTATCTATAGGTATATGTTTTAATGGCTTGTATTTTACGTGGACAATAAAATTTGTAGACAGGGTGTGAAATTAAAAGAAAAATTTTGTTTATTTTTACTCTTAATGTGTTTGATTATTGTACTAGTATACCTAAATATATTACAACTTGACTTGTTAAAACTGATTAGTCAATGTAACTTATGTGTTACTACTGGCGAACTAACTTCATTTCGCCAGGTAAGTTCCGTGCAATTTTTTTTCAGATTTTTAATCAACACAGTTATGTCTTCAGCTGCTTAAATTTACATGCATTTTCAATCATTTCAAAAAACAAATAAAACTGCGATCAAATATTCCCAATTTCATCTCCTATTTTCGGCAATATAATAAACTCATTTCTTTTATTGCTGGGGTGTTTAAATTTTAATGACGTGGCCATATATAGAACCACGTGTAACGAACATGGAAGTTTCCGAATAAAACAAATATTGGAAAATGCGTTTAGTAATTTGTTCTTGCCTTTGGCCTGGAAGGCAGTAAATTAAATCGTAATGGTTTTAAAACAAATTAAATTTCTAGGTTAGTCGTAATGGCAGTCGGGGTATTAGAATTTAAGATATTAAAATTGGAAAAAGGGAACATGGAAAAGTATTTATTATTTATGGTTGCTGAGTTCCTTATTTTAACAAGACGCCACCGCGCCGATAAAAGAAAAGGTTTTAGGGTGTAGTCCACAGATTTAGAAATAAGGAGGAGATACCATTATTTACATTTTAAAGCAAATAAAGATTCCAAGGTTACTCTTAATCTGACCAACTACATATGTATGGTCCCCCACCTACTTTTTGAGAACGGCTGTTGCCAGACTCTTAGTTATGTGGCATATTTTCAAAGTTATTAAATATTCTAAAATAACGCAAGTACGTGTAGGTTAATATCGGTATACTTTTTGTAAATATTTTTTTAGTAATTTATTTATATTGCAGGTAGCAAAATTTAGAGTGAGAGTGGCACCGTCGCTTTTTCTTAGTAGCACGTGGCTAGCGATGGGTCATTCGTTCATTTTCAAGAGAGCCCGCTCACTCGTTCAGCTCACTTGGAAGAGTCGTTCGCAAGGAGTCGTTCGATTGAACGAATCGCGGAGCTCTTTACTTTAACGTGACACCTGCACTTGTTCGTGTGCATAAAAGAGCATAAAACGCGGATGTGAATTACACATTTACGGCTGCCTGGTTGTGGCGCGACGGCTTCAAAGAAAAATAATATACATAACATAAATAAATTAAATAAAATTAATTAAAATATTGGAATGATTAAAATTTTTATTTGTTAAATGTTCAAAATAAAAGTAAATACATAATAACAAAAATGGTTTTTATTGTAGATTAGATAATGATTATGTAATATGGATTTCAAAGTTATAAACTACTCGCAGTATACGCCGTTAAAAAACGTTGTTGCAGATTTCCGGCAAAGTAATTAATCGTTAATCGTAAAATAATAGTAATACGAAAGACGTACAAACTGTGTAATGTATTATCATAGACCGCTAGATGCTCCACCACTCTCGTTCTATTATACGACTTCGACTGAGCCGCTCCCGGCTCGCGCTCTCTCCCCGAGTTGTCCGAAACTCGCGAAAGCGTGGAGTGGAATTTCTATGAACGGACGAGAGCGAGCCAGATATTTTGACGAGCGGTGAACGTATCGTTCAGTTGATAGGAGCGGCTCATTCGCGACTCTTTGAAAAGAGTCGTTTAAATTGAACGACTCATTCATGGCTTACACAGTTAGTTGTCAAGATGCAGTATTTTGTGTCTACCGTTTTGAACAGGTGGAAATATGCGTGTTTTAGTGAAATTTTTAGTGATCTTCGGTTTTTCTTAAAAGGACTTTACGCCAATTCGGCGTGTTATGTGTTCTCTGTCTTCTTTCTTTCTCCTACATACGCACAATGTATGAAACAGAACAAAAGGCTAGTAATGAATGAATGATGTCTCCTCTTACTGGTGTAATCATATATTTTCGAAACTTTCTGTAATTTGGCAAAAAGGTATTAAATTAAGTATAAACAACCTCATTAAAGGTAAAGTGCTTTTCTGTTCCAATGGCAGCAAATCTTTCTAATCAGATGCCAAAAACATTAGTCAAAACTTCTGTAGAAACACTTTTCCGTCCTTGACCTCACACAGCGAAATTATCTACACCTCTAAAGCGAAAGCTGAATTATTTGTCAAACAAAGATTGCTGCCCATTGCATCCTTATTTCTTCTGCCAATTTTGCTCTTCCAACTGCTACGTCTATACCCCACAAAATGTCCGATATAACACTTAAGGTCAAAAAGATTCTAAAAAAATGCGCTCCAGAATTTGCACCTATCTTAACGAGTCCTTTTCAGAAACACAAAATCATCCAATACAGACAGTAGGGATTTTGTCATCAAAGATCCACAGCTGGTCTACTTACCTTTGTCACACATAACTGGAACAAATCTCGAATTTCATGGCGAATCCCAGACTGTTGCTCTTGATATTTCCAAGTATAGCATGCCGCACTCCTCAATACACAACCTTCTTACGGTCTTTCTCCAAAACTATGGGAACCTGGAACGGTAGCTTTCTCGCTAATCGGCGCATATCCGTCGTGGTGGATGGTCACTCATCTAACTTCCATTCTATCAATGCTGGCGTACCCCAAGGTTCGGTCCTAGGACCAACCATGTTTTTTCGTCACACTAATGACCTACTCTCTTTAACGACCACCAATCCCATCCACAGTTATGCTGTCTATAGTACTCCACATTCCAACATTCATTTTTCCAGATAAGTCTCGAATCGAGAGCTGGATTATAGACGCAGATCTATGCACCTATTCCTTTGCCAAGATCTTCAATAAATCTTAGATTGGGGTGCCAAAAACCTTGTTCAGTTCAACGCCTCCAAAACCCAGTCTTGCTCCCTGTCACGCAAAAAATCCGGCAACATTTACCCCATCCAGATGATTGACCCAGCCGTACAGAACATCGCGTTCGAACATGACCTCAGCCGGCACAAACAGGTTACTTCAATAGCCACATCATCAGCTAAAAAAATTGGTTTTCTCTTTTGAACCACAAAATACTTCTCCTCTTCCAACTTACATACTCTCTTTGTTTTCCAAGAAAGACCTAACCTAGAGTACTGTTCCCACGTCTGGGGAGCGGCATCACCTTTGACACTTAACATTCTTGATTATATCCAAAAGAGAGCTATTCGACTCATCAATGACCCAGCCCTGACAACTCCCTTCTCTCGCTGATTGCCGCGCTGTTGGGGATTTATCCCTTTTTTACCGATACGTCCACGGATTTTGCTTTGAAGAAATAGCCGCTATAATTCCCCCCCTTAACTGTTCCTAACAGAACAACAAGAGGCGCGTTACGTATACATCCCTTTACTATCCAGCTAGCTTAGAACATCCCACTTTTTTCACTCATTCATACCTAGAATCTGCAGATTATGGACAAAATGCCTGCAGATGTTTTCTGTTCCCTCCAAACCTCCAATCCTCTAAATCCTGTGTCATTTCCCTTCTCTTTAGACACCCATAGTACGTTAGTACTTACGCTTGGAGTCTACGTGGACTGTCTCAGATAAAAAAAAAACTTCGATACGCCACTGCACGATAATTAAAACCTCTCTCATTGTTAAAACTCGCTTAGACTTGTTTCTCTGGCAAATATTTTCTCGAAAAGTTAACTTTCGAAAGTACCTTTTTCAAAAAAACGTTTTTTTCGAGACTTGAATTTTGACTGTAATAGCTCAGGTTTGTTATTTGAGCTCAGAAAATCTTAATGAAAAAAAATATTCTAATAAAACTTCAAATTCATTTCTTGTCAAAATCGGATAAAACTGATATTAATTACTCCAGAAGTTACGTTTTGTACTACATTTCCTGAAATATGCCTGGTATTGTAAAATAGCATCCAAATTAATGTAAAAAAATATGCTGCGTCTCATGCCAAAAGGGTCAATATTTCAGAAATGGTTCATTTTAGTGTCATTCAGCTAGTATACTTTTTTTCAGTTTGCACAATCTTCCGCCAAATCTTCGCCGATCTGCTCTGCGTTACCCGCCACCAACACCTTATCACATCGCGTATGCGCGGGGCATTGAAAGACGTGTAAGGACAAAAGTTGTTCCTTAAATCGTGAAAAATATTTTTTGCCGAAAAACTTTTTCTCTAAAACCGATGATTTAGCCGTTATAAGGAAGTAAACAATTAAATTGTTTATAACAATTGATCGCGCTAGAATTTTTTAATCCTGATGATTTTGGTTTAATGTACACCTAATTCCCAATGTTCATGATTTTTACAGATTTTTTTGAGCGATCCTTTTGGTGATAAGGGTGGGGGGCAGCAATTTTTAATCCCCGATAAATATTTTTAAAAAATGCATAAAAAAGGACATCATAGATATTCGTGCTTCAATAAGCTTTCATCTACCATACACAGGATGCCCTTGAATTTTTATTTCATTTCCCAATTTACCCCCTGAAATTAGCCCCCAAAATCAAAATTCCACTTTGGGGGCCACCACACTCTATATCCGTGCCAACTTTAAAATTTTTGCGTCGAATAGTTTCAGAAAAAATCGCCTATGACAGACAGACGGACGGGCGCACAGACGTTCGTATTAAAAATCTAGCTTGACAAAAGGTAAAATTTCTTGAACTTTAAAACAACATATATTTTATCTTATTATGGTCATAAATAGTTGTGTATCTATAAAGCACAACCCGTTTTAGAAATAACATAATAGAGTCTACGCAAAATCAGGCAGAAGTCTCTGTTACCGTGATCCTTTGTATCCCGATGGCACCCGTCTTCATTTATGTTCGGAACTACAGTCTCTGTACGGGTAAAATTTTATCTACAAAATAAGTGAGTTTGGCAGAGTAAATTACAGGTATTTCCCTTGGTTTTAATATATTTTTTTGTATTTTATTATTATTGTTGTCTTCTTTGGTTGACGTAATTAAAGGGCCAAATTTCTTTAAATTGTTCGATTTCTAATTGAAATAGCAGGCCCGCAATTGCAAAGGCCGCCGAAGGCCGTTGTAACGTTATTTTCAGCGGTTAGTTTACCTCTGTGGGTGTTTAATTTTAACTATTTTATAACCATGTTCAACCATATTTTTTTGTAATAATTTTTTCAGTGATCTTGGAATTCCAAGAAAAAAAGTGTTTGAGGTTTGGCGAAATGCCCCTAACATTTCAAGAAGACTAGAGTGTGTGTGTATGATTATAATATAATGACTAAAAGTGGTGTGGAGGATCCTGATGGAAACATTCGCGAGCTAGTGCGAAAAAAAAGTGTCAAATTTTGTAAAAAAAAAATCGTTTGCACTCAATATTTATGAGGAAATATACAAATAGCAGCCATTTTTTATTGTTATTTTCCCAGAAAAAACATAGAAATAATTTTGTCAAGTCAGATTAGTTATCGGAACCACTGTGGGACGAACGGACGGATTCCGAGGTGATTCTATAAGTGTTCCGTTTTCACTAAACACAAAAAAAGATAAAGATTCTGAGCAAAGCTGAGCAGACCCGGACAGAACGAACAGTGCCGTTCCTATGTGAGATTGCTCTTTTTGATTTTCTCCATTATCCTTTATAAACCATTAAACATGTGAAAATTTCTAAATGGGGCTGTAAAAAATTACACGTAACATGTGTTGTAAGTACCGTACGTATTTAAAGTATTCGGATGGTTATTTATAATCGGACAGTATTCAAACGAGCATTAAATCATTACTGTTTTGAGAAACTACAACTATCAACAAATACCGAGTGTACCAGATTCAGTGTAACCCCCGGTATTTTTGGCGCTCTTATCAATAGAATTTAGATATTTCAGCTGTGCATCATGGTGTAAAGTTATTATAATTTCCAGTTTTACCCGAAATTGTTTAATTTAGTACTTTTTTCACAGATCCGGATTTAAAAGAAAATTCTCTTTTCAGTGAAGCCAATCGTTTGTATATTTCACCTATAAATTATTGCAGTTTTAATTTAAAGTAAACCAGTGTTATACGTTCTAATACTTGCAAAACAATAACATTCATATTCACTGAGAGGGTTTAGGATTTAGTACTGATTTAAGTTAAGATCTTCTCTTTGATCAGTTAGATTTTGACAGTTTTTTTTCCTGTCATTGTGAATAAGTCGACATGAAAGACATGAGTTATTCTAATATTTCAGCGATTTGCTTGGTTTCTAAATAATTTTCATCCAGGAATGTGTTGCTAGAATGAATTTAGTTCTTTTATTGTGGAAAGCACATACTAAAATTCCCATTTTCAGTATAAATTTTCGAAAAAAATGAAACAAAATCATAGTATAAAAGTTAGTTGTCTTATTCTTACACTTGTCAGTTTAAAACTTTTGGTTGTCAAATTAGTCCGGTGTAGCGTTGGAGAATCTGGTCTTATGATTTTATACTTTGATGTAAATCTCAAATATGGAAATTCTGTTTACAATTCATTAATATAATTTCACACTCATTATAAGAAAAACGAAGCTGTAAATGACAATTTTTTAAAATAAATTAGAAATAGTAACTTTTTTCATATATTTATTTACAATGTACTTATACTGTTCAACACTGTTATAATAACAATAATCATTTTTTTGTTTTTAGTATTTTAGTACATATGTAGTATAATATGGGAAGTTAATAATAAAAATCAGTATGCTTTTGTCAATTTAGACATTTTCGAGTTGTGACTGATGATTTGCTGCGGGGGGACTTTCAAACCCGCGAGGGGACAACCCTCCCCCTGAGTTACCCCCTAAATGAAACACTGACTATAACTTCTGTATTGCATATCCGGAAAATTAAAAAATCCAAAAATTGTTTTTCAAAAAAGTATTTTTCAAAAATTTGCTAGATCCTCTTAGAACATTTATTAAAAATTAACGTAGGTTGGTAACAAAATAGCCAAAAGAATGCCATAAAATTTGGTGTAGGTATCCTACACCAACCACCTACCTAATCCTAAACACTTCATCCTCATTTGTAACCAGAATCAGTCAAAACATTTTTTTTACAGTTAATCCCAAATGAAAGTGTCAAGAGTCACATAATTGTTTTCTTTATCAAATAATAAACATAAAATTATAAATGTATCTTGCTTTAATTATCGATTTGATGTAAATTCGAACATTTTACTCATTAAATTAGCATTTTGACGTCATCGAATAATGAATAAAATAAAGTTCATTGACTCAAAATAAATATTTACATCACTGTTTTCTACTGAATTATTAAAGCCTACCAAGTGAATTGATCCATTATTCCATAAATTATTATCGACAATTTTATTTCGTAGTAAAATTGTTATTGCGTTTATTGTTGTAATATGGTAATTAGTATTTTTAGTATGCATTGTTTGTGTATATTTTGTATTGTCTGGTGAATTTGAAAGGGTAAAATTTCATATACAGGGAGCTAATTAAATTTTTGTGGCTAGGTTTATTTTACTCATTGACAGTTCCGGCTGAAAAGGGTTAATTTTTCCACACACTTGACACCATTTTTCAAAATTTATGGATGAAATCGTTAAAAAAACAAAAAGATTCTTAAAATTACACTAAAACACCTATATTCCGACGTATCCACAAGGGTAGACACAAAATACTACACCTTAATAACTGCTGAAACCTTAAATTAACGGAGCTACGGCATATGCTACGGAGAAAAAGCAACGATATTGCCAATGTTACTCTAAATTTTGTCACCATATAATGGAAATAAATTTCTAAAAATTTTTCATCAAGGAAATATTAGTATATTGGCATTGTAACGTTCGTGACTGTTATATTTTCAAGTAGTTCAAGTGAATAGCGTGGATTCGCGAGAGTATGAACTCAAGGTAGTAGTATTGATCATACCGTCTTGGCTGGCGTTTATGACTTTTGAATTGTCATTTGTCCTAGGTCATTCTGAAGGCTGCCCCTTTTTTAGAGGCAACTGAAATCTGGTTTCATCCCTCCTGTTTTTACACATTAATCTTTGTTAGGGACTCTAAAGGGAAAACCCCAGTTTAATTACCTATCTTTTCACGGTGTTCCTTTAAGGGCAAATTACGGTATCTCGTAGACTGCCTCTTTGATGTTTTTTGGCCGTGCTTGGATTTTTGAGAATTTGGAGAGATCTTAGACGTGTATCCCTGTTTAAGCCTTTTAAAGTAGACTAGTGGAGGAGTGCGCTTGACTAAGAATAGTATTTGTTTTGGAATCGACTCTTGGCGTTCCAGAGTTCGAGCTATGAACAAGTTAAGTAAGTACTTCGGTTTATAACCGCTTATAAAAACCAAGTGTTAAGAATAGCCATATTTTCTTTAAAAAAAACTGATTTAACATAGCGTCCTAGCAATGTAAAGGCGTTGCAACCTCCTAAAGCCAGTTATAAAACTTTCATTTATTTTTCTAAATTAAACAGTAAATTTACTTTTAACGTTTCATTATGTACACTTTTTGAGTTTACTTACAGGAGCTTTAATTATTTGTATAGTCCTCCCAAGACATCTGCAACCGGCAAAAGAATTTAAAGAATGCAAGGGAAGGCTTAAACAACGTTACCAATTGTTGTAAAGTCAGTTTTGAGAAACTGTTTAATTTTTCGTTAATAAGATTTAACCTTTTCTTACCACATCTGGTTTACAGACAAATTCGCAACGTGGTTTAAGCCTTCCCTTGGATTCTTTAAATCCTTTTGCCGGTTGCAGATACCTTGGGCAGAAAATAGTGGGCTGTTTGACATAATATTTGTAATAATGCAAGTCGTGCCAAATTAGATCTGTTTTTTTTTGGCTTATACCAATGATGTTAAAGAGTGTACATTTATTTTTGGTAAGTACAGGGTCTCCCATTTTCGGCACTTTTGCGGGGTATCTCCCTTATTTTTAAAGATAGAGGGTTGCGGTTTTCGCGACAGTGTGCTACTTTTTGATGAAACGAAAGATGGCATAAAAATATTTTTCATGGCCCCCTTCGTTTTTGACATACAGGACGAAATTGATTTTTTTTCCATTTTCGGACCCCCTCGCATTTCAGTTGTCTTGTAACTTATATAAAAAGTAAAAATGGATCACATTAGGGTTTTCTACGTAGAATCGAGTGGCGTGGTTAGATTTTCATCAGATGTGATATTTTTCGAGATATTAACCACATAAATGTTTTTTTAAATGGAACACCCTGTATATTTCTTAACCATTAAGTTTCCCCTTTCGAGAGCTTTTCAAAAATATATACCACTTTATAGTTATTTGTTATTTTTAGCCCTTAAATCGAACTATTTAATTTTAAACTTTAATTTTGCGTAGTGGGCCGTGTTTAACAAGTGGTTTCAGGTATTTAGATTTAAAAAAGAAACTGGTTAAATCCTGTATTTTCATTAATGTATTAAAATTCGTATTATTTTTTAAACGACAACACTACTTGTTATCTAGATATATAGAAAATCCTAACCAGAACTAAAGCTGCTTAGTGTTCAATCACTTGAAAATTAAATTAGTTGTCTTGAATTATTAATAGCAAATAAATGTCAAATTTAAAAAAAAACATACAAAACTTTAGTTAAGGAAAAGAGTTAGTCCATTTAATCTATTCTAGCTCTTTTCGTTACCTAAAGTTTTGTATGTTTTGTTTTTAAATTTGACATTTATTTGCTATTAATAATTCAAGACAACTAATTTAATCTTTAAGTATTTAAAAACTAAGCAGTTTTAGTTCTGGTTAGGATTTTCTATATATCTAGATAACAAGTAGTATTTTAGGTTAAAAATAATACCAATTTTAATAAATTAATGAAAATACAGGATTTAACCAGTTTGTTTTTTAAATCTAAATAATTGAATTGACGTCAAACCACATGTTAAACACGGCCAACTACGCAAAATTAAAGCTTAAAATTAAATAGTTCGATTTAAGGACTAAAAACAAAAAATAACTATAAAGTGTTATATATTTTTGAAAAGCTCTCGAAAGGGGAAACGTAATGGTTAAGAAATATACAGGGTGTTCCATTAAAAAAACATATATGTTTGGTTAATATCTCGAAAAATATCACATCTGATGAAAATCTAACCACGCCACTCGATTCTACGTAGAAAACTCTAATAGGATCCATTTTTACTTTTTTTATAAATTACAAGATAACTGAAATGTAAGGGGAGTCCGAAAATGGAAAAAAATCAATTTCATCCTGTATGTCAAAACCGAAGGGGGCCATGAAAAATATTTTATGCCATCTTTCTTTTCATTAAAAAGTAGCACACTGTCGCGAAAACCGCAACCCTCTATCTTTAAAAATAAGGGAGATACCCCGCAAAAGTCCCGGAAATGGGACACCCTGTACGTGGTCAATTAGCATGTGGCATTAATGAGCTACATTAATAGACCCCTCTCCTCAAATAAACTGCCCCACTACATTAAAGCTAGTCATTGGCTTGTCGTACGTCTTAGCCTTTACCATAACAACTATGATGTGATGGCAGCAATAATATAGTGTATTTTGTTAATCCTTCGCCATATGCCTTAGCCTGTGCGATTTATGATTGCAGATATTAACCTGCAGTAACTGCGTTATTTTAGTATAATTTATCAGTTTGAAAATCTGTCACATAACTACTGAAAGCCTGACAATAGCTGTTCTTAAAAAGTAGGTGGGGGACCACTGGAATTTATGATTTCTCTAAAATGTGAGAAATATCCTTGTTTCTAAATCCATGTTTACCTATATCAGATGACAAGTGGGGACATGGGTAATATGATCCGTCTAACTAAAAAGCTGTATAGTTCGGCAAATAATAGATTTTCAGAACTAGGTTGTCTTAATGTCACTATTGTTCTATTCCTCTAATACTAAAATATAAAGAAATAATACAAAAATTGGTTGTTTTCGGTCTTTAAAAATTATATATGAATATCATTTAACCCACACCTATGGAGAAAATGATCCCCTGGCTGAAGGTAAAATGATCCCTTAGAAAAATTAGAGAAAAATTTATGTACGCTCAAAGTCACCAGAAGGGGCATTCCATGTAAAAGAGGAAAATGACATAAATTTTAAAATTCCTTTAATTATTTTAAGTTTAGTACTAACTCATAGTTAAAAGTCTATATTTAAATAATTTGTAAAAAAAAATTGTTAAAATTAATAAAAAAACTCTTTTTTCTACATATAAACTTTTTAGTCGTATTGAGTTGTGTAGGGAGCAAATGTCCTTTAGGTTGGTAATGCCATTTTTAGTCATCTAAATAACTTCAGCAAACTGATGATTGTATTTCAGAAAAAGAGTTACAAAAACTAAGGAACCGCGTATAATTCAAGTGAAAAGGTATGTTAGTTTTTGTGTATTTCTTGTTTGGATATAAGCATATCGCATGTCCCACCAGTCACGCAAAAAGAGATAAAAGTTGATTTTCTATCCTCAAATATGACATTATCAATTCTGATTCTTTTTAGAAGTAACAATAAACATGTTACGAACTATTTAAGCTTCTTATAATTGTTAAAAACTCCATATTATAGTTTTGAGGCTATTTTAAAATATGTCCCACCAGTCACATGTGACTGGTGGGGCTCTGGCTCACAGTTAATATATCATGGAATTTTGTTTGATACTGCAGATTGTAGCTTTGTTTCTCTTTATGACCCTTAATTTAATGATTTTATATATTTTTTAGCCTAAAATAAATACAAATTTGGGTTGGGTTGGGTATGCTATAATGCTCTATATGACAAGAAAAGCAGTAATTACACGTAGCAAGGATTGCTACGAGTACTTATTATCAAAAAATATCAATGGATTGCATATTTTCTTGGTTGGTGTTAATGGTATTAAATAACATCGAGCAAATCTTGACAAAAGATGGCAAAACATCAAAGCAATTCCACAGATACAGAGACACCATCATTTTAAATCTCAAGAAAATAAATACATCATTTATGCTTTGACGGCAGCATCTTCTGGCTCCAGAAAGGTTTTAACAATTCAAGAAGAAAAGTTAAATTATTACTCTGAGTCGTATAACTCCAGTGACAGTGAATAGCAACTGGACGTGGACACCAGATAATGAACTAAAGCTTTTTGTCAAAAATGCTAATATTTTTAAAAAACTAAATTAATAGTTATAGATATTTTTAAATAAGGCATCGTAATTTTCTTTTATAGGAGTTTAAAAAACAAGTTTCTTTAATTTTTGTTATTAAAAACTAAAGTTTATGGAGATTTTGTTATTAGTATATTTAATTCTCTATTCGCGTTCTGTTTGTAGTTTCTCAATTATTTTAAATAATTTATAGTAAAAATTATGATTAATAGTGTTTGTCAGGCTTAAAAAGTCATAAAACTGATTTATTAAACAACTATGTTGACGTATTTCGTACTTGTCCCACCAGTCACAAAAGCCTGTCCCACCAGTCACAATTTAAAAGTTGTTTTATTATTTCTACATAAGCTATCATATAATTATTATTGATAAAAACGGAAGTACATAGTATACATTTTACATTAAGAACAACGTTTCACGTAAAATTTAAGTGGCCGAACTGAAATTCGTCTTCAAGTACACCGTGGTAAGAGAGGAGGATTTTTTGGTGTCCCACCAGTCACGTTCATTCAAGTAATAATTACAAAGAACTCAGAATGTATTCAGCTGTTTTTTTAAGGGAACTTGTGCATTAGTTATTTACCTATGTTTTAAGATATATTTCACCATTGGATAAGTTTCGATGGTATAATTATAGCGCAAAGTTAGTCGAATTCCGGAGTCAAATGTCCCACCAGTCACTATGGAATGCCCCAGAAATGTTTTAAATGTAGTACTGGTTTAGATTAAAATCTTCTAGTTGATTAGTTAGGTTTTGACAGGTTTTTGTCCTGCCATTGTTAGGAAGTTATTATTAAAAATGTATGAGTTATTCTAATATTTCAGCGATTTGCTTGGTTTTAAAGTGATTTTCATCTTGGAAATTGTTGCTAGATTGAATTTAGTTCTATTATTGTAGAAAGTATGTACTAAAATTGTCCTTTTCAACAAAGTCATAGGCGACGTTTAAATTGGTGGTCGAGCTACTGCGTTTTGATCACCGACGTTAAACGATGCTCGGCACGGTTATTACTTGGATGGGTGACCGCCAGGGACCGCCGCCGCCGTGTCTCGCACTAAATAAAGAAGGATTTCGTCCTCGTCCGAGGAGGCACCACCCCACACATTTGCTTAAAGGGCTGGGGAAATCCATACGGATGTTTCCAGCTCTGAATTTGTAAATCGGACACTTGTAGTACACCCACGGTACATAGAGTACTTAGGTTTAGATCTTCGTGGGCTGTCCAAAGATAAAAAAAATAGTATAAAATTTAGTTGTCTTATCCTTACCCTCGTCAGTTTAAAACTTTTAGTTGTCAAATTAGACCGGTCTAGCGTTGGAGAACCTTGCCGTTAATTTTTAGACCAAAAACGATAATACAATAGTTTTACATAAAGAAACTGCACAAGAATTAAAATTAACTTATTAAAAATTCAACACAAAATTCATTGATTTTCTTTAAAAGAAACTTGATTTTATAAAATATAACTTTGTTATAAACTTACAAATAAAATATTAAAAAAAACTTAAATTACCAACAGGTAATTTTTAAAAAACCATTTTAAAATGCACAAAAAACTGTTAGTGATAACACTACCCCTACCTATACGTAAGTCTAATATCGCGGATTATATTGCACCATTTTGACTCAAAACAAATAACCCATACTACAACTTTTGAACAACTTATTGGAATATAGCAAGATATTTACTATGAACCTATAGGGCAATTATTTCACCGTCAAAAGTTGACTTAATGTACATTAAAGTGCACAAAAATAAATAATCCTGCTTTTTTGCCATAAAAATGAGACTCTGTTCAGCTGCTATAAAATTAGCCTATTTCACCAATACAATATGGTACATGGCATGTCACTAACTGTATAAAAGAAATTAAGGGGATCATTTTGCTCGCAGGGATTATCTCACCCATACCATGGCCCATGTCTTCCCTACTGTTAACCGGGTCATTATGCAACGTCTAACGGCTTGATATAGAAGGGTAAAAATTGGAGTAAAGCAAATAAGTTGCATGGTATTGTGTATAAGCCTTCAAAAACGGAAGAAACAGTTATTCAGAAATATTTTTTTTAAAATTAGGTATTTTTCGGAAGTAAGTTTTTTCAGGTTTGCTCCAGCTTTTTTCTGTCTTTCCTATTAACATTTTTTAAGCTTCTAAAATCTAACACCTTCATAAAAAATGGTCAATAGAAATACCTAAGTTTCTCGAAAAAAAAAATTAAATCTACGACTATTTCTTGTCAGGATGGCGAAGGATAGATTGTCTATCTTTGCGAAGATTGGTAGAATATTATCAAGGTATTTTTCTTAGGATAAAAATATGTAAAGCTGTATTTTATATCACCAATAATATAACTTTGCGTGACAATGTATATATAATATAATTATGGATATTGCCTTGAGTCTTGAGTGAAAAATGAAGAATGCGAATTAGATGTTAATATGAAGCGAACGAACATGCTGGGTATTTCAAGGTAAGGTGCAATACCTGTACAAAAAGTTAATGAGATTTGTAAGACCTCGTGGCTCGCAGTTTCTATTGCTTATAATTTAACAGTCTATTTCGAAATTGCAAAAAGTTTCAAATAGAGAATACTTTAATTGGAAGTTTATTTGGGTTGATATTTTATACTCTAAAAATTCGAATAAATATTTTTTAGCTATTATGATAAAAGCTTTTAGTAAACTATAAAATTATTCTTTACAAGCATTTCTCTTTAGGCAGCACAAAATACTTCAGCTATATACAAGACACATTCGCTACGCCCCACAGTGCAGCGATCTTATGGGGAATTGGGACAAAAATCAGAATTCGGAAACAAATTAATATTGTCATATAATTTATTTGCCACAAATTTTTCGGCTATTAGTCTATATTTAAAACAAAACATACGTATTTTCTCTGATAAGGTTACAAAAAAAGGTATTTGAACTTATGCGTCCAGAATAACATATTAACAGTAGAAATGATACTTAAAATAAAAAATATTATTAACTGTATTAGTTAATGAAAAGAATATTAATTGACGCCCGCAGACTTTTTTCTCAGGGGGGCAAATAAAAAAAATATTTTTTTTATTTCTAGTGATTTCTACAAATACACTAATAATTAAAGACAATAAAAATTCGGTCAAGTGCTACACTTGCACAATTATTGTCTCAATCTACACCTAATTCTCAATGTTCATGATTTTTTTTTCAGATTTTTCTGACCGATTCTTTTGGTAATGAGGGTGGGGGACAGCAATTTGAAGCGTTTTTCCCGAAAAGTGTTTAAAAAATTCATAAAAAATTCATAAAAAATTCATAAAAAATACATCATATATATTGTTGAATTCGTGCTACAATAAGCTTTCATTGGACGCTCTACACGATGCCGTTGAATTTTTTCCATTTCTCAATTTACCCGCTAAAATTAACCCCCAAAATCAAAATTCAACTTTTTATACTTCACGTCTATAATTGGGCCATCTGGGCTAAATTTCAAATTATTATGTCGAATAATTTCAGAGAAAAGCGCCTATAACAGACGGACGGACGGACACCGAAGTGATTCCAGAGAAAAGAGAGGGTAGTAGAACGCGCTTGGACGAGTGAGCATCCAATTTTATTGGAACGCAACGGGGGCTGCCATTTTGACACAGAACTGTCACTTCCCCTACAAATTTGACGTTTGAAGCTTCCGAATAAATAAAGTTAAATGTCCTTTATATGTAAATAACTAATTCTACACTTCTTGTAATTTATATTGAAAATGTTAACAAATCACGAATTCTGATAATTACTGTGATTCTGGTTTAGTGGAAGAAAATCTGATAATGGTACATGCTTAGAATTAAGTAGTATAGTGACAGGAGCACACACAGACTTATCGAGCCCATTGTGCCCTGCAGTAATAAGTAATATTAATTATGAATTCTATCTCCAAAGTTTGTGATAGTATGTGTGGGTGGTGCAATTCCAATAAACTGATACTAAACAAGGAAAAGACGGTGATGGTACACTTTTACAAAAACAAACCTAGGATAGACATCAACAACAGCTCTGCTATGGTAAAGTTTCTGGGGACATACGTGAAACTTAAACAGACAATCACCCAACATACGTTACTGAGTGCTTACTATTCGCTTGCCTATCACTACCTTCCTTATAATATAATACTCTGGGGTCAAGCAACGAACATCGACAGAGTTGTCATTACACAGAAACGAATAATAAGACTACTGTTTGGGCTGAAGCCCATAGAATTATGTAGACCAATATTTAAACAGTCACGATACTATACTGAAATGTGCCATGTATGTTTTCAACAACAGAAGCAGTTTCAAGACGAATCAACACAACCACAGCTACCCACTAAGAAATGCTTCCGCTCTGCTAATCAGACTGCCCACTATGAAGGATCTCCACAATTTGCATGCGTTCAGATCTTTAATAAACTGCCAGACAAAATCAGATCAGTAGATAACATGAAAGCCTATAAGAAGAGGCTGAAGGAATTACTACAAGACTGGGTGTTTTATAGCTTATCGGAATTTATAAATGTTGCCTCGTAATATAATTTTCTTGATGTGAACTGCCCGTTATATCTATTTGTGCTTGTACTTGACTTTGTACGGTGTTTATCTATTTGTTAATTCTTTGTATGTTAAATTTTATGTTATACCATTTTACTCATCAGATTTGTAGGTACTGATGAAGCTTATATCATAACAATATATTATGTATGATCTTAAAGCAAATAAATAAATGAAATCAAGCACATTTTTATGTTATTTTTTAATTTAAAATTACCAGTATAAAAAGTTTAAATTTTTTTGATTACCTACCACACAATAAGATTATTATGATTTAAAATCTTAACTCCGCCAAAGCCTAATCCTGAACTACTATTGTTGGATATTTTATATTCACCAAAACAACATGATGGTTTCTCAAAATACACTACAATAGTATGTGTGTACTAAAATAATTCCAGTTAGGTAGGTACTTTTAGACATTAATTTAGTTTAAGGTACGGTGTAAGCAAAGTTTGAAAAAAAAACAAGTTTAGTATAAAACGCAGCCCAGTGGGTATTTTTGGGTTTTATAAATCGATTTTTGGTTTAATTGGGTTTTGGTATTAAATGACTAAAAATTCACAACGAGAATTTGAACAAACAAATTACAATAATTGTTATTGGCTCGTACCAAAAAAGTGATTGTAGGTTTATATTCAGCCCAGGCATACATATATACCTATTGTTTTTCTTTCTAATAATCAGTTAAACCAGATAAACAGTCGATGTACTACAAAATTATTACAAATGCTGTAGATATGCACGGTAGAAATACCATTTTAAATTTGCGGCTTTGCAATTGACATTCGTGTGTAAAAATGGCCACCCAACAAATCTCTCCATACGCGCAGAGGGGAAGCGATTTCTATATCCCCTCCTATTTCTATTAGTGATTCCGTTTTGCTAATTTTAGCACGAAGCACACAACAAAACATGATAGAAACTTCCTCATAAAATAAACATGCCCCCAATGATATAGAAACATAGTTTAAGGAAAAGCAAATGTACGAGTAGTTATAATATGTATCTTAATCTGCCCCTGCGCCACTTTCACGTGCTTCGTGTGTGCTAAGGAAGATATTACATTCCTTCGGACTGATGATCGAAAATAGACCGCCTTTCGTATCCGTATCGCTACATACGAGTACATACGTACATACAAACACCCACACATATAATATTTTTTAAGGTCGTCCTCTCCCCAGACGCATTTTTTTCTAAACACTGCAACACGCCTAAAGATTCCCGAAACTTTTCATTGCTTGTAAACTTGAATTTTCAAATTTTGCCTGTCCCCGATACAAATAAACCTAATTATTTATAAGTAAAACGAAAAAATAAGCGATTTAAATTATTGGGAGGTTTTCTTATATATTCAGCGCATACAATAAACGCAGAAAAGAACACTTAATTAGAAACTTAGTATAAATAAATACTGCCGATTAAAAGTAGGATTTGTTATAAAAAGTTTTAAAAAATAAGTTTATACCCCTAAATACGCTCCTGGATGACCATTTGAGATTCATTTTAAAGCCTGATTATCCCTCTATGAGATGGCGTTGAAAAATTGGGAAAAAATTAAATTAAAGAAAATATAGAGTGATTCAGATGTACCGTGTCGAGGGCAAAAAAAGTGAAGCAGTGGAAATTTAATCGTCGATTGCTCCCTTCCTATAAAGAGTGAAGAAACTAAAAAATATAGATGTCACGTATTTTGACGAGCTCTTTCCGACCAGGTATATGGGATTTTGATTTGGATCCATTTTGACCCCGAAAAAATCAAAAACCGTGAAAAAATTTGGATCAAAAATCGGAATTTCCAGTTTTTTCAAAAAAAATCCATTTTTCAGTCGTTTTAGGATAGGCAAATGTATTGCAAAAAAAATATTTGGGATTCTAAAGTTTTACATATAAATCCGTTTTTCTGTCCGATCTTTCGTTTTCGAGTTATTAAGTACCAGTCTGCAAATGGCATTTTTGAAAATTAATTGCCATTTTTCGATACTAACCAATTTCAATAGGGTTCTGAAGCCCCGGGTTCTTTACAACCTCCGAAAATTTAAATCCATTTAATTCCCTTTTGCGACCTGTAATAGATATCATACGAAATCGCGGAAATTTTGACTTTGACCTTTAATAACTCCGAATCGATACACCCTGTATAACTGAATTTTTTACCAAAGCTAGATCCACTATATCTCTATTAACCCAGAAATTTCGAGTGCTCCCACTCTGGGAATGCGAAAATACCGAAAATGACGGGGGTATATAGACCGCCGGGGTGAATATTTACATGTTTGTCCACGGGTCGCTGCACTGTGCCCCGCCCGCCCCTTCCTCTTCACGATATCTGGATTCGCTGTACAAACTACTTGTTTCGCAATATATATTTTGTGGTATTCCTATATTTTCTAAAATTAAACATAATAATATATTCACTTACAAGAATATAAAAGAAGAAAATATTAGTCGCTCCGAAGTATTATAATTTATTTTTTGCTTTAGTTATAATTTAATATACAATGGGTATCTTAAGAGAAGGGAGATGTAATCTGTTGCGAGAATTGAATGATTTATGGTTAGGGGAGAAAAGGAAAACTGTTACGAGCCGAAGGTTCCATAATCCAGGGCCGCGCCAACCACAGGTGCAAGGGATGCGCAGCGAACGGGCCGCAGATTTAAGGTTGTTGCCTGCCCTCAAATTTTTGGAGATAAAAAAATAAATTTTTATACATTAATAATGCATAATTAATTCTTAACATTATAATAGCATTTTATAAAAATATGAATTGAATATATGAAATCTTACGCAAACGTAAAACATTTTAGTGCGTAAACGCAACCAGTTCTCTGGCGTCGCCATCGCGTCGCACAGTGTAACAAATCTCATATTTTGTGGACTTAGGTCGAAACAACGACTATCGAATTTTTTTTTTGTCTCTAGATTATTATTTGTAAAATGTCTGAAGTTTAGTAGTTTACCAATTTTTTCCAAATGTATCACCGTAAGTAAAGTACCTACTTAGTTTTTAAGCTGAAACTTGATTTTTCCGAGAGCAATAAAAATGATGCGAAAATAAGTCCAACTTTAAAATTCATATAGTATGCCAACTACTCCTGATATTTTCAAATTTTAGTGAAAATATTCGTAAAGTTTACTTACATATGGAATTTTGAAGAACCGTGGATCTAGTCGAAGAAAAAACAAGGTTTGATGTAACTTTTAAAAAAATTCTTAAATATGTCTAAGTTGTCACATACATTAGAGAATTGCATAACTCTTATACAAAAATACATATACAAAAATTTTATCCCACTTTGTTCAATTATTAAAAAAAAAAACATTTTTAAGCGAGTGTCACAACAAATGAAGTTTTACGGATCTATTAACGTCCCTGAAGTGTACCTTTTTTGGCCGCTTTTTTACTTTTACGGCCGCATTTTTACTTTACAGCCGCTTTTGCAAACAAAGCCATTATGAGGGCAGCCTACTAGACACATTTAATTTGCTTATTTGAGATATTTCCACGTCCGATGTTAAGATTGTCAAATTATGAAGGCGGCCTACTAGACACACTTAATTTGCATGTTTGGATTTGAATCTAATCTTCCAGTTTCGTCTTTGTTTAGAAACAAAATTGTAAAAAAAAGTTGTTACCTACTTGATGAGACACTCGCTTAAAAAATTTTGTGTCCACCTCGGCCGTATGATCTTTTTTGGCCGAATCTGAAATTTGTGGCCGAGGCGTAGCCGAGGCCAACAATTTCAGGTGATCAATCAAACCCAATCAACATTACGGCCTTGGTACACAAATAACTATTTTCTTTAGTAATGTCGCACATGCAGGCATCCATTTCTTTTTAATGCCGCTTTGAAGATTTTCCAGGTATGTTATTAATTATATTAAATTTTCTAAGAAGTTACAAGTAAATTATAACTAATTTAACTTTTACCTCGGAATCAATGACCTCGATATTGTGTATAAAAGACCCACCCGTAACTATGTCTATAAATATGGATTACCAACCCTCCACATGTGGATTAGGTGCGTGGAGTGCCTACTTCATATATCATAATATCATATAATATGGATTTTAAAACCTGGGCCGCTAAGGGTGAAAACAAAAGAAATAAAAGAGCAAAGAAAGAAGAAAATACAAAATGATTTTCGAAATGAACTTGGAATACTAATTGACGTTGTAAAACGGGGCGAGGTTGGGTTGGGTTGGGCACTACAAACGACGGCAATACTGCTAGAAGTTATAATATATATATATATATATATATATATATATATATATATATATATATATATATATATATATATATATATATTATAAGTATATATGGAAGTACGTAGGGTTTCACGGCTGGGGAAATATGTGTCGTGGTTAATCCGGGAATACATCCGTTCGTTTGATTCGTTTCTGGTTGAAACTTGCAGACGTTTCGCCAAAATCTCATTTGGCATCTTCTTGTGCTTACTCGCTGGTCGTAGAAAGTAAACTTACAGTTTACCTTTACAGTTACAGTTTACTTTCTACGACCAGCGAGTAAGCACAAGAAGATGCCAAATGAGATTTTGGCAAAACGTCTGCAAGTTTCATCTAGAAACGAATCAAATGAACGGATGTATTGCCGAATTAACCACGACATATATATATATATATATATATATATATATATATATATATATATATATATATATATATATATATATATATATATATATATATATATATATATATATTAAAGTTGGTTTGTTTTTCTTGGACTTTTCTAATGTGTTTTATTTTTTTATATTTATTCGGGTTTTATAGTCCTGGATAAAAATTAAAAATTATGTGTTGGTTTTTACATACTTTTTATTTATCGTCAATAAGGAATATGCACATTTTTTTTTTATTGCATAAATCATTTAAGGAAGTCATTACAACCCCAAAAATGCTATTTTGAAGAAAATTACTAGGATAATTTAGCTAAAAAAAATTTTTACTTTTCGGAATAATTTATTACAGTTTCAAAAGCAGCCATTTGCTCACTCAAAAAAGTTACGTCACGCAGTGTTATGGGCAATCTACACTGAACGTGTTGGCGACTCAAATTAAGGTGACTTAAAAGGGGATACGGCAACACCGCCATAGTCGATACCTTCTACGCCCCTACCGGTCACTTCTGTAACTGTAGTTAACGTTTTGTCATTATTTATTTAAAAAAATTTTAGACAGTTGAATTAAATAATAATTTTATTATTAGTTTAGACAATAATATTGTAGCTAAATAATTGGCTTTGGCAATAGTTTGGTATGAATCTGGACTATTACAACATTTTTAAAGTGAAGTTTTATAACCTGATTACCAGGATTACCTCAAGGACTGTCTTTATTCATCCAAGGTAATGTTATGGTTATGAGAAAGGTTATGAGTATGAGCATAATAAGATTGTCATTTGGATATACTTAATAACTATAATAAGATTTAAATAAAACCTAAGAAAGGGCGAAATAAAGCGTTTAAATAAATTTTAAGAGTTTTGCCTGATGTATTTTATGTAGCAAGTGTACCTAAAATCACCATCATGTATTTCATCAAAAAATCTATACGGTTGTAAAAAAAGCTTAAGCATCCATTGAAACATTTATGTGAATTTACTGGTTTATGGTTTAGGAATTTGTTTGTTCACCATCATATATCTATATAGTACATATAAACGCATGGATTGTGGACAAACAAATTTCTAAGCCATAAACCACTAAACCCTCAAAAGTCAAAATGTCTCAATAGATGCCCGCTTTTTGGTCCATTTTTGTTACACGCCAGTGTTCGTCTATGTATTATTTAGTCTATGATACTATTGTGTTGTGTAAAGTGTGCATATAATTAAAATATATGTTTATAGAATAATTAGTAATTACTTACCAATTTCTTCTATTTACATAGTGATACATTGCATGTCTGCGTTACATTTTTAAAAACTAAATACCACGTTCCACAAACGATTCCACAAAAATAAACAAGGTTAGGGGTTAGGTAGGCAACTAGGCAAACGATGATGACTAAAGCTTTCCAAACGGGGGTAAATCCAGAGACGGCTCTAACCTATTGCGAAATAAAATCAGGATTCGATGTGCAAATAAAATACAAATATTTATATTTACCCACATTGTGTTATTTAAAAGTGCGAGATAAGAAAATACCATACAGGGTGTCTGAAAAGTCTTAGCGTGGGCAAATATCTTTACTATTAATAAAGATAGAGACACCAAATTTTAGTTGTATCTTATTGGTTAATAAATCTACTTTTTTATGCAATTTGACTTTTTCAACCCCCTTGGGGGGTTACGCTAGGGAGTTGAGATCAAAAATTTTGAATGCAAACCTATGCCGGGTGGCCTCTTCTTTTAAAAGTCATTAAACCGCAACATTTTACCGCAACTCCCGTATTTTAATGCATTTTTACATGGCAAGCCTATAAAAATTATAAATCGTAAATCGTATAATCAGGCGGGGCACAAGTCGACCATTAGTCGACCTCTTGTGCCATACAGTACCTACCAGTCTGCGCTGCTATTTTTTGTTTTATGGGGCACTTTTTTTCTAACTTTTTTCCAACTTTACTTCTTCATTTGTCGTTTTTATATTTTGTTTTTTGACATCTGCGCAGTAGACCCAAATGCGTACCACCCAATCAAACTAAGAGGGCTAGACATGCGCAGGAAATTTCAGGAGATGTACTTTGGTGTCTACATTGAAACCTACCCACTTTCAAGAATATATCTCCAATAGTAAAACTACAACTACGTATTTAACATATTTGTACGATTTTATGACGTCTTACTTTTTTGAACATAACTATGTGACATTGTGACCAACCGTGCCAGCCTTACTAATCAGTTATATTACGCACTGACATATTTCCGGCATGGCCGCTTCTTCTTATTTATTCAAGCATTAGCCTTACCATAGTTATTGAGACTTTTGCGTCCTGTGAGAAATTCAAAATATTGTATGTCTCACGGAACCCTCTATGCGCGAGTCGAACTTGCACTCAACCGTTTTTTTTTTTATTTCATACAATCACGGCAACGCTCATCAATTAAATTATTTCTGTCAAATACCGTATGTACTTATTTTCGGCATCGACGCCTCTGGTAACAGACCAACAGTGACTGCCTTACTAATTACGTTAAAAGTTGTTTAGACTGGCCACCATGAACTTCTTGGCAGTAATAAAGTCAGTTTTGGAACTCTGCCAAGAAGTAACATCTGAGAAAAGATCTTTAAAATGAGGTACCACACGGCATAGGGTTGCATTTAAAATTTTTGGCCTCAACTCCCTAGCGTAATCCCCCAAGGGGATGGTAAAAGTCAAATTACATAAAAAAGTAGATTTATTAACCAATAAGATAAAACTAAAATTTGGTGTCTCTATCTTAATTAATAGTAAAGATATTTGCCCATGCTAAGACTTTTCAGACACCCTGTATGGGATTTTCGTATTTCGCACTTTCAAATAACACAATGTGGGTAAATAAATATTTGTATTTTATTTTCACATCGAATCCTAATTTTATTTCCAACTAGGTTAGAGCCGTCTCTGGATTTACCTCCGTTTGCAAAGCTTTAATGATGACAGGGTCGGTTCGGTTTTTCACGTGTCATTTTTTTAGCCACTGGCGTGTTCGATTGACAAAATCGGATTGATCCGGATCAGTTGACGAACTTTAAGGGAATGGCAGTGCAAAGAGATAAAATAGCATTGAAGTGATGTAAAGTGATCCTGATTGATCCAATTATTGTCAATCGAACACGCAGGTGTTTGCAGCGGTGGCAACGTTGCTTCTTCAGTGTGACGGTCGCTTTATCTGGTGTGGTTGGGTTTGATAAGTTTGATTTTGTTGTTTGTCTTCGATTATATCGTATTTTGTTAATAATCCTTTTTATTAAACAGTAGAAAATGTTAAAAAACTAACCTACAGATATTATATTATGCCAGTGTAAAAGAATTCTCCAGCTAATGACTTGGAAAACTTCATTTTCTCGTGTCGAAAAGAGCCGGTGCTGGAAGAAAGTATACGTACTGCAAAATTAATCAAAAATTTTACATAAAGCGGTATCTATAAAGGTGAGTATCGCCAAATTCAAGTAAGCATATGTGACTGTAAATTTATTTTCATAGTATAATAAATAATAAGTATTGGTAACGAAATTCTGAAGACAAAAAAGGAACCCTCTCTAAAGGGCATCAACTTCCAGCAAATTATCCGATTTTCGTTGCACGCACTCCGTTTTGGTCATTTCTAAACAATTTTTTTAATCAAATAAAAGGTTTTCTATCAACTAAATGTACTAATCTTCGGGAAACAATCAAGAAAATGAATTAATACTGAAATTTACATTACACTAGGCATTATAAAACGTTTACGTCATAAAAAAAAAGTGACGTCACAAACAAAAGAAGTGCGTTTTACAAGTTCCGAAATTCGCGCGAAAATTTGCAGTTTTAAATCTTTTTTTTTGCTAATAAAACCCAAAATAAATGGAAAACAACAACCGCCATAATCATTTAATTTATATAGAGAATACAATAAAAAATATTTCGGGTTGATTTGAATTTCATGCATATTCCCTATTTAACGTTTCGGTCTTTTTTTCCACTTTCGACCTTCTTCAGAAATATTTAATGCTAAAAGAGATAGCTTATGTCAAAAAATAATTTTTTCCTTTTTTCATTCCTTTTTAACCTCATTTGTCATTATATAAATAATATAACACGAGAAATACATGAAAAAACAGACATACCTTGAAGGAAAATCCTTGGCAGGTTTCTTTACAACATATCACAAAACTAGTAGATATAATGTATTTCATATCTTAATTAAAATAACAATTTTTAGGGGGGCAGAAACACGATCTTTAAAAACAGTGCAGTAAGCATCGGAATATATAATGCTTACTGCATTGTTTTTAAAGATCGTGTTTGTGCCCCCCTAAACATTGTTATTTTAATTAAGATATGAAATACATTATATCTACTAGTTTTGTGATATGTTGTAAAGAAACCTGCCAAGGATTTTCCTTCTAGGTATGTCTGTTTTTTCATGTATTTCTCGTGTTACATTTATATAATGACAAATGAGGTTAAAAAGGAATGAAAAAAGGAAAACATTTTTTTTTGACATAAGCTATCTCTTTTAGCAGTAAATATTTCTGAAGAAGGTGGAAAGTGGAAAAAAAGACCGAAACGTTAAATTGACGACAAATAAAAAGTATGTAAAAACCAACACATAATTTTTATCCAAACCCAAGAATAAATATAAAAAAATAATATATATATATATATATATATATATATATATATATATATATATATACATATATATATATATATATATATATATATATATATATATATATATATATATATATATATATATATATATATATATATATCGGTAATTCTACTCAAACAGGGACATTCATGGTCCCCACTTAATATCAGAAATAGTTGAAATAATTTTAAAAAAGTAAATACTGCAAAGATAAATGCTTTTTTAGCTTTTGATTTTTCTTCAATATAGAATATATAACTTTTTCGCCGACATAAATATTCCTTGATTTAACCTTAATTTCTCAGCTCCGTGTCATGTCCCTCACCTCGGATTAGGTACTTTCTGAAAAAATTTTAGGTAAACTAAACCCATCATGGCAATAATTTTTTAGCCAGACAAATAACAATACAAGAAAAACAACCACCCAAAGGAATTTTTTAAAAAAGTTTTAAAACAGCGTTGATATTTTATTAAAGTCCTATGTCCCCAATAATTTTTTCAGCTCCGTGAATACAGATTTTAATGCCCGTAAAATCCAACAGAGGGCAATATCGTATGTATTTATTGGAGTTTAGAGATCCGACCGTTCGGTTGCTCGTAGCACGTGGTGCGTAAACGACGTCTCGCACGTTACTTTAGTTTGTGTTTTGTGTTTCCACGATGGGGGTGAGTTCGTTATACATTTTTCTCAATTCCGTGAATGTTTTTTTTTACCTTAATTATAATAATTATTTTAATTTAAGTTATACTTACCATTTTAAACAATATTCTAAACATTAACCAAAAATAATGTTAATTCTTTATTAATTACTAATCAAGATATCGTTAAAAAACATTACAAATCCTCATTTCCGTGGTCTCAGTTCCGTTACTGTGCTATGGTAATGGAGCTGACACTATTTTCACGGAGATGAGAATTACTCGAACAGGATTTATAAACATATTTATTTATTTGTTGTTTAAGGAGATATTTTTAAAAATATGTACCCTGTGCCTTACAGTTAAGTTGGAAGCGGAATTGTCGACAATAAATAAGTGGATATAGAAAAATTTAATAAAATTATCTATAAGAATACAATCAATTAAGTATTCCCAGATGATATCTGAACTATTTTATTTATATACGTTTTTGTTATTTACCAGAAAATTAAAGTAAAAGACGGTCCAAAACAAAAAGGCAATAGTAAGAAAGATCAAAATGAGAAAAATAAAAACTGTATGCGACGGCTGAGGTAGGTGATAAGAAATGATCCTGACGGATATGAAGAAACAAAAAGAAAGGAGAGGGAAAGGTACTACAAAAGAAAAGCAGAAGGGAAAATTAAAAGTATTTCAGAGCTTAGTGAACGACAACAGATGAAGGTAAGAAAGAATTGGCGAATACAGAGTAAAAAGTGTTATGATTTAAAAAAGAACAGAAAGCTAGATGAAAACAGACTATGTCAACTGACACCTCCGTCATCCCCAAGAAGCACGTCTAATCTCGTGCCTAATCCTTTAGGGATCTACCAACAGAATGTCATGCTTATTGAGGAAACTCCTATACAGTCTTATGGCAGACAAGATGAAGGCAAGAAAAGAAGAAGGAGAAACAAAGATTTGCTAAAGCATAAAATATCTGCGCCTGAAGAGACATTAAAAAAAGAAACAGCTAAGAAAATGAAATATAAAAACAGACGTCAACGTGTTAAAAAAATTAAAAAAACAACTCCAATAAAAAATGTTGAATATTGTTGAAGACATATTACAGGGACAGTTAGTAACTCCTATTGTTAAAAGAAATTTGTTAGTTGGAGAAGTATTGCCGTCACAACCGAAGCAGAATTTTAAAAACCAAAACAGCTGTTTAGAGTCTGTTTACTGTCTAATAATTAGAATTATTAGTTAAACATGTTTGAATAAAAACATTTTATGGACCTTTGTTTTTATTTATTCCCATTCTGATGATAATATTACTAACAATAGTAATTATAATATAAGTAATATAGATAATATTAATACTTGAGTTTAAATTTCTCAGTACCGTTACCACATACCTCAACTCCGTGAAACTCATTTTTGTTTTTTTATATTTTTTTGTCCCAAAATTCATTTTAATGTATAACCGCTAATGAAATACTAATGATAAAATGTAAAGTAATTTAAATTTAAAGATTGAGGTAAAAATAGGGGAAAAAAAATTTAATTAATTCAAAGTCCCATTTGGCCCCACTTGAATAGAATGACCCATATATATATATATATATATATATATATATATATATATATATATATATATATATATATATGTCACAATAAGAATTGCTATCATAATAAGTTATTTTGACATAGTATTAATTCATGTCATAAATTGTCTTTCTCTTTAAAAATAGAAATAAATACATTTTTTTCTAAAATATCTCCTGCTCCTGGACTGAATAGGCCCCAATATTGTTTCTAGAGATGTTGCAAAAAATAAAATGTAATTAGAAAAATGAATCAGCATTTTTTTATATATTTTACAACCAAAAATTTCTTAAGATTATAAAGTAATACATATAAAAATTTTTCTGTTTTTAATATGTGTAGTAAAAAGCAGGAAAATTTAACACTAAAACAATTTTCCTTTACTTTCTGTACAGGAATCAGGAACATTGTATGCATATATTATGTAGTGATGCAATTTGATTTGTAAATTGCAATGTAACATAGCAATTCCTCCTATGTCTGTGTCTTCTCACTTCTCACGTAGTTACATGCTAGTGCACATACCAATGTCGTATGCCCTTAGAGATAACCTGTTTCACAAGGAATATACGCTGCACGTTGCATGTCTTGTTATTCTGTTAAGCTTAGAAATAATTTATAATAAAAACTAGGCTGTGTTACTTAGTTATTAAGAGGCGTACATACAGGCTCCCATTGCTGGTATTTTAGAATTTTTTGTTGCTCAATTATTGGCTATAAAAGAAGACTTTCTGGTGTAGACACATAAAAGTACATATAATCCATTCAAGAAGACAAAATTTTACTTTATACTTTTCCCTTTAACTGCGATACGTCTGTCGAATTGTTACAGCGCGTGGTTTAAAGGAAAAATACAAAATAAAACTATGCTCAAATTCACTATTGCAGCAAACCCGACCGGTCTAATTCAAGTAGATTTTTTTTTATCTGAAACAGCCTACATAGATTTCAAGCCTAAGTACTAAGGACCGTGTGGGTGTCTGAGGAGAAGGGAAATGTAATCTATTGACGTGGGATTTAAAGGATTGGAGGTTGGGAGGGGAAGGGAAAATATCTGCAGGAAATTTGTTCCAGAGACTCTAGGTACAAATGACAAGGGCATAAATATTGGGGGGGGGGGGGATAGAGGGGGTATACCACCCCCCACCCCCCAGAGCGGAACGGAATGAAAAAATTCCGAGATGCAGATGTAAAATATGTAATTATATCCTAGTGCAGTTTAGACTTAATTATTGCTTAAGTTTTCCTGAAGAGAATATTCGCATGTTTATTTTTGTTTTTACTTGTTTGAAATAATATTATGTAGATATCGTCTTATCGTTTCAAAGAATATCTTTAGCTTAAGGAGTACTTCTATGAGCCTTCTTTAAAATATTATACAGGGTGTCCGAACAGCCTTAGTATGGGCAAATTTTAGGCATATCTTATTGATTAATAAAAAATCTACTTTTTAAGTAATTTAACTTTTTCAATCCCCTTGAGGAGTGACACTAGGGAAATGAGGTCAAAAATTTTAAGAGCAACCCTATGCCGTGTGATACTTCATTTTAAATGTCTTAAAAAAACATTTTACCGCAAACCCGAGGTCCGTATCTTAATTCGTTTTTAAAAATTAAAAATTGTGAAAAAAAAATATCTTCTGACAGCCCACGAAGACCGAAGTCTAAGTACTATGTACCGTGGGTGTACTGGGGAATCGACTCACACATCCAGAGCTGGAAACATCCCTTACTTCAGTTCTCTTATTACTTTAAAAGTTGTTCAAAATTAAAATGACCCACCACGAACTTCTTGACAGTAATAAAATCGATTTCTCACATTTTCGAGAACGGCAGGTTTTATTTCTTGACAGAGTTCCAAAATTGACTTTATTACTGCCAAGAATTTCAATAGTATCATTTTGAACAAGTTTTAAAGTAATAAGCAGTTGTGGCTGTAAGGGTGGGCAGGGTTAGACGCGCGCTCAACTAAAATTCTGCTCGCCCAACGTAACCATCAATCTGATATTAAAATACGACTTACGAACACCGAAGATAAAAGTATCGAGGTACTGCCCAATCTTTAGATGATACTGCCGGCATTCGCCCAACCAAAAAGTTAGGACTAGCGCCGCCACTGGCAATAAGAGAAGTTAATTTTTTTTCATGCTTTTTAATTTTTATAGGCTTGTTATTTAAAAACGAATTAAGATACGGACCTCGGGTTTGCGATAAAATGTTTCTTTTTTCAAGACCTTTAAAATGAGGTACTTCTCGGCATAAGGTTGCATTTAAAATTTTTGACATCAACTCCCTAGTGTCACCCCCCAAAGGGGTTGAAAAAGTTAAATTACATAAAAAAGTAGATTAAGTAATAAAATAGACCTAAAATTTGGTTCTCTATTTATACTAATAGCAAAGATATTTGCCCGTGACTTTTCGGACAACCTGTATATCTTTATTTTCCCTTGGTTTGTTTAAGTTCTTGTTATGTGGGTGGGAGGTCTCAGGCCGGAATGACTCCTTATGAAGCCTACACTCTACAGTGTGTCCATAAAAATCATTGGATTTCTAAAGCAAATAACTGAGCAACAATAATGTTAAAAAAAATACTACGCTTGAACTATTCTCGAGAAAGATTTAAATTTAAAATCTGTCCAATATGACAATAATAATGAGAAATATCAAAATAGCTCAAGTAAATTTTGTATTATAGAGAAATTCCTTTGTTTTTCTACGTGTTAAAGGACCCTTAAGCAATAACTAGGTCAGAAATAGAAACTTTCCTATTTTTCTTATAACAAAGCTCTGGGAAAAATTGGATGAATTTCAACTTTATTTTATTATGGTGCTTACAGTCTTGTTTACATTATTATTGTTACATGAGGCCTTGGCCTATAAAATATGTTCTAGCATTAGTCACATCCTAGAAGTCCTATACACTCGAAACGACCAACATTTACTAATTCTGAATTTATGTATTATTGACTTGGCTTGGCTTTTTAAATTCAGAAAGCAAAGGGTTTTCAAGAAGGAAAGAAATACAAATTTAGAGAAAGATTATGGAAAACATAAATTTTTCCTGGAAATTATAGATCCCATTTAGCTTTCTTCTTCGGAAGATCTTTGGGTTTTAATAAACTGGGTTTTCTTTAACACGTTTAAAGCATATTAACAATATTTTGATTATAATTTGTAAATAAATAACTAATTTTAACATTAGCTAAAATCATTAGTAATTATGAATCAGAATCTTGTCTAGTTAAAACCTAAGCAGGTGATAACAAAAATTAATTGCAGAATAGTGGGTAATCTAAATCTCATTTGTCAAATTTGTCTTCAGAGCGGAACTTGGCCTAGTTTTAAATTGCATTCTTTTGGTCGCTTAATAAACTTACAAGTATACGAGAACTTAGCCATTTTGCTACCTCGTTAATATCGGCGACACCACACGAGGCAACGCAAGTACGAGAGTGTAGGCACTAGTCAGTGCTCTCGCGTCGCGGCGAGGCGAGATGAGGCGATGCAAGAGCACTGACTAGTGATTACACTCTCGTGTTCGCATTGCCTCGTGTGGTCTCGCAGAGAGTGAAGAGGTATCATGAACCTTTTCTTTTTATTTACTCGAAATTTCTGAAACGATCAAAACATACGTACAGTTAAACTGAAGTTCATCGTGTCGTTTTTAATCAAACTCTTGTATAGGATGTCAGTAATTACTAACGAACGACAAATTTCATAAGATTCTAATGAGTTTTGTCATAAAAAGCAAAGCAATTTATTATTGTTTCTTATAATTTACTGAATAATAATTAGATAGAAACCTTATTCCACTAGCTGATACCAAAGTTATGGATTTTAACTAAGTTTATCCTTGATCAAAACCACATCAATTTTATTTTAACAATAATTTTCTTCGTTCCGGTCCACGAAAAAAGGTTAATCAGAAGTTAGTAATTATTTTATTTGCTAGAAATATGGTAATTTATTGAAACGAAAATACAGGGTGTTTCTAAAAGTTGCCAGGAAATTTTATTAGCAGATTCTACTACTAAAGATATTAGGGAATGTTCCCATTAACACATTCCGAAAACGCCTTGTATTAGGTGTTAAAGGTATATTTTTTCCTAGTTTTTTTCATTTTATCTTAACCGATTTTAAAAATAATTGTTCCAAAATTGGTGTAGTGCTAAATTTTGGCACATTTTATTAAAAATTATTAAAAACTTCCCATAGGACTAGACGAGAAAGACATTACTGTTACAAAACTTATATTGGAACCAAAATGCTAGAATCGAGATCGAAAACTCCACATCCAAGCAAATCGAAATCCGCAAGGGAGTTAGACTAGGCTGTGTTTTGTCACCGTTACTGTTCAACCTCTACTCGGAGCTTATGTTTGGCAGAGCTTTGGCAGACATCTCAGGCGAAGTCAAAGTTAATGGCGTCTATATAAACAGCATCATATATGCCGACGATACCGTCTTAATTGCTGACTCGGATCTGGACCTGCAACGACTCCCCATCAACGTCCACACGGTTTGTGAAGAGTTCGAAATGAAAATAAACATAAAAAAACCAAGGAAATGACCATCAAAAGATCTAAAAATGTTACACAACCAATTTAAATAAACGGAGAAGTTCTAGAGCAAGTGGATAGGTTTAAACATTTGGGATGTTGGGTGGACTGCAAGTTGGATCCGCACATAGAAATAACAGCTAGAATAGAACAAGCCACACTGCTTTGTACGACTCGAGAAGCTTCTCTGCGACTCACGAATCAGCCTTAATCTGCGCTTAAAACTCAAAATGCTACGTTTGGTCTACCCTCTTGTTTGGAGTTGAAACATGGACACTCGAAGAACAAATTGTCAATAAATTGGAAGCTTTCGAGATATGGATCTAAGGTGCGTTTCCTATGGGGCAGCTGACGCTCGCGGCTGCCGCACAGCGTCTGCTGACGCCAGTATATCCATTGACGTTGACGCTTGCGTCTGACGCTCGAAAAGAAACGGATAAATTTAATTGTCACATGAGCAGTACTAAGTACTAGGCGTCAGACGCTGTGCGACAGCCGCGAGCGTCAGCCGCCCCATAGAAAACGCACCTTATCGTAGAATACCATGGACATTAAATTTCATTCCACGAACGATGTTCTACGCAGATTGGCAATAGAACAAGAGTTATTTAAACAAGTAAACGTCCGAAAAACAGCATATTTGGGACATCATCTAAGAAACTCTAAATACCGCTACGCCCAACTTATTGTGAAGGGGAAGATCGAAGGTAGACGTAGGCTGGGAAGGAAAAAACTGTCGTGGACCGGCCTTCGAGGAGCTTATGAGAACCGCCGAGGACAGAGAAGAATTTGCTACTGTGATATCCAACCTCTATTGATGGAGACAACACATGAAGAAGTAGTAGAAGAAGAAGAAGAAGAAGAAGAAGAGGAAAAACGTCCCAAACAACAATTAGGTTGATCTTTTTTCTGGGGTCCTGGTTCCTTTTACCATCCCGAACTTTCTTTAACGGCGACACTGATTACTTTTAGCGAAATAAATAGTACTACTAATTTAATTCTAAGAGTTTTTGGTACCTTGCATTTTTTCGGTATCGTGCATAGTTTATAAATTATTTAACAAAATATCAGTACCTGTACAGCCTATTTTAAGATTTTTTTAATGGATACACATGAACGGATATTTTGCTAAATAATTTATAAACGATATAAGATAGCATAAAGAGCAGTAGACAACTTCTTTTTAAATGAAGCGACTACTAAGTTATCTAGCCAAGTCATTGGCGTCCGAAGAAATAGTTTAAGTTGGTCAAATGGTCCATAGCCCAGGAAATTTAACACCCACACCACCCAGACGCCCACGGTACGTTAGTACTTATGCTTGAGGTCTGCGTGGGATGTCTTAGATAAAAAAAACCTCTATCTCTGAAACAAGACATGTCTTAATGGAAACTTTTCTTTATATTTTCAGTTGTAGAAACCGACCCTGAAGTTTTCTGGCAACTTTTAGAAACACCCTGTATAGGCCGGTCCTTGATATAAAGGTTTATTTGGAAAAAATAAGCTCTCTCTGATTTTTCAAGTTTTAAAAAGCCAAAGTGTGTCCCCTCCCTTCTTGAATAAAAACTTAATATGAAGCTAATGGTACTTTGAGGCTTTTATACTTTTGTGTATTGTGCAACATTTATTGTGCAACTTTCTGTGATAGTGATGTGTGAATATCCATGAAACCATAGACTAAATTCTCTGATGAAACTTAATAATTACGATATTTTTAATTTTAATTTGTCAAGTTACAGTAATATCTTCACATCGCCCGCCATCCGACAATGTTGGACAGTAAATGTCACAAGTGGCTAGGCAAACAAAAGGGTACATAAGTGTGGTAGCTACAATAACTGTTCCAAAAATAACTACCCCTATACCTAAACTTTTTTTTTAAATAGTAACAAGAAACGAAAAATTATATGTGTAAGCTTAGAGTAAAAGATTAGATATTTTTTATTAACTAAAAGTATATCAGTTTTGCCCAGGACACTGTTTCAAGTAATAGGGACTACTGAACTCCAGTGCCGGCTTGCGCGTTGTAAAAAAATGTAGAAATACATACATCATAAAATATGAACTAGAGAAATTTATATACAAAAAACATTATTCCATTGTTGTAGAAAGAAAGTAGGGGCAGTGGCAGTTAATTCAATTACTTCACCTGGCGAGATGTTACTGCTGAAATATCAAGTGGGAATATCTTTTAATTTCTGTTAATAAGGATGTTTTTGCATTTCAGAAGTTCGACAAGAAGCCGTCCAACAAGCATTGGCACAAGCATTGCAGAATAGGCATAAACCTTCAATGCCGATGCCCTCCAAAAGGACATCAGTTATGGCACGGAGTCCAGATCGGGAGCGGCACGATTCAGGTAATTTTTAATTTTAGAACACCGCCTATACATAACATGCTCTGCTATACTATAAGGGAAGTTATGTTTACGTGCATATTCTCGACCTGTCTTTGACAGGGGCGGATTTAAAATTTCGTCTAGCGGGGCGCACCGTCAACTTGAGCTACACAAAATTGTAAAGCAAGAAAAAATGGGCAAGATCGCATGCGACATTATTCTTGTATTGTCTAGAGTTTTAAGAAATGAACACCATTTTATAATGGAAAAAAGAAAATCCTGGTCGGGAAGCTTTTCCCACTCAGAATCATGGACTAAAAACCTAAGCCCGTTCTGGCTAAAACAGTTACGGTTAGTCAGCTTATACGCGACAGGACAATTACTTGACTGATATGGAGGTGTTCTAGCTTTTTTTATATTTATACCTTCTGCCCATTTGGATTGATATACGAAATTTTTTAGGTAACAAATTTTTTGAAAGAGCGAAAATATTTTCTCCCTGAAACAGAGCTTTTTAGAAAATACAGAATGAAACTGTATATCGTAAAAATATTAGAAAATTAGTGTCCGCGTCCTCTTAAAATAGAATCCGCCCAAAGGAGAGTTACGACAGTGTAAAGCTGCCGAGACTAGGCAAAAATGTCTGTTCATAGCAGGTGCCCGTTAAGAGATTCCACTGTATACAGTATACAGAAAAATATTTTGCATGATAAATCAATTTTTTTAATATATTTGCAATGAGTTGAAGTCAGTTATGTCACTATTCCAACTTAAAAAAATCATAACATTAAAAATATTAATTTTTTTGAGTTAAAAGTTATAAGTAAAGTTTGACAAATGGGGGTAATTCCAGAGACGGCTTCTAACCTAGTTGGAAATAAAATTAGGAGTCGATTTGAAAATAAAATACAAATATTTATTTACCCACATTGTGTTATTTGAAAGTGCGAGATACGAAAATATCATACAGGGTGTCTGAAAAGTCTTAGCATGGGCAAATATCTTTACTATTAATAAAGATAGCGACACCCAATTTTAGTTGTACCTTATTGGTTGATAAATCTACGTTTTTATGTAATTTGACTTTTTCAACCCCCTTGGGGGGTTACGCTAGGGAGTTGAGGTCGAAAATTTTGAATGCAAACCTATGCCGTGTGGCCTCTTCGTTTAAAAATCTTCAAAAAAGAAACATTGTTTTAGTATTTTAGTATTTATTTATTATTGTAATTCAGTTTTAAATAGCAAGCCTATAAAAATTATAACTCGTAAATCGTATAATCGGTCGGGGCAAAAGTCGACCATTAGTCGACCTCTTGTGCCATACAGCACAAGTCGGCGCTGCTATTTTTTGTTTTGTGGGGCACTTTTTTCTAACTTTTCTCCAACTTTACTTCTTCATTTGTCGTTGTTATATGTTTTGTTTTTTGACATCTACGCAGTAGACCAAAATGCGTACCACGCGCAAACCGAGCGTGCTAGACATGCGTACGCAAGTTCAGGAGATGTACTTTGGTGTCTACATTTGAACCCATTCACTTTTAAGAATCTATCTCCAGTAGTTAAGGTACCACTGCGTATTTAACTTTATAACGTTTTTCCCAAGTTTTTTCGATTTTATTTTTCTTTTTTTGCTATCTGCGCGGTGGCAAATAACGAAAAATACAGTCGAAAAAACTTGGGGCTTGCCATTTAAAAATGAATTACAATAATAAATAAATACTAAAATACTAAAACAATGTTTCTTTTTTGAAGACTTTTAAACGAAGAGGCCACACGGCATAGGTTTGCATCCAAAATTTTGGACCTCAACTCGCTAGCGTAACCCCCCAAGGGGGTTGAAAGAGTCAAATTACGTAAAAAAGTAGATTTACTAACCACTAAGGTACAACTAAAATTTGGTGTTGCTATCTTTATTAATAGTAAAGATATTTGCCCATGCTAAGACTTTTCAGACACCCTGTATGATATTTTCGTATCTCGCACTTTCAAATAACACAATGTGGGTAAATAAATATTTGTATTTTATTTTCAAATCGAATCCTAATTTTATTTCCAACTAGGTTAGAAGCCGTCTCTGGAATTACCCCCATTTGTTAAACTCTAGTTATAAGACACTTTTTGTTCGTAAATAATCAAAGAATATAAGGCAGAATTAAAAAATTAAAATGCTCATTTTTTATTTTGTTTAAATCATTTTGGTTTAAATAATATCTAATCGTTGTCGCCAACATGCTAAATGCAACAGGTGATTCTTTGGCCAAAAACAAGAAGGAAAATTCCTAACGTAGGTCCGGAAACGCATCCTTTCCGAGATACAGGGTGATGAAATTTTAATTATATTGTAGCTTCTTTTATTTATTTTATTATTAAACAAAGCTTTTCCGGCTAAGTACAGGGTGTTTCAAAAAACATGTGCCATCGCTTAAAGGGAGATTCTTTAAAAGAAACTAAGGTAAAAAGGTCATAATATAAACATATGAATAATAAATAAATAATAATAATAAATGTTAGTTTCAAATTTAATTATTTATTCATAATATTAAATGAAAACGCTGTGTTATAGTATTTTACCTTTTGAAAATGAGGGTTTTAAAAGAGTTAGTAGGATTTCTTTCTTTAAAGGTAAAATATTACTTTTCAAACTTGTTACATAGGAATATGGTAGAGGGACTTGGCAACGCCATAGCGAGTACTGACGTCAAAACAAACCTTTTTTCTGTGACTTACGTTGTTCATTGTTTTTTATATGGCCATGTATTTATTCCCAGTGGTGCGCAGTGACTAAAATTTTTTTTGAGAGACGATATCTACCCTTTTTTCATCGTGAAGCGCCATTTATGAATATTTTTCTTCAGTCTGAATTCATACCAGGATTTAATGGTTTCAATATATGCAGTGAATTTCATAACACCCCGTATAGTCTTAATTAACTGTTTTTTTGTACTTGAAATTCTAGATTCATATTTTTCCGATATCTTCATATTTTAAAACGTGACACTTTTTATTTAACATGTAATGATATACTGCGTGAGTTTTTAAAGTGTTACAAGGCGATACCTCAAAAACGGTTTAATATATTTTCATGAAATATTAACTTAATAGGCAGGTAGAAAGGTTAGTTAATAGGGAGATGAGGGGACATATTTAAACATATTTTTGACATTTACCCCCTCTCTCTATTTTTAGGGGATTTTTTTGGAATTTTAAATGGGATGATATACTTTTGTTTACAAAATTCGAATCTACCTAAAAAACTACATATGTGCACAATTTTTTTTCATTTGCTTTTTCTGTTACGGAATTATGATTAACTAAATTTTCATTGAATTGAAAAAGAAATACTACCAAATCAAGTTCACTTATTTCAGAATTATTATTCGTTACCATGGAAATGCATTATTTTTTCTTAAGTCAGTTGAGAATTTTGACGTTTTAACGAATATTTCTTAGTTTATTGCTCAGGTTTGCTCATGTTTGTTCGGGTTTGTTATTGCACGCCCTAGTTATAACAAACCTGAGCTAACCCGAACAAACCTGAACAAACCTGAGCAATAAACTAAAAAATAATCGTTAAAACGTCAAAATTCTCAATTGACAACTAAAAATAACGCATTTCCATGGAAACGAGTAATAATTCTAAAATAAGTGAACTTGATTTATTAGTAAAATCTATTTATTTTTTAAATTCAGTCAAAATTTAGTTAATCATAATTCCGAGAGCAAACCAAAAAAATTTGGTACACATACCTACGTAGTTTTTTACATAGATTCGAATTTTATAAACACAAGTAGGTGCACCATCCCATTTAAAATTCCAAAGTTACCCCACACCCCTCAAAATAGTTTAAGGGGGTAAATGTCAAAAATGTGTTTGAATATCCCATCACCCCATTTCCTTACCAAAATTTCATGAAAATATTTTAAACCGATTTCGAGATATCGCCTTGTAACACTTTTAAAAAAAACTCGCCCTGTATAGCGCAATTTTAGAACTAAGAAGGTATATCTGAGTAACAGAAAAAGGCAACATGGCTGCCATAGCATGTCCGTTTTTCCGAGAGTGCGCCAAATTAACAAAGGGATACTAATCAGTGTATCGATTTTCTGTCCCTATCCCCGTATCAACACCCTCGTATATACCTATTTATTTATCAGTTCACGACGCAAGAGGAAAAATGCATACATAAGATTGTATCTGTTCTATTACAATTTTTATACATCCTGTCTGAGAAAAGATTGTTTGCATTTTAAGTAAATAAAACTTACTTGGCCACTTCTCGGCATCATAATCTCTTTTAACTTTTGAGTCGCTGACGATGAGTTTAAGGGCTTCCTCTATTAGAAAGAAATAGTAACCTTCCTTTTCTAGAGAGGCCTTTTTTAACGAAAAGATATGTCACAATTAACATGGATGGAATTTTTGTAATAATTTAATTAATTATATTTAATAAATTGAAGAACGGACTTAAGTGTATATTAACTGCCCATACTCACCAAACCTAATCCTAATCGTTTATCTGTGACGTACATATTTTACATTTGTTGTTTGCGTAGAGTTCGTTTTTTCGGAAAACGTAAATTGAGTCCCGCCTTCATATTTTTACGTAAATTGAGTCCCCTAGTCAAAATAATAATACGTAAATTGAGTCCCGGGTTCCAACAAGAGCTTCGTAAATCGAGTCCCGGGATTTTTAAGTATCTATACAGTGTTTCAATTAAGTACTTGTGAAAAATTACACATTTTCATTTCTTCAAAAAACCGACACGCCATATGAACTTTTCATCTTAAAATTAGTCAAAGAACCACCCTTTAAAGTTTGTACAAGTACATAATTGAAACCCTGTATAATAAGAGAGGTAAATAAACTACCATTAGACACCCTCAAAAATTTTATTACAAAACATTTAAAATAGTACAAGAATTAAGAGATTATAAATATACAATTTATATCTATATAATAAGAGGTGTACAAATTTTTATTAAAAAACATTTAAAATACAATTTATATCTATATAATAAGAGATGTACAAATTTTATTAAAAAACATTTAAAATAGTACAAGAATTAAGAGATTATAAATATACAATTTATATCTATATTAGGTACAAATTGCATTAAAAAACATGTAAAATAGTACAATAATTAGAAGATTATAAATATACAATTTAAGAGATATTTATTGGAAGGAACTTGAAAGAAACTTTCTTTACAAACTCGAATAAGGAAATGTGACAGTTGCATAGGTCAGCTATTGCTTCCCTTAAAAAGATTTCCTTCTCAATAATAGTTTTTGATTTTTTGGTCGACTTGCTTCTAAGATGAATATAAGTTTCACTTTGAATTCCTTTTAAAACTTCAATAAATATGGAAATATTGGGATGTGGAGAATTAAACATTCTATTAAGTCGAGCATGAAATGATTCACAAGAGTTAGTGGTTCTATTAGCAGAACATGAAAATTCGGCCCATATCTGTGGAGGAAACGGCGCTTCTTCTGATATATAATTTTCTAATACATAATCGCAAAATTCAGTTACCGTTTGATCATCTGAAAGTTCTGCCATTATATAATCAGTAAAAACAGTTAAGGATATGTCATTCCTTGTAAGTGTCTCTATAGCATTGTTTTTTAGAGCTAGGTGAATAAGCTTAGAAGGTCTTGCACAAATATCGTCGGAAGCTTTACGTTTTAATCCGTTGCTTAACTTCTGACGCTCTAACTTGTTTTCTTCTAGTGGTTCATGCGAGTGAGGTGATGGGCCTGCCAATACTTCTTCATTTTTTTCCAGTTTTAAGAACGATTTACAGGTATTTTTACTACACATCCATCTGTCGGTGTTATTCGCCAACGTTTTGTGAAAGCGAAATTTATATCCATGTAAAACCAAAAGATTTCTGCCTCTTTCACTAATTATAACTTCCATATTAAAATCAGTCGATACTACTTGACGCTAACGCGAACAAATACTAAAGAATCTACAGACAAAATCATCGAACAACCCCAATTTATAATAACACCGCAATAAATTACTTAATTGCTTTTACCTGATTTTATGATAGCCGGACGGAATTTACGTAGGCCCATAAAACACCCGGGGCTCGATTTACCTACCTGTAAAAATAATTAACAAATAATTAACGAATATGGGACTCAATTTACACCGACCCCGTTTTTTGATTATAGTTTAATTTGTGTGTAATTTTTATTATTAAACAATAAAATTTCTTAAAAACTACCCCATAAGTACTGCGCCAATATGCAAAAATACCACTACAAGTGCCCCGAATATTCTCTTTTCTCCCTTGCCAAGACCAGCCGAAGTCAGAAGAAAGCTGTTAAGCAAAGTTAATTAAAAATTTTACATAAATATCATAAATTAGTTCAGCCAAAATCAAGTAAGTATATTTTGCTATACATTTATTTTTACGGTATAGTAAATTCTAACAAAAGTTTGAAAATAAATATTGAGGATATGATTTACCACTGTCGAAGTATAGCGTAAGATAAATCAAAAGAAAAAACGTATTTAAAGCCTATTAGCACATAACAGATATCATTAGAGAATACCTTGAGGCTTTTACCCCTTTAATGTCTGCAGATGTAGGTAAAGTCAGAATTTGTAGAGGAATAAGCAGACATCATAAATGAATCAACTGTCGGCAACGAAGAAAATAGAGTAGGTTTGTTAGTCCGTAAATAATCCTATTGTCCTTGCTTCATTATTGATCAATCCTTTTAATCAAATATTATGTTGCTTATTCACGAAATCTCCTAATTTTCGGAAAATAATTATGTAGATAAATTAACACTCTAATTTACTGTATATCAGCCATAATAGCACTTTTATTTCCATGTGACGTCACAACCAATAGGATCGCATTTGGCAAGTGTCGAATTTTGTATGAAAATCTTTTTATTTCTTCATAAAAGCCAAAATAAATGGTGTAAACCAACCGCCATAAATACTTATATTATGTATGTAGAGAATTTAAAAAAATATAAATATATCAGATTTATTTGGATTTCATGATTGCACATTGCCTATCGCAAGCTATTTGGCAGTTGGTAAATTTTTGATTGTTTATCAACATTGCAAATTGTATTTATAGTTTATGATTATTAAATTATCCCAACAAATAAGCGGAATATTGCAAATATCTTTAAAATGGCTCAACATGTTTTAATAAAATTTGGAGAATGGTAATGAGTATTTTTTTTTATTTATAGTACAGTTTTTTGGCCAAGATCTACAGGGAGTGTCGCAAGTATGGTCCACTTTTTCTTTTAAATTAAACACAAAATGCGTACTCTAACTTCGAAATTTATCCAAATTTTGTTAAAATATGTTTATTTATTTTTTTATTTCTAATATTCTAAAGATTTTTAAAACCCAGTGTATAAAGACATTATTTATTTACATAAATATTATATACTTAGATCTTATTTATCTGTGCAAATATCAGAGCTTCTCACATCTTATTAAAAAATAGTTATGATTAATGTAGGTACAATAACACTGCTGGATAGTATCAATTTAATGTGCACTTATAAAGATATTATTTACTTAGATATTTTTTAATTCAAACTTCTTTGTCTGTGCAATTACCACACACTGTTGTTAGCACTTGTATCTGACTATCTCTTTCTAAGAAATCCTTAAGAAGCACGCGTTTATGAACGTACTTCGGTAGTAGCACCAAGTAGTATCGAGAGTACAGTGTCAATGTTAAGAGTAATGTGATATTAGCAATGGTACCACTTAAAGCAGTACTAACTAACATAAGGTTATTAGAAACTGGTCGTTCTGTGGTAAAATGCTTGTGTTTAAAGGTTGAATAATAATTATTATTATTTACGGTGCGCTGCATTGCATTGGATTGATATTGTTTTATTAAATTAAAAACTTTTCTGTGCCAAACTATTTTAAAGTGTTTTGTGTAAATACATGTATTAAGACATTTTAACTGTGATCCAAGAAAGAATAGCCTTTATTTGGTAAGGTAAATATTTATAAATTTAATATATAATAAAAAAATAGATGTAGGTACCTATACGTTCAGAAACTGATTACATTATTTTACTTCAAGTTTAATAAAGTTAAGTTCAAGTTAAAATAAATATGATAAGGTGGGTTCACTTTGTTGCATTTATTTAAACACTTATGTATATCAAAAGAATCTAATATATCTGGATATACTTTTAGGGATGGTATTTTTTTAAAATGGCGACAATAGTTATATTTTGTTGATAAGCTAGGAAGTAATCTGAATATTATCTAAAGATTATTTAAATAAGACAAACCCACGGATTAGTGTTCTGTGACAAAACTTGGAATTTTGCTCAGATTTGTATCAGTACTCAGGGGTCATTGACTACTATTTTGATTTTTTAGGACATTATTGTTGCTAAGATATGATATTTTATAAAAATACAATATATACAAATAATACCTATAATAAGGAATATGCACATATTTTTTTTATTACATAAATCGTTTAAGGAAGTCATTACAAACCCAAAAAAATTATTTTGAAGAAAATTACTAGAATAATTTAGCTACAAAAATGTTTACTTTTAGGTATAATTTATTTCAATTTAAAAAGGAGCCATTTGTCCTTAATGACGTCAGATCAGCAAAAATAATTGTCAATCTACATGTTAACGTAAAGCTTAACCGAAAGTCGAACGGTTTATTTTTCTCAGAAACAGTTAGAGGGGGAGCAATCGAATTTTTTGGCTTTATAGTGGAATAGTGCAAGGTAAAAAATTTAGTTATACAGGATGTTTCGTTTCGGAGCTATTAAACGTCAAAGTCGAAATTTCCACGATTTCCATTGAAATCGGGTACAGGTCGCAAAAAAAGTCGATGTAAATTTTCGGAGGTTATAGAGGACCCGAAGCTTCGGAACTGGTGAGGATCAAATGGAAAGTAATTCTTTTGAATGTTTTAGATCGAAATATTATGCCATTTGCAGGCCCCTCTTTGGTACCTAATAACTCGAAAACAAAACGTCGGATCGAAAAACGGATTCATAAGTGAAACTTTAAAATCTCAAATACTTTTTTTGAAGTACATTTACCTCAACCTAAAATCACCGGAAAATTGACATATTTGGGAAAAACTGGAAAGTTCGATTTTTGACCCAAATATTTCACGGGTTTTAATTTTTTGTGGGACCAAAGTGGTTCAAATTAAAATCCTATTTACGTCATCGGAAAGAGCTCGTCGAAATACGTAGTTTCCATAATTTTTAGTTTCTTCATTCTTCATAGGAAGGAAGCAATCGCCGATTAAATTTCGATTTTTTTACTTTTTTGGCCTCGACACCGATACATTTGAATCACTGTGTTTTCCCTATCTAATCTTTCCCGATGGGTCATCCAGGAGCGTATTTAAGGGGTAAGAACCGAATTTTCTTGACTTTTCCGACAAATCCTATTTTTAGCCGACATTATTCTACACTATTTTCCTTATTTAGTGATTCTTTTTGGGTTTATTTTATCCGTTAATTATCTAAAAATACCTCTCACTAATTTACCTAAATCGCTTAGTTTTTCGTTAAAGTTATAAATAAATAGGTTTGTAATCATTTTTTAATTTTCGAAGATTGCCATCAAGACAAGGAATTGCAGTTTATTCACTCGAAATTATGACATGTTGTGTCAAAATTTCGAAAAAATGCCAGTTTTTGTTGCAAAATTGAAAGGTTCCTGGACCGATTTCGGATTTGAATTTCGGCATGAATAAGATTTTTTAATTTAAGTGCAGGGATATTTTATTGGATGAGTTACGCATTAAATGACATTTTTATTGGTTCGGTTGGGTGACCCTACAACACTGGAATTCGCCATGTACTCATTATGCGTCATAAAACACTTTTGACGACACAGCCAATGAGATCACATTTTACAAGTTTCGAAATTCGCGTATTGCAGTAGAAAATCCTTTCATTTTTTACGTGACGCGCGTAAATTTAATTTGTTGGTTTTTTCAAAGATTCAAGCTGTTATCTAGTAAAAAAGTGCAAAATAATAAGTAACGATGAATTTTCGATTCCTAGAACTCCTCCAGAGCTGACGGAAGCAGTAAATACTGCCACATCAGATTTACTTCCATAAAATCAAGACAAAAATATGAATATGCATACAGTCGTTTTATCAACTATCGCAAGAACGAAAATACGAGTTCTTTCTCGGAAAATGTTATAATATCATACTTTCTAGAGCTGTTTAAAGATGAAATCTTCTAAAAATCTTATTTTTAATAACTTTTGCAGTACACTTACAACTGCAAGGAAATATTTCCTTACAATAGCAAGCATTGCCTAGCAACACTTTTCCACAAAAAATCTTTCTTTGATAAATTATGTCTTTTTATGTGTTCACTGGAAAGTCGATGGTTTTTTATAGCCTGTAAGCAATAACGACAATGCTAAAATAACCAAAAGAGTAGCAAGGGGGCTGATTACTTCATTTTGTCCTGCTTTTTTGACATTTCTGGTCCGGCTTATGGAAATTCTTACTGAATCACCATTATCTAGTGCTGTACATGGGGTCCCCACTCAGGATTATGCACTGGCTATACACCAGCGTGGTGAGACCATCAATCACATACGCAGCCTTTGTTTGGTGGCCCAAGGTACTGTAGATGACCACAACACAAAATCTGAGGAGTCTGCAATGACTGGCCTGCTTGGGCATCACGGGGCCCATAAAATCGACCAATAGAGAACATCTTAGACCTTCCCCTGCATTACCTTGTGATCAAGAGAGAGGCAAGAATGGGACGCATCGTTTGCAAAGTTCACTGACATAATCCGGCAGGCAGTTGATGGGACGTGAACTATTCTATGATAAAATTGGGAGACCTTAGCTGAAAATGCGACCAGATCATATGGGCCCAAGGTTTTGTTATGACGTACTCTTCGAGATCGTAATTGATGATCGAACCGTGTGGAATAAAAATAAACCGGACACTACTCCTGGAACAATAATCTGGTATACGACGTTTCAAAAACCAAAGACGGTACTGAAGGTGAGGTACATAGGATAAGACCGGAGAGTGACTTGTTTTTCTCTCTTAGGAAATTTCTCGTAGTATTTCAGGCCAAAACCGACGCCATCTTACGGTGTGCTTACGAAAACAACAGAAGGGCTTATTCCAATAAGCGAATCTACATATACTCAGACAGTCAAGCAACCCTTAATAGAATACTAAATTGTCATAGGATAAAGTCAAGACTGGTATGGGAATGTCAAAGGGAAATAGTAGCCTTGGCAAAGAAGAATTCCATTTAAAAAGAAAGCCGACGAACTTACGGAAAAGCCATGCGTTGGTCCAGAACCGGCTCTAGGAATACCAAGGTGCGATATACGAGATGCCATAAGGCGACGGATCAGGTAATAACATAAAAGCTACTGGACCCGAAACTCACCAGGCTACTGCTTATGATGAGCAGAAACCAACGAGACTGAGGATCACACCGGTATTCTGACAGGACATATGACTATCAAAAACCACCTATCATAACGGAGACTTAAGCTGCAGGCTCTGCCGCCAAAAAGGAAATCGGTACAGCACATAATTTGTCACTGCAAGATACTAGATCGGAAAAGAGAATAGATTCTCAGGCAACCAAAACTAGAACAGGAAGAAATCCTTATACTCTCCCTAAGTGACTTGCACAAATTAGTGCAAGGGGCTGGGATAACCTAGTGGGTGCAAGGTGCAATAAAAATCTATGGTGCGCACAATGGGCCAACAGTGGCCGAAGTGCAAAATTACTTCTCTTAACTCTCCTCTAAAATGGTTTTTGACTTTTTCTCTTGTCTTCCTGGTTCAACTTCATGTTGTCCAGCTTTTTTACATTTCTGTATGGTCAAGGTTATAGAAATTTTCACTGAATCGCCATAATCTGGTGCTAGTATAAATGCGTCTAATTCTACTTTACCAATATTTTGCGTAGGTTTCCTTGGTGACTGACACTTAGCTTGATGCGTTGCTAAGCTTTTGGTGCAGTAAATAAGTATTTGTAATGATCTGGTAAATCTTCTTTTCGCCAGTTAAAAATAAATGGTACTAATTAACAATTACTTAAAAGACAGAAGGGATGCCACAGGCTTGGATAAATGTATTTTTCCTCAATTTCAGGTACTTTACCTGTGTTGTCACTTTGATTAATATTCTGAGTTCTGCCCTGTAATACCTAAATGGGAGTTAAACATGGATTTATTAAGAATGGATACGGGATGATTTAACATTCTTTGAAGCCAAAACAAACCATTCTAAGCGACACTGTAAACACAATTTGTAAACATTGGCCACATCTTATTTTACCTTATATTTTTGTACAAAAAATACGTTAGAAGCATCACAATATTTACTAAAAGTGATAAAAGCCCTAAAATACTTTATTTTCTTCGAAATAATAATAAATTTAAGTTAAAAAGGTTTTATTATTTATAGGTTATGTTATTTCTAAAGGTGTTTATTTAAAGTCGCTCCGAGTCATTTATAAATCTATAAGTCGCACTTTTTCTTTTCTAGTTCATTAGACAAAGACGTACGTCTAACCGAGTGTTCAGACCGAGGTTCAGCCGTTTTCCTAAGCAACCAGCACAGACAGCAACACTTCTGAGTTCCAACACTCCAATGCTATTTTATCTCTTTCTACTACCATTCTTGATTCAATTACGTATTTCCTGTGGTATTTCCTTAAAGTTTGTAAACTATTCCCCCAAGAGAAAACAAACAACAAATATAAGGCTTCACGTTCGATACGGTCACAGTATACGGAACATCGAATGCTTATTATAATAGATCCATGGAGTTAATAATCGTGCTTCAGTATTTATATATTCTGTAGACTTTACTCTGTACAGTAAATGGATAATATCATAATATTACTTTGTAAATGATTTAAATTTAAAACTGATTTAAATATTTACGTGAAATTAAATTAAAAGTAAAATTTGTGGATAAAAAGTAATTATTAATTTATAATAGCATTGAAATATTTTTTAAATGATTTATTATTTTTATTCAATTTTGAGGTTTTCAGTAAATTAATATCAAAGCAGAGCTTTCTGATACGATATAATTAATTAACTTGAATACTTACCCTGTAACAAAACTTCTTGTGATTTTAGTATTATTTTAATTGCAGACATCCTATTTCATAATAAATATTTGCCATAAGAAAGATGTAATAAGCATAAAGAACTTTGAACTAACATTTCTGAACACAAGCTTTTATAAAAATGCTATTTCTCCAAAAATTACAAATTAACCCTATCCGGTAAGTATTAAACCCATTTCGGTGTGAAAATGATAAAATTTTTCATGGCTATTTAAGAAAAACCCCTGTACCTACCTTTAGTCTGCATGAGGAAAGATGAATTAATTTCGTTACTTACCGTAATTCAATTTAACGATCATGGTATGCTATACGACATTGTTTTAATGGACTCTGATACATTCATCAGGTAGGTTTTTTAAAAAGTCGTTTTTGTTCTTTCTTATGAAAATGTTGTTGAAAATTAACAACAATTAAGCTTAAAATTATTGCTCTTTAAGCGGATTAAATGTTAAAATCTTAAAACTGTTATATTTATTAGTTTATAAATATTTACATATTTATATTTTTATATATATTTATTTATATTTATATATTTAGTTTTATATTATGTATACGCCCCCTAAATTTTTAGTTTATCGTCTAAAAAAAAATGTCAGACCAAAATAAGCCCTTAATATTCAGACTAAACCTTGCCCTAAAGACGATACATTTCCCATTTAAATTACATGGGATTTTGCCACTTTTTACAATTAATTTTTTTCTCGGAAAAGATGACTTATAGCAATGATACATACATATTCCTATAGGAAATTGAACGCTCTACAAAAAAGATCTCTTATAATTTTTCGATTAATTCACTCCTTCAAAAGTTATTCAAGGTACTAAATGCGACATAGCGCGCTTGTGTGAATAGAAAATCCGTGTGTTGGCGGGAATGCTTGTAGTGTAATTTTGAGCCACTTACTGTATTGAAGGGAAATTTCATGAAAGTATACAAAAATTTATGAAATCCAATAAAAATTAATTGACTGCCAGTTATAAATGAATAGTCTCAAAAATGATTCAAACTAGAACCACCTGTTATGCGGTATATTATTTTCCATGTTTAAAATTTTTTTACCCTAATACCACCAGAATTATCTATTTTTAGAAATAAACTAATAACTTTTATCGAAATAATAAACACTTTGCCGTAAAAGTAAAAAAATCTGAAAATTTACATAGAGTTCAAATTTCACCTTGAATAACTTTTGAAGGAGTGAATTAATCGAAAAATTATAAGAGACCTTTTCTGTAGAGCGTTCAATTTCCTATAAGAATGTGTATGTCTCATTGCTATAAGTCATCTTGTCCGAGAAAAAAAAATTATTGTAAAAAATTGGCAAAAGCCCATGTAATTTAAATGGCAAATGTATCGTCTTTAGGGCAAGGTTTATTATGAATATTAAGGGCTTATTTTGGTCTGACATTTTTTTTTAGACGATAAACTAAAAATTTAAGGGGCGTCGCAAGAAAAAAAATCAACTTGGTAAATAACGGACACCCTAATGTCTATACGCAGGGCCATCCCTACCCGGGGGTGGAAGGTGTGCCTCGCGCACTAGCGGCAAAGTAGCATAGGTAGCATGAGATGAACCGCAAAAATATATTAAAATCAATGGGATAGGCGGCAAATTTCATTTCGCATCCCAACGGCCCTGTCTATACTAATTACTTCTCCATAATATTATCTCTGTATTGTAAGCAGTTTACGCTGATAGTTATAATTACAGGAAAAATCCAAAAATAAAAACTTGTTAAGAGAGTAAATGATTAATATTAGGAATCATTAGTAAAAGCAGAGATAACATAAACAATTTTGAAAGTAATGAAATAAACTTATTTTATTATTTACTATGCCAACGTTTATCGCGTGTTGTTGCAATTTTTACGTATATTCAAAATATTTATTTGCCCTTGGACATTCTATTTCCAATACATACTTATCCGGCTACTCAAATAGTCTACTTATTACGAGACTATAAATTAAATATTGTAGCTTTGTTTTTCAGGACAAATTTCTGAACTGATTCATTTCGCTGATTTGTCGATTTACTTTCTCTTGTCTCAAATCGCCACATTACAAAAGGTGTGTTTTTACTTCTTTTTTGCGACCAGTAAGAATGTTATGATATTTATTTAATCATTGAAATTTAATTCCACCTGAAATCACACCGTTAGATCTTCTTGGATCTGTGTATTTTTACTTTTTTAACTATCTGTACTTAAAAAATTGATCTTCAAAATTTTTCCACACAATATGGTACTTGCGCGGAAAACTTTTATTTTTCGAAATATCTTTTTCCGAAAATAAAATTTTTATAAAACCCATCCCATGTTTTAATAGTATATTGTACAACGAGCATGGAATGACATGCATTTCCTACGAGTATGACGTTTGCAGCACGATGCCGCAGGCGAGTGCTGCAAATCATACGAGTAGGAAATGGTCATTCCATGCGAGTTTTACACGATACTTTTTCTACGAATGTTACTGTTAATAAAATGGGATTAGTAATATTTTTCTTTTTAAGAGGTCAAAAAATGTCAATCAAATTATAAATATTTTGACGCGGCGACGGTCAACGCCACCTTTGTAAAAATATACCCGTGCACAATGGGAACTTTGTAGTTGAATCACCATGGTGATTGAACCACAATGAAAATGTGTAACATACAATGCACTATGTTCCGAAATTACTATTGAACATACAATAAAGGTTTTTATTAACATTCGTAGAAAAAAATATATTTTCCGTCGGTAGTTCAAATATTTTGACATTTCTGGAACGATTTCTTGTAGAAAAAGTCATTTATCTAGTCGTTGCTCGGCAACATTAGGAAATATTCATTTCTGTACTGTAAGATAATATTTCCTTACCGATGATACTGTACTACAAAAATTATTAAAAACACGATTTTTAGAAGATTTCATCTTTGAACACAGCTCTAAAAAGTATGTATTTTTGTTCTGACAATAGTCCATAAAACGATTGTATGCATATGCAGATTTGTGTCTTGATTATGTTAGAAGTAAATCTTAATGTGGCACGTAGAAAAAGAAAAAAAAATGAGTGTTAAATCTGCAGCTATCCCTGTCGTAGACTTTTCACTAGCGCCTCCGTTGACTACAGTGAGAACTAACGCGGGCTTTTTGAATTTTTAGGGAACCCGTAATATTGTAGGGTTATTCAACGAAAGTGCTTGGTTCCTGGTATGTACCAGTAGCCCAAAAAAGAATATGTTTAGGTTTGCTCGCATGACACCTCTTATGGACGAATCGAATTCGCACTTTGATTTTATCATTTATTTTCCCGGTGAACCATTGGTTACTGCACTCATAAAACAATTCCTACATTACTTATTTACCTACATAATACCCAACGTAATTGTGTAACAAAGTTTTGTTGATCACTGTAGATTGTATATCCTTTAAAATATAGACTTTTCCTGAATTTGCTATGCTTTCTTAGAATGCAATGATAAATCAAGTCGAACATGGGAACAATGGAATATTCTGACTTTATCTTTATTACTTATGGTTTTAATATAAAAATCCTTTTATTTTTATATCTTTATCTAATCCGCTCTGTGATATGTTTTAAACGGAAGTTACGAGCACATTTGATGGCATTCACAAAGAATAACATATTTCTAAAATATTAATTATGGAATACACTTTCGGGTTCAGAATTTGAAATGGAAATTTAAAAATAGGTAAATTAAGTCTTTTTATTATCTAGAAGGCCAATAACGGACCTAGAAAATTTTATATGGGGACAAAGCACTTTTTATTAGCTCTTCTAGTTCAAAAATAGTATACATATATGTAAATGGTATTTTTCTAATTACAACTTCATTTCCTTGGGATTTGGAGGACACCGCGGATCCATCAATGCTCTAGACTCTAGATATTATGTATGTATATACTAGCTTCCTAGCTGTCCTGTCATTGTTAAAAAGTCGTCATTAAAAACGTATGAATTATTCTGATATTTCAGCGGTACCAAATGATTTGCATCTTGGAACGGGTTACTAGAATGAATTTAGTTTTATTATTGTCGAAAGTACGTACTAAAATTTCCCTTTTCTTTATCAATTTGCGAAAAACCTCAGAAACAAATTCATAGTATAAAGCTTAGTTAGTGTCTTATTTTTACACTTGTCAGTTTAAAACTTTTGGTTGATTAGACCGGCCTAGCGTTGGAGAATCTGGCCGATATTTTTTAGAATACTTCTATGATGTTTTGAATTAATAGGACCACCGAATATTTTTTCTCCATATAAAGTTTGAACCCCTGTTTCACCCCTTTAGGGGTTGAATTTTATAAAACCCTTTCTTAGTAGATGCCTACGTTATATAAGAAACCTCTGTGCAAAATTTCAAGTTTCTAGACCTAGCGGTGTGGACTGTGCGTTGATATGTCAGTCAATCAGTCAGTCAGTTTCTTCTTTTATATATACAGGGTGAGTCGGGAGAAACGCACCAAATTCTAGGAGTGTACTCTGCACGCAAATAATATAAGTCCAAAAACTCAAAAGTTATTATCAGATTTTTTTTCTAATTACGTTTTAAAAATATGATAAAGATGCTTTATTTTCATTTTTGCTTTATTTTCATTTTTTTTTTCTTTTTTGTCGGTGTATATAAGGGTGGTTAAAAATTTTTTGGAACGAAACCCAGAGAAGGCCAATATATGCAGGTTCGCTAGGGTTTGTTTAGGATTTGATCTTTTCTTTGACTTTTATTATGACCAATTGACTTCTACAAGGAACTGCTTTATGACGAATTGCTATTTCTACGACTAATTGACTTAAAGGACAAATTGCTTTACGACTAATTGACTGACACGGCAAATTGCTTTAAGGCTTATTGACGACAAACTGACTACAACGAATTGCTTTACGACTAAATGACGTGGACTTGTTAATATTACTTGAAATAAGTTTAAACTACTTTATCTTTTAAACAAATAATCTAATTTTTGCACTGTACAGTTTTTCTTTAATTTAAAGATTAAATCTATTTTACCGCTTGATTTGTAAAGAAAGTTAACACAGTGTACACGATGTTTAGTTAATCAATTAGTGGGTACCGTATTTAAATTCCAAATAAAAGAATTATAGAAAGTAGTCATCACCATTTATATTCGTCTATTCACAAATTCGCGAGAAAGGAAATAAGCATACAAACACCAAATGAGTTTAATTAATCAGTAAAATAATGCACAATTAACAATAAATTTGACATTTTTCTCAGGCTGTAACTGTCTGGGATGTTGCAATTTTATGCTTGTATTGTTGAGTGACTTGAGTGTGTACGCTTTCATTCATACCTGAATTATAATCGTACACCTTATAAAGTAAATAAGAAGTACCGAGTTTTTGCATGCAAATGCATTCCATAATGATCCACCAAATAGTAACCGATGATCCGTTTGTATGAATCATCAAAGTCAAAATCGCCTGTGGTCATCCTCTCCTTTTTTGACGAGTTCCTACATAAAGAGTCTAATACTTCCGTACTTTACTAAAAGGTTGTACGATTTCAGATAAGAGGTTGAAATTAGTAGTTTTTACTATTTTTCTGCGCTCAAGTGTTTTAATAGATCACGTGATCTTTTACTATCGCTGCTATGCGTCTGCGAGTGTTTAAGTATCTTTAATTAAAAAACGTTATGACGACTGGCGCATCCCCCCCCCCCAACCAATATCCTAGACACAAAAAAAAAATTAAGAAGTGCACAACTATCTATAAATTAAATTTCACTTTAGATACATAGACTAAACAGATTTTAAATAAATATAACAGTAAATAAATAAGACAAAAGCTACATACATTTTATAACTAAATAATTCCGTTTATCGCCGTTGAAATTTGGCTATGCTTTTATTTTTACGACACGACACTGATTTCGAGGAACCACCGATATTGAAAGACCTAAACAAGCCAGAATATATCAACATTATCAACCAACAGATACAATATTGAGGCCGAGACACCGTATGTAACGTATGCACATTGTTTCCGTTAAAAAAATGATTCCTCACCTCACGCTGCAGTCTGTCAGCCCCCCCCCCCCCCCCCTCCAAGACATCCTGGTAGCGCCACTGGCAGCACTGGCTATGAAATTATGGTTTGAGGTTAAAGAAACAGTTTGTCTTCATTTTAAAACTGCTTGTAAAAACGTTTCAAAACTGGAGAGGATAAGGTGGAAATGTCAATCGTCATAACCAGTAGCTTTCCTTTCCCGCTAGTCACCAAAATCAACTATACTAGTGGATTCAGATTAGTTAAAGAATGACCAAATAGAGGAAAAAAATAAATATTTTTTCTTCTGTTCGAAAGTATAAACATACTTTGGATTTTTTTGACACAGGGTTAGATATAAAGAACTAATCTTAGTTCTTACCCTAATTGTGGGTGGAACATCCCCATTTGGTTGAAAATATACCACTAGGGTTGAAAGTTAAGCGAACTAGAGCGCGCAAAAGAAAAATTCGTTCCAGGTCGCCTTTTTCTTTTAAATATCTCCGATACCAACTACGCAGAATACGATAAAAACAAAAATTGTAGAGCAGAACTTTTTCTATTGCGCACAGTACAGCGATCGTATGGGGAATTGGGACAAAAATCAGAACTTGGAAACAAATTAATATTATCATATAATTTATTTAGCACAAATTTGTGGGCTGTTAGTCTATATTTAAAACAAAACATCTATTTTCTATTGTAAGGTTATAAAAAAGTGGATTTGAATTTATGCGGCCAGAATAACATATTAACAGTATAAATGAGAGTTAAAATAAATAATATTATCAACCAGGCGCGGCCCGTCCATAAGGTCATTTGGTCAATGACCACCTAAAATTTTCAATGATCTACCTAATAATCTATTTTTTAATTTTTTAAAACCAAAAAAGAATCTTTTGTCTCGAGAAAGTGCAAGTTCCATGCGAAAACTCCCCAAGAAAGAATCAAGCCAAGCTATCGTCGAAAGATATCCAAGCTTGCTCTGGGTTAGGTCGTATTTTAAATTGGCCTCATAGGTTTAAATGGACGATATAAATTCATTAAAACTAAGAGAGAAACAGACATACGCGCTTTAGGAAATTAAAAAGAGACACAATTTGTCGACGGCCCACCAATAACATCGGGCCACTCCCACTATGGAAATACACTCAAACCGCCCCGTAAAATATACTCTTTCAAAACATTTGGTTTGGAAAAAGAAAAACTAATTAGGTAGCTAATATGCGCATTGTATTTGCATTGTATTAATGTATTATTAATTAGCGGTTAAACATAAAAATTTATAAATACGATCTCAACCACGCCAGCGCTAGGCATCAAATATAATGGTATCGGACCGGTTTTCTTACATTACCAGCGTAGTCCAGAGGTATGTAGAATCTCAGCGAGTTGACCAAGAGGTCGTGGGTTCGAGGCTGTTTTGGGGTAGACTTTTTTTAAATTTTTGTTATTTAAAAATTAGATCAGCTCTAAAAGGTGTATTGGCAACAAGCTAGCACTTGTTCCTAGATAAAATCTTTTTAAAATTATTGGCAGTCTCATATCTACTACTACAGCTAGCAGCCTGCACGTGCCTAGACAAAGATGGTTTTACCACAGTTGAGAAAACGCGTAAACGCGAATCAGTTTGCCAACTCCTGCGAATTTCATTCATAAAGGTGAAGCACAAAATTGTTTTTTATAGCTGTCTGCCTATCTCGAGTGTGCGCAGTAAGAGCCACGTGAGAGCCGAAATATCAGCAAATGGTTCAATTTACGACGTATGTGCTACGATTAGGCAGAACCGGATTACTACAGTTAGAGCAAGAAAAATGTTTCACGTACGTCGTATCCGTATCGTAAGCATTTCTTGCAGCGCTGCCAATTCTCGATAACTCTAAACCCGAAGAATTTTGTTAGTAATATTGGAGAAATAACACAATCAGAGTAAAAATTATATTTTTAGGATTTTTAGACTATAAACTAGTGTATTACTATTCTTGTTACAATAAAACTACCTTTTTACAACCTAAATTAAGTAAGCGGAAGCGTAACCCATCAATATATTAACGGAATCAGTTGGTTCAGTCAGGGTTAACAGATATGTCTTCTGTATTAAATTTGACTATAATCCTTTGATTAGAATTACATAATTAGTTTTACCAATATAGCATTTACATGTTTTCCTACACCTACTTCTTAAACGTTCATCGTGGCAACAACGTTTGCCGCCTGGAATAAATTGAAAAATGTGCAAGCGTCAACTAGGCAGGCCTGCTGCTATTGGTCCAAATTCTTGGCCTCAACGATTTTGCTAAGATACCCAACTGATTCGGGCTGAAAAGCCCGTTTTTTAAACTGTGGTATTACTATGTCTAGTCGCCAGTATTGTATTTATTAAAGAAAACGGAGTTTCCGCAGCGTTCGTAATTTTATTTTACGAATAATGATACTTGCAGCTCAGAATTTAGAAGACCATTTATTCTGGGCTTTTAGTACCAGGCGCGACCTCTATTATTGAGGAGACGCTAAACGTATCAAAACGGGAAGCCGCTAACAATCTACTAATCTAAAGTACTAAAACACATAGAAAAAAGTCATAAATATCTAGAGTAGCAATGTTCAATATACTACAGTATCTATTTTATGATTTTTGCGGTGTTTATTTGTAGGTAAATAATTTCTTGGCAACACTAGGCACATTATTAAAAAACCTTCCTTAATTAAAAAAGTTTATTTTGCTTGTTGCGTTGATATCACTAGTTGCCCACAAAATTTTGACCCACCTGTAAAAAAATTCACGGGACGCGCCTGTTATGAACTAATAGTTAATGAAAATAATATATAGGAACCTAATTCAAGAAAAAACAAGTATATATGTATTAAAAACTATTCTTATTAAATGTGGAATAATATGTATCTTATTCTGCCCCTGAGTCACTTTCACTTGCTTCGCTATCTTCAAGAGTAGTCGTGGTATTATATGCTGACAAAGGATCAATGTCTTTTGTAAACGCAATGTATTCTTTAATGGTACTGTCATTAGCTAAACGTTTTTTCTTTTTTATTGATTTAGGGATTCGATGTAATGATTAAGCGATTCATTATATTAATATTTGATTTTAGTCGGGAAAGTTTTCTGGGATGTATTAATCTTTCTTTGCCAAACATAAATTCTTCGGTTTTCATTTCTTCTATAAATGTTTGTTTGTATGTACTGTGGCCGGAACTCCCATCCCATCCATGCCCCATTTACATACAACAGTTAGATGTAATGACCTGAAGTTTTTTATAGACTAGGTATCAACAAGATCTACAACACTGTTGACAGTTTTCTGTAATATATCTTGAGTATTTACTTTTAACAGCTAGTATCTTAGAAGCGGAGAAAATCTCAGGACCAAATTGCGTTTTATAAAGGTTACGTCTGTATAAAGTAGGAAAATTATCACTATGAACATTACGTACACTATTTACGACTTACGACTATCCTTAACAAATTATACTTGCGATCTGATAAATCTAGATCCGAATAAAGAGCAAGTGTTTGCTGCAGAAGTAACTCTTTCTTTACCACTAATGATTGTATAGACGTTGATGGACCAGCGATATCAGCAGCAAAACTTAGTTCCTCGCTACCAAAACTGTTTACCAATGTTTCTACTTTACGTTTCTTCGTTTTTTCGGAATATTCCGCGAACTCTCTCGTTTACATGACGACCACGACTCTTTCTAGAAGCATTCGAACTGGTTATAGCAGAAGCCGTTAACTCTTCAGGAACACAAACTTTTGAGGCCAGAAAACCACCTTCTTTTTTTTAAATAGGATTTCGAACGCGAACCCAATCAAACGATTTTAATAATATTTACTAGTTTTGATTGGTCGTGGTTTGTGACACTATACGAGTTCATAATTAATTGTTTTACTACACTAAATTTGGCCCTGTTGCACCACCCAGACGTCGAAACAGTCACCATACGTAAGAGGTCGATCTGAGCCTGATTTTTTTTTTAAGTTTGCACAGATTTGCGAAAGTGAATGCTTTTGCTCAAATTTACGCAAAATTTGCTACATAATAGCAAAAAATTGCAGATATCCTTTTATATAGTTTTTTTAAAGCTTACAGAATTTTGAAAAAAATTACTAAGAATAAAATTTTACACTCTTCTAAAATAGGTTAATGTTCCCAGGTATGTATGTATATTATCATCAAATTATCATGTAAGTATACTATTTTTTATAGAGTTAACATACCTGTATTAACGTTCTCCATTACTAAAATACCACAAATACAACACTTTTTCAAAATATAAAAATAGGTAATGCACTACCTGTAAGTTACCCTTACTTCACAGCCATAAAACTGAGAAGATACCTGATGTCTAATTAGGATTTCTTGATAACCATTAACTGGAATGTTTATATTAGCTGGGTAATTACATCTATAATAAAGGGTCACTATTTATATTTTTGTCTACGGATCGCTGCACTGTGTGGCGTACACGAAAGGGTCATCCAACGAAAACTATAGATATCTTATCACTCCGTTACTTTAGGAAAAAATATTGCAACATCAAATAAAAAAATCTAGCAAAAAATCACGTATTTCTTGGTCATCTTAAATAAGATACCTCATTTTTTGTTATGTTTTTCGATTCTACGCCAAAATTCATCTGGAAAATTTTGCCTAACAGGAACAAATGAAAGTGAAATGAGTCGCGTAACTGACGTAACCGTTACACACTTACACAGCATGCCTAGAAGCTACCTCCAACTCTGCTACCTCGTTTTAACTTCTTTTGTGATTTTTTTTATTCGTTCTCCTTTCCCAATAAAGATTTCAGAACCAGTTTCAGCAAGTCAACCTAACGTACTCGTTATATTGTGAACTTGCTTTACCCTACACACCTATCTCCTACCTGTGATTACCCGTGAATAGTGTAGCGCACTCGATGTATGTACTAAAGTAAACGTATTTTTAGCTAATTTGTCATAAATTTTATTATTAATTACTTATAGTTAAAGATAATTTTCTTTGTGTGTAGGTGATTATTGTGACGTATTATTGATGTGATGTATACGTATCAACGAAGTGCGATAGACAATTAGTTATTCTCGTTATCTTTTTTATTATTACGTTCTACCCAAAATATCTATCTAATTACAAGTAAAACGTAAACAGTTAACGCGACTCCGACGCGGCACGTTAACGTAACGACAACGACCGAAAACCGAGAAACCAGTGTTTTGAGTTAATACACAAAGAAACTAATCAAGAGACTAAAGAAGTAATTAACGGCGTTATTCACTAGTGCGCTAAGACCGGTATAATCAAGCGTTTAAATCAAAAAGTGTTAAAATAAGACAATTTAGTTTTGTACTGAGAATTTCCGAGATTTTTTCGAAAGTTTATAAAGGAAAGGACAGTTTAAGTATGTATTTTCACAATATTAGGACAATATAGTGTTTTTTTTTAACTCGAGATATGGGATTTGCGTGGTAAATGTGTCACTCCATGTTAACTTTTGTTCTACTCGGAACTAAAAGACGAAATTTGCAACAGAGGTTTCTAAATCCTTAGAAGAGGCCACAGTGACTTATTTTTACCAGTAAGGCTACCAAAGATGTAAAAAATGACCTATTTTTTTGGTAAAACGCAATTTTTTTAACCTCTTAATGTCAGGTAAGTATTTAAGTTTGACGGTTCCATGCATTGTCTAAATTAATTTGTAACTGTAATTTATCATCAAAAAATAATAGATTTTCCTGAAACTGGTGGGGAATTGCTGAAAAAAAATATTCAACGCGAATTGAAGACCCTAAAATATGTACCTGGCGAGATTTAGCCCAAAATTTTTAGTAGAACAAAAGATAACATGGGGTAAAGCAATTACAATGATCCCGTGTTAAAAAAAGCACTATATAGATAGCGTTATTCGAAAAGGAACCAAGCGACAAATTGTAATTATTTGAGTTATTGGCGCTACGCGACTCCTGAAACCCTAAATTAGAAATTCGAAAAAGACTCAAGTGCCAGAATGTTAACAGAGTCCTCTGGTGATGAGAGAACCAAGCGACACCAAAGAAATACAGCTATGCGAATTGATCTAAAAGGAACCAAGCGACGTCGCTTGGTTCCTTTTCTAGTTTTACGTACGTTCCGTCGTGCTGTTTTATGACATGACCAAGTTTTTTACATTAATAAACGCATCCTGTGCAAGAATCAGTTTAAACCATGGGCGACAGAGCTAAGAAATTACTATCCTTGGCTTTGGAACATTCCATGATTCTTTACTGTAAACTTTCAAATAGAACCAACCGCCAAAAAAATCACTCTCCAGCTTTAACTACGGAATTTTTCTTTTACTAATTGCCAAACAGTTAAGCAAGGTATATACTACTAAACGTGACTTAAACATTTTTGTCATTTACAATGTAATACTTTTAACCAAAGGGAATCTTTACACCTTATTTACTCAAAACTGTTAAAACGTCGTTTGATTCCTTTTCGAATAACGCAATCCGTAGTATATTAAATGTAAATGCAAAGATTAATTTCTTCGCTGGTGCAGAACAAGAAGAACGTAAAATGAAAAATAAAAATAAAGTAAGGACTATTTTTTGATGCTGGTCTGGGTGCCCTCCTGCTATCGCGAGTTATGGGTAGAAGTGATACAAAATACTAGGAACAGTTATTTTGGAACAGTTACGAACGACGAACAGATTAAAACAGTTATCAGTTTAATAAAATACCTATTCCAAGGCTTCGACTGTTCCGAGTAACAAATCAACGTCCTGTCACATTGCAAGTGTCCAATAAGTTGAATTCTGAATTAAATTGTTTGTGTAACAGAGCGTTAGTCACTAAGCAATTTTAATAAAATATGAATCATTATTGCTAAAACCTAAATTCATAGTTTGTAAAATTGCAGTATTGATTTAAATAATAGTAAGGCTACTGAGTAGTTCATTAACATGTGGTTTAATAGAGATCATAATTATTGTATTATGTATGCAAATTACAAAATAACGTAATATTATTAGCATAATTTATTGCTTTCGTGCATATTGTATGCCAGTATGAAATCATTTAATTGCAAGAAACCATAACAGTGATAAACTGATAAGGATCTAAATAATATAAACTTATATTGCAAATAAAAGATAATTTAATAACAGTAGCGTCACGTACAAATCGATAGCGGAGGCAACATGCATGCAATTTTGATAATGAAAGTTATTCCTATACAGTATTAGGCTGAATACTAAAATATATGTATATCCCTTAGACAAGGAAAGTATATCCACTGCTACTAGTTCATCAGAATAAACTTGCTGCAAATTTAAATATGAACGCTTGTCTCTTTTTTTTTTCTTTTTTATTGAGTTAACACAAGGTTATCAAGAGGACTTAAATCTAAACTATATTCAGTCCCTGTTCAATGAGGGGTAAGGGATACTCCCTCACCTAACCAAACAAACTTAATAAATAAAAATTTTAATATTTGAATCCCTTAAACTATGAAAGTTAAGCAACCAATTTGTAAATAACAGATGGTTAACATAGAACTATTTAAAAAAATAATTGTACCACTTTTTGTTGCAGAATCTTCTTCGGACGAAGACAGCCTAGCAAATGACGACGTTCCAACAGTCGAGAGTACCCCCGAACGCGAAAAAGCCATCATGAGGGGCGGTAGCGGGGGAGACCGAGGACATCATGCCTTTCCCCCTCCACCCCCCAGTGATACGTCTAGTGCTGGATCTCCACCGCCTATGCAGAGAAGACCCAGAGCGCCACCTCCTTTGTGGAGCGATCAGAGAGGTCGAAGTCAGCAGGAGATTACGGATATTAGTGATGTTTTACAAAACTTTAGGCCATGTAAGTAAAACACCACAACAAAAACATTACTCTAAAACGGAGCTAAGTTCTTGTGACTGTTCGGTCATAAACAGTAGTTAGATCTGATGCCAAGTTCAACATCCTTGTTACTGATTATCGTGTCTGAGACTTTTTAATTTCTCTCAAAAGTTTAATAAACCCACATCTTCAACCAGAACTGACTTCATGTGACTTGACCGTTACCCATTTCAGAGTAGTGACACGCCTGTGACTATTAGTTAAAATGAAGAAAGTTGAACAGTTGAACCTTGACTATTACTTAAAATAAAGAGAGTCAGATTACAGACTAGAACGTGGCATGTGTCTATTACGTAATAAATTATACCCCAGTTTTCTGTTTATTACCTATTTAAAGACCAAATGTTTTATAGCTTTACAAGTTAACAGAAAACCGGGATATGTATGTGTGCGGAGTAAAGGGAGGCGCAGTTTGTTAGTTGCTTTACTTTCGGCACGATGCGCGCACTGCACACCCCGGTTTTCTGTTAAATATCAAAGGAAAATAATCATTTTTAACTTTCTAGTGCGCTACTCATAAAAGGGTTTGGGACCTCCTGTATGTTCCAAATCCAATTCACTAACATAAAAAATTAACTCTAGTGCATTGGCAGTGGCAGTTAACCTTTAAATAACGATTTTATGTCTTTAGCTTCACGTGGATTAGGACTTTTACATTTTTGGGCCACTCTGTATGTACTGGATCAAATTTCAACGGCAATGCTAGTTTCTCACGATGCAGAACCCAATCAAACCCAAGCAATCAATAATAAAAATTTTTCCATATGGTAAAAACTTTCGAAGACACGCTGTATATTTTTTTAAATAAAAAGAATCACTTGACTCTACACCACAATAAACGAAGGTTTTAAAAAAAAGATTTTGTCGTTTGGAAAGACACCCCAGTAATAATTTGTGCCGAGCCCTTTCAAAATGGCAAAAGAAAAATCCGTTGAAAAAGAGATTTTCGCTTTTAGTTCGAAAATAATAAATAATTATAATCGAAGATAGTTTCAGATAAAAGTTGTAGATCATTAAAATCAGTACCAAAAAAGGTCCTAAGACCCTTTCTTCTATCTATAGTAAATAAGCCGTGAGAGACGCGCAAAAGTCAAGAGTAAGTTTAGCTTGTCTTCTTTGATGAATGGAAATTAAATGGCTATAGCCAAAGCACTGAATTAGTTGGGTTGGGTTTGCAAATTTACACTTTTCACTTTGGATGGGCATCGCTAGTGATTCATCCGCAGTGAAAGGTGTAAATATGATTTTCATCTGCATTTCATCCAAAGTGGACATCCAAAGTGATCAGCGAACGAAGTAGAGCCCCTCGCTACTTTTGATGAATTGAATGGATGATTCATCCATAGTGAAGCGGCAGAGGCAAGTCTAAACTTGCATTTTTTTAAACGTGTGCATCCAGTGTGCAGCAAACAACCGTTTAGAGAACACTGTTTGCCATTTTGCAAACTTCAGGAATCATTAGTTATAACATGCTACAAGTTGGTAGTCTGTAAAGCCCACTGAGTACGAAAACAAGTTTCTGTTCCAATAATAAAGGGTGACTTGTAATTTAAGTTTTGTTTTGCAAAGCTATTCTCATAAAGGTATTGGCTTTCTGTATCAAAGGACTAATTTTCTGTAAAGGATAATCAAACTGAGCTTCACTCATTCATAAATGATTCCTGTCCCTATCAGGATCTTCTGATGTAAGTTCCACTAACAATTGTGACGATGCTCCCAATTGTTCTCGTCGTCGAATCCAAGGTTTTAACCACCACCGGCGAAGTCGACGTTTTCTTCTCGTTTCTAATATTGTGCGACATTTTTCTGCAAGGGCTAAACTCTATCCCAACACTCACTAACTCAGCCGCCGACATCTTGAACGCTGTTGAAAGAAATAAAATGAATTTTGACAATGAATACATAGGTTTGTTCTTTTATGTTGCACGAGACTGCTCTAACCCACGCCTTTTTTTAATTGTAGAAAACACCTATTAGAAAAGAATCAGTGCAAGTTAGTGCAGTTTCGTGCTACACAAAAGAACGAATCTTATGTAAATACTCCACCTTTCATCTTTCACATTCACTGCGGGTGGGCTCGGGTTTATAACGGGTCGAAATGTGGCATTGTCATGTTGATAATTGATCAAATATGCATATTTAGGAAGTCTTCTATTGACCCTTAAATTTTGCACGCTTCTCACATCTTATTTATTACAAATACTGCAAAACTAGTCAACCTTTTTTATGCAGATTTAACTTCATTACAACTTTTGTCTTAAACTTTGACCATATTTTTCATTGTAGTTTTAAAGTTTAAGGTTTCATTAAGGAACTGAGCAATATTGAGACCCTTGAAAACTTGCCAAGTTTGGTCTGTAAATTTATCAGTTCACACAATATTCTGTACTTATCGAAACACTGCTAATAACGTGTAGACAAAGAACTTGGCATAATTTTTACCAGTTATTTTTTTCAGATCACAAAACACACAGTCCTGACGGGAACTTGGCCTGTTTTTTTACATGTATGTTTTTGGTGGGATTTACTATTGGCCCTAGCCCATAGCTTTGCTCGCGATGGCTTCTTTTTTTAGGCGGATAAATTAAAAAATTGCTATATAGTGTTTACTTCTTATAAGGGCTTTATTATGGCGGTTACCGTCAGATGATGACTTGTGTTTTAAAAGATATCAAGTAACAAGATAGTGTATTATAATAGGCTGACTTCTTCGTAATAGCCCTAAGTGAACCACATAATAACGGTTCTTAGGGAAAACGCTGTTCTAATAACGATTATCTACTTTTTTAGATTCTCAACCACCAGATGTCACCAATAACACAGCTCAAGGTGGCCGTCGAACGGGGGCTGATAGAGTAAATAGATATACATCATCGGCTTCAGAAGATGGTACCATGGGTACAGGTACTGGAAGATGGAAGGTAAGCGAAAATATTATAGCGGTACACTAAGCATTTGTATACATACATACTCGGTCAGAACATGTTATTTGGCTTTTGCGCATAAATTACTTAATATATGAATATTTAAATAAAGGAAGAGTACCTAGTATTAGAAGAGCTATATGTGTTCTTGCACAATAGTGTAAATGTTATTATAAAAGCTTAGTAACAAAAATATGTATACTTATTATACGAAAATCTAAGCTTAAAGTAGAAATTGATTTATGCGTGCTATAAAGTAACAAGAACTATTAAATCCTTTAAAATATAAAATAAAAAGAGAAAGTTATTATAAAATGGCTTTAAAATTTACTTACATGTCCACCCTGTTAACAATATTTGTTCGGCCCATTTGGGCCTCTTCAGCCCAAATAGGCCGAAATAATGTCAAATGTTAGTCTATAATGACGAGGAAAGGAAAAGTGGGTTCAGAATAAAATTTTGATTTCTCCAATGAATTATATGCCTTTTTAGATGTCTAGACTAAAATTATTGTTTTTATAGCAAATAATTGAGCAACAACAATGCTAAAAGCCAAAATAGTAATAATGGATGCTGAGTACTGCTGTTGATGTTGAACCACAGCTGTTAATTTTAGGTTTCGGCCAAGATCCAACAGTTGCTAAATACATTAAAAAGGCCAAAGAGAAGACCGTTGCCAGAGTTTTACGAAGACGACGATATAGAGTTAGAACTAGCTGCAAATCCAAAAGACCCAAATGCACCGAAACCAGAAGGTAAATATAATAAACGGGAAAATGTTGTCCCCTCAATGGAAGCTAGTTTTTATCAACAATATACTCACTCCACGGTATCATTGTTCTCAGCCAGGAAATCGTGGAAGATTATAAATTCAAGTGGACCAATTAATTACTGTTTGAATTTACTTTCAACTATTAATTTTTTTAAGGGTGCCTGTTATCTTATCTGGTAAAACAGATAAATATCGCAACTGACTGCAGGCCACGATTTCTTTTATATTGATGTATAATGCCCGGTAGACACGATGCAACATTTAACAGAAATTCTGCATGTAAATTTAGCTGACAAATATTCTTGAAAAGATTCCATGAAATTTTGCTAAGTACCTTTTTTACTGGTAGACACGGTGTAATTTTTGACTGGTAAAGTTTGTTTTTTTAACGTTTTCTAGAGGCTTTTGAAATATTTGTGTTCATTGTTGACAGCCACAGGTTGGCAGCAGGGTAATATATAGTAATGGAGTCGGAATAGTTGGAATTTTTATAATAGTATTGATTTTTTTAAAAAAAGAAAAGCTTGTGGTTTAAAAAAGAAAAATTTTGTGCCGGAAATGGCTGAAAAGGCGAAATAAACAAGGCGGTGTCCCCAGTGTGCCAACCGGAAATTATTGGTCGAGGATCCAGTCAAAAAATCATTTTTACAAGCAAGGATACCTATTATACTCACTAATGAGTAAAGCTGCCCACTAAAGTGCCACACCAGTGGCGGCGCCGTATGTAAGCAACTACGAATAAGCAAGCGCGGCCCGTGAAATTTTAAAGTTGTATATCTCTGTTGCTATTTATGGGACCCTTGCCAAGTTCAGGTTTTTTAATAGTGAGCCTACTGGGAATGTTTTGGTAAAGAAAAAAATATTTTGTAATTTGCGAAAAAAAGTTGAATTTTTGAATTGACCCACCTCGGAAAAAAATTGCTTAGATATTTTATTTATTATTTTTCGTAAACAAATTTTACATCATTTTGTCGTCAATTTTTAAATTTTAAGAAAAAAAAGTCTGTTAGTAGAAAGTTATAGTCATTTGGATTTTTTTAAACCTAAACTATAATTTAAAAAAAAATTAAATGACTACAACTTCCTACTAGCACATCTTTTCTCTTAAAATTTATAATTGTCGACAAAATGATGTAAAATTTGTTTAGAAAAAATAATACATAAAATATCTAAGCGTGTTAATTTTTTTCCCAGGTGGATCTATTCAAAAATTCAACTTTTTTTCGCAATTTTACAAAATATTTTTTTCTTTACCAAAACATTCCTAGTATGCTCACTAGTAAAAAAAACTAAACTTGGCATGGGTCTTATAGGTAGCAACAGAGATATACAACTTTAAAATTTCACGGGCCGCGCCTGCGTATAAGTGATATTAATAATACTTTATATTATTATATGTAATATTTACCCAGTTAGCATTAAAAATCCGGATTGGCTCGGCTAAACATTTTCAGCATGTCGTATGTCTCTAAAGTCACTTCTGTAAGCGAGGTCCGATGCGGCAAGAAAATGTTTTTATATAAAGAAAACGACCGTTCGACATCTACAGTTGATATATTTGCGTAGTTAAAATGGTCTCTGAACTTATGTAACGAATCTGTGTCAGCACTGTTACTATAAATATCTCTGGCAAAATCTTCTTACAGCAACGCGCAAACAGTCGCGTGTTCCAAATTCACAACGACGCAATAGAAAAATAGAATCAACAAGTAAACGATGACAAAGCTAAACTGAATTGCTGCTGCGGTCGAGTTCCCCGCGATGTAATGCCACTGGAGCGTCACTCACGGTGGGCAGCTTGATTAATGAGTAATGCTACGTGGTCTCAGCACCAAGATGATTTCTAATAACACGGGACCCGGCTTTATAACTCACCCTGTAAGTCTATGCGCATTTCTGCACGAAATTTAGCACGAATTCTAAATATTTTTTTATATAGAAATGTCTTCTTTTTCACGCAATTTGTTTTGCAATTTGTGGTAGATAAGTTGCAACAATTTCGTAAAATATTGCATCATATCAACCGGGCCTAAAACCTAAAAATAGAAATAAAGTATAAATGTAATGCTCCCAAAAGCCTCAAAAAGCTCCATGTGGTACAATATTTTCTTAATAATGAACTTAACACATTAATGTTAATGGAAATAATACTAAACATTGCAAGCAAGACACCTAAAAGGCAATGTAAGTGCAAATGAATAGATGGTGTCTATTACTGGAGACGCAAAATTAAAAGAAAAAAGCAGTTGCAATGCAGCACTTAAGTACTAATGTTTTAGAAAGTGTCTATAAATTGCTTGGTGACGCTTTTATTACTATTATAAGTTGTTACTGCGGACATTATTTCTTTGGTTTAATTGCTGGTAAACTTAAATAAACTTAAACTTATGAAGTCAAGTTTGCCCCTTTTCCCATATTGCGACAAATAAGATCTTAACTTGCAGTTGAGAATAGTGTTTTGACTAATTTCTTGTACTTCGCAAAAAAAAAGATTTAAGACTTATTATTGGATGAAATTTGGATCTTATATTTGATTAGTTCAGTTTTTGTCCTGTCATTCTTAATAAGCCATCATAAAAACATGAATTATTTGTTGGATTTGCTTGGTTTTCAAACGATTGGTACATATATTGGAACTTCTACTGAAATAAATTTAGTTTTATGTTTATTATTGTGAAAAATACAGACTTAAATTGTCCTGTTCTTTATAAAATTGCAAAAATAATCTGGCCTTCAATCTCTAGTTTAATTACCTGTTATAAAGAATGTTCGGAAATGCATTAGAAAACTTGGGGAGACGATTCTACATGGAAAAATAATTGCAGTAGCTTCATAAAAGAAATTTTCAATACTTTCCGAGTTATATTGGGCAAATAACCATTTGCATACATTTCCTCTTTAAACAATGTCGTGTGACACGAAAAGATATACCGACCGTATTTTTAATTAATTAATAACTTCAACCTCCTGCAAGTCCTGCTGGCTGACTGATTTAAAAGTACAGCAAAATCGAGTTTGAAACCACAAGTTATGTTATAATATAGAAAGATGTTTTCTTGTGCCAAAACAAGTGCATGATTTCAGCCATATCACTGGTATTTAAAAATTAGATAAAATGCAGAGAGGGAGGCAGAATGGCACCTATTCCCATGAATATTGATTTTACTGTAAATTCTAATAATTTTAAACATAATTGGAATATTTAAAGTGTATTTTTATTTTGGGGTACCTACCTAGGTATGATTTAATCGATCACCTAATTATTTGGTTGTTAGTTGCAAAATAATTAAATTTATTTGTGAAATAACAAATTTGTCAACAAAATCACCAAAACTATTTTAATACGATTATGTGTTTATTCGCGTACCTGAGCAAATATAATTGGTTACTAGATAATCAAATTTGTTTTCAGAATAACAGAATTATCACCAAATCGTGATTATTAAATTAGGTCATTACGATTATCTGTTTATGCTTTTCAATCACAAAATAGTATTTTGTCATTCACATCAAATATTTATCACCATTTGAGGTTTAGAACTAGGAATATTTTAGAAAATGTTAATTAAACAAGACAAAAAAGATCCAGAGCAAACCTAAACCAACATGAGAAATCCTCCATGAATTCGCCTTTTTTAGGTTTGGTCATGTTGTTACTGTGTTGATAATCATTTATTATTTGGTAACTACTCTGTTATTTTGATAACAAAGCAAATTGACTTTAAATTTGATAAAAAAACATGATTAATTCTTTGATTTGAATACAGATTGTTGGAAATTTGCTGACAGATGTTTGGAAGCGGTGTAGTAAATTTGAGATAAAACGAAATTTCTGGGATTTGGTTATTTATTCATAAGATTTCGTTGGGTGACAAGTATATGTTTTGGTGATCATTTTATTTATCATCTTTATTTTGTAGGTGGTTGTATGTCGCCGGCAGTAGGTGAACAGCTGACCATACCGTCAGGGTTACCTAGGAATCTAGAAGCAGCCATATTAAGGTATGGTAATGCCAGCTTTAAAGCCCCCGTTGCTACTGTTTTAGATCCTAATGGCAAGCTATCGACCACGTTAACTTATGGTAAGTATACATGAGCCTACATAAACTTAATAAACTGGGTTTTCCATTACGCCGTTGTTGACGTACGGTATTTAAAAAACAATTGTTTTGAACATTTTTCGGGAAGATTTTACAGCCATAATTAAAAAGACTAGTTAGTAGTGGACCGAAATGCTCATCTCGGGACGACACTAAATTTAAAGTGAATAAGAAAATCTAGTTTTTAGCATATATCTAAAACCCTATCAAGGGCTCTTTTTCTATACCTGGATTGCATAATTTGAATACTAACATCCTAAATCAGGATTTGTTTTATGTTCATTATGATAATAAAAACAATCCTGAGATATTCCATATTTTTTTTTATCGAGAAATAACTTGCTAAAGTTAAGTTGAATTTAAAACATCTACACTCATTAGCAAAAAAACCGGAGAAGAAAAATTTGGATCAAGTTTGATGATAAACAACTTTGCTAATTTTAGACCGTTTTTAATGAAATTTTCGGTAGATTGTAGACGCATTTATCAAGATTATCACCTGCTTTCCGATTTAAGAAATATTTTGACATGTGTGATATTATACCGGGGGACACAAATGATATTTTTTTCCTTAAGTTCTGAACGCCCTGTGGAGAAAGTAGCCTATGCGATGATGTTCCAGGGTATTTCATATGGAAGTCGCATCTTTCTCAACATTGCTTTGTTTATTCTTCCTGATATCTTTTTAAAAGGATATAAATTTTTTAGAAAATCCCTGCAAGTTTTAGAATTTGTACCTCTATGTCTTTAGAATAAATTTAACAGGGTCATATGTCGCCATTTTCTCTTAATAAAATAACAGGTATCTTGTATTAGCCGTTATGTGCAATACATGGTAAATAAATAAAAAATGTATATTTTCTATGAATTTAAAAAAAAACTGAAAATCTAACAAAATTAATAACATCTATAAACAGAAAACAAAATTGTAAATATTGCTATTGGCTAATTTGAAAAATAATTTAATGTTCATATCCCAAACATGCTCAATGGGGTTAAGATCTGGGCTACGAGCTGGCCACTGTAACCGCTGAATGTTAACTTGGTCCAGATATTCGGTTACCACCAATGCGACAGGTCATGCATCAGGCAAAAGTCCGCTCCTCTGAAGTGGGCAAATGAAACGACATGTTCTGTTAAACATTCATTAATATAGCGGTCAGCCGTTATAGCACCATTTTCAATTATAACGAGCTCAGTGCGTTCGTTAGTGGACACTCCAGCCCACACCATTATACCTTCACCTCCAAATGATACCCGTGGAGATATGCAGCATTGTGCAAATCGTTTCCCTGGTCTTCTCCATACACGCTTGCGTCCGTCTGGTGAACACAAGCAAAAACGGGATTAATCTGTAAACAGTACCCGGCCCCATCGTTCGACTGCCCAATTACTATGGTCCCGAGCAAACGGTCACTACGGTGAGCTGGGAGAAGAGTTAGGCATGCAACTTGTCTTCTAGCAATCAGGTTTTTGTTCACGCAGTCTACGGCGGACAGTGTCAGGAAATCTGAGTGCCACGAATATTTGTCAATTGACGACTAATGGCTGAAGATGGTACACCGCGATCGCGTAGAGCCGGTAACACAACAAAACGATCATCACGAATATTCGTCTTAAGTCTTGTCTTCTGCCTGATCCTTGACGCCTAGAATCCTCCCGAGCGGCTGATTGCATCCTATACGGTACTCCTGGCTTTACCCAAGAAATAAGCGATATACCGTATATTTCAGCCATCGTCGTTTAGAGCTACAGCACGGGCAACATCTTCTGGGCGTATATATTTCAAGCTTCACGGGGCACTGGCAATATATCAATATGAATTTTGACCCGTAGATGTGGTAAAATTACAAGTTTTCTTTAAAAATTGTGTCTTCTCAAAAAGAACAGATATCGCGTAGAATACAAAAAAAATGAGAAAAGATGCGACTTCCATACTTTCTCCACAGGGTGTTCAGAAATTAAGGAACAAAATTATCATTTGTTTCCCCCGGTATAATATCCCACATGTCAAAATTTTTCGTAAATCGAAAAGCCGGTGATAGTCTTGATAAATGCACTTACAATGGCACACTTTTTTACAGGTAAACTTCTTAGTAGATCCCATAAAATAGCCTATGCACTCCTAACAAAATCGTTTAGTAAAAATGGTGACACCAGCCTGAAATCTGGTGACCGTGTCGCTCTAGTCTATCCCAACAACGATCCTATAAATTTTTTGTGTGCATTTTATGGATGCATACAAGCTGGAATTGTTCCAGTTCCAATTGAAGTACCCATCACAAGGAGAGATGCAGGGTCATTACAAATAGGATTTCTTCTTGGAAGTTGTGCTGTTCAGGTACTACTCTAAATTCTACAATTTTTACTTATTCATTGTTCATGCTTTTAAATGATTAATTTGATATCTTTAATTTCCAGTTATTATAAATTTGTTGTTCTTGTTCTTCAGGTTGCATTAACATCTGAAGCCTGTTTAAAAGGACTTCCAAAGACGACATCAGGTGAAGTTATACAATTTAAAGGCTGGCCCAAGCTAACTTGGTTTGTAACGGAACATCTGACGAAGACACCCAAAGACTGGACACCACAACCTAGGTATGATTATATCTTAGATTGAATATTTCTGACGAAGATAAGTAACGCCAATACGAAAAGCACGGAGATTTTTTGTCCGAAAAATAAACAAAAATTCGCAGTATGGAGGCGCTGCATACATAACAAACATATCGGTAATTAAAAACAATAATGGCCGCTCCGCTGCTTCGGAAATCATCGTGTTGCTCATGGAATCGTTTTAAGAAGTGAAGCCAATGGCTTATAGGACAGTAAACACTATTTCCGTTCCATTTTACAGAAGTTTTCCTTGTTCGTGTTATACATCTTTGTTAGAAATGTGTCATCTAAAAGTTATTCATTCTCATTTTTTTTATCATCTTTATATGTATCTTTTGTATCAAATACTCAGAAAACAGTAAGAAGAAATATTATGTTAGTGGGGTTGCGCAGATTCTACCTTTCCGGTATATAGAAGATGTTAAAAATATTTATTGATTTTTTATAGCGCTACCTATGTTACTAAAGGTAAAAAATTAGAATGGAAGTTTTTTTAAATATATTTTAGGCTTAAAAAAAGTCAGATGACTATAACTTTCTACTAACACATTTTTTCCACTCAAAATTTAAAAACTGTCGACAAAATGATGTAAAATTTGTTTAGAAAAAATAATAAAGAAAATACCTAGACGTGTTCATTTTTTTCTTAGGAGGGGCACACCAAAAATTTAACTTTTTTTCGCAAATTACAAAATGCTTTTTTCTTTACCAAAACATTCCCAGTGGGCTCACTATTAAAACCCCTAAATTTGGTACGGGTCCTGTTAGTAGGAACAGAGATATACAACTTTGAAATTTCACCCGCCGCCGCTGCAAATAGGTAAACAATTATTTTATGTGAGGAACTTCCTCCTGACATCCTATATAAAATAATAGAAATTATGAAGAATCAGTTCCTTATTCTTTCCTGATCAACTACAAAAAAAAAAGAAACGGGTTGTTTAGGCTTCTCAAGCTACATATTTATGAAGGAATTACTTCACACAAAAGAATATGGATGAACATTTTTATTACTAAAGTATTACAATAATTTTTTAGGTTAACTGATGAGACTCCTTCCTATATAGAGTACAGCACCGATAGAGATGGTTCCGTTATGGGCGTGACAATGACCAGAGCTGCTATGGTGCAGCATTGTAGAATGCTAACCATGGCTTGTAATTATACAGAAGGAGAAAATATGGTCTGCGTATTAGATTTTAAGAGAGAGGTAAGAAAGTTTTTTTCATAGAAATCAGGCGCGGCCGGTTAGTTTTTTTACAAGTGGGTCAAAATTTTGTGGGCAACTAGTGATATCAACGACACAAGCAAAATACGCTTTTTTAATCAAGAAAGGTTTTTAATAATGTGCCTAGTTTTGCCAAGAAATTATTTACCTACAAATAAACACCGCAAAAAACATAAAATAGGTACTGTAGTTACTACAGTACCTATGAAACAGTAACATGAAACCTTAGATTACCAAAACTTACAAAGCATCTACTACATTCTCTACAGAACCAAATGGATTTCTAGTTATTGGTGCAATTATATCCAGTTTATCTCAAACAAAAATTATTTACGATAGAAACACTAGTTATTGCATAATAGAAATGTAGGTACCTGGATGTTTCCTTTTAACGTGAGCTCTCAAGTTAGAGGGTTTATAGAAATCCAATTTACATTCCCCACAATATGGCATTTTAGATTCTCATCCTGAACACTTCTTGTGGATTAACGACTCTAACAAAACAGTACTACCATATATACAAATGAAGGTATTTTACAAATAACACAAAACACCAAGGCAAAATTAAACAGTATTTTTGCTACCTCTTTACTAAAGTTTTTGAACAATTTAAAATAAAAATTCTGTTGTTATGTAGGCAATTAATTTTGACACATCGACATCAACAAGAAAAAGGGTATTTTTTCGCGACCCGTTTTTCCCGTTGGCTAGATATCTGCATTGATATATTGACATACACTCAAAGTAAAACACAACCTAGAGCGCATGCCCGCCGTTTTAAAACGATAGACGGGGTGGATGCTGCAGCTGCGTTGCCAACTTGTTGTCAAGTCGTAATTAGTAGGTTTTGATGTTTGATAGGCAGTTACAATTTCTAATATTATTATTAGTAATTACCTAAATATCCTAAAATAAAATTAGGTAAATGTATAAATGTATCGCGAATCGCGAATATTGTTTTAATAATAAATTGGTCAGATTTAAATTAGTGAGTCAGAATTTGCGACAACCCGACACCCGGCGTGGCGGCGTTGACAACCACGCGCGCCCCGAAAGCGATATTATTGGTGGACCGTCGACAAATTGTGTCTCTTTTTAACTTCCTCAAGCGCGTATGTTTGTTTCTCTCTTAGCTTTAATGCACTTTATGTAGTCCATATACACCTATGAGGTCAATTTAAAATACGGCGAGTCCGGAGCAAGCTTGGCTTGATCACCGTTGTATACGGTGGCTTGATTCTTTCTTGGGGAGTTTTCGAATGGAACTTGCACTTTTTTTGAAAGAAAAGATCATTTTTCGGTTTTAAAAAATAAAAAATAAATTATTAGGTAGATCATTGAAAATTTTAGGTCGGTCATGGACCAAATGACCTTATGGAAATATAGAAATATATTTTTGTAAATAAGTATTGTCCGTAATTCTCGGTAATAGGGTAATAAATCTATAAATTTTCGTATTCCACCGAACCGTGTTATGTATAAAATTGCTTATGTATTCAGAAAAAAAAAGACCCATCTAACCGAAATACGACGAGTTTACCGATATTCAAAGTAAGTAAGAAAAATGTGTATAGGCACATAAAAAGTACCAGAATAAGCGTTATAATCACCGAACACAGTGAATCATTGGAACATAGGTTATAAAAATGGCCCATGCATGCATATTATGAAGTATTTAGTTTTTATGTGTTTGTGTATGAAAAATTATATTGGAAGCATAATTTTACTTCTTGAAAGTTGATGGGCGGATATTTAGAAAGCAAAAATATCAAACACGTTCGTCAATAGTTTGTACTTTAAAATGATTTAAAATGTTTTGACCAGCTAATGTTATTATTTTCGCAGAATGCCTGTGAATATATCCAAGCCAATATATTTACTGAACAAGGGGGCATTATTTAATAATTTATGCTTTTACAGATTCTAATGTTTTTTGATTATATAATAGCACACAATTTTTTAATAATTACAATGAACGCATACACAAGATCAGCAAGTCCGTCATACTGTTTTATGTTGAACTGTTGAAGCAAATTCACAGTGGCAGCGTCATAGCTTGAATTCTAAACATCTAAAAGTAAATCCTTAAACCCGCTTTTTTTCATATATGTGCCTTTTATTTTTATGCCTTTATATTTTATATTTATATAACATTAAGAATGAGGTCTATGCGAAGTAGGTAATATATTTCTTTTTAGAAAGCTGTGGTTATATTGAATTAATTTCGAAAATATATGAATCTTAAGCTACGTCTCCACCGGAGAAACATTGAGGAACTTTTTGTTGCCTAAATGTTTCGCCTTGTTGCCATGGGTAGAAACGTTTGGCAACATACGTAAACTTCTTGTTTCCACTCAAGCAACTAAAATTGTCAGTAGTTGGATGTTGTTTCTTGAGTGCGCAATTAAAGTTTGCACTGCATGCAAACAGTATATGGGAGTGTGGAGGAGGATGAAGTAGTGTTGGAAGCGGCGGCATACATGTGATATCTTCAAGAAATCGAAAAAGAAAACATACACAGGTACTGGGTTAAGCCACGCCTTCAGGAAGGGAAGCAGTATGGTGGCATACAGATACTCAGCGTACTAAAAAAGGATGATTTACATTCAGGAAGAATAGCTAGTGGTAGTGTCTAAAATTTCGTACGAATGTCCATCACCGATATGAAATGGGTATTGTGTCAATTTGCTCCCCGAATTAAAAAAGAAGACACAAACCGTTTCCACTGCTGCAGCAACCAGTATTTGTTTTCCCATGTTGCCGATTTTCTTTTGAAGTTTACCGCTCAAAATGGACACCGGCGACAAGTAGAAACAGTCAACATTTGTTGCTGAAAGATAGAGAAACTTTTAGGAACTTAGTGAAACATTTTCGGCAACAGCAACACAATATTTTCTCAGTGTTCTTCCAGTGGAAAGCTTTAAGTCGTTACAAATATATACATACTAGAAAAAAGTGGTGACAACATCACCTAAAAGTTTGTTAGTTTGTGTTGAACGAAACTGCACTAACCTGCACTAATTTTTTTCTAATGAGTTTTTTCTACATACGTATAAAAAAGTGTGGGTTAGTGAAGTTTTGTGCAACACAAACGAACATAATGTACCTTTAGCTTAGAAAAATTATAAATTTGCTATTTCTAATTGACCACTTATGTAAACTGTAAACTAATTTATGGTATAAAGCTTAATTGTATTATTGTTCCACTTGTACCCTTTATTGCCAATTAAATCGATTTTAAACTTACTCAATAGTGAATTAGTGAATCTGTTGGTAAAATTCGTCCGCAAAACTAAAAAATAAAAAGCATAAGGAAAATTTTTACTATGAAAAGTAGTTTCACGTAAATTGATCAGCGCTGGCAGAACAGCACATAGCGTACATGGTACATCTTTCCGACTTTTTTTAAATAAGAGAATGACAATAATACAGTCAAGATATAAAATGAAATAAGATTTGTTATACAAAATAACTTTTCCATTACATTTGAAATATCACTTGCAATAGTTTTTATGATTGTTTCATGGCGAGATCATATTTTTAGCCTAATTCCTTTTTTCTAGGTTGGACTGTGGCATTCAGTATTAACAAGCATCCTCAATGGCATGCACGTCATCTACATCCCCTACGCCCTCATGAAAGCAAATCCGGCAAGTTGGATGCAAATGATCACCAAGTACCGGGCAACTGTAGCCGTAGTAAAATCCAGAGATCTTCACTGGGGTCTTCTAGCAACGAAAGATCATAAAGATATTAACTTGAGCTCATTGAGGATGTTACTAGTAGCTGACGGCGCGAATCCTTGGTCGCTGAGTAGCTGTGATCAATTTTTGTCTGTATTTCAGTCCAAAGGTCTTAGGCCTGATGCTATTTGTCCTTGTGCTAGCTCCAGTGAATGTTTGACGGTAAGTTCTGTTACGTTCTTATTTATGACTTATTTATAGTCAGGGTCGGAGTGGGTTAGCGATTTATTTTTATTGTATTCTGTATTTAATTCATTTAAAAAAAATGTATATATACGCTCGGGCAATATGCTTTAATACTCGCCGCCGCTCATTTAACATTAAAACATGTTTCTATCATGAATTATAAAATAATATTTAAAGCGAAGTGTTCTAATCAAAACTTTTTAATATTATTAGGTATAGTAATATGTATGCATATACATAATATAAACAAACTTAACATTACATTAATATAAACATAATCGAAGTTATCTTAAAACATATAGCAAGTTTGTTATTAACTGTACCGACTAAATAATTTATTCTCGAATAAAATACTTGGTAAATATATTTATATTGTTATAAATACTTGATATTAATAAATAAGTGTAGTCCCTCTCTGGGATACCGGTCCAGTGCTTCTATTTTGCCGGGGTACCTATATTTATTACTCGAATTTCAAGACGAATCACACATTGTTGCCCTTGACATACCCAGCAAAGACTTCAATTAAGTATAGCATGCTGTACTACACCATGCAAACTTCCTTCTTACAGTGCTCCTCGCAAACTATGTGCCTGGACCGATAGTTTTTTTCTAGCGACGCATATTTGTCGGGGTGGATGGTCACTCATCTGACGACTTAGCAATGCTGATGCCGTGCTAAAAGATTCAGTTCTGGCACCTACCCTATTTTTCCTTCATATTAATAACCTACTCTCTTCTATTACCTAGTTATGCTGACGATAATACTCTGCATTCCAATAGTCATTCCATTTCTTCAAACCAGTGCCAAATCTTGAACTGGATGCACATAACCTGTTCGCAGGATTTCGAATTAATGTCACAATTATTAGCGTGGGGTATCTGAGGTGCCAAAGCATTGTCCAGTTCAATGCTTCCAAAGCACAGTCTTGCTCCCTGTCATACAAAAAAATTCTGCAACACTTATCCCACCCACATGAATGGCCTAAGGCATTCAATGTTGTGAGCATCGCTTTCGAACATGATCTCAGCTGGCATAAACACATTACTTTAATATTTTTATCAAGATTATCACTTATTTGTCCAATACATTGGATAAACTAATAAAATATAAATTGTAGGTTTCCGTACGTCGACCAGGAAGAGGTGGTGTGAACGCAACTGGCCGGGGAGTGCTTTCAATGCAAGGACTTAGCTATGGTGTAGTGCGAGTGGACCAAGAAAATAGTTTAACATCACTTACTCTTCAAGACTGTGGACAGGTAATAGTCGCCAAGTACTTTTACACTATGAAACGGTCCTGCCGTACAGAAACATCTTTCCGAATATTCCCACTAATAGCGAAGATATATCTTATATGACTTCCATGCAACTAATACATATTTTCTTGTAGGTTATGCCTGGTTGTGTCATAGTAGTAGTTAAAATGGAGGGAGCGTCATATTTATGTAAAACTGACGAAGTTGGTGAAATTTGTGTAAATTCTGGTGCAACTGGAACTCAGTACTGGGGATTACCTGGACTAAGTAACACAACGTTTAAGGTAATCATTTAAACGTATAACAAAATTGAAAAAAAAATTGTTATGGGGAAAATTACATAACAATAAGCTAGCAAAACATATGATTTTGCTTTCTAACAAATTACATTATGTCAAGTAAAAGTGATATTCACTACACAATTTTGTTTTAGGTGCAACCTCTTGGTACAGATGGGAAGCCAATATCAGACGCTGAATATACTCGTAGTGGTCTTTTAGGGTTCTTAGGTCCTGGAGGTCTAGTCTTTGTATGTGGTTCGAGAGATGGACTTATGACAGTTACAGGTAGAGGTTAAATAAATAATGGTCATTATATACGGTGCTATATAATGACTGGGTAATTACCGTGACCCAAAAAAACTTATTTCAAGCAAGCTTATGGTGTGGAAAATAAATATTTCCTTAATGCAATTTTCCCTAAAAATTGCTTGGTGTCGCCTAAAAAAGTTTTAATGTTCCAAATTCGTTTCCATAAGATGATTCCGGTTTTCTTAATTATCTGTGACAAGAACTTAAAAAAAAATGTTTGTAAAATTTGCAAATTGTAATTTATTAAAGTAACGTTGCATATAATAAATAAAATTGCTGCAGTCAATACTAGGTTTTTAAAAATGGAGAAAGGTATGATTGTAATAATTATCGTCCAATTTCTGTTTTACCGGTATTTTCTAAAATCCTTGAAAAAATTATGAATAATAAAATTATAAACTTTTTAGAATCAAAACAATTACTCTTTTCAGGTCAGTATGGTTTTCGTAAAAATAGGGATACAGAAATTGCAGCAACAGATGTTATTAAAGAAATTCAACCAAATGTTGATAATAACCAGAAATGCTGCTTGTTGTCCCTAGATTTGTGTAAAGCGTTTGACACAGTTAATCACAGTATATTGCTTAAATGTTTGTATAATATTGGAATACGAGGAAAAGTTTATATGTGGATAAAAAATTATTTATTAAATAGAAAGCAATTTGTTCAAATGGGGGCAATAAAAAGTTTGCAAAAAAAAACATAACTTGTGGAGTTCTGCAAGGATCAACATTGGGACCAACACTATTTTTAATATATGTAAATTCCATATCAACATTAAATTTAAAAGGCAATTTAAAACTCTTTGCTGATGATACTACCATTATATATTTTGATCAAAGTTATTCCAACATTTACAAAAACATTAACTATGACCTAAACATAATTTGTAAATGGCTTCAAGCATACAAATTATCATTGAGTCTTAAAAAAATCAACATTTATGTATATAAGTAAATCAAAAATAAAAGAGAATACGTTACCAATATTTTTCAATAATCAAAAAATTCAATACACCAGTTCTACGAAATTTTTAGGTTTACTTGTGGATGAAAACTTAAGCTGGATAAAACATATTGAATATTTAAGAAACTATATTTCACCAATAGTTCGTACTTTATTTAGGGACAGAAATTATATTCCTTTAAAATATTTACAAATATATATATTTTTCATTAGTTTATTCAAAATTACAGTATCTAATTTCAATTTGGGGATCTGCATACTTAAATAAAATTAAACCTTTAAAGAAATTACAAAATAAAATTATTAAATGTATTCATAAATTACCATTTTTGGAGCCAACAGTTAATTTATATAAACCAAATGGATACTTAGATTTAGAACACCTGCATAAATTAAAGCTGTGTATTTTAATACATTCTATCAAAAGTAATGAAAAACACTCAACTATAACATTAAATTTAAAAAACATCATTCATCAACATAATACGAGACAATATAAAACTATACAAATTCCAATGATAAAGAGTAATTTTGGTAAAAAGTCTGTTTTATATCAAGGAATAAAAAATTACAATGATTTGCCGCAAAAAATTAAAGATATAACAAAATTGTTGACGTTTAAAAAAATTATGAAAAAATTTTTCCTGGAAAACTAAAAATAATTAAAATAATCATTTTTTATATAAAATATTAAGTATTAATAAATATTAGTATTAATTAAACACTTATTTTATAAATATAATTAAACTGTTTTTTTTAATAATTTTTCACAAATTGTTTGTAATATTGTGTTATTAATTATTTATTTAGTTTAAAGTATTTTAAATTTATTCCCTGTAATGAACTATGGTTGGGAAAAAATAAACAAACAACAAAAAAAATTATATATAAATACTATCAATATGAAACATTTTAATGTAATTTTAGGAAGAAAACACAATGCCGACGATATAATAGCTACAGTTCTGGCAGTAGAACCAATGAAATTTATTTATAGAGGAAGGATAGCTGTTTTTAGTATACGAGTCTTAAGGGACGAAAGAATATGTGTGATAGCTGAACAAAGGCCAGATTGTAGTGAAGAAGAGGTGAGAGAGAATAAAGAATTACTTTGAATAAAAGAAAAACACGCAAAAATTGTTAGGTTGATACGTTATAAATAATATCATTTATTCAATACGAATCTAAAAATTACTTGTTACTATTGATATTGTTCATTATACATATTTTAATTTAAAAAAAATCGTTTTTAGTCATTCCAGTGGATGTCCCGAGTTCTACAAGCTGTAGACTCTATCCATCAGGTAGGAATCTACTGTTTGGCCCTTGTTCCACCGAATTACCTCCCTAAAACACCTCTTGGTGGCATCCACCTCTCTGAGACGAAAAGAAGATTTTTAGAAGGTGCTTTACATCCTGCCAACGTCCTGATGTGTCCTCATACTTGTGTTACCAATTTGCCAAAGCCTAGGGAGGTGCATTCGGGTAAATATAATGTGGCATTTATAAGATGTTAACATTTATTGATACTACCTAAATTCCGAACGATTTTAATGTGGGAAATAGTATAGTATGCAACAAGTATTGAAAATAGCACAATCATAAAGTCACGAAGGTGAAACATGCTGTTCACCCGTGTTGCACACTATCCTTTTTCTATGACTGCGCCTGTTTAAAAAATATAAACTAGAAAATTATTGAAAGAAAAATTATAATGACAGGCTAGCAACAATGAATTAAAACACAATTATATATTGTTACATGGTAACATGGAAACAATTAAAAAATAGCCTACTGGATCCCTAGGCATAGGCGCATCCAGGATATTGTCTTAGGGGGGGGGGGGGCTGAGTAATGCAATAATTAGGTGGATTTCTTCAATTAGTAGTGCATTATAATAATAATAATAAAGTTTATTTAAATCAATTACAATTTAAATATGTTATATATATATATATATATATATATATATATATATATATATATATATATATATATATATATATATATATATATATATATATATATATATATATATATTATAAATAAACTTGATAAAACCCCCGAAGACGTACTTGTTGGGGGCAAATCTTATATTTAACATTACATTATTTAATTATATAAATTACTCAATTGAAAAATATATATATTCAAATACATACATACAATTTCTTTTTTAGGACAAGAGAGATTCTTTAGAGAAAAATAAATAAATAATTTTTATATTATAGAAAATAATATCAAAGTTATTCCAAAAATTTCTTTAAATCGTTTGTTGTTAATATCCAAGCTTTTATTTCAATTTTATATTTTTTTAATGATATAATTCTTTTAATATTTACTGGTAAATAATCGTTTAAATAAAAACATAAATATTTATAATTCTTTTGTGCTATAAACTTATGTAGTTTTGGTTTAATGGAAATTTCATTTTTATGACGCGTGTCATGGTTATGTTTTTTAAATTGTATTAGATTTTTATTTTTAAAAACGTATACTAAAATATTATAAATATATATTCGCCTAACGTCAATTTTTTTTTGTTTCTGAATATAATTCCTTTGAAGGATAAAAATAGTCTTTATTAAACATAATTTTTAGAAATCTTTTTTGTAATACTTCTATTTTTTTCACTAAAATTGTACTTATTCCTCCCCAACCTAGAATCAAATTCAATTCAAATGAGTTTTAACTAAGGCATAATACAATGTTTCTAAGTGTTTTATATCCAAAAAGGTACTGTCAAAAATTATTCCCAAGTATTTAACACTGTTAGCTTTTAAAATTTGAATATCATCGTCTATTTTAATACTATCCACATTTGAGGTGTTATTATGTTGATTTAGACTAATATTATTAAGAACCACCATAATTTTACCTACAAGTTATTTTATTGACATTAACACGCATTGTCAAGACTGATTGATGAGCTACTTCTGAAACTTTAGCAAATTCGGAATGCATGCGTGGACGACTCAAAATATATTTTAGTTCACATAACAAATAATTTGTTGGAATGGGTAGATGGTGAAGGATAAATAAAAATTTTAATTTCCATACTTAACTACTAATATTTATTTCTTCTAATGCACGCAAATCGACAAAGTACTATGCCACATTAACTAAATGTTTGTTTGTTGTACTTATCCGTACTAATTCAACTAAAAATGCAAAGTACTTACATTAAAACACGTTTTATATGTTACAGCCCCGTCAACAAAACGGTCAAATATTTTAAATTTATGTACCGAAGTCAAACGAGGACGTTTCAAAACTATAAAATTGGAAAATTACAGTATTATAATGATTTAGCAAAAACTTACCGGGAATCTTGCCATTTGACAGGCTTTAATTAATCTCTGAATAGCAGTGGCGGTTGGTGACATTTCAAAGTTGTTTATCTCTGTTCATACTTACAGGACCCGTACCAAATTTAGGAGTTTTACTAGTGAGCCCACTGGGAATGTTTTGGTAAAGAAAAAAAAAACATTTTGTAATTTGCGAAAAAAAGTGAAATTTGTGGTGCGGCCCTCCCAAGAAAAAATGAACAAGTCTAGGTATTTGATTTCTTTTTTGTCTAAACAAATTTTACATCATTTTGGCGACAGGTTTTCAATTTTGAGAGAAAAAAATGCGTTAGGAGAAAGTTATAGTCATTTGAATTTTTTGGAACATTATATTTTAGGCATAAAAAAATTCAAATGATTATAACTCTCTACTAACACATTTTTTTCTCTCAAAATTGAAAACCTGTTGCCAAAATGATGTAAACTTTGTTTAGACAAAAAAAAATCAAATACCTAGACGGGTTCCTTTTTTCTTGAGAGGGCCGCACCAAAAATTTCACTTTTTTTCGCAAATTACAAAATGTTTTTTTTTTCTTTGCCAAAACATTCCCAGTGGGCTCACTAGGAAAACCCCTAAATTTGGTACGGGTCCTGTAAGTATGAACAGAGATAAACAACTTTGAAATTTCACCAACCGCCACTGCTGAATAGATACACGTTGCTCAGGAAGATTTTGTAAAAATTTTATTCCATACCATATTAAATGTTTATAAGTTTTAAACTAGAATAAACAGTTAAGGGAAAATTGCAATTTAATTATGTTGCTTAAAACTTTTTAACGTGAATTAAAAGTTAGACCTTTTACAAGTTTGACAATTTTCTTCAATTATTAAAATTGCTGCTAGTAAGAGAAACTTTAAGCGTTATCATATAGAATTTATTTTTAAAGAATTTGTAGACAGGATGTCCAAAAATTCTTAGTATGGGCAATAATATCTTTGCTATTAGTAAAGATAGAGACACCCCTGTATCTTATTCGTTAATAAATCTACTTTTTTATGCAATTTATCTTTTTCTACCCCCTTGAGGGGTGACTAGAGAGTTGAGGTTTTTAAAAAACAAACCTTTATGTAATTAAAAATCGTGAAAAATAAATAAAAATTGAAATACCTTTATTTCACTTATTACTTTAAAAGTTGTTCCAAATGACCACCACGAACTTCCGGGCAGTAATAAAGTCGATTTGGAACTCACTTCTCACATTTTCGATAATGGCGGGTGTTACTTCTTGGCAGAGTTCCAAAATCGACTTTATTACTGTCAAGAACTTCATGGTGGTCATCTTGAACAACTTTTAAAGTAATAAGAGAGATAAAGGTAGGTACTTAAATTTTTTTCCTCTATTTTAAATTTTTTCAGGCTTGCCATTTAAAAACGAATTAAGATACGGATCTTGGGTTTGCGGTAAAATGTTTCTTTTTCGAGAACCTTTAAAATAAGCTACCACACGGCATAGGGTTGCATTTAAAATTTTTGACCTCAACTCCCTAGTGTAACCCCTCAAAGGGATTGAAAAAGTTAAATTACATAAAAAAGTAGTTTTATTAACCAATAAGATACACCTAAAATTTGGTGTCTCTATCTTTACTAGTAGTAAAGATGCCCAGTCTAAAACTTTTCGGACACTCTGTATAATGTATCCCGCAAAAGTCGTGATATTGATCAAATTGATTATGCATACTTTGCAATAAAATTAGTCTTATTTAACTATACTACACTTAATTAATTAATTTTGTTTTCTGGGCTGTAATCTGTACTAGTGATGTAAGGATACGTATCCAAAAATCCGTTGGATCCGAATATTAAAAGAATCCGGATTATCCGGAACCGGCCGAGAACTTGAATACGGATTCGGAATCAAAATAAATTCGCATCGCCTGGTTACTAATGCAAAGTGCAAAGAGAAAACGGAATCGGAATCGAGTGTAAGCGAACAACACGGTCTGCGATTTGGCATATTTGATATTGTGCTTTCTCTTTCTAATGACATTTCCTAAAAAAAGATGGCATAGTTATCGGGGTAACGGGTATCATATGAGATGAGACCCATTGGTTAAACTAGTCCCCGCCTCACCCGAACCGAATTCAAACGAGAACGGCGCGACGCGGTGCCTTCTTATCCCTAAACTTCGACTTCGACTGGTATGATACCGATACCGCATCGACCTACCTAGCCGTGTATCCGGATAGAAAATGTTTTAGTCTGTTGCATGCATACGTATACATGATCTGTAACCGCTTTCGCGCGGGTCAAGAAATGGATTCGTATTCGGATAATGGATACGGATATTAGCTGATTCCGATTCCGTATGATTCGGATATCTAATGAATACGGATATTTACAACACTAATCTGTACCTCCTTGGTCTGTACTATTACTAACATCACCACAGCAATAGCTTCTGCTTTGAGTGACGCCGCGTTCCTTCTGTGCGTTTCAGCAAGCGACTGTGTTTCAGACGTGGGCCCCGCGAGCGTTATCGTGGGCAACCTGGTGCAGGGCAACCGATTGGCCAGTGCACAAGGACGGGAAGTTGGAGGTCTAGTCGAAGAGGATAGCGAGTCATCAAAAAAGGTAAGTAAATTGCACAAAATAAAAAATACAGTAAACAGGATTTTATGGAAAGAGTGAAATAATTTTTTGGAGATTTTGTGATGTTTGATAGTAGTAATCAGCTCCAATCTGTACTGATTTGTTGTTTTTAGTGTTCCGTGCTAAAATTAGCAAAACACTTATGGAATCACTTCGGTGTCCGTCCGTCTGTCACAGGCGATTTTATCTGAAACTATGCGACGTAAAAATTTGAAATTTAGCACAGAGATACGAGTGTGGTGGCCCAATTATAGATGTGAAGTACAAAAAGTTGAATTTTGATTCTGGAAGTTAATTTCGGGGGGGGGGGGGGGGTAAATTGAGAAATGGGGACAATAATTCCAGGGCATCATGTAGGGTGTCAAATGAACGCTTGTATGCGCGATGTACTTTTTTTAAACAGTTTTCGGAAAGAACGCTTAAAAAATTGCTGTCCCCCACATTTATCACCAAAAGGATCGCTCAGAGTAAAATCTGAAAAACACCACCCATCATAAACATTGAGAATTAGGTGTAGACTGAGCGAAAATTATCAGGATAGGAATAGCACAGAGATAGAGTGTGGTGGCCCAACTATAGATGTGAAGTATATATATATATATATATATATATATATATATATATATATATATATATATATATATATATATATATATATATATATATATATATAGTATATATATATATATATATATATATATATATATATATATATATATATATGTATATATATATATATATATATATATATATATATATATATATATATATATATATATATATATATATATATACATATATATATATATATATATATATATATATATATATATATATATATATATATATGTATATATATATATATATATATATATATATATATATATATATAATATATATATATATATATATATATATATATATATATATATATTCAATATATGTTCAAGGTGTTAATTTCAGGGGGTAAATTGGGGAATGGAAAAAAAATTCACGGGCATCGTATAGGGTTTTCTTGTCAAATTAAAGCACGAATTTAACAATATACAGGGTGTCCCAGAATTTTCTCAACAATCATATCTCAGTTGTTATAAAAGCTAAAATAGTGATCTACGCGGGGTTGGTTAGGATATTGAATGAACTTCCACAAAATATCCTCGAAACCATTTTTCATTATGCCAACCCCCAAAAAATCCACCCCACCCCTTTATTTCCATTTGACACCCCCTATTTTTTTTCTGCAAAAGAATCCTTATTTCATTTTACAACATGCATCATTTTTGAGGTTCCCGATACAAAAGTTGGTAAAATCAAATTCTGTAAAATAAGTATTACCCGTGAATTACCGATAATTGAATGGTGAATTCAAATTGAGAATGTTGTGCTAAAATTGAAAAGGTTAATTTTAGATTAGTATGAAAGAAAATTGCTTGCATTATTAAATGTGGCATAGAAATAAAAATTAAAACGGTGAAAGAATATTTTTAAAAAATATTTTCTTATTCGTTTCGTGATATTTCCATGAAATTTTCATAAAAAAATAGGAATAAATATCCCAAAAAAGTTTATTACCAGATATAAAACAAAGTAAGCTTTCTATTTTTGTGAAAAAAGGGAGGCCTAATTTGAAACGCTAAGGATGGGGGATGGATTTTTAGGGGTTGACATAATAAAAAATGGTTTCGAGGATATTTTGTGGAAATCCATTCGATATCCTAACCAATCTCGCTTAGATCACTTTTTTAGCTTCTGTAGTAACTAAGATATTGCTTGTAAAGAAGATTCTGGGACACCCTATACATATATTGTTGAAATCGTGCTTCAATAAGCTTTCATTTGACACCCTACACGCACATGCATTTTTTTAGACATTTTACGGGAAAAATGCTTCAAAATTGCTGTCCCCGACCCTTATCACCAAAATGATCGCTCAGAAAAATCTGAAAAAATCATACATTGAAAATTAGGTGTAGATTGAACCAAAATTATCAGGATTGAAAAATTCTAGCGCGATCAATTGTTATCGGTAAACAATTTAATTATTTATTTCCTTATAACTGCTGAACCATTGGTTTTAGAGAAAAAAAAATTCGACAAAAAATACTTCTCACGATGTAAGGAACAACTTTGTCCTTTCACATTTTTCAACATTTTTAATTTGGATCAGGCGGCCGAGATTCGCTCAGGTTAAGTGGGGGGCTGATGTCACGGAACACATAATTGTGCAAGTATAGCTTGTACTTGACAGATTTTTTTTAAATATTGTTGTTACTCATTTGTTTACTATAAAAAAAACACTGACTTCCTGATGTAGAAAAGACATATTATAATTCTAACAATATTTTTTATTTTAATTTAAACTTTTAAGAATGATTCACCATTTCTATAACATCCTGTATATAAATTTCAATAATTGTAGTTTTGTCTTTGAATTTTGGTCAGACCAATATCCATACCATTAAGATTTACTTTCGTGAGCATTTCATGACAAAGGTACCTTTGGTGGTTGTATTTTTATATATAAAATACAATTTTGACTTTAAACTCGGAATTTTGATTCAGTCGGAATCTCTAACTTTGGAGTTGGAATACAATAGAAGTAGAATAATAGTAGGGAAATTACTCTACTCCTCCTAATTTACATAAATTTAAATATTAAAATTAATGAGTTTTACTCCATATATTATAATTAATTAGTTTTAGTCCATATATTAAAATAATATTTTTTTTTTACCTCCGCCTCTGAACTGAGAGACCCAGTTAGCATATCATAATTAGTTTAACTCCCGATAATTATAATTTTACTCCACCTAAAATTTTCCTCCGCCTCTGTGACGTTTTAAGACCGTATATGACGAGATTAAAGCGAAGTTAAGAGTGAAAGTTAAATTTTACTGAATTTGTGACCCCAATTAGCATATCATAATTAGTTTAACTCCCTATAATTAGTTTACCTCAATAATTTTTATTCCGCCTAAAATTTTCCTCCGCCTAAAATTTTCCTCCGCCTCTGGACTGCGACGTTTTAAGACCATATATGACGAGATTAAAAGCGAAGTTAAGAGTGAAAGTTAAATTTTACTGAATCCTTGATCAATTTGTCCTTACAAAAGCATTTCGCTTTGTGTCTGGAAACTACATTTTAAGTTTGCAAAAGCAGCAGTGTAAAGTAAATTAAAATATTTTATTAAAATTGACAAAGTTTAAAAAATTACTAATTAAAAATTTGAAATGGAAGAAGAATTCGAAATCATGGATGATATCGATGTAGAAGAAATTATTCCACACTTCGACTACAACGTCTCTCCAGAACTGGGTCCAGATCCCTTTGTAGAACGTTTTTAAAAATAAATCACGAAGATATTAACAATTATTTAAGAATTAGAAATCATGGATGTTATCGACGTAGAAGAAATTATTCCACAGTTCGACTACAAGGACTCTCCAGAACTAGATCCAGATCCCTTTGTAAAAAGTTTTTAAAAATAAATCACGAAGATGTTAACAACTTCGCAAGTTAGTTTTGCTTCTATACATTCATCAATATAGAAAACTAAGACACTCTAAAAAAGGGCTTACATTGCTATATTTGTAGGCGATCACTATATCTAATAATTTTGTCAAAAACTTGTCGGATTTGTAATAGTGGAAATGAAATAATTACCATCGATAGGGATACAAGTATCCCAATTATACCATATTAAATTTATTTTCTACAAAACATTGCACATTAGCACCATATGTAAAGTGTAATCAAAAATAATACATTTAATTACTATACAATTAAACATAAAATTTACCAAAATAAAATAATAGCGGTAAAAAGTTTTAAAGATTTATGTCATAAAGCATGTTTAAAACTTATTACCTTTAAACTACTTATCTAAACACCATTGAACTAAAATTGTCCCCAAAATTATCTCTAAACACTATGCCTAGTCTCAGTATATCCCAACGAATCCAATCAAACTTAAAAATAATAAAATGTTTTTATTTTCTACAAAACACTGCACTGCACCATAAAGTTTAACTAAAAATAATACATTACTACACTTTATTTGGCAGAATAAAATGGTTAGACAGTTTGTTTTCATAGTTACAAGATCTTGAAAAAAAAAATGAAATGTATGCATAGAGCATGTTTAAAATATTTTTAATGAAACAAAAGTGGAAAAACAATATCCCTAAAAGTGTCTCTAAGCACTTTTCACCTCGATACCCAGCCAATCAATCAAAAAAACAAATTATTTTAGGGGTTAGAAGATTTGTGCATAAAGCACATAAAAAATATTTTTAACTAAGCAAAATTGGAAAAACTTACTTCTTAACTTAACGCTATATTTAAAATTTTCTCTGAATATTTAACTAACACTGTTACTAAAATTGTCTCTAAGCACTTTACACATCTAGTCCCGATATATCCCATCCAATCCATCTGGATGTTGTGCTAGTCACCTTGTTGACTAGGAAGGAGAGTCCATTTCCAAATTATCAGGGTTCCCTGGTATGTGATGTTGTGAAACCAACGGACGTCCAGCTACAATTGTTGCCTTATAATCGGAGGACACACCCATCCAATATCAGGGTTGATGTTCTTATCTCTGATCACATTATAAATAGGACTAATATGTTAAAAAAAATGAAAAATAACTTAAATTTTTTTAAGCTTCAAAGAATATTTTTAAAATGTTTTATACGAATGGACTTGACTAAATGGTTAACAGATAGCTTATGTATACTTGAAAATATACGGAGAAACCTTCAAAGATTTCACTTTTGAAGAGCGGAGTGTGACCTCAAAATTTCCACCAGCGCAGCGGCGTCTCCAGATAAGGCATTAAACATTATACTGGTACATTACTTGTAGTTAATTATTTGGGGTCATACGGATATAATTTTTGCGCCAGTCAACTTGGACATCCCAATTATTTATTTTCTTTAGTTATTTTTTTCAATTCACCTCTTTAATGCGAATAAATTAAAATGTTCCTGCAGGTTTTAATTCTAAAATTTTAGGGCGAGCTTTTCACTTTTAATCGTCAACTTTTCACCTTTTTTTTAATTTATGTAGCCTAAAATAAATTAAAGCTCTGTCATGATGTAGTTAAGACGCCACAGCTCACACAAAGTAAAAAATATACTTTTAAAATGGGCACCTCAAGGTGGGTGCAAGGGGGATGCACTGAATCCCCGGCTATTTAAATATTAGACGGGGGAGAAATAAATATTTTTTAAACAAATATTTATTACCCCGGCAAATAAAGAGCACTGAACCGTTATTTCACCGAGGGACTACACTTCTTTACTGTATTTGTAACAATATAAATATATTTCCCAAATATTTTATTCGTGAATAAATTTTTAAAGTAGGTACATACAGGTAACAACAAATTTGCTATATATTTTAAGATAACTTTGATTATGTTAACTCTGAGTATGTACATACATTACTATACGTAATGGTATCAAAAAGTCCGATTAGAACGCGACGCTCTAATTATTATTTTATAATTCATAACAAAAACATGTTTTAACATCGCTACTATTGGGTCTGTTTCTGCAGCAGTTTCAAATCAATTAGAGCCAATGAGATTGCCCGGTTTCGATTAGCAAACTGTTTTCCTAGAAGATGATTGTCTCTGACTAGTTTCAAACTGCTGCAGAAACAAACCTATTAACTACCAATAGCATTTTTAATATACTGCCACAGACAGTGACGAGCAATCCTTATCGACAGCTTAAAAAAAAAACGAGCGGCGACGAGTATTAAAGCATACTGCGCAAGCGTATAAATATTTAATACTTTTTAAATATGAAATACAGAATACAATCATACAATACAATCAATACAATCCCTCGCACGCAAAAAATCCGGCAACGCTTACCCCATCCACATGAATGGTCAAGCCCTGCAAAACAACGAAACATTCGATCTCGTTGGCGTCGCTTTCGCACATGATCTCAGCTGGCACAAACACATTACTTCAGTAGCCACATCGGCAGCTAAAAAGCTTGGTTTTCTCTTTCGAGACAGAAAATACTTCTCCCCTTCCAACTTATACACTCTCTATGTTTCCCAAATAAGACTTAACTTAGAGTACTGCTCCCACATCTGGGGAGCGGCATCACCTTCGACACTTAAGATCCTTGATTCTATCCAAAAGAGAGCCATTCGACTTATCAATGACCCAGCCCTCACGAGAAAACTCCCTTCTCTCGCTCATCGCCGCGCTGTAGGGGATTTATCCCTTTTCTACCGCTACTTCCACGGATTTTGCTCTGAAGAACTAGCCGGTATTATTCCCCCCCCCCCCCCTGAATGTCCCTAACAGAACAACCAGAGGCGCGTCACGTATGCATCCCTTTACTGCCCAGCTACAAAAGTCTAGAACAGACCACTTCTCTCGCTCATTCATACCTAGGGTCTCCGAATTATGGAACAAATTGCCTGCAGATGTTTTCCCTTCCCGTCCCAACCTCCAATCCTTCAAATCCCGTGTCAATAGACTACATTTCCCTTCTCTTCAGACACCCACGGTATGTTAGTACTTAGGCTTGAAGTCTACGTGGGATGTCCTAGATAAAATAAAAATAAATTGCATACCCACTTCGACCCTGACTTATACATTGCTCTTGATCGACCGACCTATGCTTGTTAATATTTATTATAGAATATAAATTACAGTCTTGCTTCAATTGAATTACTTGAATAATTGTAAAAAAAAATATTTTCTTTATTGTAATTATTAAAATACACCCCTTGTGGACGCCCATGACCAGAGGTTTCTCTTTTGTAGGACGCTGTGTGTCCTACAAATTGCAATGTATGGAATAAGAAAGATTAAACCGTTACTATATTATCCCGATCATAGCCCCAGGCGACGAAGCCGATATTTATTACATGCTTGTCTCCTTTGTTTCACGAAGAAGAATTTAAATTATGCAACATAATTGGCAGATATATTTTTAACCTTAGGTTTAAAGCACTAAAGTGACTTAAAGTGCAGAATACTTTTAAATATGACTTCTATATCAATGTTCACAAAATAGTAAATTCATTACGCGTAATGCTAGGAACAGTGATATGCTTCGGCACTCATTACCGTATTTTCACTATAACTCTCTTGATAACGAATGGAAAAATGGTTTGTTCTTCTGGACTAGCTGCTTTGCCATAGTCACAACAATTTCGCTGCTTATCTTATTTCCCTTTTAAAGATTTCATACCTGTTTTTTGGTATATCACGCTTTTTTCATTCGAGATTATAACATATCGTGAGCGTTGGCGTCAGCGACTTACCGTAAGATATTTCAAATAAAATGTAGACCAAATATGAGGTGTTTTCATACTTTTAACACTTTCTCTATAATTCTATAACCACAAAATAGGCTAAAAAATTTAATACAATATTGATTTATTTTTGTAAACAATAATGTGCTGATTTATTATTAAAATTAAATGTAATTATGACAAAAATTGTTTCCGTGACACAACAACGTAAATTCGTTTCCTACACTATAAGAAATATGTCAGAATGCCAAACAATTAGACAAGTTCTACAAAATAAGAGCCTCACCCTCCGTGGGTTCCATACCTACACTAAATAATTTAATAATATCGGTAAATTATTTAATCTTGCAATAGAACCACTAAAAAGATACCTGTGGGCAAATAAAGCATTCGGTAGGCAAATACCAACCTTATTCAGATGTTATCTTATTCCACCCACCCGTGTGACTTTTTTCAAAGATTTCTTTCTGCACGGATTAAGAAAATATTAATATTGTCAACAAAATCTCAATTAAATTATTGCAAGAAGTTAAATAAAGGGTTTAAAAAATATGTTAGTAAGACTGGTAGAAAATAAGGAAAGTTTAGCAAGAAAGTGACTATCTTTTTTCTTAGTGATCTTTACATTACACCGCCAAGCGGTCTATATACTCCTTGCTTGGTGAAAAAAATGTCCGTTGGTTGTCGCAGACTTGGACATTTTCACATTTGAAATTTTTTTTTTCTCGAAACGATTAGTGCGGGAGCGACTAAATTTTCTGGGTTAATAGAGGGATAGTGCGTCTAGTTTCGATAAAAAATTCAGTTATACAGGGTGTTTCGTTTCGGAGTTATTAAACGTCAAAGTCGAAATTTCCGCGAATTCGTATGGGATCGATTATAGGTAGCAAAACTTAAATCGATTTAAATTTTCGGAGTTTGTAGAGGACCGGGGGCTTCAGAACCCTATTCAAACTGGTGGTATTCGGAAAAAATGGGATGTCACACTTGAATTTTTTAGATCGAAAAAGTCACTTGCAAACCCATATTGAGTTCTACATTGCTCGAAAACGAAACGTCGGACAGAAAAACGGTATGACACGTCAAACTTTAGAATCTCAAATACTTTCTTCTTGCAATACATTTACCTATACCTAAAACGAGTGGAAATTGGAAAAATTTGGGAAAAACTGAAAATTACGATTTTTGATGAATATTTTTGACGGAATTTTTTTTCATGGTCAAAATGGATCCAAATCAAAATCCCATATACCTGATCGTAAGAGGTCACCGAAATACGTAATTGCCATATTTTTAGGTTTCTTCGTTTTTTATAGGAAGGGAGCAATCGACGATTAAATTTTGATTTTTAACCCATTTTTTGATGATTGACATTCGAATCACTCAATATCTTTTCCTATCCTATTTTTTCTGTGTAGGTGTTTGTATGTGTATAGTGACACGGTTACGAAGAGCGGTCTATTCTACAACCGAAGGAGTGTGATATCTTCCTTAATACAAGGCCTAGAAACAAGGAATTTTCAGGGCATGAGAATGATGATATTACCGACCTTATAGTGCCCCCTCGGGGGGGGGGGGGGGGATTAGGCGGTCTACCCAAACTAGTTTTTGTACCACTGGTGGATAGCCATAAGGGACCACGGAACTATGGCACTACCACAGTAAATAAGTCGCTTAAGATATTTTCATTTTTTAAATTAATTTGTTTTTACTATATTAGCATATATTAGCACAGACAGAGGTTCGTATACGTTTGATCGCAGTTTGAAAGTCGTCCGAAAATTAGGATATAGTGGTATAGTGACCTGAGTTAAAGACAAAATAAATAATTAATGTAATAAAATAATTTCGTTTGTGTTGTGCCGAATAAAAATATTGGCAAGTATTTTGTTAAAAGGGTGAATGCGCTGGAAAAATCTATACATAGTTTTAAAATGATTTTTCTTAAGATTCTCTAAACTGCATAAAATTACAAATAAGAATATATTTTATGAAAATCTGATTCTTATTTACACGCTAAAAGAAAAAAAATTCTATTTCTACTTATATATTATTCTAGTAGTGGCGTATTTAAGGGAAGCAATCCTGATGTGTAGATGTTAGTAAAGCATTAGAAATTAGTCATTTTTACCGCTTTCAAAAGAAGAGATTCTCAAGCGACCAATATTTTCTATTTTTTTATGTATGTTCGCGCATAATTCTTGAACGGATTAAGCAATTTCCATAATTTTTTGTAGAATATTTCTCCTGGATGGTTCCGCTGTACCAGTTTTTTAGTGTTCCGTGAAACGGAACACTTATGGAGTCACTTCGGTGTCCGTCCGTCTGTCACAGGCGATTTTCTCTCAAACCATTCGACGTAAAAAAAAAAATGAAATTTAGCACATAGATAGAGTGACCCAGTTACAAACTTGAGTATAAAAAGTTTTGATTCTGCGAGTTAATTTAGGGGAAACGGAAAAAAATTGCATCCTGTAGGCTGTCAAATGAAAGCTTATTGAAGCATGAATTCAACAATATATATTATATATTTTTTATGCATTTTTTTTTAAAACATTTTTCGGGAAAAACGCTTAAAAATTGTTGTCCCCACCCTTATCACCAAAAGGATCGCTCAGAAAAATATGAAAAAAAAATCATTAACATTAAAAATTAGCTGTAGATTAAACCAAAATTATCAGGATTGAAAAATTCTAGCGCGATCAATTGTTATAAATAATTCGATTGTTTATTCCCTTGTAACTGCTGAACCATTGGTTTAAGAGAAAAAGTTTTTCGACAAAAAATATTTCTCGCGATGTAAGAATCAACTTTTGACCTTGCACGATTTTCAATGCTCCGCGCATACGCGATGTGATACGCGGTGTGGTTTGCTCAGGCGGGGGCTGGTGGCACGGAACACTAATTGTGCAAGTATAGCTTCGACTTGACCGATTTTTTATTTTCTAGCAAAAATGAGACAAAGCTGTAAACAATTATATATAATTAAAAAAAAATCATGAAAATAGACAATTTTTTCGTTTACTGTGGTCTTATTTGTATCTTAGTTATACAAAATAATATAGGGAGGTTTAAGAAGGAACAAGGGCAGGGATTTTTTTCCAAAATATTAACTATAAGATATTGAGTGATTGAGGTCAGATAATTTAATTTTGTCTAACAGATGTTAAAGAATATTACAGGGGTGTGGTGAGAGGCAAACAAGTGAATTAAAAAATGCTGTATAGTACATTATTTTTTAGATAATTTAACTTAAAGATTTTATTAATTATTTAATTAATTTTAAAATATAAATTTTGATGGATAAGAAAAATCGCTATCGCCATTCTTTTTTCTTGGATGTCCATTTTTTTTTTTATGAAGAGCATTAAAGAAAATGGGTGTTGCAAATATTGATAGTAACGCTGTTGTGACTAATTCTTTGAGATAAAAAGTAATAGAATGCATTTTTTTTTTATCGAGGAGAATGGCGTAGTACGAAGATTTACAAGCGCGATAGCAGCATTTATTTATTGTTAATGGATTTAAATAAAACATAATTTTAAATTTTCGCAGATATACGGATAATTAAATAAAAAAATGATTACCAAATATTTCTGCTATTAAAGAGTTTCTTTAGTTCTATTAAGGGTTCAAATAGCAATATTTCCCCATAAAGAATCTTTTGAGATTGAAAATCTCTATTGGAGATTGTAATTATTTAAAAAAAACAACGCTATGGAATTAACTTGCTTATTTTTATTACGTAGCTTATTGGCGAGATATTGGCTTTTATGTATAAGTAGAATAGGTCTTATTGATATTAAGTATACTATTTCAAAACCCACGCTTACTGGTGTTGTAGTTTAACAAAAAATAGTTTTAATTAATTAAATTGTTTTTATTGAGTATATTTTCGCTTGTATAAGCCACTTATGCGCCCCTTTTTTTTGCTTTTCTGCGCAGAAGATCAAAATGTGTACCACGCGCATACCGAGCAAGCTAGACATGCGCACGGACTTTCAGGGGATGTACTTTGGTGTCTACATTCGAATCCACCTTTTAAGAATATCTCTCCAATAGTAAAGCTACACTCAAAAGACTTTCTCTTTGGGTGGGGTATTTCTACCGCCTTCTTCTACATATGGGAGGAGCTTGCTTCAAACCATATTTAACCGCGTACTGTTTTCCTTCAGTAGTACAACAGTCGCCTTTTAACCACACTTTCCTTTGAGTATCACGCTATAGTACGATGAAATTATCAATTAATGACGCTTTGCGCCACAAAGTGTCAAAAATGACTTTTATAGAGTTCAGTGCGTTTTGCGACACGTTTCATTCAGATGCAGAAGCGCTATTATTGGATTTGTGGATTTGTGATATTCCCACAACGCCAAATTCGCCCAGAGGACGTCCAGAACCCATCCCCTGCCCAACACCACCACCAATGTCCGACAACGCCACCGACACAGCAACCCTGCTTCCGACAGTCAAAGGGTCTCACATCAAAAAGTGCCCCAGCAGTGACAGTGTTCCTAATTTCAATTACAATTCTCAACCGTGTGCTATTCCGATGCACTCTTTGGAATGTTCACCAGTGCACCGGAAACAACCAAAAAGGTTATGTAAACGCATGTTTAATTATAAGTACAATTTTTAGTTTGTACTTCCTATTTATCAATATATATATTCTCACCAACATTTTTCTTTTATTGATTCTTTTTCTTCATAATTATACTAAATCATACTGCACAACGTGCTTTTTAAAAAGCGAATTTTTTTATTAGAAATACCTCACTTGCTCGCACACCATGGAAGAGTGTACCTCACACATTTTTATTGACATTCAAGGGTATAATTGTTCCTTTGGTTACATTCCTAAAGAAATGGCACTTTACGATGGATTTCGTCTTTCTAATTTTTTATTTAAACCTCCATTTAAACGAAACATTCTGTCTCCTGAAGATACTAAAATTATTACATGGTGTGAAAGATATCATGGCTTAGACTGGGAATCTGGATACATTGACTTAAACGAGATTGATACAATTCTTACAAATATATATTTTTTATATAATAAACCAAAAGTATATGTAAAAGGAGCTGAAAAGGCAAAATGTTTACAAAAAGTTTTAGACAGTGAAAGCATTATTAGCATTCCGACTTCTAATGCACCAAAATTAAGTAAATATAAGAAGGTTCCTGAGTGTTATTTTCATAAAACGGTAGAAGCTTGGCATTGTGCATTGGAGAATGTAAAACTATTATACAATTATAAGAATTGTTACTAATAAAATTGTACTTTTCATTTCCTTTTTATCACCAGAATAAAAATTATGTTAGTAAAAATAGCACAAAAAGTAGCATTTGTAACACTGTACATGCCACCAGCCATGGATGTAATTATGATGTATGATTGTATTACGCACACTTCACGTCATAAATAATTTTCTTTCATAGCTTGTGAAGCGTTTTTAAATTTCACTAACCCTTCTTCTACCCAATTACTCCCCAAAACTTCTTCCTCGGCACCGGAGTCATCTTTATCCTCATCATCGACATCATAATTGTTAGACAATTTGTAGTTTTTTGAAAATAATTTTTTTCTTCCTTTTTTATTTGTAAGTTTAAATATCGTAACCAAATATATTTAAACTATTGTTAAACTATGTAACTGACAGTCCTTAGAATTATTTTGTCTTGTGAAGGTCTTTTCTTGTTTAATATTTTTTTTAAACTATATTGGATTTTTAATCATGGCCCTTAATCAATATATCCTTTTATATTACATTGCTAATAATATATTGTATGTGCATAATCCCAATAGAGTAACACATGCTATGGCGTGTTTTGGAAATAAAACAGATACTGCTTTAAGTAAGCATTGCCACTATATGAAATACAAACTAATTAATAATAATTTTACTTCAGCTTTTTCTCACTTAATGCAAAACGATCAAAACAATAGTAAATATTTTAAAATATTATATTATTATCCCAATAATACTATTTTGGACACTAATTGGATTCAGAATTTGCAGACGGAAGAATGCTCAAATAATACAGAATATGAAAGTATTAAGAAATCTTTAAAAAACGAATCTTGTAAAATAATCGGAATTTTAAACTTATCATTATCAATATTTATACTTTGTGTTTTGTCGATTATGTCTATAATGTTTTATAAATTTAATTATTAAGTTTACTCCTCCTATAATTTAAATACTGCAAAAAAAAATATTAACCTTGCGTTTTCATTATGGAAGGGGTATTAATATAAGAATAAATGTGACATAAAAAGATAGCACTCTACTTGGGTCTCTCAAAATGACCTATTATTCAAAAAATCAGTATTTTCCTAACGACCTAAAATCAAATTATCATAGTAGTGACATAAAAAAAGTAAATGAAGAAAAACTTTTAAACAACAAAGTGTTTTGCTTGAATAATTCCTTATCAAAATTAATACATGTTGGAATAAGTTTGGAAGATTTCTCGGCTAAAATCAAAATTAGAAGCCAAAATGGATTCAGTATTACTTTAAGTGAAGAAGAGTGGAAAAGTCTTTTGAAATATCAGGGAGTAGTGGAAAATTATTTCTATTCATCTAACAACGAACCCTTTCCAATCAAGATTAATGATCTTACTTTGTCATTTGAAAACATTAATCAAAATCCTATTCTAAAACTTCATAGATGTGATGGTGATTATTTGTATTTCGCTAGAGACACTACTGATAAATTGTGGGAAATACAAGAATTAATTAATTATAGAATTCAAATTATAAAAAAGCAGGAATTTGAAAAATATTTTAATGTGTTCCAAACTACACTCGTCAATAATTCAGTGGACTTGTTAACAAGTGTTTATAATGTTTTAAATCCCAGTCAAAATGCTAACAGTGAAAATGTTAGTACCATGTTGGAGATGTTATTGATGTATCCGAACGTGTTGGAAAATAAATTGAGAAGAATTGCTCCGAAAAGAAAATATGAAGAAATCAGTGAATATTAATGAAGACAAAAACAAATTTCACTTATTAGTTGTTTGGAATTATGCCTCAAGACAAGCACGCAAAAGTGATTATTATCAGTACTATCTGGATCGACTTCGTTTTGAAAAAAGAATACGAAATTGTGAAAAAATGTTTTCTAAAATATTAGATGTAAATCATAGAAATGTAATTTATAATGAAAGATTTAATAAAGAAATTTAGTTTAAAATAATGGTGTTTTAATTAAAAAACTGTGTTTCTTGCTAATATTTATATATTAAAAATTATATTACAATAAAGATATATAGAAATCATATTACAATACATCCTTTTTTAATATCCATGAATTATGTGATTTATCCAATCCTAACCATTTAACATATACCTTATTTCCTTTTTTTCTTAGTATTTTTTCAACCAAATATACATCAGGATGTTTTACCTTCTGTAACTCTTCTTCATAAAATCCACCTTCAATATTTTCGTTTTTAATATCTTTTAAGAGATAAGTGGTTGGATTTGTTAATTGCACTTCCCTAATTTGAAAAATTTCAGTAGACCAGTTTGGTGTATATCCTTTATAGAATGCTTCCCTATGTTTAGAAATTCGAACAAAATCATTTAATATAAATTTATTTTGTTTGGGATCAATCGTTTTCTTATGTGTAAATGATTTTTTCATAATTACATTTGCGTTCTTCTCATTAACATTAGCAGGTTTGAACCCTGTTGTTTGATGTTTTTTATTATTATACTTTTTTAAAATTTCTGGTAAAATATTCAACCACTTGTAATTACCTTGATTGCTAAAATGCTTCCACATCATACCTTTCAAGGTACGATTTACTCTTTCAACAATACTTGCTTTTAAATTTGAAAAAGTACTGTAATGATTTATATTGTAATTTTTCATAAGTTTTTGAAAATGTTGATTATAAAATTCTTTACCCAAATCCGTTTGCAAGTTTTTTGGTCTTGTAGCACTTTTTAAAATTTTGTCCATAGCTTCCACAACATCCTTTCCTTGTTTAGTCTTAATAGGTTCAGCCCAAGCATATTTGGAAAATGCGTTGATCACCACTAAAATATATCGATATCCTCTATTAAATTTTGCGTATGGTAGCATTTCAACCAGATCTGCTTGCCATAAATCGTTTAACTCTTTAACTATAACCCGTCTTCTTTTGTAAGTTCTTCTAGCGGGTTTATGAAGTTCATTCACTACAGTTTCTTTAATATTTTCACTCATTTTAGTTTTTTTATATTTTGTTTATGTTTTAGTTGTGACTGTCTGAAATATGTTGCTGGCTTTGTGTCAATTTTGACTCTATGTCTGAAATCTTAACTTCAGCTGCTATTATATTTTTTCGATTAAAAAATGCAGTATGATGAGCCTCCTTAGCAAAAGTTTTAAAATCATTTAAATCTTCTACAATTTTTTCCAAAGAAAAGGCTTTTGTGTATTTTTTAAAATCCTCTAGATCTTCGATGCTTTTGTCAACATTTTGTTGTAGTTTAGCAAATCGTTTTTCAAAATCCTCCACTGTTGTTTTCAAACCCGCCTGTAATAATTGAAATACTTTTTCTATATTTTCAATTGCTTGAACATTCTTTTCTAGTTTTTCTCTAAATTCCTCATATTTTGTGTTATATATACTTCTGAAATGATCATTCTGAATTTTTTCAATTTTAAAATTTTCCTTTAGTTCATTAACTTCTCTTTTTAGAGGTTCTAATGTAACATTAATATTAAAACGTTTTGAAATGTGTCTACCAAATTTGTCGAGAGTCATTTTGAATGTGTAGCAAAATAATTACAACCTTTCCTTTTATACAATTATATTGGCCTCTTTTAATTCTTCAATAATAGAGTTAATTTCATTATTTTGCCCAGTGTGGCCAGCTGCTTTTGAAGCTAATAATAATTTTAACCTTTCAACTAATTCATTGGGATCATCGAAATAAACAAAATCTATTTTATTATTAGATAAATCCATGAAACCTGTCCCTCTTTTTGTTAAATTTTTAAAATATTGTTGTATTTGTGATGTTTGAGCAATGGAAGAAGCTCTAGTTCTAGCCCTTGTAACAGGCGCTAGAGGTTTGGAGAATGAACGGGTTCTACCTCTAAGAGGATCCTTTAAAATATCCTTATCTACAAGGTATGGATGAATAAGAGTAACATATTTATCTGAAGCTGTTCCGTGAATTTGTTCGTTCTCTTTATAATTTTTTCGATAGGCATTAGTTCTTTTTAAAATATCCATGTAGTCGTCCACATCTTTGGCTTTGTATCCCAGAGGATGTTTTTTAAATAACAATTCAAATAACCCAGGCGTGCCTTCGTATGTAAGACCTTTTACTAATACATCTTTTCCTTGAAAATTTATTCTTGAATCGCCAATAGAAAAAGATTCATCTTTTATATTATGTCTAATTCCATATTTGTGATCGAATAAGCTCTTCGTATCTCTTATCATTTCATCTACATACTTTCTAGGCAGTGGATCAAATTGTTCCAAATATATTTTATATGTTTTTGTTGAAGGTAAATTCTGGATATATGATCTGCTTTCTTCAAGTTGTTGTCTAATTCCTTCGTCGGATTCGTTGCTAAGATTAACTGGTGTTCCTTCAAAAACCTCTTCCTCTTCTAAAAAAGAAAGTCCCATTGGTAATAAATGTTTATCATATGATGATACTCTTTTTTGTTTAGTTGGTGTAGAAGAAAAATAAGGTTGTGTTAAAAATGGCTGCTTTGTAGTTAAGAAACTTAAATTTTCCAACGATTCTTCTTTGATTTTTTCCTTCTTTAACTTATCTGTCAATAATTCCTTCAAAGGTTTTATAATGGGTTCTAATTCTCTTTCCTTTTGAACCTGAGATTGTAGTATATCAGCTTTTAATGACTGAAATTTTCGTTTAACTACCTTTCTAATTTTAACTAATTCTTTTGCCGCTTTTTCATCCATCTTGTTCATCTGAGTTTTTGTCATATACTATACAAACTTGATATTGGCAAGCTATTTATAAATGAATAAAGGAATCAAATCCTTTACGATATCTTCCAGAATTTATATTTGAGTCTTTATCCACAACCAAGAATCCATATTTGTCTCTCCAACACAATAAACATAACTCTCTAAATTGTTTAAATGACATATCAATATTAACATGATCATCATAAATATGTTTCAGATTAGTTGAATCTTGTTGGAATATTATTAATAAATTTGCATTATCACGAATTAATTGTTTAGGTATAGATGAATACGTTTGACATAAATAAAAACAATCTGTATTTTTATGTCTTCCGAAACAAAAGTAATCTTTAACTATATTTTGATTACAACAAACAATATCGTCAAATATTATAATAGAATTTGGATTGATATCTTTTGGTGAAATAATATTTTCTTCATCTTCGGATTCGTAAAAACCAATTTCTTTGAGAGGGGTGAAGAGTTTTCTCAGATATTCATACTTTGGTTGATACAAGGATTTTGAATAAATATATATATGTTCAAATCGCAAACCATTAGGGTCCTCTATAATACTAATAAGAACATTAGTTTTTCCACATCCAGATGGTCCAACCACTAATCCCCTTTTACTATTTCCATCAAATAATTGTCCATGTTTTCGAAAATTATTTTTTGCGACATCATGATCTCGAATATTGATTGTATAGGATTGTTTTTCGATCCGCATCTTAGACATTAACTAAATGATTTTAAACTTAGAGGTTTTTATATATAAGCAACTTGGTGTCAGAAAATTTTTCATTTCATCCAAAGATTTATAACATGACTATATCTTATCCAAATCGCATTAAACGCAAAAGGACATTCAAAAAGAGAGGAAGTGGTGTCTTAAATACACTAATTAATAAAATTCCTTTCGAACTGCATCTTCCAGGTTATAACTTTTGTGGTCCGGGAACCAAATTAGAAAAGAGACTTGCACGAGGTGACAAAGGAATAAATCCCTTAGATGAGGCGTGTAAAGTGCATGATATTGCATATTCAGCTTCAAAAGATATAAAAGGTAGACATGTTGCTGATAGTTTATTAGCTCAGAAAGCTTTGGAACGGTTCAAAGCAAAAGACTCAAGTTTTGGTGAAAAAGCTGCTGCTTTAGGAATAAGTGGAGCAATGAAAGTTAAAACGAAATTAGGAATGGGGATGAAAAGAAGGAAAAGGAGAACAAGGGGTCGTAAAGGACGTGGAATTTCATTAAACAAAGCTATTTCACTAGCCAGAAAGGGAATTCAAGGAAAAAATATTAACAGTTTAAAAGCAGGTGCTAAAATAGCGTTAGCATCTATAAAAAAATATGGTAGGGTATCTACTCCAAAAAGGAGAATCCTACCAATTCCAAAATCTGGTGGATTCTTACCACTTATACCATTATTCGCAGGATTATCTGCTTTAGGCGCTCTAGGTGGAGGTGCAGCTGGAATTGCTAAAGCTGTTAATGATGCGAAAGCTGCAAAACAAAAATTAGAAGAAGAGAAAAGACATAATCAAACTATGGAATCTATTGCGGTAGGAAAAAAGGGAAGTGGACTTTATTTAAGACCATACAAATCAGGTTGTGGCTTACATCTTAAACCATACTCAAAAAACTGTTAAACAAAATACCTCGAAAACCGCTCACAAACATTGATATAGTTAAATATGTTAAACAACTAAAAATACCATACTTTCGAGGTATTTTTATGAGAAATAAACTACCAAAAAAAATTAAAAAAACAGAGTGTGGAATAATTAATTTAGACGAATCTAGGGGGGAAGGAAGTCACTGGACAGCTTATGTTAAAAAAGGAACAAATATAATATATTTTGATAGTTATGGAAATTTACGTCCTCCGCTTGAATTAATTAAATACTTTTATAGTGATGGTAAAAACAACATAATACAATATAATCATGATCAGTATCAAAGGTATAATGCAACCAATTGTGGACAACTATGTTTAAAACTTCTTTATAAAAACATGTAACGAATATTTTCAAATTTATTCCTTAATAGAAGTCTAAAGAAACATGTCATATAGTTTTGTAATTAGTGGTAATTCTTCTACACTAACAGTAGAGTTTAACCCGCCAATATATTTAGACGAAAATTTTGAATATGTTATCGGTCTTATTAATTTTGAAACTTTCAATGCTATTCCGAATATTGATGCAACAAATAATTTGTTTATTTATAATCAGACGAATGAATTTAGAATACCATTTGGAAGCTATGAAATAGATGACTTAAATACATTGTTACAAAAACATCTTGATAAAGAAGGCTTAAGTTTTCATCTTTTCCCCAATAATAATACTTTACGAACTCACATTAAAACAACTTTTCCAATAACTTTTCGAGAAGGCACGATAGGAAATATACTTGGATTTGATAATAAAGAATTGAATGCAAATCAAGAATATATATCAGATCGACCCGCTGAAATTATTCGGGTAAACTCCCTAAATATAGATTGTAGTGTTGCAGAAGGATCTTATTTAAATGGAAAACCAGTTCATATAATTCACCAGTTTTTCCCCAGTGTAGGTCCTGGTTATAAAATAATAGAGTCACCTCAACACATTATTTATTTACCTGTAACAGTTAAAATTATAGACAAAATTACACTTAAAATACTCGACCAAGAAGGTGACATCGTCAATTTCAGAGGAGAAACCGTGACGGTAAGACTACATCTTAAGAAAATAGAAGAATAATGGTTTTTTTATATAACAAAAAGACAAATTTCGCTCATCAACAAAAGTTTAATATAAGTAAAGTCAAGCAAAATTCAATCAGTAAGAGGGTAAACTCTAAGGCGTTAACATCTTCTAACCGCAAATTTCTCGTATCTATAGGTTTCAAGCTTAAAACAAAACAATAAAATGGAACACTTAAATGTGAAAGAAAACATTCTTGTAGATGAATCAATAATGAGTTGGGAATTACTTTCTTTCGATCCATTTAATCCAAATAAACTAGGACCAAATGATGAAATAAGAATTTCTTTGCAACAAACAGGAAAATATCCTTTACCCTGTAAAAGTGAATTATACTTAGAACTAAAAGTCTTAAATGAAAATAATGAACCATTAAAAAATACCTTATTAATTAATAATGCACCAGCATTTTTATTCAAGGAACTGAGATATGTTTTAAATGGAGTTACTATTGATTCTGTACGGGATATTGGAATAACTTCGACATTAAAAGGTTATGCATCATTTAATGAAAATGAAAGTGTAAAACTTCAAAATGGTGGTTGGTATCCGAAATCTAAAAAAGGGGACAAGATTATGACTGATGAACAAGGAAATGTTTCTCTGTGTATTCCTCTAAAAATGTATTCTGGATTTTTTGAAGATTATAATAAAATTATTTTAAATTCACAACAAGAATTAATTTTGATAAGGAGTAATAATGATTCGAACGCGTTAATATCAACGAGCGATAATGAAAAACCAAAAATCACATTAACAAAACTTTGTTGGCGAGTTCCCCATCTTACTGTAGGCATTCCACAAGAATTAGCACTTACCAAAATTGTTGACAGGAACAGTGATATTATTATTACTTTCCGTAGTTGGGAATTAGTTGAATATCCTGAATTATTAGAAACCACGAGGCACAACTGGCCTGTTAAAACTTCTACAAAAGTTGAGACGCCACGCCATGTTTTAATCGCTTTTCAAAAAGATAAACGTAACAACCTTAAAATGGATATGAGTAAATTTGATCATTGTGAACTAAGAAATATAAATGTTTATTTAAATTCTGAAAGATATCCTTACAACGATCTTCAGTTAGATTTTACAAATAATAAATTTGCAACATTATATGAAATGTTTTCCGAATTTCGTCAAATGTATTATAACCAACCGGTAGAACCAATCTTCAGTCCAAAAGATTTTAAAGACAACGCACCTATAGTTTATATTAACTGTTCCCATCAAAGAGACTTACTTCAGACCGGTCCAGTAACAATGAGAATTGAGTTTGAGACAAAAGAAACAGTTCCAGCAAAAACATCAGCATATTGTCTAATAATTCACGATAAAGTATTTACTTATAATCCACTAACTAAAATAGTAAAACAACTATAATAATTATCCCCACTCCAGTTTATAGACTAAATTTATTTCAATCACATCATTCTATAGTTCTAGTAATAATTATGTATTCAAAGGTGATACACCAATGACTTCATCTCAAATGATACATATTGAAATTTTTATTAAAAAAATAAAAATTCTAAAAAAACAAATAAGAGAATACTCTCTAAAAAAATATATCTGCCAGCAATTTTCGTTGCTAAAAATATGCGACTAGTTTTGGATATACAAGGATTTAAGGATGAGCGAAACAACTTTATTCCCAAAGAACTGGCTACGTATGATGGAAGCAGAATTAGTCATTATGTCTTTAAACAACCCTATCCATTAAGTTTTCTTTCCCCTGATTTACACAAGCAAGCTACATGGTTAATGAAGAATCATCACTGCATCAATTGGAATGTTGGATATACCCCATTCCACTATTTTTCCAATATTGTTCAAAAAATGACCGAAGAGGCCAAATTTGTTTATGTTAAAGGAAGTGAAAAGGCTAACTATATTAGAAAATATTGTAAGAAACCTATAATTGAAGTAGATGAACAACCAATTCTACATCCATCAACACCTAAATGCTTTTTCCATATTAAGTCGCCGTCTATGTGTGCACTTTCAAATGTACTGTATATGTATGATAATTTTTTTATGAATGAATAAAAAGACTGATTAAATATATTACTGTTTCATTTCTCCATATGGTAATTCTAATACATACAAGTGATTACAAGTATAATAACCTCTTAAACAACCCCATTTTCATTTAAAAGGGACTAACATTAAATACATTATTTCCACAAATCAATAAAAATATTATTGTTCATATTTATTTTTTAATACAGAAATGTTGTCATATAATTCTAACCGATAAAATTTAATCACTAACTTTACAAAATCCTTTGTCTTTAAAAAGTCTAAACAAGCTTGCGCTGCTTCTTGACATATTGATACATGTTCCATATATTTTATGTATAATATTACATCTTGCGCTTCCGTATCCTCTTCAGCTCCAAGTGCATAATATTTCGAACATGCTTCTGACATAATAAGATCTTCATACATTTCACTGACTAAAGTCTCCATATTTACACTTCACCAAAAATCACAAAATCACTAAGACCAAAGTTCGTCACATTCTTTCTCAGCTTCCTTTATTAAATTGAACACCTCCGATTCACTATCTGAGATATATTTTTTGAAAGTAAGCACCTTCCTAGAAAATCCATTATTTGAAAAATTTCTTATTAACTGTAGAAGATCTTCATTTTCATAAAAATCACGACAAATATCTATACCCTTTTCAAAATATTCCACCGTATCAGTGTAAAAACGAGTCCATTCTGGTTTACTTTCTAAAGCAAATCTTTGATACCAAATACTTTTATTAATAAACTCTTTTTCTATTCGTTGAACTTCTTGCAACACTTCTTCATTCACAGGCATTTTAACCTTACTGAAAACTAAAACTAAATTAAAGTATCACCTCTATGCACAACTTATACATCTCCTGTCCCTCTACTTTGATGGTTAGAGTGGGATTTAACCTTGTTTTTTTTAATTGTGTATGTGACCAATCAATGTCTTGCGGAGGTAAAATTTTACATGGAGTAAAATTATGAGGTAAACTAATTATAGGGAGTTAAACTAATTATGATATGCTAATTGGGTCTCTCAGTTCAGAGGCGGAGGTAAAAAAAAAATATTATTTTAATATATGGACTAAAACTAATTAATTATAATATATGGAGTAAAACTCATTAATTTTAATATTTAAATTTATGTAAATTAGGAGGAGTAGAGTAATTTCCCTACTATTATTCTACTAATAGAGTTCCGACTTTAAACTCAAAATTTTGAATAATTCGGACTTAAAATCCGATTCTATCAAACTGAAATTTAATTTAGTAGAATCAAAGTTTAATGTTGTAACTCGGTAAAATTCCGACAATAAACTCAGAATTTTGATTAATTACTTAATTAGGGCTTTAAATCGAAAATTCTATTAAATTTTGACTTTACACTCAAATTAAATTGATAAAATTTCAAATTTAAAGTTGGAATTCAATAAAATTCTGACAATAAACTCGAAATTTTGATTAATTAGGGTTTTAAATTTAAAATTCTATTAAATTTTGACTTCACACTCAAAATTAAGTTAGTAAAATTCCAAGTTTAAAGCTGAAATTCAATAAAATTCTGACAATTAACTCGGACTTTTCATTAATTGGGACTTTAAATGAGAATTCTCTTAAATTTTGACTACGCTCAAAATTGAATTGGTAAAAGTTGAAGTTTAAAGTCGGAATTCAATAAAATTCTAACTATAAATTGGTAATTTTGAATAATCCCAATTTTAAATTGGCAATTTTAATAAGTTTTAGGCATTAAACCTGAAATTCATTTGGTAAAAGTCCGAGTTGAAAGTCGATATTCTAAGAAGTGTGGATTTTAAATTGTGAAGTTTTATTGACTTTACATTGGGGTTTTAATAAAATTTCAAGTTTAATGTTGGCTTTTAATCAAAGTAAAATAAAATTCCAAGATTAAATTCGGTTTTCAAATTTGAATTACCACCCACTGCGTATCCCCTATCACACATAACTCACTAAGTGTCATCTGCATTTGTTAGATGGCGCTGTAGTCTTCATTTGACCAATCAGTTTCGATAACAATTAAGAAGTCGAGCAATTGAAGAAGTCGTTGGCCTTGAGCAGTCGCATTAACAAACGAGGTTTATCCTAAGGAATACAGGTTAGAGAGGTTGATTCTTGATTCAGACAAGTCAGATAACCAAGGCCTTGTCTTGTTTGTGATAAAACATTCTCGGATAGAACGTAGGTTATATTATGAAGTTGTAACTGTCGGGACATTAGAAGCGGGGAGTCGTCAGATGTCCAAGTTTCGACGGCAAAAGCACGACACGACCTGCACCTTACCTAGGAGCTTGCAGTCAATGGGAAATGACTCGCCAACGGTAGCAGCGGCCTTGCGCTTCATTCGCGACAAAAAACTGCCCTTTTCAGGGCAACAAAAACGTTATAGGAAATCGTGTCTACACGAGCGTCACGTTTGAAGAAGTGTTCAAAATGGTAAACGGTGATATCGGAAATCATAACCCGCGTGATTTTTATTTTAGCATACCTGCTCGTATGTTCTCTTATTTTGTAAAACTGGCTAATTTTATAAATTAACAGTTTACTATTAAAATAAAATTTTATTGACTTAAAGCAAATAAAACTAAATTTAAATTAATTGTATTATGTTAGTGTGATAGTAGACCCCACATGAATACCTAGTGAATCCGTTCTAATTAGTGCAAAGAAATAATATTCGATTTCGCAAGCTCCAGTTTCATGAAAGAGTATGCGAAATGTAGCAAAATTTATTTTTACAGTAAGTGAGTGCTTAGGTACCAAAATAATTGTCTTGTGGGGGTGTGTGGACGTTGGGGCATCCTCGGTTGCGGCGAGATGTGAACTGTAAAGTATAAATATCTAAAATATACTAAATTCAATAAGCACCTTCATCTCAAATAATAGAAGTATATTTACCGTAAGGTCTTTTTTGACATATCGTCGGTGAAAAGTGTTAACCTGCTGCTATCTCCATTTGAACAAATTTTACAGAAGAGCATTAAAACCGCCTAGATAAATTATTATACTTGTTATAAATGTAACTGTGCGTTATATTTATATTATTTGCTTACCAATAATATAAATATAACGCACATTTAGATTTATAACAAGTATAATAATTTATCTAGGCGGTTTTAATGCTCTTCTGTAAAATTTGTTAAAATGGAGATAGCAGGTTAACACTTTTCACCGACGATATGATTTTTCCTATTTGTCTCTTTAAAAACAAACGATATGGACACCATTTTGGCAAATTTAAAATGGTTACAGTCCTGGGTGGTTTAATTAAAAGGAAAATTAGTAATGATATAAAAATATATCCACTTTTTTCATAAAATGTGGATTTGTTTAATAACGGCATCGGAAAAGGTGGCTTTATGACAAGTTTTCTTTTAAATCTAAAACATAAACATTATATATATATATATATATATATATATATATATATATATATATATATATATATATATATATATTGATTAAAAAGTTTTTTGTGTAATAGGTTAGTGTATGCTTGAGGAGAAAATCTCATAGAGGGTAGATGAAAAACATTTGTTCTTTTATAGGACAAATCAGAAAATACCAGATGCAAGGAAATTGTAAATTCTTACCTAACCACAGAGTCTAGTGAAAAGAAAGAGACCCTTTTTTTATTGAACAAAATTTAAAAAATACAGTTTTGTCGATTCCAGAAGAATAATAAATAATCCCAAGAAACTTACTAATTATTAAGATACTGCTAATATACATAGCCTAAATGTAGTGGACATAATTCGGTAGCTACCTACATTTAGGCCATCCATGTATTAATAATATCATAACAGTTCATACGTTTTCAGGATAATATTGCTATATATGTATTATTCTTCTTATTAATTAGTTTATATATAATATAAAATAATACAATACAAAATAACTATTTGAGCCATATTACAAATTAAAAAACGTTTTTTTTTAACTAGCAACAAATGATAGCAGAAATCCTTCGATGGCGCGCACAAAGTACTTCAGATCACATTCTATTCACCCTACTGAACAGCAAGGGAGCAGTGGCCAAAGTATTATCCTGCTCAGAACTGCACAAAAAGGCTGAGAGGATAGGAAATCTTTTGGTTGAAAAAGGTCGAGTCAACACCGGCGATCATGTGGCTCTGATATTTCCTCCTGGACTGGATTTAATTTGTGCGTTTTATGGGTGCTTGTATGTAGGAGCCGTAAGTATCTTGATAAATCAATAACTTAAACAATGGGTATTTTATGAATAAAATATTAGCAATTGATTTTTCTTCAAATTTATTAGAACTTGGTTAGTTTCTATTCATAAGGCCCGGAATTTGATTTTCATTTCACTTTCGAACATGATCTCAGCTGGACGTATATGCGTAGATGGTCATTCATCTAATTTACATCCTATCAGTGCTGGCGTAAATCAAGGTTTAATACGGGCACACTTCGATTTAGTTCCATCTACGCCCTTGCTCATTTGCCTCTTAACTAAATTACTGCACCACATATTTATTACTTTTATTTTTCAGGTTCCAGTCACGATACGGCCTCCTCACCCGCAAAACCTCCAAACTACCCTTCCGACAGTTCGCATGATCGTAGACGTTTCTAAATCTGTACTCGTACTCTCAATTCAGGCTGTGATCAAACTGCTTCGATCGAAAGAAGCAAGCAACGTTGTCGATATCAAATCGTGGCCCGTTATTCTGGACACGGACGATATGCCCAAGAAAAAATTACCCGTAGTTTATAGGTGAGCAAAAATTAATAATTTAAGAGGCGTAATCAGCTCCCATCCCTATTATTTTAAACTTTTAACATTGTAGATGCGGTGCTCAGTTATTTGCTATATAAAAAAAAAACAGCGAATTTGTGGTGAAGACACATAACTATTTTTTTGAAGAATATCACTTTTAATTCGATCACTTTATACTGTTCATAATCACTTAACCAACTGTGTATTTATATGTGATGTTTAAAAGAACACAATTACAATGACTTCTATCACTTAGATCACTGATAATTGTCTGAAAATAATACAGCTATAATTCGTTAAAGGAATCCAAACTTTATTTTATACCTTTCCTTTGAGCCTCAGAAACAGCAACTATTAGGGCTACAGGCCATGCCAATCTCTTATTTCATGTAAAATTATTTATTTATTTTTTAGAGCACCCACTGCTGAAATGCTGGCATACCTTGACTTCAGCGTTTCAACGACTGGGATGTTAGCAGGAATTAAAATGTCGCACGCAGCAGTAACGAATTTATGTAAAAGTATGAAATTGGCTTGTGAACTCTACCCAAGTCGACATATAGCCCTCTGTTTAGACCCCTATTGTGGATTAGGCTTCGCATTATGGTAAGTCAATAGAAATTAAAAAATACGCAATTCTTATAGTTGCTCTCAGATTAAATCTGACAGTTGACACTACGTTTGTTGCCTGCCACTGGATCTGACGTTTATGAAGCAGCCGAGAATATACGTTTGTAGTCATGTCATCTGTCAACTTTGCACTTTTTCTCGTTATTTAAAGTTATTTATGTTCCGATTACCATAACTGATGTTTCCTCGTTGCTCATTCGTTCGGTATATGTTATTCATAATTTAAATTTCTGCTGCTGCAAAGGGCGAATTAGATTGATGCCGATTCTTACAGTTTTTAGTTTTTACTTTAACTCCCTTAAGTTTAATGTTTTTTAATAAGTTTATTTGTATTTTTAATTAGAGTCAGCTACGTTGTTAGTTTTTTTAACATATGGATGTTATTTCATCATTATATATTTTAGTTTAATTAAATTAATTAGATCCAAGAAAACTCGCTCTTGCTATCGAGAAAGCAGAGCGGAAACACCTCAAATGAGGAATACAAACAAGGGTTATTTATTGACTATGTGGTAGTTCAATCCGTAAAGATTAACCTTGTTTAATGAATTGTAAACTGCCTGCTAGATCCAAATTTTTCTTTCTCTTTTTGCACTAGGTAGTCGAAATCGAGGTTATCGATAAAAATTTGAATTATAATTGATTGATGACTGACTTTTATCTAGCAGTTTTAAAAACATTTCAAAGTTTAGTATTAATTTTAAGTTTTGACTTATAATATTTTTTACAGGTGTTTAAGTAGTATATACTCTGGCCACCATTCCATCCTCATTCCCCCGTCTGAAGTCGAAGTGAACCCTTCTCTATGGTTGACGGCGGTCTCTCAGTATAAAGTGAGGGATACGTTTTGTTCATATGGAGTCATGGAACTTTGTACCAAAGGCCTAGGATCATCTGTTAGTCAGTTAAAGTCGAGAGGTGTCAACTTAGCCTGCGTAAGAACATGCGTGGTGGTGGGCGAGGAAAGGCCTAGAATTAATTTGACGACTAGTTTTTCTAAGTTGTTTAGTGCAATAGGTAAGTTAGCAAATTGTAAAATTTGTAAATATTATCTGCTAAAACTATTATCTAACTCCTCGCCTGTCTGTAAGTTGTTTTAAAATTTTTAGTATTGTTGTTTATTACAATATTACTTACGTAATATCATAAGCCCTAGCTAGCTTTTGGAGTGTTGGGAATTCCGTGGGTTCGGCCTGCTGCTATTGCTCTCTGTGTCATAGATCATTAATGTATTTATAAATTGAGCGCCACTGACTTTTTTGAAGGTGTTGTTTCTGGTGAAATCAGAAACCCTTTGTAGAAGTTAAAACTTATGTACCTGACTATCGCAAATAAAAAGGTCTGGTTCCCAAACAAATAAACTTTTATTAAATTTTCAGTAATGAAGTTCATGACTTTCTATAGGGCCCAAATTAAAATCTTTAACTAAAATGAGATAAATATTACAGCAATCAATTTGCCACTACACAATGAAAGAAAGAAACATTTCTAAGGTAAAATTGTGAAGTTATGTATACTGTATATATTTATATAAGTGGAAATTAGAGTGGAATAAACGGGCCTTAAACTGTTGTTCTTCTTGATCAAACTGATATCAGAGCACAAACATAATACATGCTGCTTCTGTCAGGTTTCATGCTACTTGTGGTTTATTATCCTACATTCGGAATCGTAGTACTGAGCCCTGTTGGTTTTCACTGAGGATGAGGAATTTCATAATACACCGTCTCAGTAGACAAAACCACAATGGTAGAATAAATGGTGAACCCCAAAGGTAAATCTGTAAGGTGGACCCAAAAGTTAGATCCAAAAGGTGGATCTCAAAGGTGGCCCCTCTAGTTACGAGAGAACCATAAAGACCCTAAATGCATATTGAACTTCTAAACTGTCATCAAAACCCAAAAAATCACATTTTAAATCATACTTAGTAGAAGGCGAATAAAAGAAACCATCGTCAAAACCATACAGCAACTTTTCAAAGCTTCCCTCGCAGACTCTCAGGAAATAATATACATTACAAATACTTCCAAATCTTAACTACTAAAAATAAAGCCAAAGAAAAACCTCGTTGAAGCAGGGCTCGTCTATCTGTTTCTTCTACAGATCCGAAACGAAAAAATACCCTTTTTACGTCATTCCAGCTAAGATCACCTCTTACCTCTTATAAAAAAAAATTGCGGCCATATTCTCCAATGCTAGTCCGGTCTAATTTGACAACCAAAAGTTTCCAACTGACAAGTGTAAGAATAAGACAACTTAGTTTTATACTATGATTTTGTTTCTGAGTTTTTTCGCAAATTTATAAAGAAAAGGCAATTTTTGTACGTACTTTCGACAATAATAGAACTAAATTTATTCTAGCAACCCTTTCCAAGATGAAAATCATTTGGAAACCAAGCAAATTGCTGAAATATCAGTATAATTCATAAGTTTTTAATGACGACTTATTAACAATGAGAGGACAAAAACCTATCAAAACATAACTGATCAACTAGATCTTAATTTAAACCAGTACTAAATCTTAAACCTTCTTAGTGAATCCGAACGTTGATTTTTTCATAACAAGACGTCAAAAATCTTCATATGACAACAATTTATGTGGTGGCTAACCTACCATCAAACGGATAACCAAGAAACGCGATGTCTGAATAGTAGAGTTCATATACTTACTATATAAATATACTGCGGGTTCCCCACTTACCCAATGTGCGGTTTTTGATGCCAACAATGTGAAATGGAGATATATAATCTCGCATAAGTCTATCCTTTAGTCTGATATTTCGTAAACTGCGATTGCGCTAAATCTTGTGTTGCTATTGGCCATCTAACGGCGCCACGCTTCATACGTTTCTTGACAGGGCTGGTTTTTTGGTATAATTGAACTAGTTTATTACTTTTTGTACATCAGGGCATAAGTTAGCACACTTCAAAATCAACCACAAGAACACCGAATACAAAATACAACACGACACAAAGAAAAAATGGCGAATGGCGATCCAACTGTAAACTAAAAAAAACCGAAAGCTGAAAGAAGCCGAAATATACGCACAACAGCCGATGATTAGTACAATTCACCATCTAATTCTGTACTATTTCTGACCAATGAAAAAATTCGTATTAACGCATGCGCATATACAGAAATATCAGACTAAAGGATAGACTTATGCGAGATTGTATATCTCCATTTCATATTGTTGGCATCAATAATTCCAGACAACCCGCAGTATATTTATATAGTAAGTATATGGTAGAGTTCATTCATCTTCTAAGAACTTTGTCAGCAGAATGGCGAACTGACAATGGAATAACGAACTGTCAAAACGAACTATTGATAATGAACTCAGAGATTGTGTATACTATAATGTAATTCCTTAGAAATTAAAGTATTATTTAATTTGTTATAAAGACAGAGAGTAAAAGAGTTATAAAGGATTTACATGAATAAGTTTACGTAGATAAAAACCATGATATCACGTGATTTCCTATGGCAAATATGCGTAAAATAAAAATGCCATAAGTTCACATACATTTAATAATTTAGTTGATAAAATGTAAGTTTATAAAATAAGAAATCCAATAAAACACACTTCTTCACAACAAAGTAAATTTTTAATCGGTGTCGTTCTATCACATCGTTTATGTTATGTTTTATTGGGTTTGCATGTATCTATATGTACGCTTAAGGTTGGCGATCACTTATCAACGTGGCATCCGCCTTGCCTCTATATTCTCAGTAAGGTCCACATCGAACGGGGCATCCGTTGACGACCCGACCCGTTGCTTATACAAGATTCTCAGCAACCTGAAAAACCTGGAATTATCAGCGAATTAAACTTTGGTCGGGGAAAGGTCAAGAAATTGCCTAAAAGTCATTGAATATTGCCAACTAACCTGGAAAAAGTTGCGCAAAGAAAGTCCGTAAAAATATTTATTGTTTTTTTTATCTTCTGACAGCCCACGAAGACCGAGGTCTAACTACTATGTACCGTGGGTGTACTGGGGAATCGACTCACACATCCAGAGCTGGAAACATCCGTTGGGATTTCACCAGCCCTTTAAGAGGATGTGTGGGGTGGTACCACCTCGATCGAGGAAGAATTCCTCTACCACCTTCCAGTTACCTACTGATAGAAACAAATTTTTTAAAGTTAAAAAGGTGTTAGCATGTCCTAAGAACCGTTGGAAAGTTACCCGCTGTTTATTTGCTGAGGCATAGCCCAGGGTTCAAGATCGTAAGACAATACCTCTTGTACATATTTTCAGGAAAAAAATTCTACCTAAACAAATCACTGACTCCTAAAGACTAGGGATACAATTTTGGTTTGCTTGCTCCACTGTTGTCAGGAAAATATAGATACTGTAGAAAAAAATCAGATCTGGAATTTATTAATAAATAATTGAGTGTGTGGTTTATTATATTTTGTAACAATTAGAAAGGTTACAAAATATAATTATTTTAGCTCTGAAGATGGTAATATACCGAAACGTCAGCTTCAAATAAGTTTTTTTTATTTATAACCATTGACCGATATGCCCAGGAAACCACACACTCAATTATTTAAAAATACGGTCAGGAATCAAACAAACTAATTTATTAATAAAAAGTCATAGAAACCCCGGAAAATTGTAAAATTGAAAATCACAGAAAACCCTGTTATAGGTGAGCGCACTTGTTAGAAACTCCTTAAAAGCAATCAAAACCACGCGTGCCGAGGCGATGCAGAGTTTATAACTGAGTAACAACGCATATTGTTTCTTCTTCCATGTCTTTATCACAACATACATATTTTTAACCCCTGGATCTCTTTACAGGTTTAAGTCCACGAGCCGTTTCAACATCCTTCGGCTGTAGAGTTAACGTAGCAATTTGTCTTCAAGGAGCTTCAAGTCCAGAACCGTCTACTGTCTACGTAGATCTCAGAGCTTTAAGAAACGACAGGGTCAGTCTGGTCGAGAGAGGCAGTCCGCATAGTTTATGTCTGATGGAGAGCGGGAAACTTTTGCCAGGAGTCAAGGTTATCATTGCTAACCCAGAATCTAAGGGTAAGTAATGTTTGTTTAATATCTACAGTGTGTCCCGAAAATGTGGCGACAAATAGAATTTTTTTGTTTGGATTAAATATTTCTGCGTACAAAACAGAATTTTTATTTCTCCACAGTTTTATATAAGTCAGAAAATTATACTTAAAAAATAAACTGTGAAGGTTTATCCTAAAGTTGAAGATAGCTCTTTCTATAATACAAGCGTTTTTATATTAACTCCTGGATTAAGTCCTATTTCCGGGTTATTCCCAAACCTATACAGCTGGATGTAAGTAATATGATTATTGCTCATAGAATAATGTACTATTTTCCATATTTCAGGTCAGTGTGGAGACTCGCATCTAGGCGAAATTTGGGTACAGAGCGGACATAACGCAAGCGGATACTTTACGATATACGGCGACGAATCTGAGTATGGAGACCATTTTAATGCTCGATTGGTCACTGGCAACACTGGAGAGGTTTACGCCAGAACCGGATATTTAGGATTTTTAAGAAGAACACAGAGTGTAGAGAGGTAAGCGAAATCCAACGCCCGGGTGAAGCAATTCAATTTTGAAAAACTCCCATGAATCGATTATTACTTCAGTCCTATAATAGTAACTGCCAGTCGGAATTTGATGTTCGGAGTCCGATGACGGGCCAAAAATATCTCTTTGCTTAGGAAATTTTGCAAGCAGATAGCACTTACTCCAAAGAGGGGCGATTATGAGTATCATTTTACACAATAAGGTTGTTCGAATTTCAGGGATGTTCGGATTATAGGGAGCTCGGATTATCCATACATAAGTGTAGTAGAATTAGTTTCTTACAAACGCATTGCAATAATTATTTATCTTGTTCTAGGGCTTCTTCAGAAGAAACAATCCTGAGCCAAAGCGACAACGAATCAGTCGGTTCGTCACATCATCTGGTACCAACCGACTCACCTGAACTTCACGACGCTGTTTTTGTAGTAGGAGCACTTGATGAGACAATTATGTTAAGAGGCATGCGGTACCATCCTATAGACATTGAAAATTCCGTATTGAGATGTCATAAGAAAATCGCAGAATGGTAAGTATAAAATATTATAAACCCATATGCTAGTGTGGTGGCCAAAAACTGAAGAAAAGAAAGCCCAGGGCGAACTGCAAAAATTGCAACGTCTTGCTTACCTAGGAGTGACAGGGGCAATGCAAACATATTATACAGCAGCACTAGCTACTACTACGACTACCATTACACCCCGATTTCACCCCGTGGCAAAACAGAAGCGCTCTGTAGCTCAATGGACAACAAAATTGAAATCAGGTAATCTGACTGGACAGCTACATCCGTGCCTCGTATTTTAGTCGGCTATATATAGGTGCTGCCTTCAAATGCCGCTATAGCGACCATATAAATATTTTGTCCACCTTCATCGCGCTCTCTGAGCCACCTACAAGGGAAATATTATGCTGATTTCGGTCGGTTAAATGCGATTACTGGACGATTTATGATATCGACGACATATTTATTGGAACATTCCTTGATGGTTTAATGAAAAAGTAGATAGGGAAACGCATAATATATATTTCTGCAAAAATTAAATTGGGAAGTTTTATAATTTTTTTCTGGTGATTTTACGATTACTACTAGGGTTGGCAATGCCTTTTTGCCTACATTGTCTGCACGCCACTGATTCCTGGAGCACATGTTTCCTAATAATCTGGGCAACTTTTGATTACAGATACACACAAAATATTTACATAGGTCGATGTCACATGTTTTTTGACACTCCCTGCATATAAACAAAATGAACCCACCTATATAATTACTGCAAATTGGCATTGACAAAATGACATTTTAAACTTGTTTGCCAATCAGTTTTCAAATACCTATAGTCGTAAGGACATTGAACCGTTTTATTATGAACCCGAAAAGACTGGTGATGTCTCGTCCATAAGTTTACCTCTTATTGACGTGTTTAATGGCATTCAAGACCTGAGAATGTCGTATTCTGGCCCGGATGGTATACTATCTGCGTTTATTAAAAATTGTATATATTTCCTGAGCAAACCCTTGCATTTTATATTCAGGCTTTCACTGGAATCGAGCTGTTTTCCAAATTATTGGAAGACAAGTTTCTTGTCGCCTATTTTTAAATCTGGAAACTAACAAGATGTTAGTAATTATAGAGGCATATCAATACAATCAGTGTTACCCAAATTGTTCGATAAACTTGTCTGTAACCAACTGACTTGGATATGTAGGGAAATGATTGTTTCTGAGCAGCATGGGTTTGTTCAGGACAAGTCAACGGTGACGAATCTGCTCACATACGAGCAGTACTTGTAGAGTGCCTTCGAAATACTGACTTATCGAAGGCGTTCGACAGGGTGAATCACGGGTTACTCCTGCATAAATTGAAGGCCTTATTTGATTGTTAAGGGTATGTTTATTGTGTTTAATATAATTAATTCATGTCCAGTATTGTATATGTATGTACTTGTAAATTGTAAAATGGATTTTCCGTTAAAATAAATAAATAAATTAAAATGATTGATACAATGTACTTTTAATAATTTATCTTATTTGCTTTTTTTCAGCGCGGTATTTACTTGGACCAATCTCCTAGTCGTCGTAGTGGAACTTGACGGCAACGAAAGCGAAGCCCTCGACTTGGTACCGCTAGTAACGAACACAGTGCTCGAAGAACATCACCTTATCGTCGGCGTAGTAGTAGTAGTTGACCCTGGAGTAGTACCAATTAATTCTAGAGGAGAAAAACAAAGGATGCACTTGCGAGATGGATTCTTAGCTGACCAGCTCGATCCCATTTATGTGGCGTATAACATGTAACGAAAAGCCCATGGTTTCTGTATGAAACATAGCAAAAAACGGTTGAAATTGAAGCAGATGTCGGTTTAAGAGGTGTACAAATTTGAAATTACCGACAGTTATGAAATTATTTGTATCTGTCATATTTCTGTCACATTTGTTAAGAGATCAAAATGTCTTTACAATATTATACAAAAATAGCACATGATTTGATAAAGTAAGTTTGCCTCCAAATGGCACTGCCTAATGTGTAGTAAAAGATATTTTTAATCATTCTTCGAAAAATAGGTGAAAATAGGTTAACTTGTTAGGAAACTTACCTATATATATATATATATATATATATATATATATATATATATATATATATATATATATATATATATATATATATATATATATATATATATATATATATATATATATATATATATATATATATATATATATATATATACACAGGGTGTTTCCTAACCTCTCTGACAAAAGAACGGAGGAGAATCCTCACATAATTTTAAGACGAAAATGTGTTATAAAATTTTTTAGAATGTCGCTTTGTTTTCGAAATACAGGGTGTTAAAAAAATTAAACTTTATGCGTTTTTTTGGCAAGCAATAGTCTAGTGATATCCAGGGTACGCGGGTGTTTACTGGCTCATGGAGGACATTTTCGGCAGTTTATTTGACTTTTGTTCATGTGAGTTCATTATGTAAGATTTTGAAATAATTTTATTTAAATGATTTTTATTGATACTGTATCAACTACTAGGTACTTCGTGTAACATAGCAAATAAATTACATTTTACTCTAAAACCCTAAGAGATAGGAGAAAAACGCAAGAGACGTAATTTGCTTAGAATTATTTTTAACATTAGGTAAGATCAAAATATTCAATGCTAAACAGGCCCGTATTATTTATTTTTGCGAAATTATGGTACTCGTTACCCGGATCTCCGCCACTGAACTATTTGAAAAGTTTAAAATGGACACAAACTAAAGTATTTAAACCCCTTATTATGTGTACTAAATATCACTGGAATATCGCTTGCCACTAATTAATAATTTAAAAAAAACCGCATACAATTTTATTTTTTTAACACCCTGTATTTCGAAAACAAAGCGACATTCTAAAAAAATTTATAACACATTTTCGTCTTAAAATTATGTGAGGATTCTCCTCCTTTCTTTTGTCAGAGAGGTTAGGAAACACCCTGTTGTATATACAGGACATTTTTTTATTCCTAAAAATAAGTGACCCCAACAACTTTAAATACCAATAAATGTTCGGTAATTACAAATTTACAAACCTCTAATAAGTTTAATTTTGGAAATGGATAAAAGTACCTATTAATTCAGTCATTTCTCAAATTTAAAAAAAAACAGAACTAATTTAGTCTTATTTAACATAAAATGGAATTTTTACGGAGTAATTACTTAGAAAATTGTAGTATTTTGGATTAGACCTTCGAACATTGAATCGCTAGATTAAGCCTTATCGCCAGAGTACGCGCTTATGCTTACATCCTTTTTTTTCTATCGAAATTTTTTTTATTCTTTTGAAAAAAAAAATGTAAACCTTAACCGTTGCTAGACTTTATAGATTTTATGTTAATAGGTAACATACATTTAACTTATTTATGTTACCATCGGCAACGTTGGATCGAGTTAGAATTGCGACGATGTAAAATGTTTATTATTTCCCCAGAACTTAAAGTAATAGTTACCTGCTTGAGACTAGTAAATTGAACACGGCAAGTGAGCAGTTATAGTAGGGGAATTAGAGGCGTCCAACCTGTACGGGAAAGCTAGCGATATGAGGCCTTTTTGTACTGAGTCCTAGCATTTGGATTAACAGGGAATGACATCACAATCATACAAAAACATTTTATATATACAAGAATTACATTAATGAGGTATTTCTGCCCTTTCCAAAATTCAACCGAAAAAAATACTGCCCTCTTTAGATTTTAATAATCAAGCTAGCTGTAGCATCAGAAGTCATCAAAATGTTAGCTAGCTTTTTAATAAAGTTTGATACCCAAAATTAATTATTTAAATGAATGTTGATAAATTAAACTTTCCCAAGATTTTTTTATTGTATAATCCAGCACAAGAGTTTCATATTTCTCAAGAAGTTCACAAGTCGTTAGAACAAAACTAGCCAGAGCTAGTCAAGTGTAGATGTTCATAGCAAAACTAATTGTTGTTTATTCTTGTATCTGCCATATTAACGTGATTTTCTTAGTACTTTTATTGTATTTATTTTAAATTTTGTATATTATTTTTTATTAATTTACTAAATTACAAGTGTAAACAAAAAAGACTTATTTGTGAAAAATTCGTAAAAAACACGTCTTAATAAGAATGCAGTCTATGGGAATAGACCTATGTATGTGCATATGGGAACTTTTTTTTTGTTTCTTATATGCCATAACTTCCTAGTTTTTTAGTTTTTTTTCTATTTAAGAAAACTACTATATAGGACAAAAAGTTTATTTAATTTTATGAAGATTCAAAAATTTTAAAACTTTTTCAGGGGAAAACACGTTTTACATTTTTCTTTAGCGTGTCTAATTGCAATAATAATTTAATCATAACTAATAAAAAATCGCCTTAAAAAACGGAAAGAAAAAAATTGTTCCACCGCTGTAACATGTTCGATATTCACATTTGTCGCATCTAACAGCTCATTACTCACAAGAGTTTTTTTTTTAGTTTTTTTCTATAGAAAAAAATTACTATATGAGCCAAAACGTGTTTTTTTTTTTAATTTTTTAACTACTTCGGGAAAAGACCTATTTAAATTTCTCTTGAACGTGTCCGATTGAAAGAATAATTTTATTTAATCATAGCTAACAAAAAATCGTTTAAAAAAATGGCAGGAAACAAATTGTTCCACCGCTCTAACGTGTCGATATTCACATTTGTCACATCTAACAGCTCATTATCCACTTAAGCGTTTTTTTTTAGTTTTTTTTTTCGTTTAGAGAAAAACTACTAATATGCCAAAACGTTGATTTTTAAAATTTGTTAGCTTTAAAAAATCTTGACAAGATAAATTTTAAAGAATGCACAGTTTTATCAAGATTAAAAAATTTTAATAATATTTTTCTTCGTAGGAACTATAATTTACATTTTTCTCTAACGTGTCCAATTGAAAGAATAATTTAACCATAGCTAAGAAAAAATCGGTTATAAAAAGCGGCAGGAAAAAAATTGTTCCACCGTTCCAACGTGTTCGATATTTACATTTGTCGCATCTAACAGCTCATTACTCACTTAAGAGTTTTTTTAGTTTTTTTTTCTATGAGCCAACATATTTATTTTTTAAATTTTTTAACTTTAAAAAATCTTGACGATAAGGTAAAATAAAAAACCAAAAAAAGGAACAGCTTTATCAAGATTAAAAAAATTTAATAATATTTTTCTTCGAGGGAAGAATAATTTATATTTTTCTTTAACGTGTCCAATTGAAAGAATAATTTAATCATAGCTAATAGAAAATCGGTTAAAAAAGGCAGGAAAAAACTGGTTCCACCGCTCTAACGTGTTCTATATTCACATTTGTCGCATCTAACAGCTCAAACTTAAGAGTATTTTTTCTATAGAGAAAAACTACTATATGAGCCAAAACGTTTATGTTTTAAATCTTTAAGCTTTAAAAGATTGACGATAAGATAAAAAAAAAAGCAAGAAAGTGCAGTTTTATCAAGATTCAAAAATTTTAATAATATTTTTCTTCGAGGGAAGAACTATTTACATTTTTCTTTAACGATCCAATTGAAAGAATAATTTAATCAAATCTAATAAAAAATCGTTTAAAGAAACGACAGGGAAAAAATTGTTTCACCGCTCTAACGTGTTCGATATTCACATTTATCGCATCTAACAGCTCACTTAATAGTTTTTTTTCTGTAGAGAAAAACTACTATATGAGCCAAAACGTTTATTTTTAACTTTAAATAATCTTGACGATAAGATAAAAAACAAGAAAATGCAGTTTTATCAAGATTCAAAAATTTTTATGTTTTTCTTCGGGGGAAGAACTATTTACATTTTTCTTTTACGTGCCGTATTGAAAGAATAATTTAATCATAGCTAATAAAAAATCGTTTAAAAAAAAACGGCAGGAAAAAAATTGTTCCACCGCTGTTGTTCCACCGTGTTCGATATTCACATTTGTCGCATCTAACAGCTCATTACTCATTACGCACTTGACAGTTTTTTTTTTTTAGTTTTTTTTTCTATAGAGAAAAACACTACTATATGAGCCAAAACGTTTATTTTTAACTTGAAAAAATCTTATCGGTAAGGTAAAATAAAAGAAACTACACAGTTTTATCAAGATTCAAACATTTCAATAATATTTTTCTTAGGGGGAAACCCTTTTAGATTTTTCTTTAACGTGTCCAACTGAAAGAATCATAGCTAATAAAAAATTGATTTAATAAAGAAAAACGGCAAGACAAAATAGTTCCACCGCTTTGAGGTGTGCGATATTCATATTTATTGCATCTAATAGCTCATTACTCACTTAAGAGTTCTTTTCTAGCTTATTTTTTCTATGGAGAGGAACTACTATATGAGCCAAAATGTGTATATTTAAATTTTGACGTTACAAAATCTTAACGATAAGATCAAATTTAAAAAAAAAGTAAATGCAGTTTTATAAAGATTGAATAATTTTAATATACACTTGTTTTCTAAGCACTTTTTAAATTTTACGCCAGCAAATTTAAAGAAAAATAAAAAAAATGTTGCAACGCTCTGACGTGTTTGATATTCGCATTTATCGCATCTAAACAAGACGAATTCTTGTTTCAAAATGTCATAACAGAATCTAGTTGTAAGATATGATACACAGAATGTAATATAACGATGAAAAAATAAAAAAATATATATTAGCCTTTGCAAAAAAGGGTTTCAAAGATAGATCGATATAAAAAGCTAAACTTTTCAGTTTCAAATTTGACAAAATCAAAAAAGAACTACCAAAACAATCTAGCACAGCAAGAGCTAGGGATAAAGCTAGGGAATAAATCCTTTCCAATCCTTAAAAAAATGCTAAAGAATCTTTGTAAACTGTAGTAACCCAGTCCAAGATTCTGTATTAAAAAGAAAGAGTAACAATCATTTCCATTGCCTGAAGAGGCGTAAACAGCTAACATCCCTACTATTTTTTTAACATTGTTGGTGATCGGCTATTTGCTATAAAAACCAATGCCTTTGCGGCAGACTTATGAAAAAGGGATATAATTCATTAAAGATGTTAAAGTCTTATTTTGTATCTTCCTTTAAAAACGCTCCTAGCAAAAATTCGATAGAATTTTTGCGAGGCACGCTTTTAAAGGAAAATTTCAAAATAAAAATTAGATTTCGTCGATGAATTATGTTTGTTTTATGTCTATACGGGAAGTCGTTGATATTTTATAGCAAAAAAACTGAGCAACAATAATGTTAAGAAAAAGAATTAGTAGGGATGGAAGCTGAGTACTCCCTTGAAAGCAAGCCCTTGAAATAATATTTATAGTTTTTCCTAAAATTAGGTTAAAAAACTGAAATACTGGAAGAAGTAAAAAGAAAGTTTGATAAGATCAAATAAAAAAATTAATAAGCACATTGTTAAATTTTTGTACAAGGGCAAATAACAGAAAAAATGCCTTCTGAAGGAGTTTTCCTTATATCTATACCCATAGAATGTATAATTTTAAAATAATACCCCCTACTTATGGTACGAAAATCTCTGGCATTGCTTTTTTCAAAAAAAAAAATCTCGACTGCAATGCAAGATTTTCAATGTCATTCGAGGAAATGTACCATCTTTGTATTTCATACACTTTTGGCTCAAATTTGCATCTGTTGTAAGGATCAATCTTTAGTGCCAAATATCCGAAGAAAGTGCTTAATGTGCCTTCAAATTATTTGGCAAATGTAAAAGGACTGATCCCGCCGTCTGCCCGTTCTTACACGATTAGGAACATAAGAACGTGTAGATGTATTATATTTATGGCCAAAAAGTAGGCCCTATGTATAGTTTTTATGTAATATTTAGAACAAATGTACAGTTTTTTCATTTATTAGCTTATTATTATGTCATTTCTTGTGCAATACTGAACGATTTTTTTTGGGTTGATGTTTAAATTATTTTTAAAATAATATATGGGGCGTTCTTAAAATTAAGACATAGATATTCTCATATATTTATAGGGAATTTACACTTTTACATTTACTACTTACACCAATAATCTAAGAAAATATTAAGCTTTAAATGGTCTTGGATGGCATCGATTTGAATTTGGGGACCCGTCGACCAACAATTCGTACATCTAATTCACAGTCTAAATGAACACTTTCATTAAATTTTTATTTTGATACCATTCTATAGAGCAAGGATATCGACGCTCTCACTTTTTGATTTTGATAAGCATTTTTTGAAAAAATCAAAAACAAGATAAACCTTCGTATGAAAAATAGCAAATTTTCCACCTACATACGTACACATCATAACACAAACACATTTAAATACTAAATCATGTGACAGTCATACTGATGATCCGCACGGCGTAGTTTTCAAACGCGGTCCTGACAGCCATAATCGCAAAATGCCGATCGCACACGAATGCGCTAGCCAATCTTCTGTCCTGCGAAAGAGCCGATATAAGTCGTTGCTCACTGGAAATACAAAACCAGCATCACTCTAAATATTTTAAATTCAATTAAATTTTAATGGGTTCTTATTTCTCTATTAAAATATTATGGAACACATCCGAATTATTTTTTATTACCGGAAAGCACAATATAATATATCCTGATTTAAGGTGTCCCTATTAAAATTATAAATTTAAGGCTTAGTGAGCCCACTGCAAGATTTTAAGAAAACCCCTCAAAACGCGTTTAGACTGTGAATTAGTGTACGATTTTTTGACCACGATTACACAAGCATTTATTAGGTGAAAAATTTAATTCTATAGGTTAAGGAATTATAATTTCAGTAAATCCCTTTTATCAGTTTTTTAGACCCCATATTTATTCTAGTCTATTATATTGTTATTGGCTGCTAACCAAGATTTAAGGTAATATTGCATCACTTTTTTTAAAGTTGGTTTATTATTTTCAGTTATATTATTTCCATCACGGGCAAATTATATCTAAAAATGCTCAATTATCGTTATTATTATTCTACAATACGCTACAAAGATTATCTATGGCCGTTCGCACCACAGGCTTAGACTTAAGCCGCTCTTGGACTATGACTTAGTGCACTGTCTGAGGCAACCGTCAGAGACTGAGTGGGGCTTAAGTATAAGCCAGCTTAACAGACTACGGTGGTTATGGTCACTATTATTGACACATTTCATACAAAAAGAAGTACGTATATCGGTATTAAAAATACATGCACAACACTTCTTTGTGTAATGAAATTATATCTACTTCTATGCTTTGTTACGCTTTAGTTTTGCACAAAACTCTTTTGAGTATGACAATAGTTCATTTTTTATTTTGTATATATTAGTTAAATTAATGTAGTTTTTTAGGGTTTTTAGTAAGATGTATTTGATTATGTTTTGTTATTATTACAAAAAAAAAACGATAAATTATCTACGTACTACATTGTGGACACGTTGCAAATAATAAATGTATCTTTATAATTACTTTAGTTTTCTTTTTTCTCTGCATATTTTTTTTTAAATGAAGGAAAAAATCTAAGAACTCTCGTTAAAACCGCACTTTTCTACTCAAAATAATAACCGAGATAATGCCTGGTAAAAATAGTGTAGCTCGGCCTGTTACGTCAGACCGGCTAATCGGCAAGACGTGTGTTATGCATAGTTCACGTTTTATGCAGTCGTTGATCCGTCTTCTATTATGTCGTGTTGTGGCGCTTCGCAGTAATTATGTTATTGTTTTTATTGTGTTTACGTGTTCAGAAAGCAATTAGTAGGTACATGTTTCGTTCATATATGTAGCCGTAAATGCGCCGCAGCTTCTCAAGAAGTCCGGAAGAGTCATCCCGACTGCCACTAAATCGAAAATAAGAATTTTAGTTGTAATTTTGTCCCCATGGAATTCTTCCCTCAGATCCGAATTCTGCCGTCCTAAGAAAAAAGACCGCATCTGCGATTACAATAATTTGAAATAAATCGAGTTATAATGTTCAAACACTTGCAAACGAGTTTTGAGTTTACCTAGTAATTATATTTTGTTTTTATAATTATATGTATACAAAATGGATGTAAATTGTAAAAAATAATTGTTCTATAACCCGTTACTTTTATTGCTATGGAGACGATAATTTGAAACACGCTTGCCGTTAAACCGCGGGGTGACCGTTTTGAAAAAAAAACACAATCATACTACGGCTACTTTTGCTGCTTTCTACATTAGATTGTTTTCCTCCTTTTCTTTCCCCTTTTTGAGCTCTTCTTTACTATACTTAGGTTCCAAACCCAATCAAACCAAAAGTCATTATTCACACATATTGCTCTTAATACCAATTAAGAGCACTATAAAATAACGTACGCGATTATCTCACACGCCGCATCCTGTGATTCATACGAACTTAGCAATGCAAATGCTTACAACCAACAGAAAACTACGTTGGCTAGTAAGAAGCCGGTGTGACGTCACAGCCTAGGTGCTCGCAACCTAAAATTGCCGAATGTCGGTAACGGTTTATCGCAGAGGAGTACGGTTTGAAAATGAGCTCTTAGAATTTCTTGGAATAAATCTTTCATTTTTGAGTCACACCCCTTTTAAGATAGAGTGGCGCGACGCTCTAGTGCTCATATCAATATGACCGATTGACCTGAGGATGCTTTAGTTCCGTTACTGACTGCTAGGTGCCGCAAAAAGCAAATGGTACGAAGTAAGGACTGAGTGTGGAATTTAGCGACCTTACTTTATATTTTTTTGGACAGTAGGCACTTTTCTTAAGCATTTTTTTAAAAATACATTTTTTCCAAAATCACTTTTTCGAATAAACATTTTTTTTAAAAGGCGGTATTTCAAAAATATACTTTTTCGAAAATACAGGGTGAGTTTTTTACAGTGTTACAAGGCGATATCTCGAAAAGGGTTTTTAAATATTTTCATGAAACTCTGGTGAGCTAATAGGGAGGTGGGGGACATATTTAAAGATATTATTGACATTTACCCCCTCTCTATTTTGAGGGGTGGGGGGTAACTTTGGAATTTCAAATGTGATGATGTACTTTTGTTTATAAAAGTCAAATCTAAGTAAACAACTGCACATGTGTATACATTTTTTTTTCTGATTTGCTCTTTCGGTTACAGAATTATGATTCATTAGGTGATAAAATGAGAAAAATTATTGAACATTTAATTTAAATTTATTTATTGTCTGTCATGCTTAAGAAGTTGTTCCAAATGTCCCCCATTTAACTTCCGAACACATTCTCACTCTTTTTCTAAATGAATTTCGTACCCTCTGTAACATTTCAGGTGTCACCAATAAGCAGGCAAAGCGGATTCGGGCTTTCATATCATCTAAAGTTATAGGTGCAGTCGCTATCACCCTGTCCTTTATAAAACCCCACAAGAAAAAGTCAAGAGAGGTCAAATCCGGGAACTTAGAAGGCCAGTTGAGAAATAATCGTTAAAATGTGAACATTCTCAATTGACTTAAGTAAAAATATCGCATTTCCATGGAAACGAATAATAATTCTGAAATAAGTGAACTTGATTTAGTGGTAAAATTTATTTTTTTAAATTCAAAAAAAATTTAGTTAACCATAATTCCGTAACCAAAATAGCATATCAAAATTTTTTTGTACACATACCTAGTTTTTTACGTCGATTCGAATTTTATAAACAAAAGTACATCATCCCACCCCTCAAAATAGAGAGTGGGGGTAAATGCCAAAAATATGTTGAACTAATAACTAATAACTCACCAAAATTTTATGAAAATATTCAAACCGTTTTCGAGATATCGCCTTGTAATACTTTAAAAAACTTCTGATAGTTAAGAAAATGTCAATGACAAAGTCAGAAAAAGTCCGAGCAAACCTAAACACATCTGACCAAACTAAAAAAAAGGCCAATCTGTGCATGTTTGTTTCGGATCTTTTTGTGTCTTTTTTATTAGCTTCTCTAAATCATTAGAGTTCAAAACTAAAATTTCAAAAAATTGCATTTTCAAAAACCGGGTTTCCGAAAAAGGTTTATTTTATTTTTCGTAGATCCCATTTTTATAATCAAAACAAAGATAGGTTGTAAAAAAACGTGGTTTAAAAAAATAAAATACTTTTAACAGATGTGATATGTAGTATCAATAATCAAGAAAAGTATAATAAAAACAAAAATATACATTTTTAAACAAATCTGACCAAACCAAAAAAAGGTCAATCTGTGCAGGTTTGTTTCGGAGCTTTCTGTGTCTTTTTATTAGCAATTAGAATTCAAAACTAAAGTTTCAAAAAATTGCATTTTCAAAAAACGGGTTTCCGAAAAAGGTTTATTTTATTTTTCGTAGATCCCCTTTTTATAATCAAAATGAAATAAATAAGATAGATTGTAAAAAAATGCGGTGTAAAAAAATAAAATTCTTTTAACAGATTAGATATGTATCAATAACAAATAAAAGTATAATAAAAACATAAAAATATACAATTTTGGGAGACATCATTAACCGAAATCATTCTTAATCATGAATAAAATTTTACTTACATGTCCTTAAAATTATTGTTAACAAATGAAATTACTTTATTACCTCATCATCACAATCACTAAATATCACATTGTATTCATTTATAAAGCTAATAAGTCTGTCATCTGAAAAATAAGGACGTATATTAATAATAATAAAAACGATATAGTTGTTCTATATATTACCTTGTTTTAGCAGAGCGGCAAAATGCGGATTATTCCTAAAATAATACAAAACACTATGGAGCAGCGTGTAATCTTCCAGATTTTTTGCTGCAGCTAAAAACTTTCTTGGATTTGCATCATTTTGTGCTAATTTCAGAGCTGAAAGTACTTGCCCTTCACTTAGAAGTACCTAAAAAATGAACGATAAGTTGTTGTAAATGCCTGATGGGGAAAATTTGAGTTTACACTCGGATTTTGTAAAACTGGATACATTTATCTCGTCCCCTATATTTTGCAAGGCAGAGTCTCGTTTTTTACGATTTTTATAGTCGGGAGAATCATATTTCCATCAACAATAATGCATTTCGTATAAATGAACAAATATTGCCATTCCATTCTCTGAAAATTTTACCCTGATGCGCCAAAAGATCAAATTTTCGACAATCTCGCACGGAATCCGCAAGTCAACTAATAAATATGTTTGAAATGGTTTCGAGTACGCGCGATACCACGTGCGTGCTCGCGTACCATAGTTTACACGGCTCGAGCTAGAGTTATAGCAAAATTACTCCGCTTTCTTTATTAATTAAAAAATGGAACAATAAAAAAATAATATTTAAAGTTGCACACCATGTATGACAAGACATCTAATTTTATAAATAATAACAAGCTACCTATACCACTACAAGTACTGAGCAAGTAATATACAGGGTGAGTTTTTTAAAGTGTTACAAGGCGATATCTCGAAATCGGCTTAAAATATTGTCATGAAATTTTGGTTGAGTTAATAGGGAGATGGGGGGACATATCTAAACATATTTTTGACATTTACCTCTCTCTATATTTTGAGGGGTGCGGGTAACTTTGGAGTTTTAAATGGGATGATGTACTTTTGTTTATAAAATTCGAATCTACGTATAAGCGACGTCTGACTTCTCTGATCGGACTATTCTCGGCTCGTTCACGCGACGCGACGTCCGGCACGGTTAGTACTTGGATGGGTGACCGCTTGGGAACGCCGTGCCTCACCGTTTTAAACAAGGACAGTAGTAGAGGAATTCTTCCTCGGCCGAGGTGGTACCACCCCAAACATCCTCTTAAAGGGCTGGTGAAATTCCTACGGATCTTTCCAGCTCTGAAAGTGTGAGTCGGACTTCCGCAGTACACCCACGGTACATAATACCAAAGAAAATTATAGCTACTGTAACTATATGCGTAGCTATAATTTTCTTTGATAGTACTTAGGCTTCGGTCTTCGTGAGCTGGCAAAAGATAAAAAGACTACGTATGTGTACAATTTTTTTTTTGATTAACTCTTGCGGTTACGGAATTATGGTTAACTAAATTTTGATTGAATTTAAAAAATATATAAATTTTACCACTAAATCAAGTTCGCACACGTAGTTCTTTACGTAGATTAGAATTTCATAATCAAAAGTACATCATCCCATTTAAAATTCCAAAGTTACCCCACCCCTCAAAATAGAGAGAGGGGGTAAATGTCAAAAATATGTTTATATATGTCCCCCATCTCCCTATTTCATGAAAATATGTTAA